>CM038146.1:92431845-93031845 GCA_021437245.1 Aegilops speltoides | reverse complement strand
AACAAAAGAAACTAAGTGGGTGTGCATCCAACTCGCTTGCTCACGAAGACCTAGGGCATTTTGAGGAAGCCCATCATTGGAATATACAAGCGAAGTTCTATAATGAAAATTCCCACTTGTATATGAAAGTGACAACATAGGAGACTCTCTATCATGAAGATCATGGTGCTACTTTGAAGCACAAGTGTGGTAAAAGGATAGTAGCATTGTCCCTTCTCTCTTTTTCTCTCATTATTTTTTCTTTTTTTCTTTTTTTGGGGCCCTTCTTATTTTTTATTTGGCCTTTCTCTTTTTTTTTGTAAAGTCCGAAGCCTCATCCTGACTTGTGGGGGAATCATAGTCTCCATCATCCTTTCCTCACTGTGACAATGCTCTAATAATGCAGATCATCACACTTTTATTTACTTTACAACTCAAGATTACAACTCAATACTAGAACAAAGATATGACTCTATATGAATGCCTCCGGTGGTGTACCGGAATATGCAATGAATCAAGAGTGACATGTATGAAAATTATGAAGGTGGCCTTGCCACAAATACAATGTCAACTACATGATCATGCAAAGAGCAATATGACAATAATGATGCGTGTCATATAAAAGGAACGGTGGAAATTTGCATGGCAATATATCTTGGAATGGCTATGGAAATGCCATAATAGGTAGGTATGGTGGCTGTTTTGAGGAAGGTATATGGTGGGTGTATGGTACCGGCGAAAGTTGCGCGACACAAGAGAGGCTAGAAATGGTGGAAGGGTGAGAGTGTGTATAATCCATGGACTCAACATTAGTCAAAAGAACTCATATACTTATTGCAAAAATCTACAAGTCATCAAAAACAAAGTATTACGCGCATGCTCCTAGGGGGATAGATTTGTAGGAAAAGACCATCGCTCATCCCTGACCGCCACTCATAAGGAAGACAATCAATAAATAAAATTGTGCTCCAACTTCATCACAAAGCGGTTCACCATATGTGCATGCTACGGGGATCACAAACTTCAACACAAGCATTCTTTAAATTCATAATCACCCAACTAGCATGACTTTTAATATCACTACCTCCATATCTCAAAACAATTATCAAGTATCAAATTGATCGTAGCATCCAATTCACTTTCTATGATAGTTTTTATTATACCCAACTTGGATGCCTACCATTCTAGGACCATTTTTATAACCATAGCAAATACCATGCTGTTCTAAGAGACTCTCAAAATAATATAAGTGAAGCATGAGAGATCAACAATTTCTTCAAAATTAAGCCACCGCCGTGCTCTAAAAGATATATGTGAAGCAGTAGAGCAAAAACTATCTAACTCAAAAGATATAAGTGAAGCACATAGAGTATTCTAATAAATTTCAATCAAGTGGGCTTCTCCCAAAAGGTGTGTACAACAAGTATGATTGTGGTAAACTAAAAAGCAAAAACTAATATCATATAAGACACTCCAAGCAAAACACATATCATGTGGCGAATAAAAATATAGCTCCACGTAAAGTTACCAATGAACGAAGACGAAAGAGGGGATGCCTTCCGGGGGCATCCCCAAGGTTAGGCTTTTGGCTATTCTTCAATATCTTGGGGTGCCATGGGCATCCCCAAGCTTAGGCTTTTTCCACTCCTTATTCCATAGTCCATCAAATCTTTACCCAAAACTTGAAAACTTCACAACACAAAACTCAACAGGAAATCTCATAAGCTCCGTTAGTGAAAGAAAGCAAAACCACCACATAAGGTACTGTAATGAACTCATTATTTATTTATATTGGTTTTAAACCTACTGTATTCCAAGTTCTCTATGGTTCATACCACTTAATACCATCAAAATAAGCAAACAACACACGAAAAACAGAATCTGTCAAAAACAGAATAGTCTATAGCAATCTGTAACCCCCGAATACTTCTGGAACTTTAAACATCCTACAAAAATAGTAAGTCCTGGGAAATTTATCTATTGATCTACAGAAAAAAGAATCAACGTAAAAGCACATTTCTGTGATTTAACAAAACTAATTTCGTGCGTGCAAAGTTTCTGTTTTTCAGCAGAATCAAACTAACTATCACCATAGGTTATCCTATAGGTTCTACTTGGCACAAACACTAACTAAAACATAAAAACACATCTAAACAGAAGGTAGATGCAAAGTTTATTACCAAACATAAGCAAAAACAAAAAACACAAATAAAATTGGGTTGCCTCCGAACTAGCGCTATCGTTTAACACCCCTAGCTAGGCATAAAAGCGAGGATAGATCTAAGTAGTGCCATCTTTGGCACTCAATTCATAAGTAGCTCGCATGGTAGATTCATAAGGTAATTTAATTTTCTTTCTTGGAAAGTGCTCCATGCCTTTCCTTAATGGAAATTGGAATCTAATATTCCCTTCCTTCATATCAATAATCGCGCCAATCATTCTAAGGAAAGGTCTACCAAGAATAATAGGGCAAGAAAGATTGCTATCTATATCAAGAACGATAAAATCTATGGGCACCAAATTTCTATTTGCAACAATGAGAACATCATTGATCCTTCCCATTGGCTTTTTAATGGTGGAATCTGCAAGGTGCAAATTTAAAGAGCAATCATCAAGATCATGGAAACCTAGACTATCACATAAAGTTTTTGGAATCGTGGAAACACTAGCACCCAAATCACATAAAGCATAACACTCATGATCTTTAATTTTAATCTTTATAGTAGGTTCCCACTCATCATTAAGTTTTCTAGGTATAGAAACTTCCAAATTAAGTTTTTCATCAAAAGATTGCATCAAGGCATCAACAATATGTTTGGTAAAAGCTTTATTTTGACTATAAGCATGAGGAGAATTCACAACAAATTGCAACAAGGAAATACAACCTTCCAAAGAACAATTATCATAATTAATTTCCTTGAAATATAAGATAGTGGGTTCAATGCTATTTAAAGTCTTGACCTCTCCAATCCCACTTTTACTAAATTTAGCATCAAGATCTAAAAACTCCGAATCATTGGGACGCTTTTTAACTAAAGTTGACTCATCTACAGTCCGATTATTATTAAGATTCATATTGCAAAATAAAGATCTAATAGGGGACACATCAATAACTTTAAGATCTTTATCATTATTTTCATGGAAACTAGAAGAACACGCCTTTACAAAGCAATCTTTCTTAGCACGCAATCTAGCCATTCTTTCTTTGCACTCATCAATGGAAATTCTCATAGCTTTGAGAGACTCATTGATATCATGCTTAGGAGGAGTATATCTAAGTTTCAGAGAATCAACATCAAGCGAAAGTCTATCAACGTTCCTAGCCAAATCATCAACTTTGAGCAATTTTTCATCAAGCAAGGCATTAAAATTCTTTTGAGAGATCATAAATTATTTCACACTATTCTCAAAATCAGAGGGCATCTTATTAAAATTACCATAAGAATTATTGTAGGAATTTCCATAATTATTAGAGGAATTACTAGGGAAAGGTCTAGGATTAAAGTTACCTCTATAAGCATTGTTTTCGAAACTATTCCTACCAACAAAATTCACATCCATAGATTCATTATTATTCTCAATCAAAGTAGACAAAGGCATATCATTGGGATCAATAGGAGCACTCTTAGTAGCAAATAATTTCATAAGTTCATCCATCTTTCCACTCAAAACATTAATTTCTTCTATAGCATGCACTTTTGTACTAGTAAATCTTTCGGTGTGCCATTGAGAACAATTAGCCATAATATTATCAAGGAGTTTTGTAGCATCTCCTAAAGTGATTTCCATAAACGTGCCTCTCGCGGCCGAATCTAAAAGATTTCTAGAAGCAAAATTCAATCTGGCATAAATTTTTTGTATGATCATCCATAAATTCATGAGTATGGCAATTGCGAATCATCAATTTCATTCTTTCCCAAGATTGGGCAACATGCTCATGATCAAGTTGTTTAAAATTCATAAGCAGGAGGAAAATATTTAGAGATAAAAGCATCTTTGCACTTGTTCCAAGAATCAATACTATTCTTAGGCAAAGACGAAAACCAAACTTTAGCACGATCTCTAAGTGAAAACGGAAATAACTTCAATTTAACAATATCATTATCCGTATCTTTCTTATTTTGCATATCACACAAATCAACAAAGTTGTTTAGATGGGTAGCGGCATCTTCACTAGGAAGGCCAGCGAATTGATCTTTCATAACAAGATTCAACAAAGCAGTATTGATTTCACAAGACTCAACATCATTAAGAGGAGCAATCGGAGTACTAAGGAAATCATTATTATTGGTATTGGAGAAATCACACAATTTGGTATTATCTTGCACCATCGCGACAAGTAATCCAACACACAAGAAAACAGAAAAGGGCAAGCGAAAAAGAGATAGGAGAAGATTGGGAAAGAGAGGGCGAATAAAACGGCAAGGGTGAAGTGGGGGAGAGGAAAACAAGAGGCAAATGACAAATAATGTAAATGCGAGGGAGATGAGTTTGTGATGGGTACCTGGTATGTCTTGACTTGAGCGAAGACCTCCCCGGCAACGGCACCAGAAATCCTTCTTGCTATGTCTTGACCTTGCGTTGGTTTTCTTTGAAAAGGAAAGGGTGATGCAGCAATAGTAGCATAAGTATTTCCCTCAGTTTTTGAGAAACCAAGTTATCAATCCAGTAGGAGGCTCCTCAAAAGTCCCACGCACCTACACAGACAAACAAAGAACTCGCAACCAACACAATAAAGGGGTTGTCAATCCCTTCACGGCCACATGCAAAAGTGTGATCTGATAAAGATAGTATGATAAGATAAATATATTTTCGGTATTTTATAATATAGATAAGAAAACTTTGTGTGGTTTGTGTGGAAGGGAACTTTGTGTGGTTTGTCCTGCTCCTGCCGCGACGTCGTCCACCTCACCTGAGCTGCTCCATCAACAGAAGCATCCACCAAACCAGACATCATGACTCCTGACCGTCGTGCGCCGCCTCAGATCTCCTTCCCTGCCGGCGGCACCCACCGCAACGACATCACCATCATCGACTCAGCAGCTGAAGCTGAGGAGTACATGGGTCCACAAGAGAGGTCGCACTCTTTTGTTTGTGCTTATGTTATGCATTGCTTAAAATTACCTCATACTTTATCGTCCTGTTCACCTCTTGGAGTCCAAGTCAGGTCCAAATTAATGTTCAAACTTGAGTTCTAAATTAGTTGTGTGGCACATATCGAGGCAGCAATGCATAGTATGTCTGTCTAATATCTAGTTCACCTAGGGTATGCCTATGTTGTTCATCTTGGGTGGGAAACAAAAAGTAAAGCAATCATCATCTGTGTTTTTATTAATTTAAAGCAATCATTAGCCTGCTATCATTATTTTTGGATCCATCCACCGGTTGTTACCATCACTCTAAATTTCTGCATGCTCTCCTTACATAATCTCACCATATTTTTTTCGTATGCATGTCAGATATTGTACATAGTCATGCTGAACATGTAGAGAAAAAGAGAAGAGTTTTGCGCGGCAATACAATGTCATGAAGACATCGCTCCATGGTGGGTTCAATGGAAACCCTCCCCACCCCTCTCAGAATTGTAATCCAGAGGAAGATATCTGTTCTGAGGCGGATTCAAACGCCGCTGAACACTCCTATTTACCCCCCAAGGTGTTTGCTCTAGCTTGGCATTATGATGTTAGTCATATCATGCATATGTTGCCTTGCAGTGCCTACTTTTGACATCATATATGTCATCTGCTTAGTTTAGACATGTTCTGTAATGCCACCTGTTTACTTTCTATATCATATATGGGAATTATGCAGTCTCATGTCTTTTAGCCAGCCATAATATATGTGAAATGTGCAATGCCATCCTGTTTAACCAGGCATCATATATTTGAATGATATCTTGCACATCCTTTTCTTCGTTACATTTCCATTTGTCGACAATGTTTGTACATTAAACTACTCTTCCTGTGAATCAGCCATTTGGGTGGGAGATGGAAAAATCTGGAGTGAAAATAAGGCCTTCAGAGCAGAAAGTGCTACCTGTCGAAGTAGATCTCTTGTTGGATCCCGATAGCTCCTTAGAGATGGATTTAGAGACAGATGACCAGTCCTATTCCCCCAACGAGGTGTATGCTCAAACTTGGCACGGTTATGCTGCTCATATCATGCATATGGTGTCTTGCATTGAATAGTTTAGACATCATATACACAATATTCAACACCATGTTCTTAGTTCAGACATCATATCGAATGCCCTCTTTTTAGCATATAAATCACATATGTGAATTAAATGATGCAATCTTGATTACTTAGATACCATGTAGGTGAATTATGTCATGCGATCCTGTTTAGTTATTCATCATATCTTTGAATTATGTTATGCTATGCTATCCAGTTTAGATAGACATCATATATGTGAAATTATGTCATGCTATCCGTTTTAGTTAAACAATATATATGTCAACTATTTCATGCCTTTTTTCCATACTATCTATTGCATCTGTCTCTCATACAATGTCCGTACATTCAACTATGTTTCCTGTTTATCAGCCATTTGAATTGGAGCGGGTGATGCCAGTATCCAGCGGACTAAAAACACGGTCTTCAAATAAAATAGTGCTACCTCCTGGTGAAGATAGCACCTCGGTTGTACATGCACAAGAACCAGCCCTACCACACATAACCCAAACTCTCGTAGATTGTACCCCTACTGCGATGGACAGAGAACCAGCGTCACCCAATCTAACCCCAACTCCAGCAGATAGTAACCCAGTTCTTGTTGACACAGCACCATCTCCACCATAGAGCTCCCAAACAGGAGCAGTTAGTAAGGCAGCTCCAGTGCCCAAAGGGCCAGTACTACCACGGCGAACCCCAACTCCACAAGTTAGTATGCCTATTCCTATGGAGGAAGCACAACCAACTAGTCATAGTTTAGCAGCTACCGCACTTGATGTTGTTAAATCGCATGTGCGTATCTTCCCATCTTGGAAATATTATACTGAAGATGAAGGAAAATGCCAGTTGCATTTGTTCGTCCAGGAGTTATGTGTAAGTAATCTTATTCATGGCAATTACTTTCCCTTGTCCCATACATCCTACCTCCATGATGGTTATAATACAACAAATTTTCCCATTTTTCTCTATAGAGAAGGACCGATTTAGAAACTCGGGATGAGGTAACCTGTGCTAATACCTCTGCTATCTTCAAGAATGCTTGGTGGCAGTATCAGAATTACCTTAAGAAAACATACTTCACCGGCAAAGAAACTCATCAAATTCCCTTACTTCTCCTGAGACACATTTACTGGACGATGACTGGGAACGCCTTGTTCTGTACTGGTCCCGAACCAAGAATGTGGTAAGGTATATGAGCTCATTTTCTATTTTTAAGTACTATATTCTTGCGTCTTATTGTACTCTGTTCATGTAGAACAAGTGCCTAAACCTGAAGAACAACTGTTCTAATTTTAGATTCCATTGCTATCATAGTTCAAAAAAGCGCTAGGCGTTAATTGTGCGTTTTGCCACTGCCTTGCGCTTTACTGACCAAAGTGCATGCTTATGCGCAGTTATGCACAAATTAAGCATAGTTATGCGCAATGCGTTTTGCCAACGCCTAGAGCCTAGGTGCGCCTTTTTTTAACTATGATTGCTATCGTGCATACTGCTTTGCTCCTGTTTAACTATATTTACTCATACAAACTTATTTTTAAATTGAAGGATCCAATCGAAACTCCAATGGCACGGCAGGTATGTCCACACATGTTTCTTTAACATGTTTGCTCTTATCAATAGTTCTATTGATTTCAATTTCAATTGTGTATACAGTTGAATTCTCATATCATGCATATTACTAGCATCACAACAGAGTCAATAGTGTTGTTGTACATGTAGACCCGTGGTACCCATCCGAAATCTTGTTGTGCCGTGTAGTTTCCCACGATTTGTATTCTTTCACTGCTCCTTTGTCTTGAGCTTATATGATTTGAACCGTGTCTCTATTTTGATTTGGCAAGACAATGTAGTGACCATAGGACATAGATATATGTTTGTGATGCTTTTATTATGTACTAGTACTTGGCAATAGAAGAATTGGTAGTTTAATCCTGTCCACATTACTAATGAACTGGTTCACCAAAATGAGTTTCATATACTAGTACATGCTAAACCTGTTATGTGTCTGCTTGTTTCTTCTTTTAGAATGCTAACAGAATATGGGGAAGAGTGCCTTATTAAGCAATGGTAAAGGAAGCAATGCATATAAGGTTCAGGATAGTGACACTTCCTTGTTGGTCTCCAACAAAACTGATAAAACTGCTAAGTGTTGGGGAACGTAGCAGAAATTCAAAATTTTGCTACGTGTCACCAAGATCTATCTATGGAGAAACCAGCAACGAGGGGAAGGAGAGTGCATCTACATACCCTTGTAGATTGCTAAGCGGAAGCGTTCAAGAGAACAGGGTTGAAGGAGTCGTACTTGTCGTGATCCAAATCACCGGAGATCCTAGTGCCGAACGGACGGCACCTCCGCGTTCAACACACGTACAACCCAGTGATGTCTCCCATGCCTTGATCCAGCTAGGAGAGAGGGAGAGGTTTGAGGAAGACTCCATCCAGCAACACCACAACAGCGTGGTGGTGATGGAGGAGCGTGGCAATCCTGCAGGGCTTCGCCAAGCACCGCGAGATATGAGGAGAAAGAGAGGTAGGGCTGCGCCAACAGGAGAAGAACTTCGTCTTTTGGGCTGCTCCTTTGCGTCCACTATATATAGGGGGAGAGGCAGCTGCGCCCCCACCTAGGTTTCCACCCCTAGGGGCGGCGGCCAGCCCTAGATCCCATCTAGGGGGGCGGCCAAGGGGGGAGAGGGGGAAACTTGCCCCCCAAGCAAGGTGGGGTGCCCCTCCCCAAACCCTAGGCGCCTTGGGCCCTTGTGGGGGGGGGGGGCGCACCAGCCCACCTGGGGCTGGTCCCCTCCCACATTTGGCCCATGCTGCCCTCCGGGGATGGTGGCCCCACTTGGTGGACCCCCGGGACCCTCCCGGTGGTCCCGGTACGTTACCGACAAAACCCGAAACTTTTCTGGTGACCAAAAAATGACTTCCCATATATAAATCTTTACCTTCGGAACATTCCGGAACTCCTCGTGACATCTGGGATCTCATTCGGGACTCCGAACATCATTCGGTAACCACATACAAACTTCCTTTATAACCCTAGCGTCATCGAACCTTAAGTGTGTAGACCCTACGGGTTCGGGAGACATGTAGACATGACCGAGACGTTCTCCGGTAAATAACCAACAGTGGGATCTGGATACCCATGTTGGCTCCCACATGTTCCACGATGATCTCATCGGATGAATCACGATGTCAAGGACTCAATCAATCCCGTATGCAATTCCCTTTGTCTAGCGGTATTGTACTTGCCCGAGATTCGATCGTCGGTATACCGATACCTTGTTCAATCTCGTTACCGGCAAGTCTCTTTACTCGTTCCGTAACACATCATCCCGTGATCAACCCCTTGGTCACATTGTGCACATTATGATGATGTCCTACCGAGTGGGCCCAGAGATACCTCTCTGTTTACACGGAGTGACAAATCCCAATCTCGATTCGTGCCAACCCAACAGACGCTTTCGGAGATACCTGTAGTGCACCTTTATAGCCACCCAGTTCCGTTGTGACGTTTGGTACACCCAAAGCATTCCTACGGTATCCGGGAGTTGCACAATCTCATGGTCTAAGGAAATGATACTTGACATTAGAAAATCTTTAGCATACGAACTACGATCTTTGTGCTAGGCTTAGGATTGGGTCTTATCCATCACATCATTCTGCTAATGATGTGATCCCGTTATCAACGACATCTAATGTCCATGGTCAGGAAACCGTAACCATCTGTTGATCAATGAGCTAGTCAACTAGAGGCTTACTAGGGACATGGTGTTGTCTATGTACCCACACATGTATCTGAGTTTCCTATCAATACAATTATAGCATGGATAATAAACGATTATCATGAACAAGGAAATATAATAATAACTAATTTATTATTGTCTCTAGGGCATATTTCCAACAGTCTCCCACTTGCACTAGAGTCAATAATCTAGTTCTCATCGTCATGTGATTAACATTCACACGTCACATCGCCATGTGACCAACATCCAAAGAGTTTACTAGTGTCATTAAACTAGTTCACATCATCATGTGATTAAGACTCAATGAGTTCTGGGGTTTGATCATGTTTTGCTTGTGAGAGAGGTTTTAGTCAATGGGTCTGCAACTTTCAGATCCATATGTACTTCGCAAATCTCGAGGTCATTCTGTAAATGCTACTTCCACGCTCCACTTGGAGCTATTCCCAATGGTTGCTCCACTATACGTATCCGGTTTGCTACTCAGAGTCACTCGGATTGGTGTTAAAGCTTGCATCAATGTAACCCTTTATGCCGAACTCTTTATCATCTCCATAATCGAGAAACATGTCCTTATTCCTCTAAGGATAATTTTGACCGCTATCTAGTGATCCACTCCTTGATCACCTTTGTACCCTCTTTCCAGATATGTAGCAAGGCACACATCAGGTGCGGTACACAGCATAGCATATTGTAGAGTCTACGTCTAAAGCATAGGGGACGACCTTCGTCCTTTCTCTCTTTTCTGCCGTGGTCGAGCTTTAAGTCTTAACTTCATACCTTACATCTCAGGCAAGAACTCCTTCTTGGGCTGATCCATCTTGAACACCTTCAAGATCATGTCAAGGTATATGCTCATTTGAAAGTACCATTAAGCGGTTTTGATCTATCCTCATAGATCTTGATGCTCAATGTTCAAGTAGCTTAATCCAGGTTTTCCGTTGAAAAATACTTTTCAAATAACCCTATATGCCTTTTAGAAATTCTACATCATTTCTCATCAACAATATGTCAACAACATATACTCATCAGAAATTCTATAGCGCTCCCACTCACTTCTTTGGAAATACAAGTTTCTCATAAACTTTTGTATAAATCCAAAATCTTTGATCATCTCATCAGAGCGTACATTCCAACTACGAGATGCTTACTCCAGTCCTGAGAAGGATTGCTGGAGTTCTGCATATTTGTTAGCGTTCTTCAGGATTGTCAAAACCTTCTGGTTGTATCACATAAACCTTTCCTCAAGAAAACTATCGAGGAAACAATGTTTTGACATTCTATCTGCAAGACTTCATAAATAATGCAGTAACTGCTAATCCATTTCCAACAGACTCTTAGCATCGCTACGAGTGAGAAAGCCTCACCGTAGTCAACTCATTGAACTTGTCGGAAAACATCTTAACGACAAGTCGAGCTTTCTTAATGGTGATTCTTACCATCATTGTCTGTCTTTCTTTTAAAATCCATCTGTACCCAACGGCCTTACGACCATCAAGTATTTCTTCCAAAGTCATGGATCCTTTCTTGGATTTTATGGCCTCGAGCCATTCGTCGAAATCCGGGCCCACCATCGCTTCTCCATAGCTCGTAGGTTAATTGTTGTCTAGCAACATGACCTCTAAGACAGGATTGCGTACCACTCTGAAGTAGTACGCATCCTTGTCACCCTACGAGGTACGTTAGTGACTTGATCCGAAACTTCATGATCACTATCACAAGCTTCAACTTCAATTGGTGTAGGCGCCACAGGAACAACTTCCTGTGCCCTGCTACGCACTAGTTGAAGTGACGGTTCAATAACCTCATCAAGTCTCCACTATCCTCCCACTCAATTCTTTCGAGAGAAACTTTTCCTCGAGAAAGGACCCGTTTCTAGAAACAATTACTTTTGCTTCCGGATCTGAGATAGGAGGTATACCCAACTGTTTTGGGTGTCCTATGAAGATGCATTTTATACGCTTTGGGTTCGACCTTATAAACCTGAAACTTTTTCACATAAGCGTCACAGCCCCAAACTTTTAAGGAACGACAACTTAGGTTTCTCCAAACGGTGTCGTCTCAACGGAATTACGTGGTACCCTATTAAAGTGAGTGCGGTTGTCTCTAATGCCTAACCCATGAATGATAGTGGTAATTCGATAAGAGACATCATGGTACGCACCATATCCAATAGGGTGCAACTATGATGTTCGGACACACCATTACACTATGGTGTTCTAGGCGGTATTAATTGTGAAACAATTTCCACAATGTCTTTGTTGCGTGCCAAAGCTCGTAACTCAGATACTCATCTCTATGATCATATCATAGACATTTTATCCTCTTGTCACGATGATCTTCAACTTCACTCTGAAATTACTTGAACCATTCAATAATTCAGCCTTGTGTTTAACCAAGTAAATATACTCAACATCTACTCGAATCATCTGTGAAGTAAGAACATAACGATATTCACTGCATGCCTCAGCACTCATTGGACTGCACACATCAAAATGTGTTACTTCCAACAAGTTGCTATCTTGTTCAATCTTACTGAAAAACGAGGCTTTTCCGTCATCTTGCCCATGTGGTATGATTTGCATATCTCAAGTGATTCAAAATCAAATGAGTCCAAACGATCCATCTGCATGGAGTTTCTTCATGCGTATACACCAATAGACATGGTTCGCATGTCTCAAACTTTTCAAAAATGAGTGAGTCCAAAGATCCATCAATATGGAGCTTCTTCATGCGTTTTATACCAATATGACTTACATGGCAGTGCCACCAGTAAGTGGTACTATCATTACTATCTTATATCTTTTGGCATGAAAATGTGTATCACTACGATCGAGATTCAATAAACCATTCCTTTAGGTGCAAGACCATTGAAGGTATTATTCAAATAAATAGAGTAACCATTATTCTCCTTAAATGAATAACTGTATTGCGATAGACATAATCCAATCATGTCTATGCTCAACGCAAACACCAAATGACAATTACTTAGGTTTAATACTAATCTTGATAGTAGAGGGAGCGTGCGATGTTTGATCACATCAAACTTGGAAACACTTCCAACACATATCATCAGCTCACCTTTAGCTAGTCTCCATTTATTCCGTAGCTCTTTTATTTCGAGTTACTAACATTTAGCAACCGAACCGGTATCTTAATACCCTGGTGCTACTAGGAGTACTAGTAAAGTACACATTAACATAATTTATATCCAATATACTTCTATCGACCTTGCCAGCCTTCTCATCTACCAAGTATCTAGGGTAATTCCGCTCTAGTGACTATTCCCCTTATCACAGAAGCACTTAGTCTCGGGTTTGGGTTCAACCTTGGGTTTCTTCACTAGAGCAGCAGCTGATTTGCCGTTTCATGAAGTATCCCTTCTTGCCCTTGCCCTTCTTGAAACTAGTGGTTCACCAACCATCAACAATTGATGCTTCTTCTTGATTTCTACTTTCGCGGTGTCAAACATCGTGAATACCTCAAGGATCATCATATCTATCCCTGATATGTTATAGTTCATCACGAAGCTCTAGCAGCTTGGTGGCAATGACTTTGGAGAAACATCACTATTTCTGGAAGATCAACTCCCACTCGATTCAAGTGATTGTCGCACTCGGACAATCTGAGCACAAGCTCAATGATTGAGCTTTTCTCCCTTAGTTTGCAGGCTAAGAAAATCGTTGGAGGTCTCATACCTCTTGACCTGGGCACGAGCCTGAAATCCTAATTTCAGCCCTCGAAACATCTGATATGTTCCGCGATGTTTCGAAAACGTCTTTGGTGCCTCAACTCTACACCGTTTAACTGAACTATCACGTAGTTATCAAAATGTGTAAGTCCGATGTTCGCAACATCCACAGACGACGTTTGGGGTTCAGAACACTGAGCGGTGCATTAAGGACATAAGCTTTCTATTGCCCGCATAATCGCTACTATCAACTTTCAACTATATTTTCTCTAGGAACATATCTAAACAATGGAACTAAAGCGCGAGCTTACGACATAATTTGCAAAGATCTTTTGACTATGTTTAGGATAATTAAGTTCATCTTATGAACTCCCACTCAGATAGACATCCCTCTAGTCATCTAAGTGATTACATGATCCGAGTCAACTAGGCCGTGTCCGATCATCACGTGAGACGGACTAGTCATCATCGGTGAACATCTTCATGTTGATCGTATCTACTATACGATTCATGCTCAACCTTTCAGTCTCTTGTGTTCCGAGGCCATGTCTGTACATGCTAGGCTCGTCAAGTCAACCTAAGTGTTTCGCGTGTGTAAATATGGCTTACACCCATTGTATGTGAACGTAAGAATGTATCACACCCGATCATCACGTGGTGCTTCGAAACGACGAACTTTCGCAACGGTGCACAGTTAGGGGGAACACTTTCTTGAAATTTTAATGAGGGATCATCTTATTTACTACTGTTGTTCTAAGCAAATAAGATGCATAAACATGATAAACATCACATGCAATCAAAAAGTGACATGATATGGCCAATATCATTTTGCTCCTTTTGATCTCCATCTTCGGGGCTCCATGATCATCATCGTCACCGGCATGACACCATGATCTCCATCATCGTGTCTCCATGAAGTTGTCTCGCCAACTTATTACTTCTACTACTATGGCTACCGGTTAGCAATAAAGTAAAATAATTACATGGCGTTGTTAAATGACACGCAGGTCATACAATAAATAAAGACAACTCCTATGGCTCCTGCCGGTTGTCATACTCATCGACATGCAAGTCGTGATTCCTATTACAAGAACATGATCAATCTCAAACATCACATATCATTCATCACATTCTTCTTAGCCATATCACATCACATAGCATACCCTGCAAAAACAAGTTAGACGTCCTCTAATTGTTGTTTGCATGAGGGGAAGGAGAGTGCATCTACATACCCTTGTAGATCGCTAAGCGGAAGCGTTCAAGAGAACATGGTTGAAGGAGTTGTACTCGTCGTGATCCAAATCACCGGAGATCCTAGTGCCGAACGAACGACACCTCCGCGTTCAACACACGTACAGCCCGGTGACGTCTCCCATGCCATGATCCAGCAAGGAGAGAGGGAGAGGTTTGAGGAAGACTCCATCCAGCAGCAGCACAATGGCGTGGTGGTGATGGAGGAGCGTGGCAATCCTGCAGGGCTTCGCCAAGCACCGCGAGATACGAGGAGAAAGAGAGGTAGGGCTGTGCCA
Organism: Aegilops speltoides; assembly: GCA_021437245.1. Classification (NCBI taxonomy): domain Eukaryota; kingdom Viridiplantae; phylum Streptophyta; class Magnoliopsida; order Poales; family Poaceae; genus Aegilops; species Aegilops speltoides. Next base: position 93,016,729 of record CM038146.1, on the reverse strand, counting down.
ACAAGAGAAGAACTTCATCTGTTGGGCTGCTCATTTGCCTCCACTATATATAGGGGGAGAGGGGGTTGTGCCCCCACCTTGGTTTCCACCCCTAGGGGCGGCGGCCAGCCCTAGATCCCATCTAGGGGGGCGGCCAAGGGGGGAGAGGGGGAAACTTGCCCCCCAAGCAAGGTGGGCGCCCCCTCCCCAAACCCTAGGTGCCTTGGGCCCTTGTGGGGGGGGGGGCGCACCAGCCCACCTAGGGCTGGTCCCCTCCCACACTTGGCCCATGCTGCCCTCCAGGGATGGTGGCCCCACTTGGTGGACCCCCGGGACCCTCCCAGTGGTGCCGGTATGTTACCGACAAAACCCGAAACTTTTCCGGTGACCAAAACAGGACTTCCCATATATAAATCTTTACCTTCGGACCATTCCGGAACTCCTCGTGACGTCCGAGATCTCATCCGGGACTCCGAACATCATTCGGTAACCACATACAAACTACCTTTATAACCCTAGCGTCATCGAACCTTAAGTGTGTAGACCCTACGGGTTCGGGAGACATGTAGACATGACCGAGACGTTCTCCGGTCAATAACCAACAGCGGGATCGGGATACCCATGTTGGCTCCCACATGTTCCACGATGATCTCATCGGATGAACCAGGATGTCAAGGACTCAATCAATCCCGTATACAACTCCCTTTGTCTAGCGGTATTGTACTTGCCCGAGATTCGATCGTCGGTATACCGATACCTTGTTCAATCTCGTCACCGGAAAGTCTCTTTACTCGTTCCGTAACACATCATCCCATGATCAACCCCTTGGTCACATTGTGCACATTATGATGATGTCCTACCGAGTGGGCCCAGAGATACCCCTTAGTTTACACGGAGTGACAAATCCCAGTCTCGATTCGTGCAACCCATCAGACACTTTCGGAGATACCTGTAGTGCACCTTTATAGCCACCCAGTTACGTTGTGACGTTTGGTACACCCAAAGCATTCCTATGGTATCCGGGAGTTGCACAATCTCATGGTCTAAGGAAATGATACTTGACATTAGAAAAGCTTTAGCATACGAACTACGATCTTTGTGCTAGGCTTAGGATTGGGTCTTATCCATCACATCATTCTGCTAATGATGTGATCCCGTTATCAACGACATCTAATGTCCATGGTCAGGAAACCGTAACCATCTGTTGATCAACGAGCTAGTCAACTAGAGGCTTACTAGGGACATGGTGTTGTCTATGTACCCACACATGTATCTGAGTTTCCTATCAATACAATTATAGCATGGATAATAAACAATTATAATGAACAAGGAAATATATTAATAACTAATTTACTATTGTGTCTAGGGCATATTTCCAACACTAAGGAGGACTATCTTTAAGACAGTGAGACAACCCCAAAGTCCTGTCTTGGTTTAGTGTTCGAGTTACTGGCCACTACCGCTTGCACAAGCTATTCAAACTCACTGTCTGAATCAATTTGGTTTCTTGAGTCTCAACTACAAGCTGAAAGACATCGATCAGCTATGCTGCGACAAGAAGTCGAAGGACTGCGGAAGTCCCTAGAGCATTCAGATGCATACTTTCTGGTGCAACAGCAAGCATTGGAGGATTTTAGCGCGAAACAGGACAAAGCTAATAAGCTTGCTAAGCTTATGGCCAGCATGGTGGATATCCAGGATAACGTTTCTTGAGCTCTTCCGAAGTTGTTTCAGTTATGCTCTTGTTTTGCTGCCGCGTTTATTTGCACTGGTGGCCAATTTTGATGGCCAGTGTATGTAATATGCTGCTTTGTTCCCTATATTTGCACTTGTGGTGAACTTTGATGCCCAGTGGATGTAATATGTGTAATAGCGGTAATAGGCTTGCATTAATTACTTGCTTATTTATTTCCTCATTGTCTTGTTTAGTTGTTTGCTTGTAGTCACTGCAATTCTTTTTCTGTGTTTTCCTAGTGGCCACAATAGCCTATTTTTGGTAGCTAGGCCAAAATAATCACGGCAGCACACGGACTGTTGTAACTATGGGCCTCCTGCGAGCCGTATGATCCATGGGCCTTCTACGGGCGTAGGATCCATTGGCCTTCTGTACGGGCTGTAGGATCCATGGGCCTTCTACGGGCCGTAGGGTCCATCGGCCTTCTATGGGCCGTAGGATCCATGGGCCTTCTACGGGGCGTATCATCATTTCGCCAATCATGGGCCATACTATTCGTGGACCATAACAGGCCGTTAATGGGCCGTATTTGATAACTGTATGAAAACAGCCCAACACGTTTTTTTGACATGAAAACGGCCAAACGTATTAACGGTGCACAAACGGGCCAACTGTAACGACGGGCTGAATTTGGCCTACAAGCAGAAAATGACAGTAACGGGCCGTAAGTAACCGAATGCTGCAAATGAGCCCAAGAGTAAATGGGCCATGAGAAGGCCGAAAAATAACTTGGGCTGGAAACGGCCCAGTGGAATAATGGGGTGTTAATGGGTATAAAGTGTTACACTGTTCATTACGGGCCAGTTTCACCATGGGTCGTTAATGGACCAAGAGTTACAAAGGGCCTCATATGGGCCGAAATAAGTCACGGGCCACACATGGGTCGGAAGTTAAAATGGGCTGGAATCATATTGGACGGCCTAGATGACGCTACTGGGCCTAATTCGGATTGGGCGTAATGGGCCCTGGGTTAGCGGGCTGTAAATGGGCTATATGCGGACATGCCGTTACCAGGCTTTCCGTGGGCCAGGCCGCCTCCTTTTGACCAAGTCAAATGGGCCGGCCTTTTCATAGGAATGGGCCTCTGTTGGGTCGTGCCACGTGTTAACGTATCATAGGCGCCTTGGGTCCAATGAGTGGATGACATCTGTCCCAACGGTGAGCCGACACGTGTTTCCTCCATCCAATGATGATTTTACACATGGAAAATCCCCATTGGTTGGGGCTATTAACGGGTTATCGGATCCAAAACCGGACCCGATAGCTTAATGGCGTTCCGTTACGGTGGAGGCTACGTGTCGGTCACCCTTGATGAAAGCACTTCTGTGACGCACGATTTATCGTCATGGAAGTGGACACTTTCGTGATGATAATTTTCGTAATATCATGGAACACTTCTACGACAGCACTGGTATGACTATCTTGATTCTATCATAAAATTGTCATGGATGTACATGCATGACAGAAAATGCGACCTACTATGACAAACGTATCATCACAGAAGTGTATTTTTGTAGTGGATCTCCTTCCCTGCCGCCGGCACCCACCGCAACAGCATCACCATCATCGACTCAGCAGATGAACCTGAGGAGTACACGGGTCCACAAGAGAGGTCGCACTCTTTTGTTTCTGCTTATGTTATGCATTACTTAATATTACCTACTACTTTATCGTCCTGTTCACCTCTTGGACTCCAAGTCAGGTCTAAATTAATGTTCAAACTTGAGTTCTAAATTAGTTGTGGGGCACATATCGAGGTAGCAATGAATAGTATGTCTGTCTAATATCTGGTTCACCTAGGGTATGCCTATGTTGTTCATCTTGGGTGAGAAACAAATAGTAAAGCAATCATCATTTGTCTTTTTATTAAATTAAAGCAATCATCAGCCTGCTATCATTATTTTTGGATCCATCCACCGGTTGTTACCATCACTCTAAATTTCGCATGCTCTCCTTACATAATCTCACCATATTTTTTCGTATGCATGTCAGATATTGTACATAGTCATGCTGAACATGTAGAGAAAAAGAGAAGAGTTTTGCGCGGCAATACAATGTCATGCAGACATCGCTCCATGGTGGGTTCAATGGAAACCCTCCCCACCCCTCTCCAGATTGTAATCCAGAGGAAGATATCTGTTCTGAGGCAGATTAAGATGCAGCTGAACACTCCTATTTAACCCCAAGGTGTTTGCTCTACCTTGGCATTATGATGTTAGTCATATCATGCATACGTTGCCTTGCAGTGCCTACTTTTGACATCATATATGTCATCTGCTTAGTTTAGACATGTTCTGTAATGCCACCTGTTTACTTTCTATATCATATATGGGAATTATGCAGTCTCATGTCTTTTAGCCAGCCATAATATAAGTGAAATGTGCAATGCCATCCTGTTTAACCAGGCATCATATATTTGAATGATATCTTGCCCATCCTTTTCTTCATTACATTTCCATTTGTCGACAATGTTTGTACATTAAACTACTCTTCCTGTGAATCAACCATTTGGGTGGGAGATGGAAAAATCTGGAGTGAAAACAAGGCCTTCAGAGCAGATAGTGCTACCTGTCAAAGCATATCTCTTGTTGGGTCCCAATAGCTCCTTAGAGAGGGATTCAGAGACAGATGACCAGTCCTATTCCCCCACTGAGGTGTATGCTCTAACTTGGCATGGGTATACTGCTCATATCATGCATATGGTGTCTTGCAATGCATAGTTTAGACATCATATACACAATATTCAACACCATGTTCTTAGTTCGGATATCATATCGAATGCCCTCTGTTTAGCATATAAATCACATATGTGAATTAAATGATGCGATCCTGATTACTTAGATAACATGTAGGTGAATTATGTCATGCGATCCTGTTTAGTTATTCATCATATCTTTGAGTTATGTTATGCTATGCTATCTAGTTTAGATAGACATCATATATGTGAAATTATGTCATGCTATCAGTTTTAGTTAAACAATATACATGTCAACTATTTCATGCCCTGTTTTCTCCACACTATCTATTTCATCTGTCTCTCATACAATGTCTGTACATCCAACTAGTTTCCTGTTTATCAGCCATTTGGATTGGAGTGGGTGATGCCAGTATCTAGCGGACTAAAAACACGGTCTTCAAATAAAATAGTGCTACCTCTTGGTGGAGATAGCACCCCGGTTGTACATGCACAAGAACCAGCCCTACCACACATAACCCAAACTCTCGCAGATTGTACCCCTATTGCGATGGACAGAGAACCAGCGTCACCCAATCTAACCCCAACCCCAGCAGATAGTAACCTAGTTCATGTTGACACAGCACCATCTCCACCACAGAGCTCCCAATCAAGAGCAGTTAGTAAGGCAGCTCCAGTGCCCAAAGGGCCAGTACTACCATGGCAAACCCCAACTCCACCAGTTAGCACGCCTATTCCTATGGAGGAAGCACAACCAGCTAGTCGTAGTTTAGCATCTATCGCATTTGATGTTGTTAAATCGTATGTGCGTATCTTCCCATGCTAGAAATATTATACTGAAGATGAAGGAAAAATGCCAGTTGCAGGTGTTTGTCCAGGAGTTATGTGTAAGTAATGTTATTCATGGCAATTACTTTGCTTTGTCCCATACATCCTACCTCCATGATGGTTATAATACAACAAATTTTCCCATTTTTCTTTATAGAGAAGGGCTGATTTGGAAACTCAGGATGAGGTAACCTGTGCTAATACCTCTGCTATATTCAAGAATGCTTGGTGGCAGTATCAGAATTACCTGAAGAAAACGTACTTCACCGGCAAAGAAACTCATCAAATTCCATTACGTTCTCCTGAGACACATTTAATGGACGATGACTGGGGACGCCTTGTTCTGTACTGGTCCCGGACCAAGAATGTGGTAAGGTCTATGAGCTCATTTTCTATTTTTAAGTACTATATTCTTGCGTATTACTGTACTCTATTCATGTAGAACAAGTGCCTAAACATGAAGAACAATTGTTCTAATTTAAGATTCCATTGCTATCATAGTTTAAAAAACCGCTAGGCGTTAATTGTGCATTTTGCCACCGCCTTGCGCTTTACTGACCAAATCACATGCTTATGCGCAGTTATGCACAGATTAAGCATAGTTATGCACAATGCGTTTTGCCAACACCTAGAGCCTAGGCGCGCTTAAGCGCTCGCTTAGGCGCGCCTTTTTTTAACTATGATTGCTATCGTGCATACTGCTTTGCTCTTGTATCACTGTATTTACTCATACAAACTTATTTTTAAATTGAAGGATCCAATCGAAACTCCAATGGCATAGTAGGTATGTTCACGCATGTTTCTTTAACAGGTTTGCTCTTAGCAATAGCTCTGTTGATTTCAATTCAACTGTGTATACAATTGACTTCTCATATCATGCACATTATTAGCATCACAATAGAGCCAATAGTGTTGTTGTACATGTAGACCCGTGGTACCCATTTGAAATCTTGTTGTGCCGTGTAGTTTCCCACGCTTTGTATTCTTTCATTGCTGCTTTGTCTTGAACTGATATAATTTGAACCGTGTCTCTATTTTGATTTGGCAAGACAATGAAGTGACCATAGGACATAGATATATGTTTGTTTGATGCTTTTATTATGTACTAGTACTTGGCAATAGAAGACTTGGTAGTTTAAGCCTGTCGACCTTACTAATGAACTGGTTAACCGAAATGAGTTTCATATACTAGTACATGCTAAACCTGTTATGTGTCTGCTTGTTTCTTTTTTAGAATGCTGACAGAATATTGGGGAAGAGTGCCTTATTAAGCAATGGTAAAGGAAGTAATGTATATAAGGTTCAGGATGGTGAGACATCCTTGTTGGTGAAAGTGCAACTAATCCCCGGGTGGTTTTGGTAATTAATAACAACATATATGTCATTGAACTAATAGTTACTTGAGAATCATTTCAGAGAGTTCAGTGATATGGGTATGGCAAGGACTGAAGAAGTGGACCCCCCAAAATGCTAAGGCAAGCATTGGCAAAAGCTCAAGACTCCATTTTTGGTTTAGTGATCCAAGATCACATTGAGTCCATAGGAAAAGCCAATACTATTAAAAGGGGATGAGGTTATGATGATGATCTGGTTGCTCAAGTGCTTAGTGATACATCTCCTAAACTATCAGCAACTTTCACTGCCATAGACACTCATAAGTAGTCTCGGTCCCACCGATATTCCAAACTCAGTCACACCGAGATGAACCACCTCAAACATAAGCCAAACCCTAGTAAACTCGGATTTTCCGATTCTGAACTCGGTCTCACCGAAACATGAGTTGCCAAGTTTCAGAACCTTCGTCATCAAATCGGTGTCACCGAGATGATGAAGTCGGTCCCACCGAACCGGCATGCTCGTGTCATTGCACGAATCGGACTAACCGAGATTGTATATTCGGTCCCACCGAAAATCCCAACGTTCACATTATTTGAACTATTGGTCTCACCGAGTTGTCCACTTCGGTCCCACCGAGATTGCTCAAATGTGTGTAACGGTTGGATTTTGTGTGGAGGCTATTTATACCCCTCCACCCCCTTTTCATTCGTGGAGAGAGCCATCGAAAGAACTACCACTCCTACCTTACATTTACGAGAAGAGAACTACCTACCCTTGTGTTGAGATCAAGTTGCTCCACTCCCACCATATGAAGCTTGATCTCTAGCCTTCCCAAGTTGCTTTCCACTCAATCCTTTCTTCCACCACAGCCAAATCAGTGAGGAGAGTTGAGTGTTGGGGAGATGATCATTTGAAGCACAAGAGCAAGGAGTTCATCATCATCTACAACATCTATTACCTTTTGGAGGGTGGTGCCTCCTAGATTGGTTAGGTGTTGCTTGGGAGCCTCCGTCGTCGAGATGTGGAGTTGAACCAAGAAGTTTGTAAGGGCAAGGAGATCGCCTACTTCGTGAAGATCTACCCCAAGTAAGGCTAGCCCTCCGTGGGCGTAGGCCATGATGGAATAGACAAGGTTGCTTCTTCGTGGACCCTTCGTGGGTGGAGCCCTCCGTGGACTCGCGCAGCCGTTACCCTCCGTGGGTTGAAGTCTCCATCAACGTGGATGTACGATAGCGCCACCTATCGGAACCACGGAAAAATCACCGCGTCTCCAAAATTGCGTTTGCTCTTCTCCACCTCTCTTTACTACATGTGCAATTTACTTTCCGCTGCCTATACTCTAGAATTGCATGTGTAGGGTGATGCTTGACTTGATCATAATTGTGAATCTGCCAAAAACTGTTCTTTGTCAAAAGGCAGAATTTTTATATTGACAAGTAGTCTAATCACCCCCTCTAGACATACTTTCGATCCTACAAGTGGTATCGAGCTTTGGTCTCCATTGTATTGGTTTCCATTGCATTGGACTCCATAAGCTTGGTTTCACAACCTAGGAGAGTATGGCGTCTAGTGAGGGTAATTTTCAGAGAGGTCCTTACTTTGATGGTACAAATTTTGCTAGTTGGAAGCATAAAATGAAAATGCATATTCTTGGTCATAACCCAATGCATGGGGCATTATTTGTGTTGGTATGCAAGGTGAATTCTTGAGGAAGGAAAAGTTCCGGATCGCGGCTTACACCGGAAGAATTGCGGATGTTGCAAAACAATGCTCAAGCTTGTGACATTCTCTTCAATGCCTTGTGTCCCGAGGAGTTCAACAAAATCAGCCGTCTTGAGAATGCAAAAGAGATTTGGGATACTTTGGTTGAAATGCACGAAGGTACCGAGTCCGTGAAGGAATCAAAGGTAGATATTCTTCAAGGTCAACTTGACAAGTTCAAGATGAAGGATGGTGAAGGAGTCGCTGAAATGTACTCTAGGCTTGCTCTCATCACAAATGAGATTGCCGCTTAGGAAGCGAAGAAATGACCGACCGATTCATCATCAAGAAGATTCTCGAGCTTTGGATGGAAAGTATGACACCGTGTGCACTTTGATCCAAATGATGCCAAACTACAAGACTCTCAAGCCAACCAAGTCATTGGAAGAATTGTTGCTCATGAGATGACACTTAAGGATAAGGAAGAGCTTCACAACAAGTCAAGTGGTGCTTACAAAGCTACAAGTGATGCTCCCACAACCTCAAGTGACAAGTTAGTTTCAATGAAGAGATAAGCCTAATGGTCAAGAACTTCAACAAATTCTACAAGAATAGAGGCAAAGAGAGAAGCTCAAAGTCTAGATCATATGATGAAAAGAGATCTTCTAGTCGTGATCGAAACTGCTACAATTGTGGAAGACCCGGACACTACTCAAATGAGTGTACGGCTCCCCACAAGAGAAGAGAAGAATCTCCAAGAAGAAGAAGCTCAAGAGATGAGTCACCTCGGAAAGAGAGAAGGAGCAGAGATGATCGTTATGAGCGAAGACCCTCTCGGAGAAGCAAGGATTCGGAGAGGAAAGACAAGTCATCAAGGAGCTACACAAGAAGAAAACATCAAGCTCATGTAGGTGAATGGGTCTCGGCTCCGACTCCGACAATCAATCCAAGGAAGCTATCACTCCGACTCCGACTATAGTCAAGATGAAGGTGTTGCGGTCTTGCTCTCGTATCCTCCAACTCCAACTCCTACGACTTATTTGATTCACCAAATGAGGGAATTGGAAGATGCTTCATGGCTAAAGGCCCCAAGGTATCACACCACTGAATTCATTGACTTCGATAGTGATGAGGATGACTTGCTTGGTGAAGATGAGCTCTTGCATGATAAATCCAAAGAGCCTAGTAACGATGAACATGCTAGTAGTCTTTATAGTCGAGAAGAGTCGAATGACAATGCTATGAAGGAGATTGAGCGTCTAACTAAAGAACTAAACACTCTTAAGTTAGCTCATGAAACAACTCAAGAAGATCATAGAGAGCTCCTAAGATCTCATGAGAAGCTACGCTCGAGAAGCTCACTCTAGAGCAAGAACATGAGTTTCTAAAAGCAATCAATGACGATCTTGAAGAAGAGTTCTTCATATCTTGCCAAACGACTTCTCTTGTCTAATTTCTTGCCACCCATTAAGACTAAGCATGACAAGCATAAGAAAAATTCTTCCTCTAGCAGTAACAATAACCATGCTAAATCCAATGTTGTTGCTTCTAGTAGTTCTCTTGATTCCACTAACAATGTTTCAAGCCAAGTTACACTTGAGCAAGAGAATAGTTTATTGAAAGGGATCATAGAGAAAGGTGTCTATAAGAGCCTTGCCGGAAGCAAGAACTTTGAGGAAATTGTTCGCAAGCAAGGAAGGCACCGGAATAATCAAGGAATTGGTTTTGAGCGAAAGTTCAACGCCGAAGGCGTTGAGTGGGAAGAAGGTCAATATCCTACTCCACAGTTTGTTCCTCAAAAGGAGAAGTATGATCCTAGTTCTTCCAATGTGGAACAAGCTCAAGATGACCTTCCACCACAAGACCACAAGCTAAAAGGCAAGGACAAGCTTCAAGAGGAGATTGATGCATTTGTTGAAGCACCTCAAGCCATGGTCAAGTGGGTTCCCAAGGAAACGTCAAGTTCTACTTCGTCAAGCTCAACTACAACCCCAAGGATTCCCATCAAGATGATGTGGATCCCAAGAAGAAGAACTAGAAAGTTCTTGAGGGTGACTCCGCCAACATACTTCACTCACATTCATTTTGGCAAAAACTTGTGCAATCAACTTCCACATCGTGCACTAGTTCATGGAGTCACAAACCCTCTTGTTGGTAAGTCAAGGGACAAGGTAATCATTGCTTTCATGGACATCATCTATTGTGAACTTCAATCTATGTCCATGGATATCCTTGTTTGTTCCTTGTGGGACTAACCCATGTAGGTACTGAAAGTGCCCGAATCCAAAGGATAGCTCCCAACTCTTGATGATCTCCATCAACATTGAGCATCCACATCTTCAACATCTACATGAAGTCTTCTATGATAACCCAAGATTAGTTTGACCCTTTAAAAGGGATTCTCACATCTAGGGGGAGCTTTGCTCTAAAAATTGAGCTAAAGCATCTTCAAATGATGTGAACACATCAATGCTTTATGTAAAAGTGGTAACCCCACTTGTGCTTAAACGATGAGTATGACCTATGATCAAATGTTCTCATTTGGCTCCTAAGTCAATATACTCATATAAAGATGACCTAGTCATCGACAAATTGTGTGTTAGTTGCTAGAGTTTTGGTTGTGCATGTTTGACACATATTTCATTTGCTATCTTATTGTGTGAGCATGTTGGATGCATGATTTTATCCATTCGAGGACATCCATTTGTTGTTTTGGTCGTTTTGATTTTTCGACCAAATGGATGGACAAGAATGCCTAAGTACCTCCCTAGCTATCTATGCTTTCTTGTCTCAAATTCTATTCATGCTTACATCACAAATTTTGAACAAGTCATTTTCGGACCCTCGGGTGAGGAGCACTTGAGCCACCGATCCGTCAAGGGCTAATTTCCAAAACCTTCAAATTGATTTTGGTCAGACCAACTCACTCAAACTCGGTCGAACCGAAAGCATTTAGACTGATCTAGGTTTTCATCTCGGTGAAACCGAGTTGTGATTTTCGGCGTGACCGAAGTGCATAACTGCCTAGCAGTTATCCATCTCGGTGCCACCGAGTTTTACAACTCGGTCCCACCGACAGCGAAGGGGTATATATTCCGAGGGCCGCGCGCGTTGATTCCTCCTTCAAACGTTTCGCCCCCACACCCATTGCTGCCGTCGCCTTGGTCTCCGGATCGTCGCCGTCGTCGCCTGTGCGCCCTCACCGCAGGTCTCCGTCGCCGTCAACGGCCATCTCCTCCGAGCCGTTGCCGCCGTAGAAAAACTCCACCAAGTTAGGGTGAGTTTTGATCCCACTCATGCTCCCATCTCCGATTCAATGCACGTTTGGATTGCCTAGTATCTTGCCACGATTGAAATCCTCCTGTACACCAGATTGGTTCGTTTGAACTAGATTCGAGTAAAAGTTTTAGGGTTAGGTTTCCGCGGAACACATCTCGATGAGACCGATTTTATATTTTCGGTATGACCGATTTGGCCTATGGCCATTGCACTGCACCCTTTGGTCCAACCGAGTTGTGCAAAATCGGTGTGACCGAAATGAAGATTCTGTGAAACCCTAGTGTTTTCGGCAGGACCGAAACCCACTTCGGTCAAAGCGAAAGTGGTGTGTCAAGCTCTGTTTAACACTTGGATTCACCGAACCTTAAACTCGGTCGACCAAATGTCTTCTGTGAAAACTTAATACTAGAATTTGAACTCATTTTTTTGCAAAAACTTCGCATTTTGTGATGACTCTTCTTCTCTGCCTACACCTTATCTATTCACGGGTTGTCACCATGTCGAGGCCAAGGATGGCGGTGAGAACAGTCGAGACACCCATTGCAGACATTCCAGAGGCAGGCACTAGTCCTGATCCTAGTAGCTCATCTGATGATGGTGAGAGGAGTACACCAAGTGGCATGCCTCCTGCAGCCACCAGAGCTAGAAAGAAGAGGAATTCAGATGATGAGGATTCAGATTTTGTTGTTGAGGAAGAGGTGACCTCAAAGCCTAAAAGGAAGGTTGTTGCCAAAGAGCAACAAGATCAACAATCTAAGAATGGGCAGAAATTCTGAATGCTCCAGTGCAACGAGAAGATGATATTGATGTATATGGGATTCCAAAGAAGAATCATGAATCCATGAAAAACATGTACAAAGAGGTTCCAGCAGAGGATTTGGAAATCTGGAAGCTCGGCTCAGTCTACCATCTCCATGCAGGCTTACCTACCACTAATACCATTTTGAGGCATACCTTGATGCCCAAATCTGGAGATGATCGCATGATCAGAGGATACTCTATCAACATGTTGCACATACTTGATGAGAGAGCACCTTTCAAGGTGATGGACTTGATGGTAGAGACCATTAAGAGGACTGCAATGACGAGAAAAGGTCATGTGGATTTGCCCATGATTTAGATGCTTATCAATGCCAAGTTTGGCACGGGCACATTCTTGTTGGATAGAGAACATTTACCGTTGCAGCGAGCATGAAGACAATGTTGTTGTGATGGATGAGGAGGATCCGACATCTGTTGAAGGTCAAGCCAAGATCGCAGCTGCTAAGAAAGCCAAAGTCGACAAGGAAGCAAAGAAGCAGCAGCAGCTAAACCAAAGAGTTTGGAGAGCAAATTCTTGAAGCTACTCAAAGGATTGAACAACGCTTTGGCCAGCATTGAACAGTCTCGGAGAGCTTAGAGAGGATTGTTGACGAGAAGATCCACGCCTGGGTGTGAAGTCGATCAAGTACAAGTGACTGTCAACAAGCTCGAGGCGGACATTGAGGAAGCAAAGCAGGACAAGGCAGAGCTTATGCGTGAGTTGCAGGATGACTTAGTCCAGGTTTCTCATCGACAGATCGCTCCGGTTCCCAAAGGATCCCGATCAGCTGCTATTCGATGGATCGACACCAGGACTACAGCTTCAGCACCTCCCACAGTTCCAGCAGTTGCTCCTACTCCAGCTCCAGCTCTAGTGTCCACTCCTCCAAAGCCACAGACATCAGCTGAAGTCTTCGCCGATGCTGTCATATCAACTCCGACATCAACCTGCACGGAGCCGCCAGCAGAGTCCACAGTGGCGCTTAGCTCTATGCTTTTTCGAACTTTTGGTAACTTGTTGCCAAAGGGGAGAAATTGTATAGATCATAGGGCTTCGAGAGAGAGAGTTGTTGTCTTTGCGCTTTTGCTCTTTCGTTCTTTTGCGGTTTCTTTGAGATACTTTTGGTTTTCGAGACATTCAAAGTGTTTGATACTCCGTTTGATTCTACCTTAATGAGTGCTTGGTCGTACTATGCTTTAATGTGTGCTTAATGCTTATCATATGCCATTCCTATCTCGTATGACCATTTACTCATGTCTTGGTGATTGGGTGCATGCTGTTCATTCTTATCATTTTGTGCGCTCCACCAAGATGTATATGACATGGAAGAGTGACCCATGATCCTAATCGATTGTGCATTTGCATTCAAACGCAAATCTTAAATAATGCACAAATTTAGGGGGAGCTCTTGCTTATCACATACTTCTCAAAGCGGCGATATTATTCATTGATTATATCCTTTGTCGAAGCTTTGATCTATATGTTGTCATCAATTACCAAAAGGGGAGATTGAAAGTGCAACTAATCCCGGGTGGTTTTGGTAATTAATAACAACATATATATCATTGAACTAATAGTTACTTGAGAATCATTTCGAGAGTTCGATGATATGGGTATGGCAAGGATCAAGAAGTGGACCCCCAAAATGCTAAGGCAAGCATTGGCAAAAGCTCAAGACTCCATTTTGGTTTAGTGATCCAAGATCACATTGAGTCCATAGGAAAAGCCAATACTATTAAAAGGGATGAGGTTATGATGATGATCTGGTTGCTCAAGTGCTTAGTGATACATCTCCTAAACTATCGGCAACTTTCACCGCCATAGACACTCATAAGTAGTCTCGGTCCCACCGATATTCCAAACTCAGTCACACCGAGATGAACCACCTCAGCCATAAGCCAAACCCTAGTAAACTCGGATTTTCCGATTCGAACTCGGTCTCACGAAACATGAGTTGCCAAGTTTACAGAACCTTCATCATCAAATCGGTGTCACCGAGATGATGAAGTCGGTCCCACCGAAACTGCATGCTCTTGTCATTGCACGAATCGGACTAACCGAGATTGTATATTCGGTCCCACGAAAATCCCAACGTTCACATTATTTGAACTATCGGTCTCACCGAGTTGTCCACTTCGGTCCCACCGAGATTGCTCAAATGTGTGTAACGGTTGGATTTTGTGTGGAGGCTATTTATACCCCTCCACCCCTCTTCATTCATTGAGAGAGCCATCGAAAGAACTACCACTCCTACCTTACATTTACGAGAAGAGAACTACCTACCCTTGTGTTGAGATCAAGTTGCTCCACTCCCACCATATGAAGCTTGATCTCTAGCCTTCCCAAGTTGCTTTCCACTCAATCCTTTCTTCCACCACAGCCAAATCGGTGAGGAGAGTTGAGTGTTGGGGAGATTATCATTTGAAGCACAAGAGCAAGGAGTTCATCATCATCTACAACATCTATTACCTTTTGGAGGGTGGTGCCTCCTAGATTGGTTAGGTGTCGCTTGGGAGCCTCCGTCGTCGAGATGTGGAGTTGAACCAAGAAGTTTGTAAGGGCAAGGAGATCGCCTACTTCGTGAAGATCTACCCCGAGTAAGGCTAGCCCTCCGTGGGCGTAGGCCATGATGGAATAGACAAGGTTGCTTCTTCGTGGACCCTTCGTGGGTGGAGCCCTCCGTGGACTCATGCAGCCGTTACCCTCCGTGGGTTGAAGTCTCCATCAACGTGGATGTACGATAGCGCCACCTATCGGAACCACGGGAAAAATCACCGCGTCTCCAAAATTGCGTTTGCTCTTCTCCACCTCTCTTTACTACATGTGCAATTTACTTTCCGCTGCCTATACTCTAGAATTGCATGTGTAGGGTGATGCTTGACTTGATCATAATTGTGAATCTGCCAAAAACTGTTCTTTGTCAAAAGGCAGAATTTTTATATTGACAAGTAGTCTAATCACCCCCCCTCTAGACATACTTTTGATCCTACAAGTGGTATCAGAGCTTTGGTCTCCATTGTATTGGTTTCCATTGCATTGGACTCCATAAGCTTGGTTTCACAACCTAGGAGAGTATGGCGTCTAGTGAGGGTAATTTTCGAGAGGTCCTTACTTTGATGGTACAAATTTTGCTAGTTGGAAGCATAAAATGAAAATGCATATTCTTGGTCATAACCCAGCCGCATGGGGCATTATTTGTGTTGGTATGCAAGGTGAATTCTTGAGGAAGGAAAAGTTCGGATCGCGGCTACACCGGAAGAAGTGCGGATGTTGCAAAACAATGCTCAGGCTTGTGACATTCTCTTCAATGCCTTGTGTCCCGAGGAGTTCAACAAAATCAGCCGTCTTGAGAATGCAAAAGAGATTTGGGATACTTTGGTTGAAATGCACGAAGGTACCGAGTCCGTGAAGGAATCAAAGGTAGATATTCTTCAAGGTCAACTTGACAAGTTCAAGATGAAGGATGGTGAAGGAGTCGCTGAAATGTACTCTAGGCTTGCTCTCATCACAAATGAGATTGCCGGCTTAGGAAGCGAAGAAATGACCGACCGATTCATCATCAAGAAGATTCTCAGAGCTTTGGATGGAAAGTATGACACCGTGTGCACTTTGATCCAAATGATGCCAAACTACAAGACTCTCAAGCCAACCAAGTCATTGGAAGAATTGTTGCTCATGAGATGACACTTAAGGATAAGGAAGAGCTTCACAACAAGTCAAGTGGTGCTTACAAAGCTACAAGTGATGCTCCCACAACCTCAAGTGACAAGTTAGTTTCCAATGAAGAGATAAGCCTAATGGTCAAGAACTTCAACAAATTCTACAAGAATAGAGGCAAAGAGAGAAGCTCAAAGTCTAGATCATATGATGAAAAGAGATCTTCTAGTCGTGATCGAATCTGCTACAATTGTGGAAGACCGGACACTACTCAAATGAGTGTCGGCTCCCCACAAGAGAAGAGAAGAATCTCCAAGAAGAAGAAGCTCAAGAGATGAGTCACCTCGGAAAGAGAGAAGGAGCATAGATGATCGTTATGAGCGAAGACCCTCTCGGAGAAGCAAGGATTCGGAGAGGAAAGACAAGTCATCAAGGAGCTACACAAGAAGAAAACATCAAGCTCATGTAGGTGAATGGGTCTCCGGCTCCGACTCAGACAATCAATCCGAAGGAAGCTATCACTCCGACTCCGACTACAGATCAAGATGAAGGTGTTGCGGTCTTGCTCTCGTATCCTCCAACTCCAACTCCTCGACTTATTTGATTCACCAAATGAGGGAATTGGAAGATGCTTCATGGCTAAAGGCCCCAAGGTATCACACCCTGAATTCATTGACTTCGATAGTGATGAGGATGACTTGCTTGGTGAAGATGAGCTCTTGCATGATAAATCCAAGGAGCCTAGTAACGATGAACATGCTAGTAGTCTTTATAGTCGAGAAGAGTCGAATGACAATGCTATGAAGGAGATTGAGCGTCTAACTAAAGAACTAAACACTCTTAAGTTAGCTCATGAAACAACTCAAGAAGATCATAGAGAGCTCCTAAGATCTCATGAGAAGCTACGCTTGAGAAGCTCACTCTAGAGCAAGAACATGAGTTTCTAAAAGCAATCAATGACGATCTTGAAAGAAGAGTTCTTCATATCTTGCCAAACGACTTCTCTTGTCTAATTTCTTGCCACCCATTAAGACTAAGCATGACAAGCATAAGAAAAATTCTTCCTCTAGCAGTAACAATAACCATGCTAAATCCAATGTTGTTGCTTCTAGTAGTTCTCTTGATTCCACTAACAATGTTTCAAGCCAAGTTACACTTGAGCAAGAGAATAGTTTATTGAAAGGGATCATAGAGAAAGGTGTCTACAAGAGCCTTGCCGGAAGCAAGAACTTTGAGGAAATTGTTTGCAAGCAAGGAAGGCACCGGAAGAATCAAGGAATTGGTTTTGAGCGAAAGTTCAACGCCGAAGGCGTTGAGTGGGAAGAAGGTCAATATCCTACTCCACAGTTTGTTCCTCAAAAGGAGAAGTATGATCCTACTTCTTCCAATGTGGAACAAGCTCAAGATGACCTTCCACCACAAGACCACAAGCTAAAAGGCAAGGACAAGCTTCAAGAGGAGATTGATGCATTTGTTGAAGCACCTCAAGCCATGGTCAAGTGGGTTCCCAAGGAAACATCAAGTTCTACTTCGTCAAGCTCAACTACAACCCCAAGGATTCCCATCAAGATGATGTGGATCCCGAAGAAGAAGAACTAGAAAGTTCTTGAGGGTGACTCCGCCAACATACTTCACTCACATTCATTTTGGCAAAAACTTGTGCAATCAACTTCCACATCGTGCACTAGTTCATGGAGTCACAAACCCTCTTGTTGGTAAGTCAAGGGACAAGGTAATCATTGCTTTCATGGACATCATCTATTGTGAACTTCAATCTATGTCCATGGATATCCTTGTTTGTTCCTTGTGGGACTAACCCATGTAGGTATTGAAAGTGCACGAATCCAAAGGATAGCTCCCAACTCTTGATGATCTCCATCAACATTGAGCATCCACATCTTCAACATCTACATGAAGTCTTCTCGACAACCCAAGGTTAGTTTGACCCTTTAAAAGGGTTCTCACATCTAGGGGAGCTTTGCTCTAAAATTGAGCTAAAGCATCTTCAAATGATGTGAACACATCAATTCTTTATGTAAAAGTGGTAACCCCACTTGTGCTTAAGCGATGAGTATGACCTATGATCAAATGTTCTCATTTGGCTCCTAAGTCAATATACTCATATAAAGATGACCTAGTCATCGACAAATTGTGTGTTAGTTGCTAGAGTTTTGGTTGTGCATGTTTGACACATATTTCATTTGCTATCTTATTGTGTGAGCATGTTGGATGCATGATTTTATCCATTCGAGGACATCCATTTGTTGTTTTGGTCGTTTTGATTTTTCGACCAAATGGATGGACAAGAATGCCTAAGTACCTCCCTAGCTATCTATGCTTTCTTGTCTCAAATTCTATTCATGCTTACATCACAAATTTTGAACAAGTCATTTTCGGACCCTCCGGGTGAGGAGCACTCGGAGCCACCGATCCGTCAAGGGCTAATTTCCAAAACCTTCTAATTGATTTCGGTCAGACCAACTCACTCAAACTCGGTCGAACCGAAAGCATTTAGACTGATCTAGGTTTTCATCTCGGTGAAACCGAGTTGTGATTTTCGGCGTGACCGAAGTGCATAACTGCCTAGCAGTTATCCATCTCGGTGCCACCGAGTTTTACAACTCGGTCCCACCGACAGCGAAGGGGTATATATTCCGAGGGCCGCGCGCGTTGATTCCTCCTTCAAACGTTTCGCCCCCACACCCCTTGCTGCCGTCGCCTTGGTCTCCGGATCGTCGCCGTAAATGCTTTGTGCGCCCTCACCGCAGGTCTCCGTCACCGTCAACGGCCATCTCCTCCGAGCCGTTGCCGCCGTAGAAAAACTCCACCAAGTTAGGGTGAGTTTTGATCCCACTCGTGCTCCCATCTCCGATTCAATGCACGTTTGGATTGCCTAGTATCTTGCCACGATTGAAATCCTCCTGTACACCAGATTGGTTCGTTTGAACTAGATTCGAGTAAAAGTTTTAGGGTTAGGTTTCATGAACACATCTCGATGAGACCGATTTTATATTTTCGGTATGACCGATTTGGCCTATGGCCATTACCTTTGCACCCTTCGGTCCAACCGAAGTTGTGCAAAATCGGTGTGACCGAAATGAAGATTCTGTGAAACCCTAGTGTTTTCGGCAGGACGAAACCCACTTGGTCAAACCGAAAGTGGTGTGCCAAGCTCTGTTTAACACTTTGGATTCACGAACCTTAAACTCGGTCCGACCGAAATGTCTTCTGTGAAAACTTAATACTAGAATTTGAACTCATTTTTTGCAAAACTTCTGCATTTTGTGATGACTCTTCTTCTCTGCCTACACCTTATCTATTCACAGGTTGTCGGCCATGTCGATGCCGCTATAGTGAGAACAGTCGAGACACCCATTGCGAGACATTCCAGAGGCGGGCACTAGTCCCGATCCTAGTAGCTCATCGATGATGGTGAGAGGAGTACACCAAGTGG
Organism: Aegilops speltoides; assembly: GCA_021437245.1. Classification (NCBI taxonomy): domain Eukaryota; kingdom Viridiplantae; phylum Streptophyta; class Magnoliopsida; order Poales; family Poaceae; genus Aegilops; species Aegilops speltoides. Next base: position 92,997,261 of record CM038146.1, on the reverse strand, counting down.
CATGCCTCCTGCAGCCACCAGAGCTAGAAAGAAGAGGAATTCAGATGATGAGGATTCAGATTTTGTTGTTGAGGAAGAGGTGACCTCAAAGCCTAAAAGGAAGGTTGTTGCCAAAGAGCAACAAGATCAACAATCTAAGAATGGGCAGAAATTCTGAATGCTCGAAAGTGAAGAATGGGCAGAAATTCGAGAAGATGATATTGATGTATATGGGATTCCAAAGAAGAATCATGAATCCATGAAAAACATGTACAAAGAGGTTCCAGCAGAGGATTTGGAAATCTGGAAGCTCGGCTCAGTCTACCATCTCCATGCAGGCTTACCTACCACTAATACCATTTTGAGGCATACCTTGATGCCCAAATCTGGAGATGATCGCATGATCGAGGATACTCTATCAACATGCTGCACATACTTGATGAGAGAGCACCTTTCAAGGTGATGGACTTGATGGTAGAGACCATTAAGAGGACTGCGGTGACGAGAAAAGGTCATGTGGATTTGCCCCACGATTCAGATGCTTATCAATGCCAAGTTTGGCACGGGCACATTCTTGTTGGATAGAGAACATTTACCGTTGCAGCGAGCATGAAGACAATGTTGTTGTGATGGATGAGGAGGATCCGACATCTGTTGAAGGTCAAGCCAAGATCGCAGCTGCTAAGAAAGCCAAAGTCGACAAGGAAGCAGCGAAGAGCAGCAGCTAAACCAAAGAGTTTGGAGAGCAAATTCTTGAAGCTACTCAAAGGATTGAACAACGCTGGCCAGCATTGAACAGTCTCGGGAGAGCTTAGAGAGGATTGTTGACGAGAAGATCCATGCTCGGGCGTGAAGTGATCAAGTACAAGTGATGTCAACAAGCTCGAGGCGAGACATTGAGGAAGCAAAGCAGGACAAGGCGAGCTTATCGTGAGTTGCGGGATGACTTAGTCCAGATTCTCATCGACAGATCGCTCCGATTCCCAAAGGATCCCGATCATTTGCTATTCGATGGTGACACGGGACTACAGCTTCAAAGACCTCCACAGCCCAAAGCGATTGCTCCTACTCCAGCTCCAGCTCCAGTGTCCACTCCTCCAAAGACAGACATCAGTGAAGTCTTCGCCGATCTTTGTCATATCAACTCCGACATCAACGCAGACGGAGGAGCCACCAGCAGAGTCCACAGTGATGCTTAGCTCTATGCTTTTCAAACTTTTGGTAACTTGTTGCCAAAGGGAAAATTGTATAGATCATAGGGCTTCGAGAGAGAGAGTGTTGTTGTCTTTGCGCTTTTGCTCTTTCGTTCTTTTGCGGTTTCTTTGAGATACTTTTGGTTTTCGATACATTCATTGTGTTTGATACTCCGTTTGATTCTACCTTAATGAGTGCTTGGTCATACTATGCTTTAATGTGTGCTTAATGCTTATCATATGCCATTCCTATCTCGTATGACCATTTACTCATGTCTTGGTGATTGGGTGCATGCTGTTCATTCTTATCATTTTGTGCGCTCCACCAAGATGTATGTGACATGGAAGAGTGACCCATGATCCTAATCGATTGTGCATTTGCATTCAAACGCAAATCTTAAATAATGCACAAATTTAGGGGGAGCTCTTGCTTATCACATACTTCTCAAAGCGACGATATTATTCATTGATTATATCCTTTGTCGAAGCTTTGATCTATATGTTGTCATCAATTACCAAAAAGGGGGAGATTGAAAGTGCAACTAATCCCCGGGTGGTTTTGGTAATTAATAACAACATATATATCATTGAACTAATAGTTACTTGAGAATCATTTCGAGAGTTCAATGATATGGGTATGGCAAGGATGAAGAAGTGGACCCCCCAAAATGCTAAGGCAAGCATTGGCAAAAGCTCAAGACTCCATTTTTGGTTTAGTGATCCAAGATCACATTGAGTCCATAGGAAAAGCCAATACTATTAAAAGGGGATGAGGTTATGATGATGATCTGGTTGCTCAAGTGCTTAGTGATACATCTCCTAAACTATCAGCAACTTTCACTGCCATAGACACTCATAAGTAGTCTCGGTCCCACCGATATTCCAAACTCAGTCACACCGAGATGAACCACCTCAGCCATAAGCCAAACCCTAGTAAACTCGGATTTTCCGATTCGAACTCGGTCTCACGAAACATGAGTTGCCAAGTTTACAGAACCTTCATCATCAAATCGGTGTCACCGAGATGATGAAGTCGGTCCCACCGAACTGGCATGCTCTTGTCATTGCACTAATCGAACTAACCGAGATTGTATATTCGGTCCCACGAAAATCCCAACGTTCACATTATTTGAACTATCGGTCTCACCGAGTTGTCCACTTCGGTCCCACCGAGATTGCTCAAATGTGTGTAACGGTTGGATTTTGTGTGGAGGCTATTTATACCCTCCACCCCTCTTCATTCGTGGAGAGAGCCATCGAAAGAACTACCACTCCTACCTTACATTTCTCGAGAAGAGAACTACCTACCCTTGTGTTGAGATCAAGTTGCTCCACTCCCACCATATGAAGCTTGATCTCTAGCCTTCCCAAGTTGCTTTCCACTCAATCCTTTCTTCCACCACAGCCAAATCGGTGAGGAGAGTTGAGTGTTGGGGAGATTATCATTTGAAGCACAAGAGCAAGGAGTTCATCATCATCTACAACATCTATTACCTTTTGGAGGTGGTGCCTCCTAGATTGGTTAGGTGTCGCTTGGGAGCCTCCGTCGTCGAGATGTGGAGTTGAACCAAGAAGTTTGTAAGGGCAAGGAGATCGCCTACTTCGTGAAGATCTACCCCGAGTAAGGCTAGCCCTCCGTGGGCGTGAGCCATGATGGAATAGACAAGGTTGCTTCTTCGTGGACCCTTCGTGGGTGGAGCCCTCCATGGACTCATGGCCGTTACCCTCCGTGGGTTGAAGTCTCCATCAATGTGGATGTACGATAGCGCCACCTATCGGAACCACGGGAAAAATCACCGCGTCTCCAAAATTACGTTTGCTCTTCTCCACCTCTCTTTACTACATGTGCAATTTACTTTCCGCTGCCTATACTCTAGAATTGCATGTGTAGGGTGATGCTTGACTTGATCATAATTGTGAATCTGCCAAAAACTGTTCTTTGTCAAAAGGCAGAATTTTTATATTGACAAGTAGTCTAATCACCCCCCCTCTAGACATACTTTCGATCCTACAGTTGGTCTCCAACAAAGCTGATAAAATAGCTAAGGAAGACTATCTTGAAGACAATGAGACAACCCGAAAGTCCTGTCTTGGTTTAGTGTTTGAGTTACTGGCCACTACCGCTTGCACAAGCTATTCAAACTCACTATCTGAATCAGTTTGGTTTGTTGAGTCTCAACTACAAGCTACAAGACGTCAATCAGTTGTGCTATGAAAAGAAGTGGAGGGACTGCGGAAGTCCCTGGAGCATTCAGATGCATACTTTCTGGTGCAACAGCAAGCGTTGGAGGATTTTAGCGCCAACCAGGACAAAGCTAATAAGCTTGCTAAGCTTATTGCCAGCATGGTGGATACCCAGGATAATGTTTCTTGAGCTCTTACGAAGTTGTTTGATTATGCTCTTGTTTTGCTGCTGTGTTTATTTGCACTGGTGGCCAATTTTGATGGCCAGTGTATGTAATATGCTGCTTTGTTCCCTACATTTGCACTGGTGGCGAACTTTGATGCTCAGTGGATGTAATATGTGTAATAGCGGTAATAGGCCAACATTAATTGCTTGCTTATTTATTTCCTTATTGTCTTGTTTAGTTGTTTTCTTGTAGTCACTGCAGTTCTTTTTTTGTGTTTTTCTAGTGGCCACAATAACCTATTTTTGGAAACTAGGCCAAAATAATCATGGCAACACACGGACTGTTGTAACCATGGGCCTCCTGCGGGCCGTATGATCCATGGGCCTTCTACAGGTCATAGGATCCATTGGCCTTCTATACGGGCCGTAGGATCCATGGGCCTTCTACGGGCCATAGGATCCATGGGCCTTCTACGGGCCGTATGATCTATGGGCCTTCTATGGGCCGTATGATCCATGGGACTTTTACGAGCCGTAGGATCCATGGGCCTTCTACGGGGCGTGCCATCATTTCGCCTATCATGGGCCTTACTATTCGTGGACCATAACGGTCCGTTAATAGGCCGTATTTGATAACTCTATGAAAATAGCCCAACGTCTTTTTTACATGAAAAATGGCCCAACATATTAACTGGCCACAAATGGGCCGACTGTAACCACTCGCTGAATTTGGCCCACAAGCAGAAAATGACAGTAACGGGCCGTAAGTAACCGATTGCTGGAAATGAGCCCAAGAATAAATAGGCCCTGAGAAGGTCAAAAGATAACATGGGCTGGAAACGGCCCAATGGAATAATGGGCCGTTAATGGGTATAAAGTGATACACTATTCATTACGGGCCAGTTTCACCACGGGTCGTTAATGGGCCAAGAGTTACAAAGGGCCTCATATGGGCCGAAAGACATCATGGGCCATACATGGGCCGAAAGTTAAAATAGACTGGAATCATATTGGACGGCCCAGATGACGCCACTGGGCCTAATTCGGAGAGGTCATAATAGGCCCTAGGTTAGCGGGCTGTAAATGGGCTATATGCGAACAGGCCCTTAACAGGCTTTCCGTGGGCCGGCCCGCCACCTTTTGACCAAGTCAAATGGGCCGGCCTTTTCACAGGAATGGGCCTCTATTGGGCCGTGCCACGTGTAGACGTATCATAGGTGCCTTGGGTCCAATGAGTGGATGACATCTGTCCCAACAGTGAGCCCACGTGTGTTTCCTCAAGCCAATGATGATTTTACATGTGGAAAATCCCCATTGGTCAGGGCTGTTAACGGGTTATCGGATCCAAAACCGGACCCGATAACGGTGTTCTGTTACGGTGTATGCCACGTGTCGGTCACCCTTGACGAAAGCACTTCTATGACACGCGATTTATCGTCGTGGAAGTGGACACTTCCGTGATGATAATTTTGGTAATGTCATGGAACACTTCTACGACAGCACAGGTATGACTTTCTTGATTCTGTCATAAAATCATCATGGATGTACATGCATGAAAAAAACGTGACCTACTGTGACAAACACGTATCATCACAGAAGTGTACTTTTTTGGTAGTGCAACATTATATTTCTCAAATGCTTGGCGCTTGCAATGGCCCAAATAGACACTTCATATTTGATGCCTGGCATGACAACCGCCACCAGCGCTGCTTTGCTCCTGAAAACTTGAGCATTTCTTTCATTCCAAATTTCCCATCCCACAAGAAGTAATAATGAAGACACGTCGTCACCGGCTGCTTGTTGGTAGATAGGACTGCATCCCACCAAGATTTCACCGTATTGAACAGGAGCCAAGGGGTCGTGGGGATAACAAGCTGAAGCCATGAGAAGACCACATTCCAAATCCGAACAGAGAATCTGCACTTGAAGAGAAGGTGTGCATCAGATTCTTACATCTGATTGCATAGGGGAAATTTATCGCAATTTGGTCATCCTCTCCTCTGAAGTCTGTTGACGGTCCGAATTCTATTTGGGATAACTATCCAGGTCCAATTGGCGGGAGCCCATGCCTTCTAGATAGTAACATGCAAGCTTGAGCATGGGAGACCGTGAAGCTGCGCTATATAAGCAGACTTCATGGAGTAATGGCCATCATTGGTTAGCTTCCAAATGGTGGAGTCCTTGACACTCGGCTAGATGGTAACGTTTGCAAGCTTCTCCCATATTGCCGAGAATTGCCGAAGGTGCTCAAGAAGGAGAAAATGAGAACCTATGACTCGCAACACCTTGCTAAATTAAAATTTTATTACAAACTACCCAGTGGGCAGTAGGACGTTGATATATATCCTTCAAGTGCACGGGGTTTAGTTGTAGCCTTTTCAAAATAAGAGTATCGATCCCATAGGGAGCACATGAATTAATCTTTTCGTCTCCCAAATGATATGAATAGAGGGTCTGCAAGTTCTTAGTTTTCCAAAGCAGAAGTAACATGACAAAAGGATGACATTGAAGGTACAAAGGTAAATAAGTAAACGCAAATAACTGAATAATAAAGCAAAAGGCTGAAAAGAAATGATATGAAGCGTTCTCAGGGAGTCCAGAATCCCCACTAGTGTGCATCTATAGTGGTTCCTAAACACAATGGTACTTCGGATTCCTAAGCCACTTTACATGTTTCTCTTTGTGGGTAGAGCCGATTCAGATACATTCCTACATGCGGCATCTCCGTATCACATACGCCACTACCGTTCTTCCCCACTCCGGTTATCAAATGATAATTAAGGGGAAGGATATCCCTGTGAATGCAACCAAGGTGGTCTCTGTTTTACCCCCTGTTGCAACAATCCGCTACGAAGGAAAATGGGGTCTGTCACTCACCCACCTTGCCAACCACACGGTTCGCCAACAGTAATAACCTTCCGTCCAAAATTGGCATACGTTGGATGGTCGACTTCACCCAACGTCAAGAAGATTATCAACATAAACATGCAAAGAGGATATTAAATCCTAATATCAATTGATCTATTACACACTAGGGTTCATCCATATCCCCAAGAACTAAGGGAACTGTTCGCACATGAAGGCAACAAATACCATACCACCAAAATGGGAAAACATGAATGGATCACACATGTAACATACAAGCTATTCCCCTAGGGTTCTTGATATTACAATAGGAGAAAGGTGGATGATGATGATGACAGTGGGGATAATGTTGAGGCCTTCTTGATGGAGATGGTGAAGATGACGGCCTCCTCCTTGTCCGTTCCCTCCGGATCACTCCAGCAGCTAGGGTTCCTGCTTCTGGAATAGTTTCTGGTGTCTCTGGGCATCTGATCCGTGATCTGTCTTCATGGGGTGAATATAGTTGATCCTGCGGGGGCGATGGCAGTCCATACGACCGCTCATATGTGCGGGTGCGGTCGTATAGAACGTCATCTTTTGCTCTGGTCGTTCTATGGTGATTGCCTCCTTGCCTAGATTGCTTCTCTCTTTTATGGTCGGTGATTATCACTTTAATTGCGTGATTCCACTACCATTTCCTAAGATTCTTCCACATATTAATATTTGGTCCGAAAACCATTATCTGAGGAAAACGACAAAAAGAAGTGAACGAACGCGGTAAAACTCCACAAAGCCTACAAAGAAGGCACAAAAATACAAACAAAATAATCACATAATTTCGACTCATCAGATGTGCATGATGAGGGCGGCCGGCTGGCCATGACCTCTTGGAGGGATCTGAGTAGGTGTCCTGATCGGTCGGCGCTGAGGAGTGGGACATTGATACATCCATTTTGCATCAAGTTTTCCTACTATTATTTATGTTGTTTTATTGTATAATAATGCTTTTCGGAGAAATTCTAATGCCTTTTCTTTCATAATATGCAAGGTATGCACCAAGGGGGAGAATTCCGGCAACTGGAAATCTGGACCTGAAAACGCTACATCAAGCTACCTATTCTGCACAACTCCAAATGAGCTAAAACTCCTCGAGGTTTTTTATGGAATATTTAAGGAATATTATAGCAAATAAGTACTAGAGGAGGCCACCAGGTGGGCACAACCCACCTGGGCGCGCCAGGAGGCCCAAGCGCGCCCTGGTGGGTGCTGCCCTCCTCGGCCCACCTTTGGTGCCCATCTTCTCGTATACAAGTCATTTTGACCTAGAAAAAATAATGAGAGGACATTCGGGACGAAGCGCCGCCGCCTCGAGGTGGAACTTGGGCAGCAGCACTTTTGCCCTCCGGCGGAGCAATTCCGCCGGGGGACTTCCCTCCCGGAGGGGGAAATCATTATCATCATCATCACCAACAACTCTTCCATCTTGGGGATGGTTATCTTCATCAACATCTTCACAGCACCAACTCCTCTCAAACCCTAGTTCATCTCTTGTGTTCAATCTTTGTATAAAAACTATAGATTGGTGTCCGTGGGTGACTAGTAGTGTTGATTACATCTTGTAGTTGATTACTATATGGTTTATTTGGTGGAAGATTATATGTTGCTATTCAATACCCCTCTGATCTTGAGCATGTTTATCATTTGTGAGTAGTTACTTTCGTTCTTGAGGTCACGGGAGAAATCATGTTGCAAGTAATCATGTGAACTTGATATGTGTTCGATATTTTGATGGTATGTATGTTTCCATTCTCTTAGTGGTGTCATCTGAACGTTGACTACATGACACTTCACCATATTTGGGCCTAAGGGAATGCATTGTGGAGTAGTTATTAGATGGTGGGTTGCGACAGTGACAGAAGCTTAAACCCAGTTTATGCGCTATTCCGTAAGGGACCGATTGGATCCAAAAGTTTAATGCTATGGTTAGAATTTATTCTTAATCTTTTCTCGTAGTTGCGGATGCTTGCGAGAGGGTTAATCATAAGTAGGAGGTTTGTTTAAGTAAGAACAGCACCTAAGCACCGGTCCACCCACATATCAAATTATCAAAGTACCGAACACAAATTAAGCCAACATGATGAAAGTGACTAGATGAAATTCCCGTGTACTCTCAAGAACACTTTGCTTATCATAAGAAACCGTTTTGGCCTGTCCTTTGCCTCAAAAGGATTGGGCTACCTTGCTGCACTTTTGTTACTACTATTGTTACTTGCTCGTTACAAATTATCTTGCTACCAAACTACACTGCTACCTACAATTTTAGCACTTGTAGACATTACCTTGATGAAAAGCACTTGTCATTTCCTTCTGCTCCTTGTTGGGTTCGACACCCTTACTTATCGAAAAGAGCTACAGTTGACCCCATACACTTGTGGGTCATTGTCGGTGTCAAAACCGGCGGATCTCGGGTAGGGGGTCCCGAACTGTGCGTCTAGGCGGATGGTAACAGGAGACAAGGGACACGATGTTTTTACCCAGGTTTGGGCCCTCTTGATGGAGGTAAAACCCTACTCCTGCTTGATTAATATTGATGATATGGGTAGTACAAGAGTGGATCTACCACGAGATCAAGGAGGCTAAACCATAGAAGCTAGCCTATGGTATGATTGTTGTAATGGTTGTTCGTCCTACGGACTAAAACCCTCCGGTTTATATAGACACCGGAGAGGGCTAGGGTTACATAGAGTCGGTTACAATGGTAGGAGATCTACATATCCGTATTGCCAAACTTTCCTTCCACGCTAAGGAAAGTCCCATCCGGACACGGGACAAAGTCTTCAATCTTGTATCTTCATAGTCTTGGAGTCCGGCCGATAATGATAGTCCGGCTATCCGGACACCCCCTAGTCCAGGACTCCCTCAGTATCCCCTGAACCAGGCTTCAATGACGACGAGTCCGGCGCACATATTGTCTTCGACATTACAAGGCGGGTTCCTCCTCCGAATAATTCATAGAAGATTGTGAACACCAGGATAGTGTCCGGCTCTGTAAAATAAATTCCACAAACCACCGTAGAGAGAACAATATTTACACAAGTTCAATCTGCTGACGTATTTTGTGGCGCGTCGTCACACCACTACCAAGCCTTTACTTGAATCGTTTTTATTATACCACCTCAGCGCGTTTAGCGAAGCAGTTTCCTTGGCACATCTTGTCGAAGCAGAGATCTTGTTCCCCTTATTCTGGGATTCCCATCAATACGGACATGGGTAACCCAACCGTGACCGTTGCCATGCCTCCTCCATTGAAGGTGAGTTCCAAACGGTTATGGGGACGACCCTTGGTATTCTCCCTCTTTATAATGAGACCAAGGCTCGTTTCTTTTCTTCAATCCTCAATCGAATCTGCCCCTCGCCCCAAGTTCCAACACCCAGAGCTCTAGATTCGAGCGCCTCGGACCTTCAACAATGTCCGGCTCCGACCTACAGGGCCGGTGGATGCCCTCCTCTGTCACGGAAGAGGACGTGCTAAAGCTGAGAGAAGCCAGGTACCTGACCTACGAGATTTCGCATAGGTTGCCTGCCAAAGGGCAAGTCATTCCTACTCCCGAGCCCGGCGAGAGCGTCGCGTTCGTGTCCCACCTCCGTCGGGGTTTAGGCTTCCCGATGGATCCTTTTGTGAGGGGGCTCATGTTTTACTATGGGCTGGAAATCCATGACTTGGCCCCGGAGTCCATCCTCCATATCTCATCGTTTATTGTCGTCTGCGAGGCCTTCCTCCGCACTACCCCTCACTTCGGTTTGTGGCTCAAAACCTTCAACGTGGAGTCGAAGATGATTGAGGGGCATCAAGTAGAGTGCGGCGGGGCGGTCATAAACAAGAGGGCCGATGCTCCATGGCCCGAGGGCTCTTTTCAGGAGGAGCTCGGCTTATGGCAGCAGGAGTGGTTCTTTATTACCGCTCCCAGGGGCAGCAGGCAGAGGCCGCCGCCCGTCTTTCGCCCGGGTCCTCCACAGCGGCTGACGTCATGGGTCAGCAAAGGGCTTGACTGGGGGCCGTCCAAGGACGTACCCCTATTGTAGGGCCGGATTCGAGACCTCCAAGGGAGGGTGATCAATCTGGTCGTGGTGACGTAGGTTATGCTGATTAGGCGTCTTCTGCCCTGCAAACGTCGCCCTCTCCGCCTGTGGGGGTTCAATTCGGAGGGACCACGAGCTCTCCAACACTTCATGGGTACGACACCCGTGGAGATGTACAAATTATTCTTCGGATCACAAGAGGTGTGTCCGGAATTAACCGAGGACGCTGGCCTAAGCTGCAATCGCCCGGATACTCAAGTAAGTAGCTCCGTGTCCGGACATACCGTTCGTTTGCATATCTTGGATTTGCCTTTTAACCAATCGTCCTTTGAACAGGAGTGGATAGCGCAAGCGAAACTGATACGGTGTCCGGCCCCCCTCCTGGAGACCGCGCCGGATCCCGTGTTGGTCAAGATGTTGGAGATTGCGCCTTCAGAGGAAGGCGAAGGGGAAAACAGAGAAACTATCGCCTCTACCAAGGAGGCTTTCGAGAAAGGGGGTATCGAGAATCCCTCCTTCCAGGGGGAGAAGAGGACCGCTTCCGAAGACCCGGAGGCCAAGGCCTCAAAGCGGGGGAAGAGATCTTCACCAGAGGGTCCTGCGCCTGGGGAAGCCCCGGCTGCACTATCTCCCCTAAGGAATCAGCCCTCCAGTGAGCCGTAAGTAGAAAAAGGGGAGTTTTGTAATAAGGGACATCCCTATTTTGCTTCTGAGGATAACCAAAGTTTTTACCTTGTAGTTCGGATCTCCGTCCTTCTCAGCTGAGCTCGTCTTCGGGGGACCTTCGTCCGGAGATGATGGAGAGCGAGACACCTCCCTCTGCCGCACCGTCAGGCGGGGCGGACGACCCTCAGGTGTCATCGCGGAGGGTATCTGTAGGATCGGAAGTATGTCTAGAGGGGGGGGTGATTAGACTACTTAACAATTTAAAAGTTTAGCCTTTTGATTAGGACAAGTTTTTAGCAAGTTCACAATGATGACCAAGTCAAGTATCACCCTACACATGCAATTCTAGAGTAATGGCAGCGGAAAGTAAATTGCACATGTAGTAAACGAGAGGTGGAGAAGAGCAAACGCAATTTGGAGACACGGAGATTTTTCTCGTGGTTCCGATAGGTGGTGCTATCGTCAATCCACGTTGATGGAGACTTCAACCCATGGAGGGTAACGGCTGCGAGAGTCCACGAAGGGTCCACGAAGAAGCAACCTTGTCTATGCCATCATGGCCTACGTCCACGGAGGACTAGCCTTACTCGGGGTAGATCTTCACGAAGTAGGCGATCTCCTTGCCCTTACAAACTTCTTGGTTCAACTCCACATCTTGACGGAGGCTCCCAAGCGACACCTAACCAATCTAGGAGGCACCACCCTCCAAAAGGTAATAGATGGTGTTGGTGATGATGAACTCCTTGCTCTTGTGCTTCAAATGATAATCTCCCCAACACTCAACGCTCCTCACTGATTTGGCTGTGGTGGAGGAAAGGATTGAGTGGAAAGCAACTTGGGAAGACTAGAAATCAAGTTTCATATGGTGGGAGTGGAGCAACTTGATCTCAACACAAGGGTAGGTAGTTTTCTTCTCGTAAATGTAAGGTAGGAGTGGTGGTTCTTTCGATGGCTCTCTCCATGAATGAAGAGGAGGTGGAGGGTATTTATAGCCTCCACACAAAATCAACCGTTACACACATTTGACCAATCTCGGTCAGACCGAAGTTGACAACTCGGTGAGACCGAAAGTTCAAATCTTGTGAACGTTGGGATTTTCGGTGGGACCGAAAATACAATCTCGGTTAGTCCGATTCTTCCAAAGACTAGGGTTTGCCATTCTCGGTGGGACCGACTTTGTCATCTCGGTGACACCGATTTGAGTATAGAAGGTTACAGAAGGTTGGCAACACCAATTTCGGTAAGACCGAGTTTGGAATCGGAAAATCCGAAATATCTAGGGTTTGGGTATATGGCTGAGGTGGTTCATCTCGGTGTGACTGAGTTTATGGAATCGGTGGGACCGAGATTACTTATGAGTATATGTTGGAATGAAAGATTGCTGATAGTTTGGGAGATAGATCACTAAGCACTTGAGCAACCAGATCATCATCATAACCTCATCCCCTTTTAATAGTATTGGCTTTCCTATGGACTCAATGTGATCTTGGATCACTAAACCAAAAATGGAGTCTTGAGCTTTTGCCAATGTTTTCCTTAGCATTTTGAGGGTCCACATCATCGGTCATTGCCATACCCATATCAACGAACTTTCTGAAATATTCTCAAGAAACAATTAGTTCAATGATATATATGTTGTTATTAATTACCAAAACCACCCGGGGATTAGTTGCACTTTCAATCACCCCCTTTTTGGTAATTGATGACAACATATAGATCAAAGCTTCGACAGATGATATAATCAATGAATAATATAAATCGCTTTGAGAAGTATGTGATAAGCAAGAGCTCCCCTAAATTTGTGCATTATTTAAGATTTGCGTTTGAATGCAAATGCACAATTGATTAGGATCATGGGTCACTCTTCCATGTCACATACATCTTGGTGGAGCGCACAAAATGATAAGAATGAATAGCATGCACCCAATCACCAAGACATGAGTAAATGATCATACAAGATATGAATAGCATATGATAAGCATTAAGCACACATTAAGCATAGTATGATCAAGCACTCATCAAAGATAGAGCAAACATAGTATCAAACACACGAAATGTCTCGAAGAACTCAAAAGTATCTCAAAGAAAACCGCAAACGAAAGAGCAAAAACGAGCACTCTCTCTCTCGAAGTCCTATGATCTATACAATTTCTCCCCCTTTGGCAACAAGTTACCAAAAAGTTCGAAAGGTATAGAGCTAAGCGTCACTAGGGACTCTGCTGGCGGCTCCTGTCTGCGTTGATGGAGTGGAGATAGCTGCATCTGCAAAGGCTTGGCTGAAGTCTGTGGAGCTGGAGGAGTGGACACTTTGGAGCTGGAGCTGGGCCGATGGAGCTGTGGGAGGTCTTGATCTGAGCCTGGGGTCATCCTTTGGAATAGCAGCTGATCTGGGCTTTGTGGGCACTGGAGCAGGCTGCTCGTAGTCATCCTCGACAAGGTCATCCTGCATCTCCTTCATGAGCTCTGCCTTCTCCCTCTTCGCTTCCTCGATGTCTGCCTCAAGCTTGTTGACGGTGACTGCACTTGATCGACTTGACATCGAGCATGGAACTTGTCTTCAACTATCCTCTCAAGACTCTCCTGAGACTGCACTATGCTGGCCAGGCGTAGTTCAATCCTCTGGGTAGCTTCAAGAAGTTGTTCTCCAACGCTCTTGGGCTTTCTTCTTCTTCTTCTTTGCTTCCTTCTCAGCTTTGGCTTGTTTGGCAGCTTCAGACTTAGCTTGTCCTTCAACAGATGTGGGATCATCCTCGGTCATTATAACTTCATTATCTTCATGTTCAGGGCTGCGGTGGCAAGTGGGGTCTATCCAACAAGTAGGTGCCCGTGCCAAACTTGGCATTGATGAGCATCTGAATGTGCGGGGCAAACCCACATGACCTCTTACAGTCTGCTGTCATCCTCTTGATAGTCTCAACTATCGTGTCCATCACCTTGAAAGGTGTCTTCGATCTAGAATGTGCAGCATGTTGATTGAATAGCCTCTTATCATGCGATGGTCTCCAGACTTGGGCATCAAAGTATGCCTCAGAATAGTGTTAGTGGTTGGGAGACCTTCCTGAAGATGATACACTGATCCAAGCTTCCATATCTCAACATCCTTGGCTGGTACCTCATTGTACATGTTCCTCATAGACTCGTGGTTATTCTTGGGGATTCCATAGACATCTACATCATCATCTCTTGATGCTGGAGCATTCAGTAGTGCAGCCCACTCTTCAACTGTCGAAGAGAATCTCTGGCCTTTAGTCATCCATACAATTCTGCCATCTGGATAGAAGTGTGCTGTGACATAGAACTGCATGATCATCTCATCATTCCAAGCGGTCGACCGACCAACGAACTCTGCAACTCCACATGCAGTGAAGCTCTCATGCACATGTGGGAAGTAGTCTCTGTGCTCTTCACTGTCGATGTATTTCCAGTCAACATATCTAGTGTCAGCAACAATGGGCTTCTTGTCCATGAGCACAGTCTCATAGAAATCTTGTTGCTCTCTGGTGTGGAACCTTGAGTCAACAGCTGTCCTTCTCCTCATGGCATATGGATCAACTTGCCTCCATAGCCTGAGACCTTTGTCCTTCCTTTCCTTCATATTTTCAGCTCGAGGATGAGCTTCATTATGAACTGGCAGTTTACATGCGAGCTTGACAATACATGTGCCTCTTCATCTGATTCATTGGTGGCACATTGTCCTTCTTCTTTTCTCGTTGGAATATTTCTCACTGCTTTTCTTTGGCTTGGCGGCAGGTTTGGCTTGGGCTGCCTTTCTTTGGAGCTGATGGCTTAGATTTAGTGGGTGCTCCTGCCTCGATGGCATCTCCCATCAACTTAGGCTTCGAGGAGGCTGGGGTGCTTCCTCATCGAATCATCATCGCCTTCATCATGTACTATCCTCTTCCTCTTGGAAGTTTTCTTTACCTTGCTCGAGGTTTCTTCTTCCATGCTCACTTCTTTGCAATCTGTGGACTTCTTCACCTTCTTTGGTGCCTTTCTTTGTTTGTTGCCCTTGATAGTCTTTGGCAACCACTTTCCTCTTTGGCTTAGATGTAATCTCCTCCTCAGCAACAAAGTCAGAGTCCTCCTCATCAGAATTTCTCTTCTTCCTGGCCCTGGTGGCAGCAGGAGGCAAACCACTTGGGGTGCTCCTCTCTCCATCATCAGAAAAACTGCTTGCTTCAGGACTTGTGCCTGCCTCTGGAATCTCAACTGGTGATTCAGACCTGTTCTGGCTGTCACTTGCATCTGACATGGCTGACAACCTGTGAATAGAATAGGTATAGGCAGAATAGAAGAGTTATCACAAACTGCAGAGGGTTTTGCAAAAAAATGAGTTCAAACTTCAGTTTTAGGTTTTCACAGAATGCATTTCGGTCTGACCGAGTCTAAAATTCGTGAATCCAAGTGTCTTAACAGAACCATTCACACCACTTTCGGTTGGACGAAATGGGTTTCGTCTAGCCGAGAACACTAGGGTTTCACTAAATCCTCATTTCGGTCTTACCGATTTGCACAACTTCGGTTGGACCGAAAAGTGCGATCAATGGCGGAGAGGCCAAATCGGTCGATCCGAGAATGTAGAATCGGTCACACCGAGATGTGTTCGTGGAAACCTAACCCTAAAATTTGCACTCAATTTCGTTCTAAGAACTAATCTGCTGGATAGGAAGATTTCAAACTTGGCAAGAAGCTAGGCAAAACCTATCGTGCATTGAATCGAGGTTGAAGCACGAGAGGATCGAAACTCACCCAACTAGGTGGAGTTTCACGGCGCGCAACGGTGCGGTGAGATTGACCGTTGACGGCGATGGAGACCAGCGGCGGGCGCCTGAGCGACGGCGGAGACGATCCGGAGACCACGGCGACGGCAGCTAAGGGTTTGAGGGCGAGGCGTTTTGAAGGAATAATCAACGCGCGCTGCCCTCGGGTATATATACCCTTCAGCTGTCGGTGGGACCGAGTTGGAAAACTTCGGTGGGACCGAGATGGTTAGCGCAGCGATTACTCACTTGATCACGCTGAAATCTGCAACTTCGGTTTCACCGGGTGAAAACCTAGATCAATCCAAGTGATTTCGGTCTGTCCGATTTGAGTATATTGGTTTGACCGAAAGTACTTAGAAGGTTTTGGAAGTTAAGCTTTTGACGGATCGGTGGCTCCGAGTGCTCCTCACTCGGTCTGTCCGAAAAAAATCTTGATCAAAGTTTGTGATATAAGCATGAATGGAATTTGAGACAAGAAAGCATAGATAGCTAGGGGAGGAACTTAGGCATTCTTGTCCATCCATTTGGTCAAAAAGAAAAAATCCAAAAGACCAAAGCAACAAATGGATGTCCTCGAATGGATAAAATCATACATCCAACATGCTCACACAATAAGATAGCAAATGAAACATGTGTCAAACATGCACAAACAAAACACTAGCTACTATCACACAATTTGGCGATGACTAGGTCATCTATATATGAGTATATTGACTTAGGAGTCAAATGAGAACATTTGATCATAGGTCATACTCATCGTTTAAGCACAAGTGGGGTTACCACTTTTACATAAAGCATTATTGTGTTCACATCATTTGAAGATGCTTTAGCTCAATTCTTAAGAGCAAAGCTCCCCCTTGATGTGAGAACCCCTTTTAAAGGGTCAAACTAACCTTGGGTTGTCGTTGAAGACTTCATGTAGATGTTGAAGATGTGGATGCTCAATGTTGATGAAAATCACCAAGAGTTGGGAGCAATCCTTTGGATTCGGGCACTTTCAATACCTACATGGGTTAGTCCCACATGGAACAAACAAGGATATCCATGGATATAGATTGAAGTACACAAAAGATGATGTCCATGAAAGCAATGATTACCTTGTCCCTTGACTTACCAACATGAGGGTTTGTGACTCCATGAACTAGTGCAAGACGTGGAAGTTGATTGCACAAGTTCTTGCCAAAATGAATGTGAGTGAAGTATGTTGGCGGAGTCACCCTCAAGAACTCTCTAGTTCTTCTTCTTCGGGATCCACATCATCTTGATGGGAATCCTTGGGGTAGTAGTTGAGCTTGACAAAGTAGAACTTGAAGTTTCCTTGGGAACCCATTTGACCATGGCCTTGGGTGCTTCAAATGAATGCATCAATCTCCTCTTGAAGCTTGTCCTTGCCTTTTAGCTTGTGGTCTTGTGGTGGAAGGTCATCTTGAGCTTGTTCCACTTTGGAAGAAGTAGGATCATACTTCTCCTTTTGAGAAACAAACTTTGGAGTGGGATATTGACCTTCTTCCCATTCAACACACTCGGCGTTGAACTTTCGCTCAAAACCAATTCCTTGATTCTTCCGGTGTCTTCCTTGCTTGCGAACAATTTCCTCAAAGTTCTTGCTTCCGGCAAGGCTCTTGTAGACACCTTTCTCTATAATCCCTTTCAATAAACTATTTTCTTGCTCAAGTGAAACTTGGCTTGAAACATTGTTAGTGGAATCAAGAGAATTACTAGAAGTAACAACATTTGATTTATCATGGTTATTGTTACTACTAGATGAAGAATTTTTCTTATGCTTGTCATGCTTAGTTTTAATAGGTGGCAAGAAATTAGACAAGAGAAGTCGTTTGGCAAGATATGAAGAACTCTTCTTTCGAAGATCGTCATTGATAGCTTTTAGAAACTCATGCTCTTGCTCTAGATTGAGCTTCTCGGCGTAGCTTCTCATGAGATCTTAGGAGCTCTCTATGATCTTCTTGAGTTGTTTCATGAGCTAACTTAAGAGTGTTTAGTTCTTTGGTTAGGCGCTCAATCTCCTTCATAGCATTGTCATTCGACTCTTCTCGACTATAAAGACTATTAGCATGTTCATCATTACTAAGCTCACTAGATTTGTCATGTAAAAGCTCATCTTCACCAAGCAAGTCATCTTCATCACTATCAAAGTCAATAAATTCAGGGTGTGATACCTTGGGGCCTTTTGCCATGAAGCATCTTCCAATTCCCTCATTTGGTGAATCAAATATGTCATAGGAGTTGGAGTTGGAGGATCGAGAGCAAGACCGCAACACCTTCATCTTGATCAGTATTCGGAGTTGGAGTGATAGCTTCTTTGGAGTGATTGCCGGAGTCGGGCGGAGACCCATTCACCAATATGAGCTTGATGTTTTCTTCTTGTGTAGCTCCTTGATGACTTGTCTTTCCTTTCCGAATCCTTGCTTCTCCGAGAGGATCTTCGTTCATAACGATCATCTCTACTCCTTCTCTCTTTCCGAGGCGACTCTTCTCTTGAGCTTCTTCTTCTTGGAGATTCTTCTCTTGTCTTTTGGGGAGTCGAACACTCATTTGAGTAGTGTCCGGGTCTTCCACAATTGTAGCAGTTTCGATCACGACTGGAAGATCTCTTTTCATCATATGATCTAGACTTTGAGCTTCTTTCCTTGCTTCTACTCTTGTAGAATTTGTTGAAGTTCTTCACCATAAGGCTTATCTCTTCATTGGAAACCAGCTTGTCACTTGAGGTTGTGGGAGATTCAACTGTAGCTTTGTAAGCACCCCTTGACTTGTTGTGAAGCTCTTCCTTATCTTTAAGTGTCATCTCATGAGCAACAATTCTTCTAATGACTTCGGTAGGCTTGAGATTCTTGTAGTTTGGCATCATTTGGATCAAAGTGCACACGGTGTCATACTTTCCATCCACGCTCTGAGAATCTTCTTGATGATGAATCGGTCGGTAATTTCTTCGCTTCCTAAGCCAGCAATCTCATTGGTGATGAGAGCAAGCCTAGAGTACATTTCAGCGACTCCTTCACCTTCCTTCATCTTTAACTTGTCAAGTTGACCTTGAAGAACATCTAGCTTTGATTCCTTCATGGACTCGGTACCTTCGTGCATTTCGACCAAAGTATCCCAAATCTCTTTTGCATTCTCAAGACGGCTGATCTTGTTGAACTCCTCGGGACACAAAGCATTGAAGAGAATGTCACAAGCTTGAGCATTGTTCAGAACATCCATAACTCATCCGCAGTAGCTTCGCGATCCGAACTTTTCCTTCCTCGAAGAACTCACCTTGCAAGCCAACACAAATAATGCCCCATGCGGCGGGGTTATGTCCAAGAATATGCATTTTCATTTTGTGCTTCCAACTAGCAAAATTTGAACCATCAAAGTAAGGACCTCTCGAAAATTACCCTCACTAGACGCCATACTCTCCTAGGTTGTGAAACCAAGCTTATGGAGTCAATGCAATGGATACCAATCCAATGGAGACCAAAGCTCGATACCACTTGTAGGATCGGAAGTATGTCTAGAGGGGGTGATTAGACTACTTAACAATTTAAAAGTTTAGCCTTTTGATTAGGACAAGTTTTTAGCAAGTTCACAATGATGACCAAGTCAAGTATCACCCTACACATGCAATTCTAGAGTAATGGCAGCGGAAAGTAAATTGCACATGTAGTAAAGGAGAGGTGGAGAAGAGCAAACGCAATTTGGAGACACAGAGATTTTTCTCGTGGTTCCGATAGGTGGTGCTATCGTCAATCCACGTTGATGGAGACTTCAACCCACGGAGGGTAACGGCTGCGAGAGTCCACGGAGGGCTCCACCCACGAAGGGTCCACGAAGAAGCAACCTTGTCTATGCCATCATGGCCTCGTCCCACGGAGGACTAGCCTTACTCGGGGTAGATCTTCACGAAGTAGGTGATCTCCTTGCCCTTACAAACTTCTTGGTTCAACTCCACATCTTGACGGAGGCTCCCAAGCGACACCTAACCAATCTAGGAGGCACCACCCTCCAAAAGGTAATAGATGGTGTTGGTGATGATGAACTCCTTGCTCTTGTGCTTCAAATGATAATCTCCCCAACACTCAACTCTCCTCACTGATTTGGCTGTGGTGGAGGAAAGGATTGAGTGGAAAGCAACTTGGGAAGACTAGAAATCAAGTTTCATATGGTGGGAGTGGAGCAACTTGATCTCAACACAAGGGTAGGTAGTTTTCTTTTCAGAAATGTAAGGTAGGAGTGGTGGTTCTTTCTGATGGCTCTCTCCACGAATGAAGAGGAGGTGGAGGGGTATTTATAGCCTCCACACAAAATCCAACCGTTACACACATTTGACCAATCTCGGTCAGACCGAAGTTGACAACTCGGTGAGACCGAAAGTTCAAATCTTGTGAACGTTGGGATTTTCGGTGGGACCGAAAATACAATCTCGGTTAGTCCGATTCTTCCAAAGACTAGGGTTTGCCATTCTCGGTGGGACCGACTTTGTCATCTCGGTGACACCGATTTGAGTACAGAAGGTTACAGAAGGTTGGCAACACCAATTTCGGTAAGACCGAGTTTGGAATTGGAAAATCCGAAATATCTAGGGTTTGGGTATATGGCTGAGGTGGTTCATCTCGGTGTGGCTGAGTTTATGGAATCGGTGGGACCGAGATTACTTATGAGTATATGTTGGAATGAAAGATTGCTGATAGTTTGGGAGATAGATCACTAAGCACTTGAGCAACCAGATCATCATCATAACCTCATCCCTTTAATAGTATTGGCTTTCCTATGGACTCAATGTGATCTTGGATCACTAAACCAAAAATGGAGTCTTGAGCTTTTGCCAATGTTTTCCTTAGCATTTTGAGGGGTCCACATCATCAGTCATTGCCATACCCATATCACTGAACTTTCTGAAATATTCTCAAGAAACAATTAGTTCAATGATATATATGTTGTTATTAATTACCAAAACCACCCGGGGATTAGTTGCACTTTCAGTATCCCCGAGTCCAGCAGGGCCGGAGAGTTCGGCACCAACTGGTGTACGGCCGGGGGAGCTGAAGGATCTGCTCGAGAGGGCGTCTATCTCAAAAGTTCATCGTACATTGATGAGTACGGTGATTGAAAGAATTTCATCCGCCGAGGGCGGGTTGCGTGATGCCGTCGGAAGTTTGCTGGCAGGGTTTGAGGTACGTAAAAATGACATACCTTTTGACAGTTTTGCACATAAAGTGCGCCCTGTATAGATAGTAGCCCCTGAGACTCGGTATGTTGTCGAAAGAGACAGCGTGCCGAGGATCATAATCTCAGGTATTAATTCTCGCCTTTCCTACATAGGTGGCGGGTAGTCCGGTGGCCAGCCGGACCGATGGAGTTGCCGAACTAAAGCGGCAACTCGATGTTGCGGATGCGGACATCGCGCTGGTCAATAAACGACTTGACGAGTCACAAGGTAGGTTGTTTCTCCGTGGTCACCTAGTAAGGGAGCTGATGCCCATTCCTTACAACATGTATGCTTAATGCAGATGGTGCCGCTGCTGTGGAGGACCTTCGGGCAGAGCTTGCTCGAGCCAAGGAGCAAGCCAGAAGGAGTGATGCGGCTGCCACGAAGGCAGCCGAAGAGCTAGAAGCCGAAAGGGCTGCTCACTGCCGAAGCAGGGAGGAGATGGCCGGAATGGCCGTGAAGCTGAAGGATGTTACCGACCACTATGAGGTTCTTGAAAAAGAACGCCGAGCGGAGCAAGAAGACCTGAAGGAGGCCACCGCCGAAGCCAAGGATGCCTGTTCTGCAATGAGGGCTATAAAGGAGGAGCTGCGTCAGGCCGGAGACATTGCGGCTGGCAAGCCCTTTCTGCTGTGCAGGAAGTTCACAGATCAGAAGTATGCTTAGCTTGGCCAGCTGTGGGTTCTGTAGGATCCTTATCTGGATTTGGCGGCGAGTGCGGCGGATGCAGTTGTGCACTTCCGAAGTCAAAAGGATCACGAGACGGAAGAGCTTTTTTGGTCTCAATTCCATAGTCCGGAGCATTCACTCCCGTTGACCGATCGGTTGGCTGAGTGGGCTGAGCTGAATAGATTGTCCGGATTTGCCATGACGGTTGTAGTGACTCATCTGTGGCCGGATAGGCCCAAGCTGAAGAGTTATTTTGGCTTATTGCAGCAATTCCTTGGGGCGGTGCCACATATCAAGGCGATAAAGCGGTCGGCATGCATAGAGGGTGCACGGATGGCCCTCGCCCATGTGAAGACATACTGGACGGAGATGGATGCCACCGATGTTGCAACCCAGGGTTCGGACGAGAGCCGGTTACCCGCCGAGAACTATTTTGGGGAAGTCTTGCAGGGTGCTCGTGTAATAGAGTCGCAGTGCTCAAAAAATGTCATGTTCAAATGATCTTTATGGTTTGTAAGACGATATTCATAATATGAGTGCTTTTTATACTTGTGCGTTCAAGTATTGAAATATCTCATGTGCAGCCGTTAATGTATACTTGTGTATAACCTGAAAGATGGCAGTCTTGACTTTTCAGCCCCACGCACATGGTGCGGGGTGTTTAAAATAGCGCATTTTCACACTTAATCCAACGTCTTGGTCCTGTGAAGGAGGTGGTAGCGTAGCAAACGAGGCAACCAGACTATAATGCTTTATCACTTTCACTTAGCCATAGGAGTTCGAAGGTGGGGCTACGACATAGCCCCTAGGGGCACCTCGCTTTCCGAATTCGGGGCGCGTATGTGCCTGACCGGGAAACGGTCCTTCGTCAAAGCGGAGGAATTCTAGACATTCCAGTAGTCGATGGAGTGGTTGACCGATCTCTCTCACAAGATCATGATGATCAGTTTTGGCTTTCTCTCTTGAGGTGCTCGCCGGCGAACCAGGGCACTGTCGCAGAGTTCTCCAGTTCGCGTTAGCCGATGATACGGAACGTAAGGCAGCAAAACATAGGAGCCGGGCAAACCCAACATTTGACCAAAGACATGATTCGGAGCTGATGCATATAAGGCCTAACTCGAGACGCCGAACACTCCCTAAGGTATTCGGTCTTTATGATAACGGGCAGAACAATGCCCTAAGCCCCTAGTGTCCAGGTACGGGCGAGAATTTCTGACGCGGCCGATGCCAAAACGCCAGCCTCCTCCTCGGTTCTATATAAAAAAACCGGGGGATGTGTATCAACAAGAGACAGTAAGAAAGGTTTACGCATGGTCTTAATCTGAAAAGAATCCTTGCAACGGGTCCCTGCTGCACGTCTGCGCCTGTGTCTCCGTTGTGCTGTATCCTGGACGGGTGTAGCACGCTGTTCATCTGTAAAAAAGTGGAACTTAGTTTGAAAAGAAATCATGCGAAAAATGTATTTAAAACAGAGTATGAATAAATGAATAAAGTTGAGCTTTTATTGGCTCTTATTGTTCATACGCACAGCCCCTTGTGAAGGGGTATGCGGCTAGGAAGCCCCTAGTTTATTTGTGCCGGACTCGCCTAGCCGTGTCCGGGGTCGTGAGCGACCTTGTAAGGAGATGATGCCGCGTGGACCGGGCATTTTAAGTGTGAGAGACGCGTAGTGCGGTATTGCATTAAAGCGGGCGAAAGCTTCACGTCCCAATAGTGCTTGATGGCTACTTTTAAATGGGGCGACATGGAATATTAGCTTTTCACGACGGAAGTTGTCGGGTGATCCGAACACAACTTCTAGTAGTAAGGAGCCCGTGGACTTGGCGTGAGGGCCTGGCGTCACTCCTTTGAAGGAAGTGCGGCTATGGCGAATTTTAGTAGGGTCTATCCCCAACTTGCGGATTGTGTCCGGATATAGCAGGTTTAAACCGCTGCCGCCATCCATTAGGACTTGTGTAAATTGTAGTCCGTCGAATATAGGATCCAATATCAGAGCAGTCCATCCTGCGTTTTGAATACTTCTGGAGTAATCCAGACGGTCGAAAGTAATTGGTTTTGACATCCAATCTCGGTATTCTGCTGGGGTGGACCGTGCGGCATGCGCTTTGGTAGGTGCCGCCCTATTTTTCCTTGTTATCACTTGAAGTGAGTTCACTGTTTTGACCTGTTGTGGGAAGTTCTTTTGTGTTCTGGCGCTATACTTGTGGGGTTCGTCATCGTCCTCGCTCGGTGTGTCGAGCCCCTTGTGTTCGGCGTTAAGTCGGCCGGACTGCTTGAAGACCCAACAACCTCTATGGGTGTGGTTTGCAGGCTTCCCGGGGGTACTGTGAATTTGGCATATCCTATCCAAGATTTTGTTTAGGTTGGATAGCTCGTCACTGTTGTCCTTAAGAGGCAGTGTTTTGCTGTTCGGCCGAGAGCTTTTGATCCAGCGTTGACCGCCTTGTTCTTTGGGCCATCTTCCTTATTTCGGCGC
Source organism: Aegilops speltoides (assembly GCA_021437245.1). Lineage (NCBI taxonomy): Eukaryota > Viridiplantae > Streptophyta > Magnoliopsida > Poales > Poaceae > Aegilops > Aegilops speltoides. Next base: position 92,973,032 of record CM038146.1, on the reverse strand, counting down.
TGATCTTTTCTGCGTCGTGATTTTCCATTTCCAACTCTGATCTCGGATGTACTCGGGTCGCTGGTGCTGCATCTTGCCAGCCAGCTATCTTCCCCCACGCAAAAGCGGGTCATGAGGCTTGTTAGCGCGACTATTGTTCTTGGCTTTTCCTGGCCGAGGTGTCTGGCGAGCCATTCATCTCGGACGTTATGTTTAAAAGCTACTAAGGCTTCGGCGTCCGGACAGTCGACTATTTGGTTCTTTTTAGTGAGGAACCTGTTCCAGAATTTGCGCGCTGACTCTCCGGGCTATTGAGTTATGTGACATAAATCGTCTGCATCCGGAGGGCGGACATAAGTCCCTTGAAAATTTGCTCTAAACGCGTCCTCGAGCTCTTCCCAACTCCCAATGGTATTGTTTGGGAGGCTTTTGAGCCAATGCCGAGTTGGCCCTTTGAGCTTGAGTGGTAGATATTTTATGGCGTGGAGATCGTCTCCTCTAGCCATATGTATGTGTAGGATGTAATCCTCAATCCAGACTCCGGGGTCTGTTGTTCCTGTTGGGGAACGTTGCAGAAAAATAAAATTTGTCCTACGGTTTCTCCAAGATCCATCTATGAGTTCATCTAAGCAACGAGTCAAGGGAGAGAGTTTGCATCTACATACCACTTGTAGATCGCGTGCGGAAGCTTGCAAGGTGATGATGTAGTCGTACTCGACGTGATTCGAATCACCGATGACCAAGTGCTGAACGGACAGCACCTCCGCATTCAACACACGTACGGGACGGGAGACGTCTCCTCCTTCTTGATCCAACAAGGGGGAAGGAGAGGTTGAGAAGACAGCTCCACCGGCAGCACGACGGCGTGGTGATGGTGGAGAAGCAAGATTCGGCAGGGCTTCGCCAAGCGCCATGGGAGGAGGAGAGGTATTGAGGAGGGAAGGGGCTGCGCCTTGGAGATGGGTACAGCAGCCCCCTCCTCCCCCTTTATATAGGCCCCACAGGGTCGTCCGGCCCCTGGAGATCCAATCTCCAAGGGGCGGCGGCCAAGGGGTGGAGTGCCCAGGCCAGTGGGCGCCCCACCCCTAGGGTTTCAACCCTAGGCGCGAGGGGTGGGCCTGAGGCGCACCAGCCCACTATGGGCTGGTTCCTCCCACTTCAGCCCATGGGGCCCTCCGGATAGGTGGCCCCACCGTTGGACTCCGGGACCCTTCCGTGGTCCCAGTACATTACGGAGACCCGAAACTTTCCCGATGGCGAAATACCACTTCCTATATATTATTCTTTACCTCCGGACCATTCCGAAACTCCTCGTGACGTCCGGGATCTCATCCGGACTCGAGCAACATTCGTAGTCACATACTAGTCTTCCTAATAACCCTAGCGTCACCGAACCTTAAGTGTGTAGACCCTACGGGTTCGAGACATCTGACATGACCGAGACGACTCTCGGGCAATAACCAACAGCGGGTATGGATACCCATGTTGGCTCCCATGCTCCTCGATGATTTCATCGGTTGAACCACGATGTCGAGGATTGATCAAAACCACATATGCAATTCCTTTGTCAATCGATGCGTTACTTGCCCGAGACTCGATCGTCGGTATCCCAATACCTTGTTCAGTCTCGTTCATGGCAAGTCACTTTACTCATCCGTAATGCATGATCCGTGGCCAACACCTTGGTCACATTGAGCTCATTATGATGATGCATTACCGAGTGGGCCGAGATACCTCTCCGTCATACGGAGTGACAAATCCCATCTCGATCCGTGTCAACCCAATGATACTTTCGGAGATACCTGTAATGCACCTTTATAGTCACCTAGTTCGTTGTGACGTTTGATACACCCAAGGCACTCCTACGGTAACCGGAGTTACGATCTCATGGTCTAAGGAAGAGATACTTGACATTGGCAAAGCTTCTAGCAAGCGAACTATCGATCTTTTATGCTATGCTTAGGATTGGGTCTTGTCCATCACATCATTCTCCTAATGATGTGATCCGTTATCAACGACATCCAATGTCCATAGTCGAAACCATGACTATCTGTTGATCTGTGAGCTAGTCGACTAGAGGCTCACTAGGGACATGTTGTGGTCTAAGTGTTCACACGTGTATTACGATTTCCGGATAATACGCTTATAGCATGAACAAAGACAATTATCATGAACATTGAAATATAATAATACTTTTATTATTGCTTCTAGGGCATATTTCCAACAGTCTCCCACTTGCACTAGAGTCACCAATCTAGTTACATTGTGATGAATCGAACACCCATAGAGTTACGGTGTTGATCATGTTTTGCCGCGAGAGAGTTTAGTCAGCGGATCTGCGACATTCAGATCCGTGTGCACTTTGCAAATCTCTATGTCTCCATCTTGAACATTTTCACGGATGGAGTTGAAGCGACGCTTGATGTGCTGGTCTTCTTGTGAAACCTGGGCTCCTTGGCAAGGGCAATAGCTCCAAAGTTGTCACGAGAAGAGTTTGATCGGCCCGATGCATTGGGTATGACTCCTAGGTTGGTGATGAACTCCTTCACCCAGATCGCTTCATCGCTGCCTCCGAGGCTGCCATGTACTCCGCTTCACATGTAGATCCCGCCACGGCGCTTCGCTTGCAGCTGCACCAGCTTCTTGCTCCACCATTCAACATATACACGTATCCGGTTTGTGACTTAGAGTCATCGGATCTGAGTCGAAGCTAAGCGTCGGCGTAACCCTTCTGACGAGCTCTTCGTCTCCTCCATAAACGAAACATGTCCTTTGTCCTTTTCGGTACTTCAGGATATTCTTGACCGCTGTCCGGTGTTCCTTGCGGGATTACTTTGGTATCTTGCAACCAAACTTACGGCAAGGTTTACATCGGTGCAGTACACAAAGATGGCATACATAATAGATCCTATGGCTGAAGCATAGGGGATGACACTCATCTCTTCTTTATCTATTGTCGTGGTCGGTGACTGAGCTGAGCTCAATCTCACACCTTGTAACATAGGCAAGAACCCCTTCTTGGACTGATCCATTTTGAACCTCTTGAAAATCTTATCAAGGTATGTGCTTTGAAAGACCTATGAGGCGTCTCGATCTATCTCTATAGATTTTGATGCCTAATATATAAGCAGCTTCTCCAAGGTCCTTCATTGAAAAACACTTGTTCAAGTAGGCCTTAATGCTGTCCAGAAGTTTTGTATCATTTCCCATCAAGAGTATGTCATCTACATATAATAGGAGAAATGCTACAGAGCTCCCACTCACTTTCTTGTAAACGCAGGCTTCTCCATAAGTCTACATAAACCCAAATGCTTTGATCATCTTATCAAAGCGAATGTTCCAACTCCGAGATGCTTGCACTAGTCCATAAATGGATCGCTGGAGCTTGCATACTTTGTTAGCGTTCTGAGGATCGACAAAACCTTCCGGCTGCATCATATACAGCTCTTCCTTAAGATGTCCATTAAGGAATGCCGTTTTGACGTCCATCTGCCATATCTCATAATCATAGTATGCGGCAATTGCTAACATGATTCGGACGGACTTCAGCTTCGCTACGGGAGAGAATGTCTCGTCGTAGTCAATCCCTTGAACTTGTCGATAACCCTTAGCGACAAGTCGAGCTTTATAGATGGTAACATTACCATCCGCGTCCGTCTTCTTCTTAAAAATCCATTTGTTTTCTATCGCTCGCCGATCATCGGGCAAGTCTGTCAAAGTCCATACTTTGTTTTCATACATGGATTCTATCTCGGATTTCATGGCCTCAAGCCATTTGTTGGAATCCGGGCCCGCCATCGCTTCTTCATAGTTCGAAGGTTCACCGTTGTCTAACAACATGATTTCCAGAACAGGGTTGCTGTACCACTCTGGTGCGGAACGTGTCCTCGTGGACCTACGAAGTTCAGTAGTAACTTGATCCGAAGTACCTTGATCATCATCATTGTTTTCCTCTTCAGTTGGTGTGGGCATCACAGGAACGGTTTCCTGCGCTGCGCCACTTTCCCGTTCGAGAGGTAGTACTTCATCGAGTTCTACTTTCCTCCCACTTACTTCTTTCGAGAGAAACTCTTTTTCCAGAAAGCATCCGTTCTTGGCAACAAAGATCTTGCCTTCGGATCTTAAGTAGAAGGTATACCCGACAGTTTCCTTAGGGTATCCTATGAATATGCATTTTTCCGACTTGGGTTCGAGCTTTTCAGGTTGAAGTTTCTTGACATAAGCATCGCATCCCCAAACTTTTAGAAACGACAGCTTAGGTTTCTTTCCAAACCATAATTCATACGGTGTCGTCTCAACAGATTTAGACGGTGCCCTATTTAAAGTGAATGTAGCTGTCTCTAGAGCGTATCCCCAAAATGATAGCGGTAAATCGGTAAGAGACATCATAGACCGCACCATATCCAATAAAGTGCGATTCTGACGTTCGGACACACCGTTTATTTGAGGTGTTCGAGGCGGCGTGAGTTGTGAAACGATTCCACATTTCCTTAAGTGTGTGCCAAATTCGTGACTTAAATATTCTCCTCCATGATCTGATCGTAGGAACTTTATCTTTCGGTCACGTTGATTCTCTACCTCACTCTGAAATTCCTTGAACTTTTCAAAGGTCTCAGACTTGTGTTTCATTAAGTAGACACACCCATATCTACTTAAGTCATCAGTGAGAGTGAGAACATAACGATATCCTCCGCGAGCCTCAATGCTCATTGGACCGCACACATCGGTATCTATGATTTCCAACAAGTAGGTTGCTCGCTCCATTGTTCCGAGGAACGGAGTCTTGGTCATTTTGCCTAAGAGGCATGGTTCGCATGTGTCAAACGATTCATAATCAAGAGACTCTAAAAGTCCATCAGCATGGAGCTTCTTCATGCGCTTGACACCAATGTGACCAAGGCGGCAGTGCCACAAGTATGTGGGACTATCGTTATCAACTTTACATCTTTTGGCATTCACACTATGAACATGTGTAATATTACGCTCGAGATTCATTAAGAATAAACCATTGACCATCGGAGCATGACCATAAAACATATCTCTCATATAAATCGAACAACCATTATTCTCAGACTTAAATGAGTAGCCATCTCGTATTAAACGAGATCCAGATACAATGTTCACGCTCAAACATGGCACTAAATAACAATTATTAAGGTTTAAAACTAATCCCGTAGGTAAATGTAGAGGCAGCGTGCGACGGCGATCACATCGACCACGGAACCATTCCCGACGCGATCGTCACCTCGTCCCTTCGCCGATCTCCGTTTATTCCGCAGCTCCTCATGTGAGTTACAAATATGAGCAACGGCACGGTATCAAATACCGGGAGTTACTACTTAGTCTTGGTAAGGTACACATCAATCACATGTATATCAAATATACCTTTGGTGTTGCGGCCTTCTTATCGCTAAGTATTTGGGGCAGTTCCGCTTCGATGACCCTTCCCTTGCAATAAAAGCACTCGGTCTCGGGCTTGGGTCCATTCTTTGACTTCTTCCGGCAAACTGGCTTACCGGGCGCGACAACTTCCTTGCCGTCCTTCTTGAAGTTCTTCTTACCCTTGCCCTTCTTGAGCTTAGTGGTCTTATTGACCATCAACACTTGATGTTCTTTCTTGATTTCAGCCTCTGCTGACTTCACATCGAGAACACTTCAGAATGGTCTTTACCATCCCCGCATGTTGTAGTTCATCACAAAGCTCTTGTAGCTTGGTGGGAGCGATCGGAGGATTCTGTCAATGACCGCCTCATCTGGGAGGTTAATGTTCAATTTGGGTCATACGGTTGTGCAACCCAGACATCTTCGAGGATGTGCTCACCGATGAACTGTTTTCCTCCATCTTACAAGCTGTAGAACTTGTCGGAGACATCATATCTCTCGACCGGGCATGAGCTTGGAAAACTAGTTTCAGCTCTTGAACATCTCAGTATGCTCCGTGGTGCTCAAAACGTTTTGGAGCCCGGTTCTAAGCTGTAAAGCATGCTGCCTTGAGCGAGGGAGTAATCATCGGCACGAGCTTGCCAGCGTTCATAACGTCTTGGTTCTGCAGGGACGGAGCGTCACCTAGCGGTCCTTCTAGGACATATTGCTTCCTCGCAGCTATGAGGATGATCCTCAGGTTCCGGACCCAGTCCGTATAGTTGCTGCCATCATCTTTCAGCTTGGTTTTCTCTAGGAACGCGTTGAAGTTCACGTTGACATTAGTGTTGGCCATTGATCTACAAGACATATTTGCAAAGGTTTTAGACTAAGTTCATGATAATAAAGTTCTAATCAAATTATGAACTCCCACTTAGATTAGACATCCCTATAGTCATCTAAGTGTTACACGATCCGAGTCGACTAGCCCGTGTCCGATCATCACGTGAGACGGACTAGTCATCGTCGGTGAACATCTTCATGTTGATCGTATCTTCCATACGACTCATGTTCGACCTTTCGGTCTCCGTGTTCCGAGGCCATGTCTGCACATGCTAGGCTCGTCAAGTTAACCCTAAGTGTTTTCGCTGTGTAAAACTGTCTTACACCCGTTGTATGTGAACGTAAGAATCCATCACACCCGATCATCACGTGGTGCTTAGAAGCGACGAACTGTAGCAATGGTGCACAGTTAGGGGAGAACACTTCTTGAAATTTTGTAAGGGATCATCTTATTTACTACCGTCGTCCTAAGTAAACAAGATGCATAAACATAATAACATCACATGCAATTATATAGTTGTGACATGATATGGCCAATATCATAAAGCTCCATTGATCTCCATCTTTGGGGCTCCATGATCATCTTGTCACCGGCTTGACACCATGATCTCCATCATCGTGTCTTCATGAAGTTGTCACGCCAACGACTACTTCTACTTCTATGACTAACGCATTTAGCAATGAAGTAAAGTAGTTTACATGGCGTTCTTCAATGACACGCAGGTCATACAAAAATAAAGACAACTCCTATGGCTCCTGCGGTTGTCATACTCATCGACATGCAAGTCGTGAATCCTATTACAAGAACATGATCTCATACATCACAATTCATCATTCATCACAACTTCGGCCATATCACATCACATGATCAATCGCTGCAAAAACAAGTTAGGCGTCCTCTAATTGTTGTTGCATCTTTTACGTAGCTGCGATTGGGTTCTAGCAAAACGTTTTCTTACCTACGAATCACCACAACGTGATTTTGTCAACTTCTATTTACCCTTCATAAGGGCCTGTTCATCGAATCCGCTCCAACTAAAGTGGGAGAGCAGACACCCGCCAGCCACCTTATGCAACTAGTGCATGTCAATCGGTGGAACCGGTCTCACGTAAGCGTCGTGTAAGGTTGCTCGGGCCGCTTCATCCCACAATACCGTTGAAGCAAGAAAAGACTAGTAGAGGCAAGTAAGTTGACAAGATCCACGCCCACAACAAATTGTGTTCTACTCGTGCATTAGAGAACTACGCATAGACCGGCTCATGATGCCACTTGTTGGGGAGCGTTGCGAGAAAAATAAAAATTTTCCTACGGTTTCACCAAGATCCATCTATGAGTTCATCTAAGCAACGAGTCAAGGAGAGAGTTTGCATCTACATACCACTTGTAGATCGCGTGCGGAAGCTTGCAAGGTGATGATGTAGTCGTACTCGACGTGATTCGAATCACCGATGACCAAGTGCTGAACGGACAGCACCTCCGCGTTCAACACACGTATGGGACGGGAGACGTCTCCTCCTTCTTGATCCAGCAAGGGGGAAGGAGAGGTTGAGGAAGACAGCTCCACCGGCAGCACGACGGCGTGGTGATGGTGGAGAAGCGATCTCGGCAGGGCCATGCCAAGCGCCATGAGGAGGAGAGGTGTTGAGGAGGGAGGGCTGCGCCTTGGAGATGGGTGCAGAGCCCCCTCCTCCCCCTTTATATAGGCCCCACAGAGTGCGGCCCCTGGAGATCCAATCTCCAAGGGGCGGCGACAAGGGGTGGAGTGCCCCCAAACCAAGTGGGCGCCCCCCCCCTAGGGTTTCAACCAGAGGCGCGGGAGTGGGCCTGGGGCGCACCAGCCCACTATGGGCTGGTTCCTCCCACTTCAGCCCATGGGGCTCTCCGGGATAGGTGGCCCCACCCGGTGGACCCCCGGGACCCTTCCGGTGGTCCCGGTACATTACCGGGAGACCCCGAAACTTTCCCGATGGCCAAAATACCACTTCCTATATATTATTCTTTACCTCCGGACCATTCTGAAACTCCTCGTGACGTCCGGGATCTCATCCGAGACTCCGAACAACATTCGGTAGTCACATACTAGTCTTCCTAATAACCCTAGCGTCACCGAACCTTAAGTGTGTAGACCCTACGGGTTCGGGACACACGCAGACATGACCGAGACGACTCTCGGGCAATAACCAACAGCGGGGTCTAGATACCCATGTTGGCTCCCACATGCTCCTCGATGATTTCATCGGTTGAACCACGATGTCGAGGATTCGATCAAAACCCTGTATGCAATTCCCTTTGTCAATCGGTACGTTACTTGCCCGAGACTCGATCGTCCGTATCCCAATACCTTGTTCAGTCTCGTTACGGCAAGTCACTTTACTCGTCCAGAATGCATGATCCGTGGCCAACACCTTGGTCACATTGAGCTCATTATGATGATGCATTACCGAGTGGGCCCGAGATACCTCTCCGTCATATGGGTGACAAATCCCGAGTCTCGATCCGTGTCAACCCAATGATACTTTCGGAGATACCTGTAATGTACCTTTATAGTCACCCGATTCGTTGTGACGTTTGATACACCAAGGCACTCCTACGGTAACCGGGAGTTACGATCTCATGGTCGAAGGAAGAGATACTTGACATTGGCAAAGCTTCTAGCAAACGAACTATACGATCTTTTATGCTATGCTTAGGATTGGGTCTTGTCCATCACATCATTCTCCTAATGATGTGATCCCGTTATCAACGACATCCAATGTCCATAGTCGAGAAAACCATGACTATCTGTTGATCTGTGAGCTAGTCAACTAGAGGCTCACTAGGGACATGTTGTGGTCTAAGTGTTCACACGTGTATTACGATTTCCGGATAATACAGTTATAGCATGAACAAAAGACAATTATCATGAACATTGAAATATAATAATACTTTTATTATTGCCTCTAGGGCATATTTCCAACAGTTCCGTCGTATGCCTCTATGTTTACGGGCTTGAATCCCGCTGGAAATTCATGATCCAGCACCTCATCGGTGAAACATAGTGGGTGTGCGGCGCCCCTGTATTTAGGTGTGCCATTATCTTCGAACACTCGGCGTGTTGTGTTGCTTCCTGGGCCCTCTTTTTTGGCCCATAAATGGACCTGACCGGGCCATCCTTTTTGCGAGGATCTTTATGTGTGTCATGTGCCGGCTTGTGTGCGGTGCCGCTTGCCGCTCTTGGCCTGTCATCTGGTTGTTTATCCGGCCAGGCGGCCTCTTTGCTTTTTGATTGTGGTGGCTCTATGGCCTCCTCATCAAATTCGGGCAGCAGATTGCGCTTTGGGTAGCTCTTTGCTTAGTGACTATTGCCGTATTTGTCTGCGGTCTTGAGTACTTTGCTCCACCTCATTCTGAGTACGTCTTCCGCTGTTTTGAGCTTCCGTTTCTGCTTCTTCAGGCTTCTTGCAGTGGCGACGAGCCTTTTGTGAAGGTTCTTATGCTCCGGGGATGTGTCCGGCGTGAGGTCGTCTGGAGTGTTGTTTTCGCCGAGGATGGGTTTATTGTCTGATTCATCCTGTTCGGATGGTTGCTTGGTTGCATGTTCGTCGTCCACTGGTTTGCCCTGCTCTACGGCTGGGTCATTATGGGTGTTGTCGTTATCGAGGCGGGACTTCGGGCGGCGCTTGCGTCGCCGTTTTGGTTGTTTTTCGGGGGGATTATCCTTCGCCGCATCCCGTTGTTCCTTGTTATCGCTTCCTTTTGGTGTGTCCACCATGTATATATCATGAGTTGAGGTGGCTTTCCAGTGCCCAGTAGGCGCTGGTTCTTGGCCGTCTCCGGCATCGTCGTTCATACCGTCGATGTCTTCAGAGTCGAAGTCTAGCATGTCGGTTAGATCGTCGATAGTTGCTATAAAGTGGGTGGTGGGTGGGCTTTGAATTTCTTCATCGTCCGCATCCCAACCGTCCTGACCGCAGTTCGGCCAGGGTTCTCCTGACAACAAGAGATACTTTAGCGAATTCAGAATATCGCCGAAAGGCGAGTGATGAAAGATGTCCGCGGTGGTGAACTCCACGATCGGCGCCCAGTCGGATTCGATTGGTAGGGGCGCCGGAGGTTCAGAGTCCGGCGAGGAGTCCGGCACCTCGGAGTCACGAGCTTCACAAAGGACAAGGTTGCAGCCCCCGAGGCGGTGTCTAGCCACATGTCCTCGATCTGCGCGGTCGGCTCCGAGCTAAGGGTCGGAGCGGACTCATGTGCGGCCTCCAGGGCACTGTCCAGCAGCAGAGCTAAATCATGCCCATCATGACAGTGCGGCGTGCTTCGCTGTTGCTCGAATCCGTCAAAGATCAAGTCTCCGCGGATGTCATCCGTGAAGTTTAGACTTCCAAATCTGACCTGACGGCCAGGGGCGTAGCTTTCGATCTGCTCCAGATGGCCAAGTGAATTGGCCCACAGTGCAAAGCCGCCGAATACGAAGATCTGTCCGGGGAGAAAAGTCTCACCCTAGACTGCATCGTTATTGATGATCGAGGGAGCCATCAAGCCTATCAATGATGACACATAGCAACTCTCAATGAAAGCACTAATGTCGGTGTCAAAACCGGCGGACCTCGGGTAGGGGGTCCCGAACTGTGCATCTAGGCGGATGGTAACAGGAGATAATGGACACGAAGTTTTTACCAGGTTCGGGCCCTCTCGATGGAGGTAAAACCCTACTCCTGCTTGATTAATATTGATGATATGGGTAGTACAAGAGTGGATCTACCACGAGATCAAGGAGGCTAAACCCTAGAAGCTAGCCTTTGGTATGATTGTTGTAATGGTTGTTCGTCCTACGGACTAAAACCCTCCGGTTTATATAGACACCGGAGAGGGCTAGGGTTACACAGAGTCGGTTACAATGGTAGGAGATCTACATATCCGTATTACCAAGCTTGCCTACCACGCCAAGGGAAGTCCCATCCGGACACGGGACGAAGTCTTCAATCTTGTATCTTCATAATCTTGGAGTCCGGCCAATAATGATAGTCCGGCTATCCGGACATCCCCTAGTCCAGGACTCCCTCAGTCATCAAGGAAATTTTCCGGCGCCGTTGCCGGGGAGTGAAGCGCTCTTGGTAGGTGGAAATTAGTAAGGAAACATTATTACTACATGCTGAAATTTTTTGTCACTTGCTACTATGGAAAACATATCCTTTGAGGGCTTTGTTTGGGGTATCTTCACCTCGACCGGAACCACAATTTGTTACTCCTCAACCTACTGCACCTACTGAAAATATTGAATATGAAATTCCGTCGGGTATGTTAGAACAACTACTAGCTAATCCTTATGCAGGAGATGGAACCGAACATCCTGATATGCACTTGATATATGTGGATGAAATTTGTGGATTATTTAAACTTGCAGGTTTGCCCGGAGATGAAGCTAAGAAGAAGGTTTTTTCTTTATCTTTGAAGGGAAAAGCATTGACATGGTATAGGCTATGGGATGATATTCGATCTTGGAACTGGAACCGTTTGAAATTGGAGTTTCATCAGAAATTTTATCCTATGCATCTAGTTCATCGTGATCGGAGTTATATATATATATATATAATTTTTGGCCTCATGAAGGAGAAAGTATCTCTCTAGCTTGGGGGAGGCTTAAGTCAATGTTATATTCATGCCCTGATCATGAGGTCTCGAGAGAAATTATTATCCAGAATTTTTATGCTCGGCTTTCTCGTAATGATCAATCCATGCTCGATACTTCTTGTACTGGTTCTTTTATGAAGAAGACTATTGAATTCCCGTGGGATCTAATAGAAAGAATTAAATGCAACTCTGAAGATTGGGAACTCGACGAAGGTAAAGAGTCAGGTATTGAACCAAAGTTTGATTGTGTTAACTCTTTTATGAATACCGATGCTTTTCAAAAGTTTAACACTAAATATGGACTTGACTCTGAGATAGTAGCTTCCTTTTGTGAATCTTTTGCTAGTCATGTTGATCTCCCTAAGGTGAAGTGGTTTAAATATCACCCACCAATTGAAGAAGAAGTTAAAGAACCTGTAAAAGCTATAGAAGAAACTATCATTTACAATGTTGATCCAACTGTTCCTACTGCTTATATTGAAAAACCACCTTTTCATGTTAGGATGAAGGAACTTGCTAAAGCTTCAACTGTGGTTAACAAAGTTATGTTAGAACATCCAAACCTTCTGAACAAATCAAAGTTGAACCTAGTGTTGCTATGGTTAAAGATTTCTTAGTGGATAATATCGATGGGCATGTTATTTACTTCTGTGATGAAGCTTCTAGAATTGCTAAACCTAAAGGAGAAGATAAACATAGGCCAGTTGTTGGCATGCCTGTTGTCTCAGTTAAGATAGGAGATCGCTGTTATCATGGGTTATGTGACCTAGGTGCTAGTGTAAGTGACATTCCTTTCTCATTATATGAAGAAATTAAAAATTAAATAACACCTGCTGAGATAGAGACATAGATGTTACTATTAAACTTGCTAATAGAGATACTATATCACAAATTGGGATTCTTAGATGTTGAAGTCTTGTGTGAGAAAATAAAATACCCTACTGATTTTGTTGTTCTTAGCACCCCACAAGATAACTTTTGTCCCATTATATTTGGTAGACGTTTCTTGAACACCGTCAATGCTAAAATAGATTATAAGAAGCAAACTGTCGGTGTTAACTTTGGTGATGAATCTCATGAGTTTTAAAATATTTCCAAGTTTAGTAAACAACCTCATAAGAAAGATTTGCCTAGTAAGAATGAAATTATTGATCTTGCTTCTATTTTTGTGCCTCCTACTGATCCTTTGGAACAATATTTGCTAGGCCATGAAAATGATTTGCATATGCGTGAAAGAAATGAAATAGATAGAATCTTTTTCAAACAACAACCTCTGCTTAAACACAATCTGCCTATTGAAACTCTAGGAGGTCCTCCTCCACCTAAAGGGGATCCTGTGTTTTAATCAAAACAATTGCCAGACACTCTAAAATATGCTTATCTTGATGAAAAGAAGATATATCATGTTATTATTAGTGCTAACCTTTCAGAACATGAAGAAGAAAGATTATTGAAAGTTCTAAGGAAGCACAGGGCTGCTATTGGATATACTCTTGATGATCTTAAGGGCATTAGTACCACTCTATGTCAACACAAGATTAATCTGGAACCTGATGCTAAACCCGTTGTTGATCACCAACGTCGGTTAAATCCAAAAATGAAAGAAGTGGTAAGAACGAAAATATTGAAACTTCAGGAAGCAGGTATAATATATCCTATAGCTGATAGTAGATGGGTAAGTCCTGTTCATTGTGTCCCTAAGAAGGGAGGTATTACTGTTGTTCCTAATGATAAGAATGAGCTTATTCCACAAACAATTGTCACGGGCTATAGAATGGTAATTGATTATAGAAAACTAAATAAAGCTACTAGAAAAGATCATTACCCTCTGCCTTTTATTGATCAAATGTTAGAAAGATTATCCAAGCACACACACTTTTGCCTCCTTGATGGATACTCTGGCTTTTCACAAATACCTGTTTTACAATCTGATCAAGAAAAGACCACTTTTACTTGTCCTTTTGAACATTTGCTTACAGACGCATGCCTTTCGGTTTATGTAATGCACCTACTACCTTTCAAAGATGTATGACTGCTATATTCTCTGATTTTTGCGAAAAGATTGTTGAGGTTTTCATGAATGACTTTTCTGTTTATGGGAAGTCTTTTGATGATTGTTTAAGCAATCTTGATCGAGTTTTGCAAAGATGTGAACAAACAAATCTTGTCTTGAATTGGGAGAAGTGCCACTTTATGGTTAATGAAGGTATTGTCTTGGGCCACAAAATTTCTGAAAGAGGCATTGAGGTGGAACAAGCCAAGGTTGATGCAATTGAGAAAATGCCATGTCCTAAAGATATCAAAGGTATTCGTAGTTTCCTTGGTCATGCTGGTTTCTATGGGAGGTTTATCAAAGACTTTTCTAAAATTCTAGGCCTCTTACTAATCTTTTGCAAAAGGATATTCCCTTTGTGTTTGATGATGATTGCATGGAAGCCTTTGAAACACTAAAGAAAGCCTTAATCACTGCACCTCTTGTTCAACCACCTGATTGGAACTTGCCTTTTGTGATTATGCATGATGCTAGTGATTATGCTGTTGGTGCTCTTCTAGGACAAAGAGTTGATAAGAAACTAAATGTTATTCATTATGCTAGTAAAACTCTAGACAGTGCGAAACGAAACTATGCTACTACTGAAAAAGAATTCCTAGCAGTGGTGTTTGCTTGTAATAAATTCAGATCTTACATTGTTGATTCTAAAGTAATTGTTCACACCGATCATGCTGCTATAAAATATCTTATGGAAAAGAAAGATGCTAAACCTAGACTCATTAGGTGGGTTCTGCTAGTACAAGAATTTGATTTGCATATTATTGATAGGAAAGGAGCAGAGAACCCGTGGCTAATAACTTGTCTAGACATGAAAATATTCTTGATGACCCACAACCAATTAATGATAGCTTCCCTGATTAACAACTAGCTACAATAAATGTTTCTCATAGTACACCTTGGTATGTTGACTATGCTAATTATATTGTTGCTAAATACATACCACCTAGCTTCACGTACCAACAAAAAAAATTCTTCTATGATTTAAGACATTACTTTTGGGATGACCCACATCTTTATAAAGAAGGAATAGATGATATTATTAGACGTTGTGTACCTGAGCATGAACAGGAACAAATCCTACGGAAATGTCACTCCAAAGCTTATGGAGGACATCACGCGGGAGACAGATCTTCTCATAAGGTATTGCAATTTGGGTTTTATTGGCCTACTCTCTTCAAAGATGCTCGTAAGTTTGTCTCATCTTGTGATGAATGCCAAAGAATAGGTAATACTGGTAAGCGCCAAGAAATGCCTATGAACTATTCACTTGCTGTTGAACCATTTGATGTTTGGGGATTTGACTTTATGGGGCCTTTTCCTTCCTCTAATGGGTATACACATATTTTGGTTGTTGTTGATTATGTTACTAAATGGGTAGAAGCTATTCCAACCAGTAGTGCTAATCACAACACCTCTATTAAAATGCTTAATGAAGTTAATTTTCCCAAGGTTTGGAGTCCCTAGATATTTGATGACTGATGGTGGTTCATATTTTATTCAAGGTGCTTTCCGTAAGATGTGTGCTAAGTATGATGTTAACCATAGAATTGTGTCACCTTATCATCCTCAGTCTAGTGGTCAAGTTGAACTTAGCAATAGATAAATAAAACTAATCTTACAAAATACTGTTAATAGGTCTCGGAAGAATTGGTCTAAGAAATTAGATGATGCACTTTGGGCTTATAGAACAACTTACAAAAATCCTATGGGTATGGCTCCATATAAAATTGTTTATGGAAAAGCTTGTGATTTACCTCTTGAGTTAGAACACAAAGCATTTTAGGCAGTAAAAGAACTCAATTATGATTTCAAACTTGTTGGAGAAAAGAGGTTATTTGATATTAACTCGTTACATGAATGGAGAACCCAGGCTTATGAAAATGCTAAGTTATTCAAAGAAAAAGTTAAAAGAAGGCACGACAAAAGCATCCAAAAGGGTGAGTTCAAAGTAGGTGAATATGTTCTTTTGTACAACTCTTGTTTCAAATTCTTTGCAGGAAAACTCCTCTCCAAATGGGAAGGACCATATGTCATCGAGGAGGTCTATCGATTCGAAGCTATCAAAATAAATAATGCCAAAGGGACTAACCCGAAGGTTGTCAATGGGCAACAAATAAAGCACTATAACTCAGGTACACCCATTAATGTAGAAAACAATGTTATCAAAACTTCGACACCGGAAGAACACATAAGAGATTCCTTTCGGAACACTCCAGAATCGTGAAAATAAGGAGGTACATGATATGGTAAGTAAACAGACTCCGAAAAATCCAAAAAAATATTTTTTGTCAGTTTTGGATTATTTAGAAAATAAGGAAAATAAGAAACTTCCAGGAAAGTGACCCTGGTGCGCACGATACACCAGGGCGCACCTAAGTGGGTTGTGCCCACCTCGGGTACTTTCCAATCTCCGTTTTTCTTCCGTTCTTCTTGTTCCCCAAGATAAAAAAATCTATGTATACCTCCTGAACCTGTTAACCTCCGTATTGCGAAGAAATCTCCTGTTTTCTTTTCTTGCTGTTTTCTGTCAGATCCAATCTACCATGGCCTCTTCGAGCTCCTCCAAGGACAAGTTCTTCGATAACGTCATCAACCCATATCTGCGGGAGGTGTTGTAGCACCCTCAAGCTATCCAGATGCGTGATGGGGTGCTACACATCCGCGATGTGCAAGGACCCAAGGGAACTGGATCCGTGGAGGCCAGGCTTGGAGCCATGGAGCAGGGCATCTTCAAGTGCAAGGGGATGGCAGAGCGTGGACTTAATGCCAATCACCTCATGATTGCGGACTATACCCATGATCTCAAGGTTGATGGCAAGCCCATAAAGGATATCATCTTCTCCCTCTACGAGCAAATCAACTTCATTCAAAGCCAGATCCATGATCTTCAAAGCCAGGTCTTTGAATATGAGGCCGGGTTTAAAGGTATGAGTTTGGCTGCCAGTTGCAGGATCCGAGAAACTCACTCCTCTTATGACAGTGAGCCTCTGCCATGGAAACCCGAGGACAAGAAAGCATCTACTTCATCACCACCATATTATTCATCACCACCAAAAGAAAACTGAGTATTGGGTATGGGCACTCCCTTGGCTTTTGCCAAGCTTGGGGGAGGTGCCCGGTATTGTATCAATCTCCACTATCTTTTGCCTTTATTTTCTTAGTTCGATCAATGGTTATCTTTTGCTATTAGATGAATAAAAGTTTAGTTCGTTCCTTTATTTTTGTGAGTTTGCTTAGTGATCAATCCTTGTAATCGTGTGCGACATATAATAAAGTTTAGTTTGAGTTTTTCCTTCTTTACTTTCTTGCTGCAATAAAAAGAAAGTTCATATGCTAATATTATGGTAAGTGATGACATTACACAAGGAAAAGTATAAGTAGAAAATTTTATTGTAGATTGACAAACATAGCATTGCTCAATGATGCAACTCATGAAAGAATTAATAAGGGAAGAGAAGATTCACATATAAATATGCTATCATGGAAATCTTTTGTAATTGTGAGCACCCATCAAAATATTATATGCCAAAATTGTTGACGTTGGACAAGGAAGACAACTTAATGATTTATGTTTGTTCATATTCACACAGAAGTCATATTTTCATGGATCCTTCAACATGTGGTGTTTGCCCCTATCTTTGCTAGCTAAAAATTCCGCACTAAGTAGAGATATTACTTGTGCATCCAAAAACCTTAAACCCTATCTTGTTTGAGAGTCCACCATACCTACCTATGGAATGAGTAAGATCCTTCAAGTAAGTTGTCATGGGTGCAAAAAGGGAAATAAAAATTGCTTACAAAAATGTGAGATCATTTAGTGTAAGGGAAAATTGAGCGTTGTACGAACTTGTGATGGTGAAGAATAAAAGCGACAGACTGCGTAATAAAGGTTGCCATCACAATGGGCAATATAACGTGACGTTCTCTTGCACTAAGGGGTTGAGCATACAAACAAAAAGCGCATTGCAACCTCTGCTTCCCTCTATGAAGGGCCTATCTTTTACTTTCATGTATTTAATTTTATGCAAGAGTCAAAGTTTTTCTCTCGATTCCTTTTATTTTTCTCCTTTGGCAAGCATCATGTGGTGAGGAAAGATCTAGGCACCTATATCCAGTTGAATATGGGTGGCATAGGTTAGTATTGTTGACATCACCCTTGAGGTGAGTGTGCTGGGAGGCGAAACTATAAGCCCCTATCTTTCTTTGTGTCCGGTTGAAACGTTTTGCTCATGTGTACGCGGTGAGTGTTAGCAATCAAGAAGACTAAATGATGGTTGAGTATGTGGACTTGCCTAAAGGCTCCGATACATGACCCTTCCTGAAAATATGATGAATTGTAGTAGCAAAGTTGACCGAGAACATAGTTTGTTGGTTTCCAATAGAGTTTATGCTTTATACTTCGATGTTGTGATGAATTATCAGTTGTTCATGAGAAGTCTATGATAAAAGTACTATAATAAAAGTTTTACATTGAAGTTTTTTTGTTGTTATAATAAGTCACATGATGCTGCTATGTCCGTATTTTTGTTTTTATGGACACCTCTCTGTCAAAGCATGTGGACATGTTTTTTGATTTCGGTTTTTGCTTGAGTACAAGCGAGGTCTAAGCTTGGGGGAGTTGATACATCCATTTTGCATCATGTTTTCCTACTGTTATTTATGTTGTTTTATTGTATAATAATGCTTTTTGGAGTAATTCTAATGCCTTTTCTCTCATAATATGCAAGGTATGCACCAAGGGGGAGAATTCTGGCAGCTGGAAACCTGGACCTGAAAAAGCTACGTCAAGCTACATATTCTGCACAACTCCAAATGAGCTGAAACTCCCCGAAGATTTTTTATGGGATGTTAAGGAATATTTGAGCAAATAAGTACCAAAGGAGGACCACCAGGTAGGCACAACCCACCTGGGCGCGCCAGGAGGCCCAGGCGCGCCCTGGTGGGTGCTGCCCTCCTCGGCCCACCTCCGATGCCCATCTTCTGGTATATAAGTCATTTTGACCTATAAAAAAATAAGAAGAGGACATTCAGGACGAAGCGCTGCCGCCTCGAGGCGGAACTTGGGCAAGAGCACTTTTGTCCTTCGCCGAAGCGATTCCGCTGGGGGAACTTCCCTCCCGGATGGGGAAGTCATCATCATCATCATCACCAACAACCCTCCCATCTTGGGGAGAGTTATCTTCAACAACATCTTCGCAGCACCAACTCCTCTCAAACCCTAGTTCATCTCTTGCGATCAATCTTTGTATCAAAACTATAGATTGGTGCCCGTGGGTGACTAGTAGTGTTGATTACATCTTGTAGTTGATTACTATATAGTTTAAAAATACTATATGTTGAGATCCATTATGCTATTCAATACCACTATGATCTTGTGCATGTTTATCATTTGTGAGTAGGTACTTTTGTTCTTCGGGTCACGGGAGAAATCATGTTGCAAGTAATCATGTGAACTTGATATGTGTTCGATATTTTGATGGTATGTATGTTGCCATTCTCTTAGTGGTGTCATTTGAACGTCGACTACATGACACTTCACCATATTTAGCCTAAGGGAATGCATTGTGGAATAGTTATTAGATGGTGGGTTGCGAGAGCGATAGAAGCTTAAACCCCAGTTTATGCGCTATTCCGTAAGGGACCGATTGGATCCAAAAGTTTAATGCTATGGTTAGAATTTATTCTTAATACTTTTCTTGTAGTTGCGAATGCTTACGAGAGGGTTAATCATAAGTAGGAGGTTTATTCAAGTAAGAACAACACCTAAGCACCGGTCCACCCACATATCAAATTATCAAATTATCAAAGTACCGAACACGAATTAAGCCAACATGATGAAAGTGACTAGATGAAATTCCCGTGTACCCTCAAGAACACTTTGCTTATCATAAGAAACCATTTTGGCCTGTCCTTTGCCTCAAAAGGATTGGGCTACCTTGCTGCACTTTTGTTACTACTATTGTTACTTGCTCGGTACAAATTATCTTGCTACCAAACTACACCGCTACTTACAATTTTAGCACTTGCAGACATTACCTTGCTAAAAACCACTTGTCATTTCCTTCTGCTCCTCGTTGGGTTCGACACTCTTACTTATCGAAAAGAGCTAAAGTTGACCCCATACACTTGTGAGTCATCATACATCGCAGAAGCTTTGGACCCCCTCAGGGGCTTGGGAGCCTGAGGAGAGGGCAATTCCTCATCGCCCCCAAAGCCACCCCTGTTTTCCCCACCTCAACATGGCGGGGCCTTGCTGGACTCCTGCTGTTGCTGCTGGGAGCTAGAGTTAGAGCCTGAGCTCAGCTGGCTCCCCATGGGGAGCTTGGGTAGGCTGTCTTGAATAGCCAAGCCCTTTGAGGCCCTAGTCTCCCGAGTCCCCTTGGTCTTCTTTGACTTGACCATGACCAGGTATGGGTCCTTGGTCAGTAGCTTCTCTAGGTCGACACTCACGAGCTCCCCTTGTTGAGGCGGCACTGGCGAACTGACTGACCTGGCGAAGGTGCACCAGTCATAATGTGGTCAATCGAATTCAGTTGGCTAAAGATGGAAAAATAAAGGATTGACCACAAATAAAAGACAAATCTCGACATCTGGACTTGCTCAACTATATCTGATGTCATCTCCCCCGATCTGTGATATGTCTTCAACGTATCTATATTTTTTTATTGTTCCATGCTATTATATTATCTATTTTGGATGTTTTATATGCATTATTACGCTATTATACATTATTTTTGGGACTAACCTATTTATCTAGAGCCCAGTGCCAGTTCTTGTTTTTTTCCCAGTTTTAGAGTTTCGCAGAAAAGGAATACCAAAGGGAGTCCAAATGGAATAAAACTTTCACGATGATCTTTCTAGGACCAGAACAAACCAGGAGACTTGGAGATGAAGTCGGAGGAGCCTCGAGGCAGCCAGAAGGTTGGAGGGCGCGCCCTGGGGGGTAGGTTGCGCCCCTGTCTTGTGGGCCCCTCGTGGGTCTCCTGACCTAATTTCTTCGCCTATATATTCCCATATACCCCAAAACCATCAGGAGCATCCACGAAAACACTTTTCCACCGCCGCAACCTTCTGTACCCGTGAGATCCCATCTAGGGGCCTTTTTCGGCTCCTACCGGAGGGGGATTTGATCGTAGAGGGCTGCTACATCAACACCATTGCCCTTCTGATGAAGCGTGAGTAGTTAACATCAGACATACGGGTGAACGAAATATGCCCTAGAACTGTATTAACCGGAAACTTGATACATGTGTGAATACATAGAAAAAACACCATGTCCCTAGTATGTCTCTACTAGACTAGCTCGTTGATCAAAGATGGTTAAGTTTCCTAGCCATGGACATGAACTTTCATTTGATGAACGAGATCACATCATTAGTGGAATGATGTGATGGACAAGACCCATCCGTTAGCTTAGCATAATGATCGTTCAGTTTTATTGCTATTGCTTTCTTCATGTCAAATAAATATTCCTCCAACTATGAGATTATGCAACTCCCAGACACCTGAGGAATGCATGGTGTGCTATCAAACATCACAACGTAACTGGGTGATTATAGAGATGCTCTACAGGTATCTCCGAAGGTGTTTGTTGGGTTGGCATAGTGTCGGTGTACAAAAGTAGGGGCTCTCCTTTTCACCCCTTTACTTGTGCACGGGCAGTCAGAGCCACGCACCATGGCCGCACATAGCAGGGCAAAGGAGGGGAGCTGGAGAGAAGCCGAAGGCCCAAGACAATCAACACAACGCCCAAGAGAGCACATGGACGAAGCAGGTTTCCCAGGCAAGACCCTTGCCGGGGCAGCCTCAGCAGCCCCGGCAAGCCCCTTGCCGGGCCGGCTCGCCCACACCAGCGGAGTGAGCCACCCTCGAACCCACGGTCTCCAACACCATCAACTACGCTGGGCCAGGGCTCGGGAGGCACCTCCATGGTGGCATACAGATCTTTGTGAAGACAAAGGATATTCAAGATCAGATGAGGATTGGAAGGCAATGATCCACGACGAGATCCTTGCCGAGGAAACTCACAAGACCCCCGGCAAGGTCCTTGCCGGGGACGACAGCGCGCCATGGCAAGACCCTTGCCGGGCCACCCGGCAAGGCCCTTGCCAAGGGTGTCAGCGGGGCCACTGCCAAGTCCGCGCCAGCCAAGTCTCCACCGCCGTTCACATGCAGCTGCCAGCCCAACCAGCTGGGCAGGCACCTTCATGGCAACATGCAGCTTCCAGGCCAACTCAGCACACGCCTGCGTGGCGGCATGCAAATCTTCGTGGAGGCTCCACCACCGTGCCACCTCAGCTGCTTGCCTGCCTACATGGCGCCACATGCATCGCTGGCCAGGGCGCGTGTCGAAGCGAGGAGGAGCGGTGACGGACGGGACGAGCCTCGCTCCCGTCCCCGATAAAGCGAAGGGACACCTTAGCAGTGCATTAAATGCGCTTTGTCCTGTAATACAAGCGATAAGCTCGCAACACTGTAGGCCTTTCCACCTCTTGTGTGCCACTGTGGCAGCCCCTTCCGACTATAAAAGGAGGGCCATGGCATACTAGGGAGGGATTCGGCTCTTTGCAACCACGCAGCCACCGTAGCTAGTTCAAGAGCTCAAGAACACTCAATACATCCACCAAAGCAGGAATAGGGTTTTACGCATCCTTGCGGCCCGAACCTGGGTAAACGATCTGTGTGTTGATTGCTAATGCTGCTCTTCTCACAACCCTGCACGCCCCGGCAACCGTAGTAGGAATTCTTGTGATCCCATATGTGTCGTTTCCCACTGACATCTTTGGCACGCCAGGTAGGGGGCGCAAATGCGAGAATCTAGTTTAACAGCCGGCTTAGTGGTTTCCCGCGGCTGCGGTCGCCGGAGGAGAAGGCGTCCAAGAGAGCGGCGCTGCCTGCGAGCATGAAGGATGCCAGGGCGGCGACGAAAAAGCTAAGTCATTTCAAACTTTAAACTTTCCTCCTTAATATAAGGTTATCGTCCTCGGAGATTCTGACTATGTATGGAAAATCTACACGCAAAGGCCCCCCCCCCTCGCAATCGGCAATGCCCTTGTTATATTTCAAGTCTGCTCAACAGCTCAAGCGGCCGCGTCGAGAGCGGCAGGGTAGCCTTCCGCAATTAGCAACGCCCTCGACTCTGAATCGAGTCAAGCTCGACAGTTCAAGCGGCCGCGTTAAGGGCGGTAAGGTGGTTCGCCCGGCAGCAAGCACACCCGGTAGGCCAATGGGGATCTGTCCTCAAGACGCCGCCCTGGGTTTACGCACCGGCAAGCCTACCCAGTTAACGTAGGGTGGACATAAAAAGGAAAATCGAACAGGAAAATAATATGCATAATGTCAGAAGTACTGCAGAGTCATATTACAAAATTGCCGCCACAGTTCTAACTAAAGATAGCAATTGTCTTGGTCATGGACCTGCAGCGGCAATAAGAAACAGGGTGCCTAGTCCCGATGCTGGCCCTCCAGCCTCTTGATTCCGTCGATGTGGCTGATGATGGGCTTGATAGGCTCCTTGAGCACCGTGATGTCTGCATTCTCCGGCAAGCTCTTCAGCATAACTTTGAAGTCGAGGTTAGGATGCCAGTGCGCTATCTTGGCGAGCACCTTGGTCATGGCGCCCCGGTAGAGCATCCAGGACTCCTCGGCCAGGGAGGCCGCCCGGTTGGAGTGAAGCCGCTCCAGGGCACCGACGACCCTCTCAAAGAACAGGGTCAGGTTGGCGTTGGGGCTCAGGCTCGTCTCTGGGGAGTACCTCACGTCCGACATCCCCATGGTGGCCAGCTGCGTGGTGGCCGAGTTTGCAACGACGGCAAGGCATTCGAGCCAATGCTTCTCGCCCTCCACGTGGTCGGTAAGGTTGGCGGCCTCATTCCTCCGCAGCTGCTTCTTGGTCTCCAGGTCCTTGGTCAGGGTCCCCTCCCGGGCCTTGGCCTCCGACAGCATCTTCTCGAGACCCTCCAGCTTCAGCCTGAGGTCTCTGATGGAGTTGTTGGCCTCGGAGAGCTCTCCTCCCCTGCTGACATCCGCTTGCGCCTCCGCTAGGGCGCTGTGGAGCGTGTCCTTCTCCTTGGACATCTTTAGTGTTCGCTCCTTCAGCTCATCCCGCTTCGCCTCCAGCACCTTCACCTTGCCGGCGTGAACCAGAGCCTGGGCATCGAGTGCCTCCCTGTGCCTCTGCTCCAGCTCTCAGGTGCGCTGCGCAGCGAGCTTGTCCACCTCTTCATCCCTACCGCGGAGCATGGCGGCGAGCTTCTCCTTGCATGCAGCAAGGTCCTCCTCCTGGGAGTTTAGTGCGGCCACGTGCTGGGTCCGGGCGGCTTCGGCGGCGGCCAAGTTCCTTGCCGTCTTTTGGGCCTTCTCAACGTCGGCCAGCTTCATGGTGAGCTCCATGTCACGCTTGGCCAGCTCGCCCTGGGTGGCCTTCAGCTCGTCTTGAGCCTGGCGGAACCAGTCCTGCGCCTCGGTGACATGCTCCTGGATGTCCGCCTCCACCTTCTCCACCACAGCCGTCCCGGACATGGCTTTGTCCAAACGGGCGCGATGGAGTGCCTGGAGCTTCCGGAAGCTGGCGCCCATGGCCTGGAGCAGCCGCTCCTCCTGGGAGCCGTCGCCTCCAACGCTCGGCTCGTCGACGACCTCGAGCCTGGCAGCGGCAAGTACCTCGTCGTCGAACACCTCTCCCCCAATGGGAGCCCTGGTGCTCGACGCACCTGGAAGATGGACGAAGAGGTCATCGCTCACCCTCAGATACCTGCCGGAGCTGGAGGTGGCGGAGGAGGAGGGCTGGTCATCAACCACCTCCTCCCCGGAAGGTCCCTTGCCGGGCTCCCTGGCGGGCCCTTTGGCGGCGTCCTTAGCAGCGCCCTTGGCGCTTTCCTCAGCGGCGATCTTCTCGGCCTGCACCGCGGCGTCCTTGGCGACATCCTCGATGACGGTATCAACGTCCTCTGGGTCCGTTGAGGGGAAGTCTTAATGCCAAGAAAGGGATAGGGCGGGGCCAAGATCAAAAGCCAGTAAAAAAGAAGAAAGAAAGAACGCAAGCAGGAGCGGAAGGCGAGTGGCTTACCCGTGCCAGGCCAAGAAGTAGATGTCCCCTCTCCGCCAAGGTTCGGTGTCGAGGCGAAGCCACCGGCGCCCGTGTTCTCCTCCTGCTCCTCCGTGTGCATGGGCTTAGTGCTTGGTGCCCTTGCCGGGGCGCCCCTCGGGGCGGCGTGGTCGGTGGGGGCGGCGCGTTGGGAGAAGCCCTTTGTGGCTCCCCTTGCTGCTACTCCCCTCCTATATTCACAGCATGGTCAGTACCAAAGTATCGTACCCCTAGCGCACGTCGACGAATGACGCGTGATGGACTCACACTGGGGGCTGGGCCGGGGGCTGCTGTCCGGGCTGCTCAACACCACTAGTGGCGTGCTGGAGGTGCCTGCCGGGGGCTGTCCGCTCGTCAAAATCCTGAACCTCTTCGCCCTTTGGGCCAGCGTCTCCACGTCCCTACGGGATGAAGATAATTCAGAATGGGCAGCACCACTTGGGGAAATGGAGAAAACAAAAAAAAGAAGAAGGGGGAAAAGCAGAGCTTACTCTTCCTCCTCCTCCTCCTCCTCCTCTACTGCTTACCTCTTCCTCTCCGGGCGGAGGGGTCCAAAGTCAAAAACAATCCCCGTGCCAACGTCTGCCGGCGAGGGGGGAGGCGGTGGCATCTGGGCACGCTTGGACGATGAAGAAGCAGATGCCTTCCTCTTCGCCGCCACGGCCTTCACCGCCTTCTTCATCGCCATAGCCCTCGTCTGACACGCAGATGTCTCCTGGGCCTACCACAGCTGCGCGGCCCCGCCGGGATGGACCGGCTCACCGGAGGTGACCCGCCGCAGGATTCGCCCTCTTCCAGTAACTGGAGGGTCGGTGTTCGCGGTCTCCTCCCCCTCGTCCTCCTTTTCTGACGACTCGTCGACCACGTCCTCGACGAGGGGAGCCCCGGTGCCGGCGCCACTGGCCTCCCCAGCGGCCGCTGCCCACTGGGCAAGCTCCTTTTCCTCCGCTTCCACCGTGGCCTTGTCCTCCATGTTGCCGGTGCTGCCGGCCTCCTTGGCGAGCTTCGCCTCCGCCACCCTGGTGGTGATGTAGTCCAGCTCCGCCTGGGAGGTGTCCTGGATGAGCCGCGGCTCGGCGGTGACGTACCCCTCATGCAAGGTGTCAAAGAATTCCTGCACCTGGAGCTCGTCTGGCTCGACCCAGCTCGGGTCAAGGCTGTGCGCATTGAAGTCCAGCATCATGGCAATGATGTCGGACCGGCGAGAATTATTGCACAACGGGACCACTCCCGCCGGCAACTTGAAAACATGTCCTTTGGCAACCTTGCCGGCCTTCACGGCAGCTCTCGCAGCCTTGCCGGACCGCTCAACCTCGCCGTCGTCATTGACCTCAAGCTAGAAGATCCGTTGGCAAAGATGGGCATGCCTCAGCATCGTCAGGGTCTGGTCGAGGCCAGGGCAGAGCCTCATGATGTCAGCAGCATTCGTGAAAAGCCAGGCCGACTTCCCCCTGTTGTGCAGAGGAGCAATTCGGCGGCGGATGGAGTCCGCCCCGATCATCTCGAGGGTGAGCCCGGCCTCGGTGAGTCGGAGGATCTTGGTGGTGGCAATCGTGAGCTTCTCGTCGTCGGCATTGACTTCGCCCCAGTCGTTTCTACAGACCGGCGGTTCCCGGCGAACCTTGCAGAATGTTGGCGGGTCCTTCTCCTCAATCCAGCACCACCGGCCCTGCCACTCTTCCCACCTCTCCTTCGTGGCGCCCTCCAGGTATGTCCCCTTGGTTGTTAGAATCCAGGCGACGCAACCGGAGATGGTGCCCCCCTTTTGGATCCGAGGGGAGAAGTAGTGGCGGAAGAGCGTCGTGTTGGGGTGCACCCCGGCGAAGCCCTCGCAGAGGTGTGCAAAGAGCGCTATGCACGCCACGGCATTCAGAGTGAAATCCAGAAGGCAGAAGCCATAGGTGTGCATGACGTCCTTGAAGAAATCGGAGAAGGGGGGACAGAGCCCGCACGAGAAGTAGTCGACAAAGAAGGAGTACCGATTTGGGGCGGCCCCGGCGCTGGCAGGGAGGACACGTGTGGCTGGATGCCCCATCTTTTCTCCCCCCGTCTTCACCCCCCACAGAGATTTGAAGGACACCCGGAGCTCGAACACATCGACCGTCGAGGGGCAGTAGGCGAACTGCGCCCGTCGCGCCACCAGCTCGCTCTTCGGCTGCTCTGTCGCCCCAGCATCTTTGACCACTCCCTTGCCTTTGGTGGATTTGGGCGCCATGGCGGCTGCGAGAAGCAAGAGGGCAGAGGATGATGGAAGTGCATCAATGATGGACGAGGACGGGGGGCTCGATAAGGGGGAAGAAGAGGGCAGGAGTTCCTAGATTGGAAAAGACGCAGGGAAGGGGTAAAGTGAGCAGCGCGCCTACGGTTATTCCCTTTTACGGGAAGGCGCGGACCGCCTCCTTCCCATTAACTACGATATGACACATGCGTGTGGGAACCACCTCACGCGCCCCCCATGTCATGCACGCTCCTGCACGACGCGCGTTCGACGCGGGCCGTGGGGAAGCGCAGGGGCCAAAATAGTTCTCGTCAAAAAAGAAATCCGCCTCGCCTGCCCGAGCACCGTTCTGGGCCTGGCCCAATAACGTTTCGCGCTTATGTGTGCCCCAGGCCCGGGCGATTCTGTCGGTGTACAAAAGTAGGGGCTCTCCTGTTGACCCCTTTACTTGTGCACGGGCAGTCGGAGCCACGCGCCACGACCGCACATAGCAGGGCAAAGGAGGGGAGCCGGAGAGAAGCCGAAGGCACAAGACAAACAACACAACGCCAAAAAGAGCAGATGGACAAAGCAGGTTTCCCCGGCAAGACCCTTGCTGAGGCAGCCTCAGCAGCCCCGGCAAGCCCCTTGCCGGGGCGGCTCGCCCACCCCAGCGGAGTGAGCCACCCTCGAACCCACGATCTCCAACACCATCAACTACGTTGGGCCAGGGCTCGGGAGGCACCTCCATGGTGGCATGCAGATCTTTGTGAAGACAAAGGATATTCAAGATCAGATGAGGATTGGAAGGCAACGGTCCACGACGAGATCCTTGCCGAGGAAACCCACAAGACCCTTGGCAAGGTCCTTGCCGGGGATGACAGAGCGCCACGGCAAGACCCTTGCCGGGCTACCCGGCAAGGCCCTTGCCAAGGGCGTCAGCGGGGCCACTGCCAGGCCCGCGCTAGCCAAGTCTCCACCACCGTTCACATTCAGCTGCCAGCCCAACCAGCTGGGCGGGCACCTGCGTGGCAACATGCAGCTTCCAGGCCAACTCAGCACACGCCTGCGTGGCAGCATGCAGATCTTTTTGGAGGCTCCACCACCGCGCCACCTCAGCTGCTTGCCTGCCTACATGGCGCCGCATGTATCGCTGGCCAGGGCGCGTGTCAAAGTGAGGAGGAGTAGCGACGGATGGGACGGGCCTCTCTCTCGTCCCCGATAAAGCGAGGGGACACCTTAGCAGTGCATTAAATGCACTTTGTCCTGTAATACGAGCGATCTCGCAGCACTGTAGGCCTTTCCACCTCCCGTGTGCCATTGTGGCAACCCCTTCCGACTATAAAAGGAGGCCCATGGCATAGTAGGGAGGGATTCGGCTCTTTGGAACCATGCAGCCACCGTAGCTAGTTCAAGAGCTAAAGAATACTCAATACATCCACCAAAGTAGGACTAGTGTTTTACGCATCCTTGTGCCCCGAACCTGGGTAAACGATCCTTGTGCTGATTGCTAATCCTGCTCTTCTCACAACCCTACGCCCCGGCAACCGTAGTAGGGATTCTTGTGATCCCATAGGTGTCGTTTCCCACCGACACATAGATCGAGTTTAAGATTTGTCACTTCAAGTATCGGAGGGGTATCTCTGGGCCCTCTTGGTAATGCACATCATATGAAGCCTTGCAAGCAATGTGACTAATGAGTTAGTTGCGGGATGATGCATTACCGAATGAGTAAAGAGACTTGTCAGTAATGAGACTGAACTAGGTATGAAGATACCGACGATCAAATCTCGAGCAAGTAACATACTGATGACAAAGGGGATAACGTATATTGACATAGCGGTTCATCCGATAAAGATCTTCATAGAATATGTGGGAACCAATATGAGCATCCAGGTTCCGCTATTGGTTATTGACCGGAGAGGTGTCTCGGTCATGTCTATTAGTTCTCAAACCCGTAGGGTCCGCACGCTTAACGTTCGATGACGATATGTACTATATGAGTTATATGTTTTAGTGACCGAAGGTTGTTCGGAGTCCTGGATGAGATCACGGACATGACGAGGAGTCTCAAAATGGTCAAGAGGTAAAGATTGATATATTGTAAGGTGGTATTCGGACACCGGAAGGGTTCCAGAGTGTATCGGGTACAAACCGGAGTACCGGAGGGGTTACAGGACCCGCCCCCCGGTGGAAGATATACCATAGGAGGGAGGCACACCAGCCCACAAGGGGCTGGCGCGCTCCTAACCTAGGGAAACCGAATTGGACAAGGGTTGGGGGCGGCGCCCCCCTTTCCTTCTCCTACTCCCTCTCCTTCCCCTTTCCCCCTCCGGAAAAAGTAAAGGGGGGCCGAATCCTACTAGGAGTCCTAGTGGAACTCCACCCACTTGGGGTGTGCCTAGGCCGGCCTCCTCTCCCTTCCTCCTTTATATGCAGGGGCGCCCCTATGATACATACCAATTGCTCCAAGCATTGTGCGGCTCCCCCCTCCATAGTTTACGCCTCTGGTCATATTCTCATGGTGCTTAGGCGAAGCCCTGCATGGATCACATCACCGTCACCGTCACCACGCCGTCGTGCTGACGGAACTCATCTAATCCTTCGACCCTCTGCTATATCAAGAGCTCGAGGTACGTCATCGCGCTGAATGTGTGCAGAACTCGGAGGTGCCGTACAATCGGTACTCGATAGGTCAAAACGAGAAGACGTTCGACTACATCAACCGCGTTGAGCAAACGCTTCCGCTTTCGGTCTACGAGGGTACGTGGACACACTTTCCCCCTCTCGTTGCTACGCATCTCCTAGATAGATCTTGCGTGAGCATAGGATTTTTTTTGAAATTGCATGCTACGTTTCCCAACAGTGGCATCCGAGCCAGGTATATGCGTAGAAGATATGCATGAGTAGAACGCAAAAGAGTTGTGGGCAGTGATCATCATACTGCTTACCACCAATGTCTTATGTTGATTCGGCGGTATTGTTGGATAAAGCGGCCCGGACCAACCTTACATGACCGCGTTCATGAGACCGGTTCCACCACAGACATGCAACTAGTTTTGCATAAAGGTGGCTGGCGGGTGTCTATTTCTCCAACTTTAGTTGAATCAAATTTGACTGCGGCCGGTCCTTGTGAAGTTTAAAACAACAAACTTGATAAATCACCGTTGTGGTTTTTGTGCCGTAGGTAAATACGGTTCTTGCTAGAAGCCCGTAGCAGCCATGTAAAACTTGCAACAACAAAGTAGAGGACGTCTAACTTGTTTTTGCAGGGCATATTGTGATGTGATATGGTCAAGAAATGATGTGATATAAGTTGTTGTGTGAGATGATCGTGTTTTGTAAACTTTATCAGCAACTGGTAGAAGCCTTATGGTTGTCGCTTTATTATATGAAATACAAATGCCATGTAATTGCTTTACTTTATCACTAAGCGGTAGCGATAGTCGTAGAAGCAATAGTTGGCGAGACGACCATGACGCTACGATGGAGATCAAGGTGTCAAGCCGGTGACGATCGAGATCATGATGTAGCTTTGGTCATGGAGATCAAAAGCACAAGATGATGATGGTCATATCATGTCGCATATTTTGATTGCATGTGATTTTTATCTTTATGCATCTTATTTTGCTTAGTATGGTGGTAGCATTATAAGATCATCCCTTACTAAAATTTCAAGGTATAAGTATTCTCCCCGAGTATGCACCATTGTGAACGTTCTTCATGCTGAGACAACACGCGATGGTCGGGTGTGATAAGCTCTATGTTCAAATACAACAGGTGCAAGCTAGTTTTGCACATGCGGAATACTCGAGTTAAACTTGACGAGCCTAGCATATACAAATATGGCTTCAGAACACTGGAGACCAAAAGGCCGAATGTGAATCATATAGTGGATATGATCAACATAGGGATGTTCACCATTGATGACTACTCCATCTCACATGATGATCGGACATGGTTTAGTTGATTTGGATCACGTATCATTTAGATGACTTGAGGGTTGTCTATCTAAGTGGGATTTCTTAAGTAATATGATTAACTGAACTTAATTTATCATGAACTTAGTCCTGATAGTTTTGCATATCTATGTTGTAGATCAATGGCTCGTGCTACCGTTCCCTTGAATTTTAATGTGTTCCTAGGGAAAGCCAAGTTGAATGATGATGGTAGCAACTACATGGACTGGGTCCGTAACTTGAGAATTATCCTCATTGCTGCACAGAAGAATTATGTCCTTGATGCACCGCTTGGTGAAAGGCCTGCTGCAGGAGCAAAAGCTGATGTTATGAACGTCTGGCAAGCTCGATCTGATGACTACTCGTTAGTTCATTGTACCATGCTTTATGACTTAGAATCGGGACTTCAAAGACATTTTGAACGTCATGGACCATATGAGATGTTCCAGGAGTTGAAGTTAATATTTCAAACAAATGCCCGAGTTGAGAGATATGAAGTCTCCAACAAGTTCTATAGTTGCAAGATGGAGGAGAACAGTTCTGTTAGTGAGCACATGCTCAGAATGTCTGGGTACCATAATCACTTGACTCAGCTGGGAGTTAATCTTCTAGATGATTGTGTCATTGAGAGAGTTCTTCAATCACTGCCACCAAGCTACAAAGGCTTCGTGATGAACTACAATATGCAAGGGATGGAGAAGACTATTCCCGAGCTCTTCGCAGTGCTAAAGGCTGCGGAGGTAGAAATCAAGAAGGAGCATCAATTGTTGATGGTTAACAATACCACTAGTTTCGAGAAGAAGGGCAAGGGTAAGAAGGGGAACTTCAAGAAGAATGACAAGCAAGTTGTCACTCCCGGGAAGAAACCTAAAGCTGAACCCAAGCTTGAAACTGAGTGCTTCTACTGCAAAGGGACTGGTCACTGGAAGCGGAACTGCCCCAAGTATATGGCAGATAGGAAGGATGGCAAAGTGAACAAAGGTATATTTGATACACATGTTATTGATGTGTACCTTACTAATTCTCGTAGTAGTGCCTAGGTATTTAATACCGGTTCGGTTGCTCATATTTGTAACTCGAAACAGGGACTACAGATCAAACGAAGATTGGCTAAGGACGAGGTGACGATGTGCGTCGGGAATGGTTCCAAGGTCGATGTGATCGCCGTCGGCATGCTACCTCTACATCTACCTTCGGGATTAGTTTTAGACCTGAATAATTGTTATTTGGTGCCAGCCTTGAGCATGAACATTATATTTGGATCTTGTTTAGTGCGAGACGGTTATTCATTTAAATCAGAGAATAATGGTTGTTCTATTTATATGAGTAATATCTTTTATGGTCATGCACCCTTGAAGAGTGGTCTATTTATGTTGAATCTTGATCGTGATGATACACATATTCATAATATTGATGCCAAAAGATGCAAAGTTGATAATGACAATGCAAGTTTTTGTGGCACTACCGTTTGGGTCATATCGGTGTAAAGCGCATGAAGAAACTCCACAAAGCTGGACTTTTGGAATCACTTGATTATGAATCATTTGATACTTGTGAACCGTGCCTTATGGGCAAGATGACTAAAACTCCATTCTCCGAAACAATGGAATGAGCTAATGACTTATTGGAAATAATACATATCAATGTATGTGGTCCAATGAGTATTGAGGCTCGTGGCGGGTATCGTTATTTTTTGACCTTCCCAGATGATTTAATCAGATATGGGTATATCTACTTAATGAAACACGTCTGAAACATTTGAAAAGTTCAAAGAATTTCAAAGTGAAGTGGAGAATCATCATAACAAGAAAATAAAGTTTCTACGATCTGATCATGGAGGAGAATATTTGAGTTACGGGTTTGGCCTTCATTTAAAACAATGTGTAATAGTTTCACAGCTCACGCCACCTGGAACACCACAGTGTACTGGTGTGTCCGAACGTCGTAACCGCACTTTATTAGATATGGTGCGATCTCTGATGTCTCTTACCGATTTACCACTATCGTATGGGGGTTATGCATTAGAGACAGCAGCATTCACGTTAAACAGGGCACCATCAATATTTGCTGAGATGATACCGTATGAACTGTGGTTTGGCAATAAACCTAAGCTGTCGTTTCTTAAAGTTTGGGATGCGATGCTTATGTCAAAAGGCTTCAGCCTGATAAACTCGAACCCAAATCGGAGAAGTGCGTCTTCATAGGATACCCTAAGGAAACAATTGCGTATACCTTCTACCACAAGTCCGAAGGCATGATTTTTGTTGCCAAGAACGGAACCTTTCTAGAGAAGAGTTTCTCTCGAAAGAAGTGAGTGGGAGGAAAGTAGAACTTGATGAGGTAATTGTACCTGCTCTCAATTTGGAAGGTAGTTCATCTGAGAAATCTGTTCCCATGATGCCTACACCAACTGGAGAGGAAGCTAATGATAGAGATCATGAAACTTCAGATCAAGTTGCTATAGAACCTCGTAGGTCAAAAAGAGCACGATCCGCACCAGAGGGTATGGTAATCTTGTTCTGGAGGTCATGTTACTTGACCATGACGAACCTATGAACTATGCAGAAGCTATGATGAGCCTAGATTCCGATAAATGGCTTGAGGCCATGAAATATGATATAGGATCCATGTATGAGAACAAAGTGTGGACTTTGGTGGATCTTCCTGATGATCGGTGACCCATAGAGAATAAATGGATCTTCAAGAAGAAGACTGGCACTGACAGTAATGTGTAATGTTACTATCTATAAAGCTCGACTTGTTGCAAAGGGTTTTCGACAAGTTCAAGGAGCTGACTACGATGAGACGTTCTCACCCGTAGTGATGCTTAAGTCTGTCCGAATCATGTTAGCAATTGCCGCATTTTATGATTATGAAATCTGGCAAATGGATGTCCAAACTGCATTCCTTAATGAATTTCTTAAAGAAGAGTTGTATATGATGCAACCTAAAGGTTTTCCCGATCCTAAAGGTGCTAACAAAGTGTGCAAGCTCCAGCGATCCATTTATGGACTGGCGCAAGCATCTCGGAGTTGGAATATACACTTTGATGAGGTGATCAAAGCATACGGTTTTATACAGACTTTTGGAGAAGCCTGTATTTACAAGAAAGTGAGTGGGAGCTCTATAGCAGTTCTAATATTATATGTGGATGACATATTGTTGATTGGAAATCATGTATAATTTCTGGATAGCATAAAAGGATACTTGTTTAATGAAAGACCTCGATGAAGCTGCTTATATATTGGGTATCAAGATCTATAGAGATAGATCAAGACGCTTGATAGGACGCACATACCTTGATGAAGTTTTGAAGAAGTTCAAAATGGATCAGTCCAAGAAAGGGTTCTTGCCTGTGTTACAAGGTGTGAAGTTGAGCCAGACTCAATGCCCGACCACTGCAGACGATAGAGAGAAAATGGAAGTCATTCCCTATGCCTCAGCCATAGGTTCTATCATGTATGTTATGCTATGTACCAGACCTGATGTGTGCCTTGCTATAAGTTTAGCAGGGAGGTACCAAAGTAATCCAGGAGTGGATCACTAGACAATGTTCAAGAACATCCTAAAGTACTTGAAAAGGACTAGGGATATGTTTCTCGTTTGTGGAGGTGACAAAGAGCTTATTGTAAGTGGTTACGTCGATGCTAGCTTTGACACTGATCTGGATGACTCTAAGTCACAAACCGGATACGTATTTTTATTGAGTGGTGGAGCTATCAGTTGGTGCAGTTCCAAACAGAGCATCGTAGCGGGATCTACGTGTGAAGTGGAGTACATAGCTACTTCAGAAGCAGCAAATGAAGGAGTCTGGATGAAGGAGTTCATATCCGATCTAGGTGTAATACCTAGTGCATCGGGTCCAATGTAAATCTTTTGTGACAATACTGGAGCAATTGCCTTGGCGAAGGAATCCAGATTTCACAAAAAGACCAAACACATCAAGAGACGCTTCAACTCCATCCGAGATTTGGTCAAGGAGGGAGACATGGAGATTTGCAAAATACATACGGATTCGAATGTGGCAGACCAGTTGACTAAGCCTCTTCCACGAGCAAAACATGATCAACACCAAGACTCCTTGGGTGTTAGATTCATTACAATGTAATCTAGATTATTGACTCTAGTGCATTTGGGAGACTGAAGGAAATATTCCCTAGAGGCAATAATAAAGTTTTTATTTTATATTTCCTTATATCTTGATAAATGTTTATTATTCATGCTATAATTGTATTAACCGAAAACTTGATACATGTGTGAATACATAGACAAAACATCGTGTCCCTAGTATGCCTCTACTAGACTATCTCGTTGATCAAAGATGGTTAAGTTTCCTAGCCATGGAAATGAGTTGTCATTTGATGAATGGGATCACACCATTAGTGGAATGATGTGATGGACAAGACCCATCCGTTAGCTTAGCATAATGATCGTTCAGTTTTATTGCTAGTGCTTTCTTCATGTCAAATACATATTCCTCCAACTATGAGATTATGCAACTCCCGGACACCGGAGGAATGCCTTGTGTGCTATCAAACGTCACAACATAACTGGGTGATTATAAAGATTCTCTACAGGTATCTCTAAAGGTGTTTGTTGGGTTGGCAATTTGGCATAGATCGAGATTAGGATTTGTCACTCCGAGTATCAGAGAGGTCTCTCTGGGCCCTCTTGGTAATGCACATCATATGAAGCCTTGCAAGCAATGTGACTAATGAGTTAGTTGCAGGATGATGCATTACGGAACGAGTAAAGAGACTTGCCGGTAAAAAGATTGAACTACGTATGAATATACCGACGATCGAATCTCGGGCAAGTAACATACCGATGACAAAGGGAATAATGTATGTTGACATAGCGGTTCGACCGACAAAGATCTTCATAGAATATATGGGAACCAATATGAGCATTCAAGTTCCTCTATTGGTTATTGACCAGAGAGTTGTCACGGTCGTGTCTACATAGCTCTCGAACCCGTAGGGTCCGCATGCTTAACATTCAATGACGATATGTATTATATGAGTTGTGTGTTTTGGTGACCGAAGGTTGTTTGGAGTCTCGGATGAGATCACGGACATGACGAAGAGTCTCTAAATGATCGAGAGGTAAAGATTGATACATTTGAAGGTGGTTTTCGGACACTGGAAGGGTTCTGGAGTGTATTGGGTACAAACCGGAGTACCGGAGGGGTTACCGGAGCCCCCCGGTGGAAGATATGGGACATATGGGCCATAGGAGGGAGGCACACCAGCCCACAAGGGGCTGGCGCACCCCTCACAAGGGGGAAACTGAATTGGACAAGGGGTGGGGGCGGCGCCCCCCCTTTCCTTCTCCTACTCCCTCTCCTTCCCCTTTCCCCCTTCGGAAAAAGGAAGGGGGGCGCATCCTAGTAGGAGTCCTAGTGGGACTCCCCCTCACTTGGGGTGCGCCTAGGCTGGCCTCATCTCCCTCCCTCCTTTATATACGGGGGCCGCGCCTAGGCCGGCCTCCTCTCCCTCCCTCCTTTATATACGGGGTCCACCCCTATGAGACACACCAATTGCTCCAAGACTTGAACGGCGCCCACTCCATAGTTTACGCCTCCGGTCATATTCTCGCGGTGCTTAGGAGAAGCCCTGCGCGGATCACATCACCATCATCATCACCATGCCGTCGTGGTGACAGAACTCATCTACTCCTTCAACACTCTGCTGGATCAAGAGCTCGAGGGATGTCATCGCGCTGAACATGTGCAGAACTCGGAGGTGTCGTACGTTCGGTACTCGATCGGTCGGAACGAGAAGACGTTCGACTACACCAACCGCATTGAGCAAACGCTTCCGCTTTCGGTCTATGAGGGTACGTGGACACACTATCCCCTCTCCTTCCTATGCATCTCCCAGATAGATTTGCGTGAGCGTAGGATTTTTTTAAATTGCATGCTATGTTTCCCAGCAACGGGTCGATAGCTAGTAGCTAGATGGCTTCTTCTCTCTCTTTGATTCTCAATACCATTTTCTCCTTGATGTTCTTGGAGATATATTCAATGTAATACTTTTTGTAGTGTGTTTGCCGAGATCTGATGAATTGTGAATTTATGATCAGCTTATGTATGAATATTATCTGAATCTTCTCTGAATTATTTTATGCATGATTTGATGTCTTTGCTAGTCTCTTCGGATTGTCGGTTTGGTTTGGCCAACTAGATTGGTTCTTCTTGCAATGGTAGAAGTGCTTAGTTTTGGGTTCAATCT
The DNA here is from genome assembly GCA_021437245.1 of Aegilops speltoides. Lineage (NCBI taxonomy): Eukaryota > Viridiplantae > Streptophyta > Magnoliopsida > Poales > Poaceae > Aegilops > Aegilops speltoides. Next base: position 92,935,707 of record CM038146.1, on the reverse strand, counting down.
TGCGGTGTCCTTTCCCAGTGATAGTAGGGGCAGCAAGGCACGTATTGTATTATTGCCATAGAGGATAGAAAGATAGGGTTTTCATCATATTGCTTGAGTTAATTTCTCTACATCATGTCATCTTACTTAATGTGTTACTCCATTCTTTATGAACTTGATACTCTAGATGCATGTTGGATATCGGTCGATGTGTGGAGCAATAGTAGTAGATGCAGGCAGGACTCGATCTACTTGACACGGACGTGATGCCTATATTCATGATCATTGCCTTAGATATCGTCATAACTTTGCACTTTTCTATCAATTGCTCGGCTGTCTTGGATTTGTCACGGCAGATGTCCTAGTGTAAGGACTTAGTCGTGGAGCCATCGCTACGGGTTTACTTGCAGGGGTTAAAGCGGACGCAAAGACACAAGGGTTTATACTAGTTCGGCCCCTTCGATGAAGGTAAAAGCCTACGTCTAGTTGTGATGGAATTGATGTGGTCTCGATGGCTAGGGAGCAAACAAGCTTCGCCTAGGCTCGAGTTGTGGTTGTCTGTCCTTGAACCGCCGCCGGGTCGTCCCCTTATATACACGAGTGACGCCCGTCGGTTTGCAGAGTCCCAACCGATTCATATTCGTATCTCGGTTGGTATCTCTCTATTCCTAACTTACAATACAAGTCATACATCAGGCCGGTTTACGGCTACAAGTTCTAAACCAACCACAGGCCTTGGGCCTTTCCGTGATTACACCACTAGCGGAGCTAACCTGGCCCAAGCTTGGCCGGTTTACACCTAATGGTAATATCCCCAACATTAGGCCCCAGATTGATTTGAACTGGTTCATGTCAATCCTTCGCAGAACCTGCATCTTGGACATCTTCTTTGTTTAGTAAACCGTCACGTCGTCATTGCTTCTGATCATTGTAAACCGGCATGACATCGTTGCTTCTGGTCACTGTAAACCGGCATGACGTCATTTTGAAGTTTGTCTTTTATTACACCTTCCTTAATGACAGTCCCTGGATTCACGCGCTTGACCTAGCTTTACTGCCTTATAAATAGGGCCGAAGGGTCATTCTTTTTCTTCCTTCGCTTCCTCTTCTTCTTCCTCGCGCCGCTGCCTTTGGAGCTCCGCCGTCGTCATCCACTTCTGCTTCGTCCTAGGCCGCTACATCAACCTGTACGTACCAGAACACTGCGGCCTTTCTCCGCATCTTCTCCGTTTCCGGTAAGCCTCTTGCCCTTCTTCAGTCTGTTTCTTCATTTTAGATCTGTTTCTAGGGTTCGAGCTTCATGCCCTGTTCTTCGCACGTTTTCATCCTTTTAGCCTTGAACCATGCTATGAATCCCGTTCCGTACTAATAACGACTCCTGCGTGTCCGCTGTACTTTCTCATCTTAATCCCATGGATCTTCTGCATATATACATACGCCTTATAGTCCACTTCTGTTTCTTCTTTACTTCATGGCGCATTTCGCTGTTTCTGAAAACCCGCGTTTGATCCGTAGTAAACATGAAATTTTGTGAAACCTGTTTCTGTCCATGACTTCAATTACCTTCGAGGCCAAGATTAGGCGGTTTAACTCACCATAATAAAAACTGCTAAACCGGCATCGGTACACCATTAGTCCCCTTGTTGAACCGCCAAAACGTACCTGGCATCATATCATAATGAACTGATTTATAGGAACTGCCTCCGGTTTATCATAACTTAGATCAATCACTCTGTAATAAGCACTTTCTTAAACCGGATTCTTCTCCTTGTAGATCTTATGATGGCTAAACAGGTGTACGAATGCAACTGGGTTCCTTCCCGCATCTCCGAGACACAGTTGAAAGAACTGGTATCGATTGGCACTTTAGATGATCAAAACACAATCCATTGGAGGGTTCCTGGAGAGGAATGTCCTCCCACACCTCAGGAAGGAGAAGTTGTAGTTTTCGCGGATCACCTGGCCCGGGGTTTCAAACCGCCCGGGTCAAAATTTTACCGGGACGTGATGGCCAATTTTCAGCTCCGTCCCCAAGACATCGGCCCCAACTCTGTTACCAACTTTGTGCCACTTTCAAGTCTGTCGAAGCATATCTGCAAGAGGAACCTTCGTTGAACTGTTAGGGGATCTCTTCCACCTAAACCGTCGCCTTGAATTCACCGACGGCCCCAATACGAAATTAGGCGGTATGGCTATCCAGAAGAGGAAGGAGATCACTTATCCCCACGTCAAACTCCACACTCACCCCAAAGAGTGGAACGCGACCTGGTTCTACTGCAAAGACACTTCCCCTGAAGGTGAAAATCCTTTACCTGGCTTTCGTCCAGAGTGGCTAAGCAACACTCATCCCTTTCCACAACGATTGACTGCCAAAGAGAGAAGCAAATACGCCCCACAACTGTCCAAGCTTCGAGCCTTTATGGCCAACGGTTTGACTGGGATCGATCTGGCACGCTGCTGGTTATCTTGGGGCATATTGCCTTTGAGCCGGCGTTCCGGTTTGATGTGCCAGTATACCGGCAGCGCCGATGACCCACTCCGACACACCAAACTGGGCTGCGAAGATGAAGTTCGGATTGATGAAGGAGAATGCTGAATGAACCGGAGCACCTCTGTGCTCAAACCGGCTTAGCTCCTTACTGCACCACCAACGCACCACCTGCGGTAAGTCTCTGACTGTGTTATTGTAAAAACCCGTTGTTACTTTCATATGTCCAACTCTCAATTATTTCTGATCTAGGGCGATAATCCGTTTTGGAGCAAAAAACTCTCTCAAGACAAAGCGGACAAAGCTGGGCGGCCAATTCGGCCTAAAACAAAAGTTGTCAAGAAGTCCGCCCACAAGAGGAAGACTACTGCTTCATCTGATCCGGCCATTGATGATGATGTGGGTAATCCGGAACTTGATTCTCTTGGCTTGTTTTTTACACGTCTTATTGATGACGATGCTTGTCAGGATGATGCTGAAGCCAGCAACGCAGGATTTGCTGAGGTAACCATTCTCTCTTCCGATTCAACAAATTTGCCTTCACCAAAATTTCGCCGGGCAAACCGGAAAGTTAACTTTTCTCACCCTCTTGCTTACTTGGATCCCAAACTCTTTATGAAGACACAGCAACATGAAGCTCGTCGCACAACCCGGCACAGCGGACAGGTAGTTACCTCTGCCGGTTTACCAAACAGCCCGGCTCGAAAGCGCCGCACCGAGGTTTCCAACCTTTTTATTGCCTTAAATTCCAAAGCGGGTTTGTTCCATCAACCTCTTAATCCGTCCGACTCCGATTATCGTGTCACCTCCCATTCATCCTCGGTGATAATCGTCACCACTCAGCTACCACCGTTGAAGATAGCCGTCGGGTAAGTCCATACAGCCATATGCTTCTCGATTTCTTCTGTAATGTATATGCCTTGTCCCTGAATCTTTGTTTTTTCAGAACCAAACCGAAACCCAGCAAGAAGGCTCGCTTGGACAAAACAGTTGAAGAGGCTGCCGCTCTAGATCATGAGCGGGCGCCAGATCTTGAGAACGTTGCCTCTGAAGATATTCCAAATGACCCTCCGATTCAAGAGGAGGTTATTCCAGAAGAGATACCTGTCAACCCTTCAATTTCTGCCGATCCACCTGCCAGCACTGTCCGGTTTGAAAAGCCTCGCAGCCCTACTGAAGCAGCCGTGCCGACCCGATCCGTCGAATCGAAAGACGATGATGTTGTAATTACTGGCACGGGCCGCTCTGAACCGGGGAATCCCGCGACCTTAACCCGGCATACTGTGAAGGAGGATTCTTCAACTTTGAATAAAGGAAAGTGGGTTGTCGAGCTGGAAACATACGCCGCTTTAAGCGCCCAAGATCTTCATTCTGGATACCTGAACCGGCTTTACAGTAGCCGTGATTATGAAGCTGGCTTGGTGAAACTAATGAGAGACAAGTTTGAGGTAACACTCCTTTCCTTATTACCAGTATAGCAGTCCTTGTAGCCCCCAAGGGCCGGTTTGTAATCTTTGATCAAAACTGGGACTTGATAATTTTCTTTGATAGACTTTGCAATCTTCCCTCATAGTCACCAGGGCCGGCTTAACGATGCATATTTAAACCGGTACTCCAAAAACTTCCTGACAACAGTTAAATAGAATCAAATAGTCATTAGCCCCCAAGTGCCGAGTTGAATACTCGTATTCAACTTGGGACTTTGCCATGTATTAGCAGTAGAGAGATTGAAGGTACATTAGCCCCCAAGTGTCAAGCATATAATTGTGTTGTATGGTTGAGACTTTATCTTGAATTGTTGGCTGATCATACTATCAATGCGCAGGCTGAGGTGAAGATCAAAGATGATCGGATTGCCGATTTACAGGCGGCTTTGAAAACCCAGCAGGCCGAGACAGAAAAAGCCAAGAAGGAGCTAACCGGTGCCTTGACTGCTGCTGAACAGGTGAAGGAAAACATGAAGAAGGAACAGGCGGTCTGGGCCACCGAAAAGGCTAACTTGCTCAAACGGGCAGAAAATGCTGAAGCTGCCCTTAAACCGGTGGTGGATGATCTGACAGCCGTGAAGCGGCAAGTACATTCTATGACGGCAGCCATCTTCGGTAAGTTCCTTGTGAATAAGTGTAATATGCTTTTCCTGCTGCACCATTATCCCGGTTTAAAACTATCCTGTTATCATATGCAGGCACACGCGTTGGGCACTTGGGCAATGATGTGCGGAAGAAACTGAAGGCTGTCTACACTTTAGTGGAGCAGTTATATACCGGAGCCCAGCGCGTGATTACCACAATGTCACATAACAATCCAGCGCCATCCCTGATCCAAGATACCCTGAACCGGCTGTCCATCCTTCCTTCCCGGATTGAAGAGGTGAAGAAATCTGCTGCACGAACCGGAGCCATCAACGCCTTGATCCGAGCCAAAGCCTGGGTGCCAGATTTTGATCCCGTGGAAGCAGCTCAAGGCTATCCCAGTGTGAAGGAAGACGACACGGACTTTAGTGAAGAGGACTTGCGGGCAATAAACCGTGCGGTACGCCCGCTGGCTTGTCAATTGGCGGAAGAAGCCGATTTGGAGCACTACCAAGCCCAATATAATGAGCAAAACAAGCGTGTGCCCGCTCCAACCTTCGAACCGGAAAACTTGATCCCTCCAATCCGTAAGCACACTTACGCTCCTGACATTGAACCGTCGTCTCTGATTCACGAAGAGGCTGTTTTCCAAGCGCTAATGGGAATCGACTGGACTACTGTGGATTTCCAGCCGATGGGTAGAGATGAAGATGCTGAAGCGGCGGGAGATGAAGAACAGTCTTGAACCGGTAGCCGGTTTAACCCCAAAAACAATGATCTCATTTGGGCACTGTGTTGCCTTGTAATAGCCTTAGTTAAAACTTGCTGCCTGGATATGCCTTTGTGCATAGATGAGACTTTTGTTTGAGTCATACTCCCTGCAACCAAAAAATTGAACCTCGGCGGCGGTGATACCACCAGCCGGTTTATGGCATCCAATATATTTTGTATCGAAAAATTAATTAGTATGCGATACAAATACCTGCCGTATCTGGGCATGAAGCTGGCATAGCCAATCTTAAAGCGGAGGTCTTTAAAAACCTTGACCGTCTGGGGAGACAATAACTCCCACGTAGGCGTGCTAAAACAGCTCAAGCCCCCGTGTTACTCCATAAGGATGAACCGGAAGAAGGTAAACCGAGCAGAGAAAAGCTGCGGTGTAATACCAAATCGTGTTCTGTCAGTTTGTTACTGACAGCTAAACCGGATAAAACATATTCGTCGGGTTGAAAAACGCAACAAAAATCGAATACCAACTATGTCAAAATATGGCAACAAAGGCAATAACTCTTTGCAAAAGTAAAGCTTCATGGAGCTGGTCAGATGGCATTACCATGGTCAGACGCAACCAAGCCCCCCGAAGGCGTAGCGATGGTGCTAGTCGGCCAGGTCCCCAAAAGACTCTTGGCGAGTACGCCGGCCAAGTGGCATGACATTGGTTCGGGTTCGACCAAGCCCCCAAGTGACGCTGGCCCTATTGGCCGACCAAGAGGCGTGACCGGTTCAGACGTGACCGTGTCCCCAAATGATCTGGTGGCTTTCGCCTATCAAGAGGTGTTGCATTGGTTCGATACCGACCAAGCCCCAAGTGATAAATATAACTGTCAAGGGGTAAACCGGAGGCCGCTTTAAAAATAGAAGCACTCCATGTAACCACACATGAAAAGAAAGACAGAGACCCCGCTTTAGCTGAGGCCCTGATTTTTATTATATCGAAGATAATATATACATTGTCATGCTATGTACATAAACTGAGCCGATGACTCTAGTGTAGTAAGGTCGAAGATGAGCTATATTCCACGGCCTATTGGTCTCCTCCTCGATGTCGTGAATCTTTACGCCTCGAATATCAACCAGATAGTAGGAACCGTTGTGTAGATTCTTGCGACCACAAAGGGTCCTTCCCAAAGGCGGGGATAACTTGTGCATATCTGTGCGGTCTTGGATGAGGCGAAGCACCAAATCTCCTTCTGAAAGGCTCGGTCTCAACCCGCGGCTGTGATAACGACGAAGATCTTGTTTGTAAATCGCCGAACGGCGGCTGCCATGTCACGCTCCTCATCCAATAGGTCCAAAGCGTCCTGTCGTGCCACCTCGTTGTCCGCTTCAACATAAGCCGCTATACGGGGCGAATCGTGCCTGATATCACTGGGGAGAACTGCCTCTGCCCCGTAAACCATGAAGAAAGGGGTGTACCCGGTGGACCGGTTTGGCGTAGTATTGATACTCCATAGTACTGATGGGAGTTCTTCAACCCAGCATCCTGGTGTTCTCTGTAATGGAACCAGAAGTCGGGGTTTGATGCCTCGCAAGATTTCCTGATTAGCACGTTCTGCCTGCCCGTTGGACTGGGGATGCGCTACGGATGATACGTCAAGCCGGATATGCTCACGCTCATAGAACTCCTTCATAGCCCCCTTGGACAGATTAGTGCCATTTTCAGTAATGATACTGTGTGGAAAGCCAAACCGGAAAATCACCTTTTTGATGAACTGCACCGCTGTCGCTGCATCACACTTGTCGGCTGTGTTCGCTTCAACCCACTTGGTGAATTTGTCCACCGCCACCAACAGTGGGTCTTCTTATCTTTGGATCGTTTAAAGGGTCCAACCATGTCCAGCCCCCAGGTCGCAAACGGCCACGTTATTGGGATCATCCTCAATTCTTGTGCGGTACATGAGCATGCCTAGAAAATTTCGACATCCATCGCACCGTTTGACTAAGTCCTCCGTCGGCATGATGAGCGGTTAACCAAGAAATCCATGACGGAATGCCTTTGCCACGGGGACTTTGAACGGCGTGATGCCCGCAATCCCTTCATGGATTTCTCTTAAAATTTCACAGCCTTCCTCGGGGAAACACAGCGTTGAAACGCCTGGCTCACCGCAATGATGCAACTCACCATTAAGAATCGTCATAGATTTGGAGCGCCGGATTATCTGTTTGGCCAGAACCTCATCGTCTGGCAACTCTCCTCGAGTCATATATGCAAGGTAAGGAACCGTCCAATCCGGAATAACATGTAATGCTGCCACCAACTGAGCCTCCGGATCAGGAATTGCCAAATCCGCTTCACCAGGGAGCTGAACCGACGGGTTGTGTAAGACGTCCAGAACGACATTCGGTGGAACCGGTTTACGCTGAGAACCCAAACGGCTTAAAGCGTCTGCCGCTTCGTTCTTCCGGCGATCCACATGATCCACTTGATAGCCCTTGAAGCAACCTGCGATATTATCCACCTCTCGACGATATGCGGCCATGAGGGGATCCTTAGAATCCCAAGTGCCAGATACTTGCTGAGCCACCAGGTCCGAGTCACCAAAGCACTTAACCCGGCTTAAATTCATCTCCTTAGCCATCCGGAGACCATGGAGCAAGGCTTCGTACTCAGCTGCATTATTAGTACAAGGGAACATTAGACGGAGAACGTAACAAAACTTATCACCTCGTGGGGAAGTTAAAACGACTCCAGCCCCCGAGCCTTCAATTATGCGGATCCGTCAAAATGAATAGTCCAAGATGTGTGATCCGGTTTCTCCTCGGTGCTTGTAACTCTGTCCAGTCATTAATGAAATCAACAAGGGCTTGTGACTTTACTGCTGTGCGCGGTATATACTTTAGCCCATGCGGCCCAAGCTCGATGGCCCATTTTGCAATCCGGCCAGTCGCCTCCCGGTTTTGTATGATATCACCCAAAGGAGCTGAACTAACCATCGTAATAGGATGCCCTTGAAATATTGTTTCAGCTTCCACCGGCCATAAAAACACCATAGACTAGCTTCGCCAATGCGGATATCTCTGCTTGGACTCAATAAGCACCTCACTGATATAATAAACCGGCCGTTGAACCGGATACTCTTTTCCTGCCTCCTTGCGTTCTACCACAATGGCTACGCTCACTGCTCGAGCATTGGCTGCCACATATAACAACAGTGGTTCCTTGTCAACCGGAGCCGCAAGAACAGGCGGGTTGGCCAATTGCCGCTTTAGATCCTCAAAGGCTTCATCAGCAGCTGGACTCCAGAAAAAATTATCCGTCTTCCTCAGCATCTGGTATAAGGGGATGGCCTTCTCTCCGAGGCGGCTGATAAACCGGCTCAACGCAGCAATCCGGCCCGCCAGGCGCTGAACATCGCTGATACACTTCGGTTTAGCCAAGGAAGTGATAGCTTTAATTTTCTCCGGATTAGCCTCGATTCCTTTGTTAGACACCAGGAACCCCAATAACTTACCAGCCGGAACACCAAAAACGCACTTGGCCGGATTAAGCATCATCTTATAAATGCGTAAGTTGTCGAAGGTCTCCTTCAAATCTTCCACCAGTGTCTCCTTTTGTCTTGATTTCACCACAATGTCATCTACATAAGCATGCACATTGCGGCCAATCTGTGTATGCAAGCAATTCTGCACACACCGCTGATAAGTAGCCTGGGCACTCTTGAGCCCAAAAGGCATAGATACATAGCAGAAGGCTCCAAAGGGAGTTATAAACGCCGTCTTCTCCTGGTCCTTAACCGCCATTTTAATCTGATGATATCCAGAGTATGCGTCCAAAAAACTTAAACGCTCACATCCTGCCGTGGCATCAATAATCTGATCGATGCGGGGGAGAGCAAAAGGATCTGCTGGGCAAGCCTTGTTGAGATCTGTGTAGTCCACACACATACGCCAGGTGCCGTTTTTCTTAAGGACCAGCACCGGGTTAGCAAGCCACTCCGGATGAAACACCTCAATGATAAAGCCAGCCGCCAGAAGCCTGGCTACTTCTTCCCCAATGGCCTTGCGCCTCTCTTCATTAAACCGGCGGAGGAACTGTTTCACCGGTTTATACTTAGGATCCACATTAAGTGTGTGCTCAGCGAGTTCCCTCGGTACACCTGGCATGTCAGATGGCTTCCATGCAAAGATATCCCGATTCTCACGGATGAACTGGATGAGCGCGCCTTCCTATTTGGGATCCAGGTTGGCACTGACAGTGAACTGCTTGGACGAATCGCCTGGCACATAGTCAACAAGCTTGGTCTCAGCTGCCGATTTAAACTTGAGATCCGATTCATGCTCTGTAGTGGGTTTCTTCAAAGGGGTCATATCTGCCGGATCAACATTGTCCTTATAGAATTTCAACTCCTCCGTGGCACAAACCGCCTCTGCATAAGCTGCATCTCCTTCCTCGCATTCCAAAGCGACTCGGCGGCTTCCATGCACCGTTATCGTTCCTTTGTAACCCGGCATTTTGAGCTGCAAGTAAATATAACAAGGTCGTGCCATGAACTTAGCATAAGCTGGTCGTCCAAACAAGGCATGATATGGGCTCCGGATTTTCACCACTTCAAAAGTTAGCTTTTCAGACCGGGAATCATGCTCGTCTCCAAAAGCCACATCTAGGGCTATCTTACCAATAGGATAAGCAGATTTGCCTGGCACTACACCATGGAACACCGTATTGGACGGTCTGAGATCCTTATCTGTGAGACCCATTCGACGGAAAGTGTCATAATACAATATATTGATACTGCTTCCTCCATCCATAAGTACCTTAGTAAACTTATAGCCTCCAACCTGAGGATCGACCACCAAAGCCAGCTGACCCGGATTATCAACCCGGGGGGGATGGTCCTCTCTGCTCCATACGATAGGCTGTTCTGACCAGCGCAAATACTGCGGCAAAGCCGGTTCAACGAGTTCTTGCCCGTTTGTGAAGCTTCCGATCCGCTTGTCCAAACTGGTTGTGAAGACATGATATCTGCCCGCCATTCAAGCGCTTTGGTTGGCTCGATAGCTTTGACCGCTGCTGCTGCTGCTGCCACCTTGATTACTCGATTATTGAGATTGCCTGGTTATGCCCTCAACGAAGCTCCGTCTGACCCGCCCGTGGAAACCGGATCCTGAACCACCACCTGACCCCTGGTCATATCGGAAAGCATCGGAGTTTTTGAACTCCTGCATAATATAACAGTCTTTCCAAAGATGATTCGATGGGGATTCCTTCGTGCCGTGCTTGGGACAAGGCTGATTCAACAAGTAACTCAAACGGTTTGCACTAGCATTTGGACCCCGATTCGCCTTGCCTCTGCGCCGCGGGCCTCTGTCCTGCGCATTAGTGTTGGCTACGAAATCCGGATTACCATCAGCCTTGCGCTTGCCCCGTTCCATGACCCGCCGGTTTGAAATGTCTGCTGCTTGAGTTGCCATTCTTCTTTCCCTTCCTGCTTCATCATCATCGCCCGGGATCCTTGGTACCGCCTCGAATCGGCATATTTTACCAAAGCGGACAAGAGGGTTCCCATATCATTGCAGAACCGCTTCATACGTCCCAGCTTAAATTTCAGAGGCTCAAACCGGCAGTTGCTTTCCAATGTTATGATCGCTGAGTCAGCATTGATCCGGTCAGAGGAGTGCAAAATCTCAGACACACGGCGTACCCAACGGGTTGTTGACTCCCCTTCTTCCTGAACGCAAGCCGCCAGGTCTACTATGGACTTGGGCTGCTTACATGTATCCTTGAAATTCTGGATAAACCGGTTCCGTAACTGACCCCATGAACTGATAGAATTGGGCGGCAAGCTTTTCAACCAAGTACGGGCTGTGCCCTCCATCATCATGGTGAAGTACTTTGCACACGCGGCTTCATCAACATCTAGCATCTCCATGGCCATCTCATAACTCTCAACCCACGCTTCAGGGGATAGATCTGCAGTGTAATTCGGCACCTTGCGCGGGCCTTTAAAATCCTTAGGCAGACGCACATTGCGTAAGGTGGCGACTAAACAGGGTACTCCCAAAGCGAAGGTGGTAGGGCGAACCGGTGTGTGTTGATCCGCATCATCCTGCGCTGCTAACTCAGCCTCTCTGCGTGCCCGGGCCCGATCCACCACCTCCTGAGCATCACGAACGCCACCTATCTGGTGATTGCCTCGAGCCGCTTCACGGTCCCGCGCGTTACTTGATAGGGCCGGTTCATCCATGCGCCTGCTGTAGCTCCGGCTTGGACGGGGCGTAGAGTGAATCCGATCGCGGCTGTATGAATACGCTTCCTGCTGGATTAGTGCAGTCCGAGAAGCTTAACCCGGCGTGTCTCAACTGCTTGGGGAATCTCCTTCGATCGGATCGCCTCAATCGTGCGGCAGCCGCAACAAGGTTGTCCATAGGGTTAGAGTAATGGCCGGGGTGTCTGTGCGGCGGAGGAATCACCGTGTTACTGCTGGGGGGCTCCATCAGCGCGGTTGGACCGTCGCTCCGCTCTGGTGCCTCAATCCGGTTTACCTCCTGCTACCGGGCGGTTCTCGGGTCCGCTCGGGTCGAAAGAGGTTTCTAGGGTCAAATCGATGGCGGTAGCGATCGTACTTCTGCTTTAATACCTCCTGCGACGCGCTCTGGTCAAGCATGAGTTTGTAAGCTTGTGCATCTAAAGCGGCCCGCTCTGCAGCCATACGCTCCTTCTCTGCCGCTAGATCCGCTTTGGCTTGCGTGATCTGCTCTTTCACCTTCGCAATTTCTGCGTTATGAGCCTCCTGATCTGCTGGATTATCCTCCGCCATGAGCGCTGCTAGTGCATCAAACAGATCTGACAGAACTTGAACCGGCGGTCGCACCGGGCCTCCTGCCCCTGCTGCCGCTGCTGAACCGGAAAGCATTGCTGCTGCGGTTGAAGAGAGGTTTGCTGCTTGCGTCCGCCATGAACACTCCAACCGGTTTAGCTGGCTTGGGGGTCCGAATCTCGTCACCGTCGGAACAGCCTGATGATATCATCCTCAGAATCGGTACAATGATTCGGTCTCTCCTGTTGAAGATTCATCGCCGGAGTAAACGACGGTCTCGCTACCGTGCTCTGAACCGGCATCATACTCCCCTCCATGGGTGACTCCAACGAAGACATGCTTCACGGCCGGTTTAGCCTGGGCAGGTCGCGCGCGCTGAGCCGTCTCGAGGAGGTCGGTGCAGATGTCCGGCTCAGGCCCAGGCCCTCCGATCTTGCCGATGAAAACGTGTATGCCGCCGAAGGGGACCCGGTATCCATACTCGATTGAATCGGCCTCGGGACCCCATCCAGCATTGTCGATGTAGATCCGGCCGCGACGGCTCTTGGTCATCCGGCCCACGACGTAGCCTTCGAGTCCTTTGAGCTTTCCCTCCAAGATCGTCAAACCATCGTGCGATAGCCCCACGGTGGGCGCCAACTGTCGTGGATTTGTCACGGCAGATGTCCTAGTGTAAGGACTTAGTCGTGGAGCCATCGCTACGGGTTTACTTGCAGGGGTTAAAGCGGACGCAAAGACACAAGGGTTTATACTAGTTCGGCCCCTTCGATGAAGGTAAAAGACTACATCTAGTTGTGATGGAATTTATGTGGTCTCGATGGCTAGGGAGCAAACAAGCTTCGCCTAGGCTCGAGTTGTGGTTGTCTGTCCTTGAACCGCCGCCGGGTCATCCCCTTATATACACGAGTGACGCCCGTCGGTTTGCAGAGTCCCAACCGATTCATATTCGTATCCCGGTTGGTATCTCTCTATTCCTAACTTACAATACAAGTCATACATCAGGCCGGTTTACGGCTACAAGTTGTAAACCAACCACAGGCCTTGGGCCTTTCCGTGATTACACCACTAGCGGAGCTAACCCGGCCCAAGCTTGGCCGGTTTACACCTAGTGGTAATATCCCCAACATCGGCAGTAATTTTTTCACCCATCGTATTAACTTCTATCTTGAGAGAAGCCTCTAGTGAAACCTATGTCCCCCAGGTCTCTTTTCCATCATATAAGTTCTCTTTCGATCATATAAGTTTCCGTTCTACTATTCTTGCAATCTTCTACTTTCCAATCTATAAACCAAAAATACCAAAAATATTTACTTTATCGTTTATCTATCTCTATCAGATCTCACTTTTGCAAGTAACCGTGAAGGGATTGACAACCCCTTTATCAAGTTGGGTGCAAGTTTGTTTGATTGTTTGTGTAGGTATTCGGTGATTTGTGCGTTGTCTCCTACTGGATTGATATCTTGGTTCTCAAACTGAGGGAAATACTTATCCCTACTTTGCTGCACCACCCTTTCCTCTTCAAGGGAAAAACCAACGCAAGCTCAAGAAGTAGCATGAAGAATTTCTGGCGCCGTTGTCAAGGAGATCTACGCCAAGTCAAGACATACCAAGTACCCATCATAAACTCTCATCTCTTGCATTACATTATTCGCCATTTGCCTCTTGTTTTCCTCACCCCCACTTCTAAAACGATTTCCGAAAAGATTTGCCTTTTCTTCGCCCCTTTCCGTTCGTCTTTCTCGCTCGCTTTTTGTGTGCTCGTGTGTTGGATTGCTTGCTTTATCACGATGGCTCAAGAGAATACCAAATTGTGTGATTTTTCCAACACCAATAATAATGATTTTATTAGTACTCCGATTTGTCCTGCTACTAATGCGGAATCTTGTGAAATTAATGCCGCTTTGCTGAATCTTGTTATGAAAGGTCAATTTTCAGGCCTTCCTAGTGAAGATGCCGCATCCCATCTAAACAATTTCGTTGATTTGTGTGATATGCAAAAGAAAAAAGATGTGGATAATGATATTGTTAAATTGAAGCTATTTTCGTTTTCGCTTAGAGATCGTGCTAAAACTTTGGTTTTCATCTTTGCCTAAAAATAGTATTGATTAGTGGAACAAGTGTAAAGATGATTTCATCTCTAAGTATTTTCCTCCCGCTAAAATTATCTCCCTTAGGAACGATATTATGAATTTTAAGCAACTTGATCATGAACATGTTGCAAAATCTTGGGAGAGGATGAAATTTATGATATGAAATTGCCCTACACATGGTTTGAATTTGTGGATGATTATACAAATTTTTTATGCCGGATTGAATTTGCTTCTAGAAATCTCTTAGATTCGGCCGTGGGAGGCACTTTTATAGAAATTACTTTAGTAGAGGCTACCAAGCTCCTAGATAATATTATGGTTAATTATGCTCAATGGCATACCGAAAGATCTTGAACTAGTAAAAATGTGCATGCAATTGAAGAAATTAATGTTTTGAGTGGAAAGATGGATGAACTTATGAAATTATTTGCTACTAAGAATGCTTCTATTGATCCTAATGATATGCCTTTGTCCACTTTGATTGAAAATAATAATGAATCTATGGATGTGAATTTTATTGGTAAGAAATTTTTTGGTAATAACACATACAGACGTAATTTTCATCCTTGGCCGTTTCCTAGTAATTCCTCTAATAGTTATGGTAATTCCTACAACAATTCTTATGGAAATTTTATTAAGATGCCCTCTGATTTTAAGATTAGAGTTAAAGAATTTATGAGTTCGCAAAAGAATTTCATTGCTTTGATTGAAGAAAAATTTCTCAAGATCGATGATTTGGCTAGGAACATGGATAGAATTTCTCTTGATGTTGATTTTTTGAAACTTAGATCTATTCCACCCAAGCATGATATTAATGAGTCTCTCAAAGCCATGATAATTTCCATTGATGAGTGCAAATAAAGAACCGCTAACATGCATGCTAAACGAGGTTTGTTTGAAAAAGCGTGTTCTTCTAGTTTTCGTGAAAATAATGATGAAGATCTTAAAGTTATTGATGTGACTCCTACTGAATCTTTGTTTTCTAATATAAATCTTGACAAATATCGGACTGGAGATGGGTCAACTTTAGTTAAAAGGTGTCCCAATGATTTGGAGTTTTTAGATCTAGATGCAAAAATTGATAAAAGTGGGAATTGTGAGGTCAAGACTTAAGTAGCGATGAACCCACTCTTTTGGATTTCAAGGAAATTAATTATGATAATTGTTCTTTAATAGATTGTATTTCCTTGTTGAAATCCATGTTGAATTCTCCTCATGCTTATAATCAAAACAAAGCTTTTACTAAACATATCGTTGATGCTTTGACGCAATCTTTTGAAGAAAAGCTTGAATTGGAAGTTTCTATCCCTAGAAAACTTTATGATGAATGGGAACCTACTATTAAGATCAAAATTAAAGATTATGAGTGCCATGCTTTGTATGATTTGGGTGCTAGCTTTTCCACAATTTCAAAAACTTTATGGGATGTGTTAGGCTTCCATGAGTTTTATGATTGTTCTTTAAATTTGCGTCTTGGAGATTCCACTATTAAGAAACCTATGGGAATGATTAATGATGTTCTTTGCAAATAGGAATCGTGTGCCCGTAGATTTCATTGTTCTTGATATAGATTGCAATCCTACATGTCCTATTGTTCTTGGTAGACCTTTCCTTAGAACGATCGGTGGAATTATTGCTATGAAAGAAGGAAACATTAGATTTCAATTTCCATTAAGGAAGGGCATGGAACACTTTCCTAGAAAGAAAATTAAATTCCCATATGAATCTATTATGAGAGCTACTTATGGATTGCATACCAAACATGACAATACCTAGATCTATACGTGTTTTTATGCATAGCTAAGGGCGTTAAACAATAGCGCTTGTTGGGAGGCAACCCAATTTTATTTCTGTTCCTTGCTTTTTGTTCATGTTTAGTAATAAATAATTAATCTAGCCTCTGGTTAGATGTGGCTTTGTGTTTTAATTAGAGTTTGTGCCAAGTAAGACCTTTAGGGTAGCTTACGGTGATAGTTGTGTTGATCCTGCTGAAAAACAGAAACTTTTGCGCCCAGTAAACAATTTCCTGGATTTTATTGAAACATGCTTTTGATCTGATTCGTTTTGCTCTAGATTGGTGCACAAATTTCACAGGTTGTCCTATTTTTTCAGAATTTTTGGAGTTACATAAGTATTCAAGAGTTACATATTACTACAGACTGTTCTGTTTTTAACAGATTCTGTTTTCTATGTGTTGTTTGCTTATTTTAATGAATCTATGGGTAGTATCGGGGGGTATGAACCATGGAAAAGTTGGAATACAGTAGATATTACACCAATATAAATAATAATGAGTTTGCAACAGTACCATAAAGTGGTGACTTATTTTCTTATACTAACAGAGCTTATGAGGTTTTCTGTTGAGTTTTGTGTTGTGAAGTTTTCAAGTTTTGGGTAAGGATTTGATGGACTATGGAATAAAGGAGTGGAAAGAGCCTGAGCTTGGGGATGCCCAAGGCACCCTAAGGTAATATTCAAGGACAACCAAGAGCCTAAGCTTGGGGATGCCCCGGAAGGCATCCCCTCTTTCGTCTTCGTCTATCGGTAAGGCTATATTTTTATTCACCACATGATATGTGTTTTGCTTGGAGCGTATTGTATGATTTGAGTCTTTGCTTTTTAGTTTACCACAATCATCCTTTTTGTACACACCTTTTGAGAGAGACACGCATGAATCATGATTTATTAGAATACTCTATGTTCTTCACTTATATCTTTTGAGCTAGGCAATTGCTCTAGTGCTTCACTTATATCTTTTTAGAGCACGTTGGTGGTTTTATTTTATGGAAATTGATGATCTCTCATGCTTCACTTATATTATTTTGAGAGTCTCTAACAGCATGGTAATTTTCTTTGGTTATAAATTTAGTCCTAGTATGATAGGCATCCAAGTTGATATAATAAAAACTTTCATATAAAGTGCATTGAATACTATGAGAAGTTTGATTCCTTATGATTGTTTTGAGATATGAAGATGATGATATTACAGTCATGCTAGTGGAGTAATTGTGAATTTGAGAAATACTTATGTTGAGGTTTGTGATTCCCGTAGCATATGCACGTATGGTGAACCGTTATGTAACGAAGTTGGAGCATGAAGTATTTATTGATTGACATCGTTTGTGTGGAGGTCAGGATCGTGCGATGGTTAACTCCTACCAACCCTTCCCCTAGGAGCATGCACGTAGTGCTTGGTTTCGATGACTAATAGATTTTTGCAATAAGTATGTAAGTTCTTTATGACTAATGTCGAATCCATGGCTTATACGCACTCTCAGCCTTCCACCATTGCTAGTCTCTCTTGTGCCGCGTAAATTTTGCCGGTACTGATAACCCACAAGTATAGGGGATCAAGACAGTTTTCGAGGGTAGAGTATTCAACCCAAATTTATAGATTCGGCACAAGGGGAGCCAAAGAATATTTGATGTTATTAGCAGTTGAGTTGTCAATTCAACCACACCTGGAGATTAATTATCTACAGCAAAGTGATTAGTAGCATAGTAATATGATAGTTTTGATGATAGTAGTAGCAGCAATAGTAACGGTAACAGTGGTAGCAGTAATTGTGTAGCAGTAACGATAGCAGTAGCAATAGTAGTAACTTGGCAAGAACAATATAATATAAATTCGTAGGCCTTGGATCGGTGACTCGTTGGATGATATTCATCATGAGATAGTTATAACCTACGACGATATGGCACTAGCTCTAGTTCATAAATATAATGTAGGCATGTATTACGTAAATAGTCATACGTGCTTATGGAAAGAACTTGCATGACATCTTTTGTCATACCCTCTCGTGGTAGGTGGGTCCTATTGGAAACTAAGGGATATTAAGGCCTCCTTTTAATAGAGAACCGGAACAAAGCATTAGCACACGGTGAATACATGAACTCCTCAAACTACGGTCATCACCGGGAGTTGTCCCGACTGTTGTCACTCCGGGTTTGCTGGATCATAACACGTAGTAGGTGACTATAACTTGCAAGATCGGATCTAGAACATGGATATAATGGTGATAACATAAACGGATCAGATCTGAAATCATGGCACCCGAGCCCAAAGTGACAAGCATTAAGCATGGCAAAGTCATAGCAACATCAATCTCAGAACATAGTGGATACTAGGGATCAGGCCCTAACAAAACTAACTCGATTACATGTTGAATCTCATCCAACTCATCACCGACCAGCGAGCCTATGAAGGAATTACTCACTCCCGGTGGGGAGCATCATAGAATTGGCAACGGAGATGTGTTGGTGATGATGAAGATCAAAGACCCCCCCTCTCCGGAGTCCGAAACGGACTCCAAATCTGGCCTCCCGATGAAGAACAGGAGACGACGGCGGCTCCATCTCGTGAAACACGATAATTCTTTCTCCCTGATTTTTTCTGGAATGATGTGATTTTATAGCATCGGTTTCAGGGTTAGCAGGGCCACCAGGTGGGGACAACGCACCTGGGCGCATCTAGGGGGGAGGTGCGCCCTGGTAGGTTGTGCTCACCCAGGTGCCCCCCTCAGGTATCTTTTGGCTCTAGAAATTCTCTTTATTGATATAAAAAAATCCTCGCAATGTTTTGTTCCATTCTGAGAACTTTTGTTTCTGCACAAAAACAACACCGTGGTAGTTCTGCTGAAAACAATATCAGTCCGGGGTTAGTTTCATTCAAATCATGCAAATTAGAGTCCAAAACAAGAGGAAAAGTGTTAGGAAAAGTAGATACGTTGGAGACGTATCAACTCCCCTAAGCTTAAACCTTTGCTTGTCAAGAAATTTAGTTGATAAACTGAAAGTGAAAAAGAAAAACTTTTACGAACTCTTTTGATCTTGTATCATAAATAAGCTTAAACAGAACCCAGGTTTTCATCAAAGATTATAACTAACCATGTCGACAATAACTCTTAAAAATTATATTAACTCATATCAATGACATAATCAACTAGAGAGCAATATTAAGATATCTCAAATAGCAACACGTTGTCAAAATAACCATGATATAATATGACAATAGTGGTATCTCGCTAGCACTTTCTAAGACCGCAAACATAAATGCAAAGCACCCCCAAAGTTCAAACAATGGCTAAACATTGTAATTCATGGTAGAAAAGATCTAGTCATGATCCACCCAACATTAGCTACACACAATGCATCAGCATGACATCATTGCTCTCAGGTTCTAGCGCTTATTTGAGAAGGTGATGACACAACATAAAAATAAATAGATAGTCCCTTCGCAGAGGGAAGCAGTGATTTGAAGAGGTGTTAGAGCTCAAGTTTCTAAAACAGAGGTAAATGATATTTTGAGACATGCACCCTTCTCATTCACTTCACGACCATCAGTTATCAATATCTTCCATGCTAAACACGCTAGTGGCGGTTCCCGAGCGGAAATGTAAAGATTATGACTCCATTGGGAGTTTTTGTTTGATTATTTGTAAGCTCTTTTCTTTTTGCAGTTTGAGACTGGGCATCCCTATTACTGCCCTTTTCTCGTGCGATGGCGAGTGAATAAACACTCGACCTGAGAATAACCCGCTTAGCATGGAAGATACCGACTACCTCCTGTCGTTCCATGAATGATCCAGACACACAAAAAGGATATTCATTTGAAGTTTTTAGAGATGGCACATGCAAATTTACTTAGGACGGCAGGGTAATACCGCATATAGGTAGGTATGGTGGACTCATCTGGAATAACTTGGGTTTCAGGTTTTTGATGTACAAGCAGAGTTCCCACTTAGTATAGGCGAAGGCTAGCAAATAGGTTGAGAAGCAGCCAGCTAGAGAGCAACAACAGTCATGAAAAACATGCATTATGCATAAGTAACATTGGATACTAGCATGAATAGGATATGAACACCATGAACATAAATATCATAGAGGCTATGTTTGTTTTGATTCAACTACATGCATGAACATGTGCCAAGTCAAGCCACTAGGACATTCGGAGGAGGATATTATATCATCATACTACATCACAATCATTTTAACACAATGTTGATATCTAAGATAAATCATTATTCACTCCTAGTTACTTATGCATGGCACGAGAAACTATAATCTCTAATTGTCATTGCAAACATGTTTGATCATAATAGGCTGAATCATGGATACTAGGTTAAACATATTTACAAAAACAGAACAATTCGAGTTCATACCCGTTTCTCTCTGCCACGGTTAGTTCATCTAATATCGTAATTATTGCCTTTCACTTGCACGACCGAACGATTTGAAAATAATAATAGTGCAAGAGTACCACGGACTAAGATGGAATCTGGAAACATTTTATTCAAGAGGAGAAGACAAGGTAATACGGGCTCTTTGTTAGATCAACAATAATGCAAATGAGAGTCAGTCAACATTTTCATCGTGGTCTTCTCCTCGGTATGACTCAATAAAAAGAAAAGAAATTCAGAGAAACACACTGAAATATTTTTAGAGTTTTTGGTTTTTCGAAAACAAGCAAGTGAAAAGGGAAAAGCGAAAATGAGAAAAACTATTTACACGGGAAAGCTCCCAACAAGCAAAAGAAGAACAATGCAATATTTCTGGGTTTTCTTTTTAGTGATACAACCATTCAAACTAGGAAGAAAAATAAAAAAGAAGCAATAAACAGATTTTTGGATTTTCTCAAAGTTTTTCAAACACACAAGAAGAAAGCGAGTAAAATAATTTAAACATGGATGATACAATGAAAAAGTGTGAACACCGACAACTGGAATGAAATATGTGAACATGAATGTGATGTCAGTGGGAATACGTACTCCCCCGAGCTTATGATTTTGGCCTAACTTGGTAATCACCGGTCGTAGAAGCCATGAGGTCCAATGTTGAAGTCCTGGGGAGTGATACGTCTCCAACGTATCTATAATTTTTGATGTATTCATGCCATGTTTATTATATTTCTACATGCTTTTGGTATGATTTGGTTAGAACTAACCCGGACTGACGTTGTTTTCACCAGAACTACCGTGGTGTTGTTTTTGTGCAGAAATAAAAGTTCTCAAAATGCGCTGAAAATGAAAGGAGATTTTTTCTGTAAAACATAAAAAATACTGGAATAAAGAGTTACCAGAGAGGAGGCTCGTGGGGCCCATGAGGGTGGAGGGCGCACCCACCCCCTTGGGGCGCGCCCCCTGCCTCGTGGACAGCCCGGAGACCTCCCTGACTTGTTCCCGATGCCAAAAATTCTTATAAATACTGAAACCTATAGAAAATAACCTAGATCGGGAGTTCCGCGGCCGCAAGCCTCTGTAGCCATCAAAAACCAATCGGGACCCTGTTCCGGCACCCTGCCGGAGGGGGGATCCCTCACCGGTGGCCATCTTCATCATCCCGGCGCTCTCCATGACAAGGAGGGAGTAGTTCACCCTCGGGGCTGGAGGTATGTACCAGTAGCTATGTGTTTGATCTCTCTCTCTCTCTCTCTCTCTCTCTCTCTCTCGTGTTCTTGATTTGGCACGATCTTGATGTATCACGAGCTTTGCTATTATAGTTGGATCTTATGATGTATCTCCCCTCTACTCTCTTGTAATGTATTGAGTTTTCCCTTTGAAGTTATCTTATCGGATTGAGTCTTAAAGGATTTGAGAACATTTGATGTATGTCTTGCATGTGCTTATCTGTGGTGGCAATGGGATATTCACGTGATCTACTTGATGTACGTTTTGGTGATCAACTTGCGGGTTCAGTGACCTTGTGAACTTATGCATAGGGGTTGGCACACGTTTTTGTCTTGACTCTTCGGTAGAAACTTTGGGGCACTCTTTGAAGTTCTTTGTGTTGGTTGAATAGATGAATCTGAGATTGTGTGAAGCATATCATATAATCATAACCACGGATACTTGAGGTGACATTGGAGTATCTAGGTGACATTAGGGTTTTGGTTGATTTGTGTCTTAAGGTGTTATTCTAGTACGAACTCTATGATAGATCGAATGGAAAGAATAGCTTTGTGTTATTTTACTATGGACTCTTGAATAGATCGATCAGAAACGATAACTTTGAGGTGGTTTCGTACCCTACAATAATCTCTTCGTTTGTTCTCCGCTATTAGTGACTTTGGAGTGACTCTTTGTTGCATGTTGAGGGATTGTTATATGATCTAATTATGTTATTATTGTTGAGAGAACTTGCACTAGTGAAAGTATGAAACCTAGGCCTTGTTTCCTAGCATTGCAATACCGTTTGTGCTCACTTTTATCATTAGTTACCTTGCTCTTTTTATAATTTCAGATTATAAAAACCTACATCTGCCATCCATATTGCACTTTTATCACCATCTCTTCGCCGAACTAGTGCACCTATACAATTTGCCATTGTATTGGGTGTGTTGGGGACACAAGAGACTCTTTGTTATTTGGTTACAGGGTTGTTTGAGAGAGACCATCTTCATCCTACGCCTCCCACGGATTGATAAACCTTAGGTCATCCACTTGAGGGAAATTTGCTACTGTCCTACAAACCTCTGCACTTGGAGGCCCAACAACGTCACAAGAAGAAGGTTGTGTAGTAGACATCAAGCTCTTTTCTAGCGCTGTTGTCGGGGAGGTTAGTGCTTGAAGGTATATCTTTAGATCTTGTAATCGAATCTTTTAGTTTCTTGTTTTATCACTAGATAAGCTTACAAAATAAAACTACAAAAAATGGAATTAAGGTTGCCTCATATATTTCATCTTTAATGTCTTTCGTGAAAATGATGGGAAGGAAAATTGTGCTCAAGTACTAGAAGAAGAATTACATAGAATGCTTGGCATAAAATATGTGAATGATGAGCATGATTGCAATGTTGTTAGTATGAATTCTTTGAATACCCATGATGCTAATGATATGCAAACCACAAGCTTGGGGATGCTATGTTTGATGAAGATGATATGTTTAGTCCCCCAAGTTTTGATGAGAATATTTATTATGATGAAAGCATGCCTCCTATTTATGATGATTATATTGATGAAAGTGGGTTTGGAAGAGTGTCAACTTTAGGAAGTAATGATCCCACTATTTTGGAGGATGTTGAATATTATTGTAATAATTATGAAAGTGGATTTGGAGAGGTCATGGCTTTATTTAGTGATGAATCCACTATTTCGGAAGAGGTTCCAATTGAATATGAGAACAAAGTTGCTATCTATGACGATTATTGTGATGACTTGTATGCTATTAAGAATAATGATAACCATGAAACTTGTCATCATGATTTTAGTTTTCAATTGGATTATGCCTCACATGATAGTTATTTTGTTGAATTTGCTCCAACTATTCCGAATCAGAAGAATTTTGCTTATGTGGAGAGTAATAAAAATTCTATGCTTGTAGATCATGAAAAGAATGCTTTATGTGATGGTTACATTTTTGAATTCATTCATGATTCTACTGAAAAATGATTATGAGGGAGGAACATATGCTTGTAGGAATTGCAATAATAGCAAGTTTCCTCTCTATGTGCTTAAAGTTTTGAAGTTATGCTTGTTTTGCCTTCCTATGCTAGTCGATTATTGTTCCAATAAGTTGTTTGCTCACAAAATCCCTATGCATAGGAAGTGGGTTAGACTTAAATGTGCTAGTCATATTCTTCATGATGCTCTCTTTATGTTTCAATTTTTATCTTTTATGTGAGCATCATTGAAATCATCATGCCTAGCTAGGGGCGTTAAACGTTAGCGCTTGTTGGCAGGCAACCGAATTTTATTTTTGTTCTTTGCTTTTTGCTCCTGTTTAGTAATAAATAATTCATCTAGCCTATGTTTAGATCTGGTTTTATGTTTTAATTAGTGTTTGTGCCAAGTAGAACCTTTGGGAAGACTTGGGTGAAGTCTATGCGATCTTGCTGTAAAAAACAGAAACTTTTCCACTCACGAGATAAGCTGCAATTTTTTACTGGAGAGTGCTTTTAGGTTGATTCTTTTTGCAGATGATTAATAGACAAATTCCTCAGGTAGACCAATTTATTTCAGAATTTTTGGAGTTACAGAAGTATTCAAATGATACAGATTACTACAGACTGTACTGTTTTTGACAGATTCTGTTTTCTATGTGTTGTTTGCTTATTTTGATGAATCTATGAGTAGTATCGGAGGGTGAGGGAGTCCTGGATTAGGGGGTATCCGGACAGCCAGACTGTGTACAATGTCTGGACTATTGAAGCCTGAAGATACAAGACTCAAGACTTCGGCCCATGTCCGGATGGGACTCTCCTTTGCGTGGAAGGCAAGCTTGGCGATCCGGATATTATATTTCCTTCCTTGTAACCGACTCCATGTAAACCCTAGCCCTCTCCGGTGTCTATATAAACCGGAGAGGTTGGTCCTTAGAAGGCCGATCACAATTACAATCATACCATCATAGGCTAGCTCTTAGGGTTTAGCTTCTACGATCTCGTGGTAGATCTACTCTTGTACTACCCATATCATCAATATTAATCAAGCAGGAAGTAGGGTTTTACCTCCATCGAGAGGGCCCGAATCTGGGTAAACATCTGTGTCCCTCGCTTCCTGTTACCATCAGCCTTGACGCACAGATTGGGCCCCCCTACCCGAGATCCACCGGTTATGACACCGACATTGGTGCTTTCATTGAGATTTCCTCTATGACGTCACCGCAAGGCTCGAAGGCTCGTCTCATCATCAAGGACAACATTACCTCGAAGGGGGCTCTGGCTGTAGGCCAGACGCTCTGGCTCGGCGGCTTTATCATGGCCGCCCCATCGGCGGTGGCGCCGACGATGGCCTCTCGGGTCATCAATCATAACCTTCACATCAGTTCGGAACTTGCCAGAACAGATGGATCCAATGGAGCTCTCCTCCCTTAACGAGCTCTTGGATCGCATCGCCGCTCTGGGAGTCGCTACAGACTATGACCGGATTGGGCTTAAACCCGACCGAAGGAACATCAGGTCCCCGCCGTTCACCCATGAGATAGCGATAGTGGAGGAACCACACACGGATTGCCCCTCAACTTTGAGGACAAATTATGTTCGGATCACTGAACTCCTTGAGCCAAAGACCTGCTCAAAGGAAGACTTGACCCAGGTCCCGGACATAGAATCGGGCATTGGGCCGAAGAAATTGGGTGGCACTCCGGATTCTGAGCTGTTGAGCTTGGAACCGCCTGCGCCCTTGGGCGTTAGATCGGATCGAAATTCGGATTCTGCTAACAGCACCCACCTGGACTTAAACTGTCTCTCCCGCATCAGGCAAGAGCCTCAGCAAACCGTACATCGCTACTGGGCCAGATTCCTCCTTGCGCTTAACAAGGTCAGGGACTGCCGCGAGGAGAACATGGTCTTGCTCTTCTGCAAAAATTGCACGGATGAAGGACTCCTCAATGCTATAAGCCGCCGTGACATAGTACTCTTCGCGGACTTGGCAATCATAGTACGGAAGTACTGTGCGATGGAGAGCGCTTGGAAGACCCAAACAGAATTTTGGGATAGTACTGCTCTCACCAAGACCTTTGTCCGAACTAAAAGGAAAAACTCTCGTAAGTTGTCCGATCCAATCCCCGAGAAACCAAAGCCCACCCCAGGGCGGGGATCCGTATTGGAAGAAAGGCTCGACAGACCATGTAAGCTCCACAGTACTCCGAATACAACACCAACTCATAGCCTTAGGGCATGTTAGATACTCCGGCAGGTGGCAAAAAGTGGCGAGGATCTTCTTGTGGGCCATAAAGCGGAACAACATCCTGCCAGCGAACACAATACGGTACTAATAGTCTTCGAGACTTTTGCCTCGAACAATAGGCGCAAGCGAGCTCGTTGAAGCTCCGCTGAAATTTACCATGTGCAAAAATAAACCCCTAGAACGACACTGCTATAACTTTTAATGCTAGTGATGAACTGTAACGCCCCGGTTGCAACTTTCCATATTCGTAACTCCAACTCTTGCCTTTTCCGGAGATGCGATATGATATTTCCTCTGTGGTTGGGTTTTTGTCTTTTGTTTTTGCATTTTGTTCATGTCATGCATTTTCATCTCATTGCATCTCATGCATTGCATCATGTCATTTTTGTTGCTTTTGCATCATGATCATCATGCCTTGGCTTGCATATTTAAGTTTTATTGCGTGTTCCGGTGTGAACCCCTCTTCTTCTTATCTCCACCTCATCATTTCACCATGCACCATCACCTTCTCCTTCCTCTTCTTTTACTCCTTTATGCAAGTGCCTTTTCTCCCTTCTCCATTAATGTTCAATCTTGGCCAATAAAGCATGCACCATGCCTTATACCTCTCTGTCAAGTATCATCCATTTTGGAGTTGTTTTGGTTGGGTTCAAAAATGGCTCAAGTTTGAATTTAATTCAAACTTGAATTATTTTTATACCTTTAAAAATGTCCAAATCATTTTATTCAAATTGTTCATAAATCCAGGATCTCAGATCTATTTCTGTCTCAGTCTACTTCCTTCCAGATCTTCCTGTGATTTTCTGCTCTTGTTATTCTGTCTATATTCTTAAAGAAAATAAATAGAGGAGGGAAGAACTGGGCAGAGCCCACTTACCTGGGCCGCGCCCTACTCCACCTGAAGCCCAGGCCGGTCCTTTTGGCCCAGGCCACCGCGGCCTCCCTAAGACCAGCAGCCAGGCCAAGCCTGCTCCCTCCGGAGCCCAAGGCCCAGCTGCGGCCTGACCTAGCCGGCCCGAGGGGCCTGCCCGACCACGCTCTCTCCTCCCGATCCCCACCCATCTCTCCCTCGTCCTCCCTTCTGCGCCGCACCTCTCCTCGATCCTGCTCCTCGCCCGATCCCCTCCTCGAGCACCGGCCGCCCCGCACCTCTCCACCTCCGTCGCCTGCGCCCGTGCTCCTCCTCTGCCTCGCCCCTTCCTCCCCGCAGCGCCCGAACCCTCCTGCTTGAGCCCCGCGTTCCGCCCTCGCCGGAGAATCAGACCAGGCCGGACCTCCTCTGTGCCTCATCTCTCCTTCTCCCCTCGCCGCCGACCTCCTTTGCCCCGTCGCCGTTCGAAGCCCGGCGGCCGTCTTCGTCGCCTCCGCCGCCGGCCTTCGCCTCTGCACAGCCGCCGGCCGCGTCCCCCTCTGCTCCACCACGCACGCAGCGCCCGAGCCCGGCCGCGTTGCAGCCTCTGCTGCCGGCGAGCTCGCCACCGGCCTGCTACCTCGTCCCCAACCCCAAGCTCTCCTCTGCGTCGTCATCAGCCGCAGTGCAGAGGAGTTTGTCTGCCGCCATGGAGCTTCGCCACCAGCCAGGATCCGGCGTCCCGAGGCCGATCCGTCCACCCCAGCCGTCCCTGCGCCTCCCCGTCGTGCTGCATCATCAGAGTTTGCGGCGCCGTCGTTGCCCTCCTGCCTCCACGCCGTCCTTGTTCAAGCGGAGAACGAACGCACGCTGCCCCTGCCATGGCCTCTGCCTCTTTTGGCCGACCCGTTATTGCCGTGCACAACCTTTGCCGTGCCATGTTCCCATCGCTGCTGCTGCAAGTCCCGCTCAAAACCAGCCCCTGCATCGCGCCAGGTCTCTGCATCGCGCCCATGTTGCTGTTGACGCCAAGTTCAATGGTCACCGAGCGTGGATTCACCAAGTACCCCACCGGCAAGACCACAAGGATGCTCGGACGACTACAGACCGAAAAGCCAAGTACCAGGAACACCAAGGCCATCTTCGAGATTTCCGCCAAGTACCACTCATGTCGGCAAGACTGCAAGTCGGACCCGAGCGATCGGCGTCTCTGGACCGTGTACAACTACCGTCGCCCCGAAGACGTTGGAGTCATCAAGTACCTCTCCGAACGAACGTGTACCACTACTTCCACTACGACCATCGCGAGAACAACTACTTCCACTACCGTCGCCACGTGAACAACTACTTCCTCTACCGACGCCGTGTACAACTACTTCCACTACATCACTAGAACGACTACTTCCCTCTACGAAACGTGAACCGTCCCGTTTGAACGCTTCGAAGGTATAACCCCGAGACGACCGCCCGTGAACGTATGCTTGTTGTATGAGATGCTCGTGTTTGCACTGTGTCCGAGATGTCTTTGCATATTCCTCCTTGTTTGCCATGCCACCGTCATGTGGGACACCCGGTATTCGGGAGCACCCCACCATCTTTTGCATGTTCTGCACATCCACCCTTTCGTTCGCACCGGCATCTCAATCGAGTTACCGGAACCGATATGTTGTCGTGGCACCATTTCCATTTCGCCGCCGTGGCACCCTTTTCGTTTCGCCACCGTGGCACCCTTTTTGTTCCGCCATGGCTACAAATGCTTCATATCATGCTCTTGTCAACATTTTCATAAAAACTGCATAAAACTTGCATATGTCATCTGCATCATAATAACAACAATTAAAATGTTTAAAATTGTTGTTTGCTTTAATTGCTAAATAACATATGGGGATTTCCGGAATTGTTGTTTGTGTTCCGGCCTCATTTAAACTTGCCTAAACTTATTAGTTTAATTATGCTTCACCTCTTGCCATGCTTAACAACATTTAATATTGTTGGTTAGCCTTAACGAGAGAGAACTAAATAATTGATGTGGCGTTCCGTCAATATGCAACTCGTTGCATATTGAGCTCCACTTAATTTGTAGAATTGTTCGTTGCACTTTGCCATGCCATGCCTCATTAAACCGGACATGCATCATACTTGTTTGTGCATCATGCCATGATTATGCTTGTGTGTTTACCATGTTGTTTACTTCTTTCGGTTTGCTTCTCTCGTTAGCCGGTTTCGTTCGAAGTTGTGAGGATTCGTTCGACTATGTCTGTTTGTCTTCTTCATGGACTCATTCTTCTTCCTTGCGGGATTTCAGGCAAGATGATCATACCCTCGAAATCACTACTATCTTTGCTATGCTAGTTTGCTCGCTCTTTTGCTATGCCAATGCTATGATGCCTACCATTTGCTTGTCAGCCTCCCAAATTGCCATGTCAAACCTCTAACCTTTGACACCCTTCCTAGCAAACCGTTGTTTGGCTATGTTACCGCTTTGCTCAGCCCCTCTTATAGCGTTGTTAGTTGCAGGTGAAGATTGAAGTTTGTTCCTCGTTAGAACATGGAGATGTTGTTCCTTGTTGGCCCATGTTTACTTGTTGGGATATCACAATATCTCTTATATTATTAATGCATCTATATATTTGGTAAAGGGTGGAAGGCTCGGCCTTATGCCTGGTGTTTTGTTCCACTCTTGCCGCCCTAGTTTCCGTCATACCGGTGTTATGTTCCCGGATTTTGCGTTCCTTACGCGGTCGGGTGATTTATGGGACCCCCCTGACAGTTCGCTTTGAATAAAACTTGTCCAGCAAGGCCCAACCTTGGCTTTACCATTTGCCTCACCTTGCCCTTTTTTTCCCTTGGGTTTCCGGAGCCCAAGGGTCATCTTTATTTTAGCCCCCCCGGGCCAGTGCTCCTTCGAGTGTTGGTCCAACCTGAGCGATGTCCGGCGCCCCCTGGGCAACCAGGGTCTATGCCAACCCGTCGTCTTGCTCATCCGGTGTGCCCTGAGAACGAGATATGTGCAACTCCTATCGGGATTTGTCGGCACATCGGGCGGCTTTGCTGGTCTTGTTTTACCATTGTCGAAATGTCTTGATGTACCAGGATTCCGATCTGATCGGGTCTTCCTGGGTGAAGGTCTATTCCTTCGTTAATCGCGAGAGCTTGTCATGAGCTAAGTTGGGACACCCCTGCAGGGTATAAACTTTCGAGAGCCGTGCCCGCGGTTATGTGGCAGATGGGAATTTGTTAATGTCCGGTTGTAGAAAACCCGAAGTTGACCTTAATTAAAATACATCAACCGTGTGTAACCGTGATGGTCTCTTTCGGGAGTCCGGAAGTGAACACTGATGTTGGAGTTATGCTTGATGCAGGTTGCTATAGGATCACTTCTTGATCATACTTTTATCGACCGTGCTTTGCCTTCTCTTCTCGCTCTCATTTGCGTATGTTAGCCTCCATATATGCTAGTCGCTTGCTGCAGCTCCACCTCATGCCCTTACCTTACCCATAAGCTTAAATAGTCTTGATCTCGCGGGTGCGAGATTGCTGAGTCCCCGTGGCTCACCAGATACTTTCAAAACCAGTTTGCAGGTGCCTATGTTACCGAGCAGGTGATGCAACCAAGCTCAAGGAGGAGCTTGATGAAGATCTTGCCCTTTGTGTTGTTTCGTTCTAGTTGATCAGTAGTGGAGCCCAGTTGGGGTCGATCGGGGACCTTTGTCGCATTTGGGGTTCTTCTTTTATTTTGGTTCCGTAGTCGGACCTTGATTGTATCTGGATGATGTACTGCTTTATTCATGTAATTGTGTGAAGTGGCGATTGTAAGCCAACTATGTATCTCTTTCCCTTATGTATAATATGGGTTGTGCGAAGATTACCTCACTTGCGACATTGCTTTCAATGCGGTTATGCCTCTAAGTCGTGCTTCGACACGTGGGAGTTATAGCCGCATCGAGGGCATGACAAGTTGGTAATCAGAGCCTTCCCCGACCTTAGGAGCCCCACTGCTTGATCATTTTTAGTGGCCGAGTTGTGTCTAGAAAAATGCTTTGAGTCATTTAGGATTATATATATCGGAGAGTTTAGGAATTCTTTTTACTCCCAGTCCTTGACCTTCCGGTGAGGTATCCCGACGTAGAGTTTTGACTCTTCTCTTCTCAAATTTCACTAAAAATTTTTAGGATCACGCGGGTATCTTAGAATCGTTCGATGGTTTTATGATGACAACATTGTCTTGGTTGCCTCGACATTTAGGGGTTGTGGCAGTGTCCCGGGGAGTTGAGCTCCGAGGTGTTGTCGTCACAATTTTATCGTTGCAGTTCTGGAATACCTGAGTTTTGCCGACATCGAAAATCTCTTTTATGCAGTTGTTGGTGAGATAACCCCGGTAACCCAATACTGAGGTGAGTACGGGAGTATTGCCATGACTCGTATAACGGATGCTTTTCGAAGGTTGAGGTACACGATTTCCGAAGGTTTCTTGGTTATGTGTTGACGGATGGATACAGCTTGGATGTAGGTATTGTTAGTTTGGGTGAGATATATTGCTTCCCCTGTATCCCCAACACCAGATTGCATAACCAGAGAGTTTCGGGAGTTTCATAGGTGGGAATTCAAGTAGCTCTTAGGATATCTTTCCGACGGATGTATGATATGAAATTGGGGTTCGACGTCTAGTGGTCCGCCTATTCACGGTTGGTTTTACAATGGTCTCGTTGTGTCTTAAAGAGTCCTTGGCTATGCCGACTCGGGGACACTTCGTATGTCATGTGCACTGCCTTGTACATGATGGTGTTGTACGATCGAGCCCGTGTAGGCCCCACCACGAAAACTTTGGACGAAATCTCTATCATATGTTTGTTCCGGCTTATTCTGCAAGCCAATCCTTTGTTTTGTGTTATTTGTGGTATTCGAGTTGCTTCGATGTCAAAAGTTGAATCCATACCTTTCCTAAAGGGTCTTCTCATATTGCTGTGTGAATACTAATCCTTTTGATCATTGATTTTGTCATGTCAACTCCTTTCCAACCGGTGTGCTTCTCTTCAAGTGGATCCCATCATTCTTTCCATCCGCAAGATCAAATCTAAGTTTTCTCAACGGTGTTTGTTTCATCCGTCTCCAAGTTGCCTTTGTTTTTTCCCGCCCACCCACCCTTTTTCTTTAGGGACACAGATTTCTTAATCAAGTATCCATTTATTCATGTGAAGTCTCTTCATTCTTTTCAATCAATGTTCTTACCCGGTGGTTCTCAAGAAGATGTTCTACTAGTTCGTCATTCCTCATTCCTTTTCTCTTCTCCGGTAGATTCAAGTCAAGTTTTGTTGATCATACCTTTTTCCTCATTTCAATGTCTTCTCATATCGGTACACCTCATTATCATTCTACTTCTCGCTATTTGTTATTCCGGAGTGCTCAAGATATCTCGAAGATTCATGTTTCCACTCTGCATTCGTTCAAGCTCTTTCGAGATTGGTATCTCATTCAAGTCATTTAATTCAACCAGTGCAACATCTCTTTTAAATCTTTTCAACGGTGTTCCTTTGAGTGGGCCCTAACCCACAGGTCTTTTCCTAGGATCTTACCTGACTCTTCTAATTTTCTCGGAGCCATTCCCAAAGTCTTTCGAAGTTTGACGTAAGAATGAGTTATCATCAGTCAAATGCTTTTCTCCAAGATCTTTCAAATTCTTTTCATAGTTGGCTCAACCTCTTCGCTTTTGATTCTTCCGGTGAATCATTCAAGTATCCTCTAATTAGTCCTTGATCTCTTTGTTCTCATGTATCTAGTTTGTCTTAAGCACCTTCGTTCATTTGCTAATTCTTACCGGTGATGCACCCCTACTTCGATCATTTTCAATTCTTACGGTGGTTCTTTCAAGATCTCTCTTCCTTGTTCATCATATCAATTCATTTGTTGTTTCAATCCTACCGGGGGTTCGTTGAAGACCTTCTCAAGTTTCGATATATCTCTCTTAATCCTTTCCACGAGAATAAGTAGTATGCCAAATCCGTTGCTTGTCATCAATTTAATTGGTGAAGGATATGCATAACATAATTCTTATTCTTGTTTCATCCAAGTGATTAATTTCTTCTTTCCGGAGTTGTTCATCATATCACATTATTGGTTCGAGATGCTTCATCTTTTCTTTCCGGAGTTCTAAGTTTTCCGCATTATCTCGTCGCGAAGCTCCATCTAAATCATCACAAGGCTTCACCTTGTGTTTTCAACTTCTCTTTCTTTCTATTCCCCTTTTGTTTACCGGAGTGGTGCTTCGTCAAGGATTCCTTTCATTCTTCAATTGTTCATCATGATTTCTCTCGAAGTTAAGATCAGCCAAGCTATACTCTAAAATAAACATGGTGCTCAACACATGTTTTGTTTTGAGGAGTTCAAACATTCTTCATCTTGCATTCCGAAGTGCAATTCTTTCTACCTTATCTTTTGAGATGGTGTTATGTCACTCTTGACAATTTCCCTTGGTTATTCATGTTGTCAAGAATGAGTTATTTTTAAAACCGTCAATCTCTTCATTGGAGTTATCTTGGTATAGATTTCACCTAAAGCCTTCCCTAAGGAATGTTGCTATTTTGGTGCTTATTTATGACCCAAGTTATCTTCTATCCTCTTGGTGAAAGAAGTTTTTCATCTCTTTGGTGCTCTCAATCAAAGCAATTGTTTCCATTAGTGGCTGTTTGTCACCTCATAATTTTGAGATGTTTCCATAAGCCCACTACAAGCTTATTCTTTTCGTTTCGTTGTTGGTTTTCCAACAACTCCGTTCAATCCTTCTTTTTAAGGAGGCTCTTCCAAATTCAATTGTGGTAGAAGTTGTCATTTTCTTCTCCGTCCCTTTATCCCAACGGTCTAACTTCTATTCTTTCATTACGGAGGCATTGTGATGGTATGCTCTTCACAAATCACCTCGTTTGGTGAGGATCGTCTTCTTTTCTTGCTTATCAATTTAACCGGAGTGTCGTGCCCTCTTTCAAGTCCTTTTCATCTTATGAAGTTTTCTTCTCTTTTCTACCGGAGTGCTGTCCAAATTCTGTCATTCTTGTTCCTTGGCTATCTCATTATACCGAGGTGGTCATATTCTTTTCGATCGTGAAACTCTTGATTCATGTCTTTGCAACCTTCAAATTCTCGTAATACTCCTTGTTCCTCTTTTCTAACGGATTGTTTGCAATCTCGTTCATCTCTATTGTACTCTTTCTTTTAAATTGCTCAACCTCTCAAGGTTCGTGGTTTCACTCGTTTGTCAAAGAAGCAACTTAGTTTTACCTTTCTTTTTCTCTTCCGTTTTCCCTCCGGTGCCATCCTAGATCTCGGGACGAGATCCTCTCGTAGTGGTGGAGTGTTGTAACGCCCCGGTTGCAACTTTCCATATTCGTAACTCCAACTCTTGCCTTTTCCGGAGATGCGATATGATATTTCCTCTGTGGTTGGGTTTTTGTCTTTTGTTTTTGCATTTTGTTCATGTCATGCATTTTCATCTCATTGCATCTCGTGCATTGCATCATGTCATTTTTGTTGCATTTGCATCATGATCATCATGCCTTGGCTTGCATATTTAAGTTTTATTGCGTGTTCCGGTGTGAACCCCTCTTCTTATTATCTCCACCTCATCATTTCACCATGCACCATCACCTTCTCCTTCCTCTTCTTTTACTCCTTTATGCAAGTGCCTTTTCTCCCTTCTCCATTAATGTTCAATCTTTGCCAATAAAGCATGCACCATGCCTTATACCTCTCTCAAAGTATCATCCATTTTGGAGTTGTTTTGGTTGGGTTCAAAAATGGCTCAAGTTTGAATTTAATTCAAACTTGAATTATTTTATACCTTTAAAATGTCCAAATCATTTTATTCAAATTGTTCATAAATCCAGGATCTCGGATCTATTTACATCTCGATCTACTTCCTTCCGAGATCTTCTGTGATTTTCTGCTCTTGTTATTCTCGCTATATTCTTAAAGAAAATACACAGAGGAGGGAAGAATTGGGCGAGCCCACTTACAGGCCGCCCTACTCCACTCAAGCCCAGGCCGGTCCTTTTGGCCCAGGCCACCGCGGCCTCCCTAAGACCAGCAGCCAGGCCAAGCCTGCTCCCTCCGCAGCCCAATGCCCAGCTGCGGCCTGACCTAGCCGGCCCGAGGGGCCTGCCCGACCACGCTCTCTCCTCCCGATCCCCACCCATCTCTCCCTCGTCCTCCCTTCTGCGCCGCACCTCTCCTCGATCCTGCTCCTCGCCCGATCCCCTCCTCGAGCACCGGCCGCCCCGCGCCTCTCCACCTCCGTCGCCTGCGCCCGTGCTCCTCCTCTGCCTCGCCCCTTCCTCCCCGCAGCGCCCGAACCCTCCTGCTTGAGCCCCGCGTTCCGCCCTCGCCGGAGAATCAGACCAGGCCGGACCTCCTCTATGCCTCATCTCTCCTTCTCCCCTCGCCGCCGACCTCCTTTGCCCCGTCGCCGTTCGAAGCCCGGCGGCCATCCTCGTCGCCTCCGCCGCCGGCCTTCGCCTCTGCACAGCTGCCGGCCGCGTCCCCCTCTGCTCCACCACGCACGCAGCGCCCGAGCCCGGCCGCGTTGCAGCCTCTGCTGCCGGCGAGCTCGCCACCGGCCTGCTACCTCGTCCCCAACCCCAAGCTCTCCTCTGCGTCGTCATCAGCCGCAGTGCAGAGGAGTTTGTCTGCCGCCATGGAGCTTCGCCACCAGCCAGGATCCGGCGTCCCGAGGCCGATCCGTCCACCCCAGCCGTCCCTGCGCCTCCCTGTCGTGCTGCATCATCAGAGTTTGCGGCGCCGCTGTTGCCCTCCTGCCTCCACGCCGTCCTTGTTCAGGCGGAGAACGAACGCAGGCTGCCCCTGCCATGGCCTCTGCCTCTTTTGGCCGACCCGTTATTGCCGTGCACAACCTTTGCCGTGCCAAGTTCCCATCGCTGCCGCTGCAAGTCCCGCTCAAAACCAGCCCCTGCATCGCGCCAGGTCTCTGCATCGCGCCCATGTTCCTGTTGACGCCTAGTTCAATGGTCACCGAGCGTGGATTCACCAAGTACCCCACCGGCAAGACCACAAGGATGCTCGGACGACTACAGACCGAAACGCCAAGTACCAGGAACACCAAGGCCATCTTCGAGATTTCCGCCAAGTACCACTCATGTCGGCAAGACTCGCAAGTCGGACCCCGAACGATCGACGTCTATTGGACCGTGTACAACTACCGTCGCCCCGAAGACGTTGGAGTCATCAAGTACCTCTCCGAACGAACGTGTACCACTACTTCCACTACGACCATCGCGAGAACAACTACTTCCACTACCGTCGCCACGTGAACAACTACTTCCTCTACCGACGCCGTGTACAACTACTTCCACTACATCACGAGAACGACTACTTCCCTCTACGAAACGTGAACCGTCCCGTTTGAACGCTTCGAAGGTATAACCCCGAGACGACCGCCCGTGAACGTATGCTTGTTGTATGAGATGCTCGTGTTTGCACTGTGTCCGAGATGTCTTTGCATATTCCTCCTTGTTTGCCATGCCACCGTCATGTGGGACACCTGGTATTCGGGAGCACCCCACCATCTTTTGCATGTTCTGCACATCCACCCTTTCGTTCGCACCGGCATCTCAATCAAGTTACCGGAACCGATATGTTGCCGTGGCACCATTTCCATTTCGCCGCCGTGGCACCCTTTTCGTTTCGCCGCCGTGGCACCCTTTTTGTTCCGCCATGGCTACAAATGCTTCATATCATGCTCATGTCAACATTTTCATAAAAACTGCATAAAACTTGCATATGTCATCCGCATCATAATAACAACAATTAAAATGTTTAAAATTTTTGTTTGCTTTAATTGCTAAATAACATATGGGGATTTCCGGAACTGTTGTTTGTGTTCCGGCCTCATTTAAACTTGCCTAAACTTGTTAGTTTAATTATGCTTCACCTCTTGCCATGCTTAACAACATTTAATATTGTTGGTTAGCCTTAACGAGAGAGAATTAAATAATTGATGTGGCGTTCCGTCAATATGCAACTCGTTGCATATTGAGCTCCACTTAATTTGTAGAATTGTTCGTTGCACTTTGCCATGCCATGCCTCATTAAACCGGACATGCATCATACTTGTTTGTGCATCATGCCATGATTATGCTTGTGTGTTTACCATGTTGTTTGCTTCTTTCCGGTTTGCTTCTCTCGTTAGCTTCGGTTTCGTTCCGAAGTTGTGAGGATTCGTTCGACTACGTCTGTTTGTCTTCTTCATGGACTCATTCTTCTTCCTTGCGGGATTTCAGGCAAGATGATCATACCCTCGAAATCACTACTATCTTTGCTATGCTAGTTTGCTCGCTCTTTTGCTATGCCAATGCTACGATGCCTACCATTTGCTTGTCAGCCTCCCAAATTGCCATGTCAAACCTCTAACCTTTGACACCCTTCCTAGCAAACCGTTGTTTGGCTATGTTACCGCTTTGCTCAGCCCCTCTTATAGCGTTGTTAGTTGCAGGTGAAGATTGAAGTTTGTTCCTCGTTAGAACATGGAGATGTTGTTCCTTGTTGGCCCATGTTTACTTGTTGGCATATCACAATATCTCTTATATTATTAATGCATCTATATATTTGGTAAAGGGTGGAAGGCTCGGCCTTATGCCTGGTGTTTTGTTCCACTCTTGCCACCCTAGTTTCCGTCATACCGGTGTTATGTTCCCGGATTTTGCGTTCCTTACGTGGTCGGGTGATTTATGGGACCCCCCTGACAGTTCGCTTTGAATAAAACTTGTCCAGCAAGGCCCAACCTTGGTTTTACCATTTGCCTCACCTTGCCCTTTTTTTCCCTTGGGTTTAGGAGCCCAAGGGTCATCTTTATTTTAGCCCCGGGCGGTGCTCCTTCAGTGTTGGTCCAACTCGGCGATGTCCGGCGCCTCAGGAAACCAGGGTCTATGCCAACCGTCGTCTTGCTCATCCGGTGTGCCACGAGAACGAGATATGTGCAGCTCCTATCGGGATTTGTTGGCACATCGGGCGGCTTTGCTGGTCTTGTTTTACCATTGTCGAAATGTCTTGATGTACCAGATTCGAGACTGATCGAGTCTTCTGGGTGAAGGTCTATTCCTTCGTTGATCGCGAGAGCTTGTCATGAGCTAAGTTGGGACACCCTGCAGGGTATAAACTTTCGAGAGTCGTGCCCGCGTTATGTGGCAGATGGGAATTTGTTAATGTCGGTTGTAGAAAACCGAAGTTGACCTTAATTAAAATACATCAACCGTGTGTGTAACCGTGATGGTCTCTTTCCCGGAGTCCGGAAGTGAACTGATGTTGGAGTTATGCTTGACGAGGTTGCTATAGGATCACTTCTTGATCATACTTTTATCGACCGTGCTTTGCCTTCTCTTCTCGCTATCATTTGCGTATGTTAGCCTCCATATATGCTAGTCGCTTGCTGCAGCTCCACCTCATGCCCTTACCTTACCCATAAGCTTAAATAGTCTTGATCTCACGGGTGCGAGATTGCTGAGTCCCCGTGGCTCACCAGATACTTCCAAAACCAGTTTGCGGTGCCTATGTTACGGAAAGGTGATGCAACCAAGCTCAAGGAGGAGCTTGATGAAGATCTTGCCCTTTGTGTTGTTTCGTTCTAGTTGATCGAGAGTGGAGCCCGGTTGGGGTCGATCGGGGACCTTTATGCATTTGGGGTTCTTCTTTTATTTTGGTTCCGTAGTCGGACCTTGATTGTATCTGGATGATGTACTGCTTTATTCATGTAATTGTGTGAAGTGGCGATTGTAAGCCAACTATGTATCTCTTTCCCTTATGTATAATATGGGTTGTGCGAAGATTACCTCACTTGCGACATTGCTTTCAATGCGGTTATGCCTCTAAGTCGTGCTTCGACACGTGGGAGTTATAGCCGCATCGAGGGCGTGACATGAACCTCGATTCTAGACTGTCCGGGCACCAGCCGCTCTGGTCCTTAGCCCGAACGTAGATGGCTTTCGGCTCACTAAAGTACTCATGGACGGCGGAAGTGGATTAAATCTGATTTATGAAGAAACGCTCAGCAAGATGGAGATTGATAAAAGCCGCATTGAACAAAGCGGCACGACCTTCAGGGGAATTATCCCAACTCGGGAAGTGCAGTGTGCAGGAAAAATCACACTCGATGTGGTATTCGGCACCCCGGAGAATTATAGGTCCGAAGAAATCACATTCCAGGTGGCTCCTTTTAGCAGCGGATACCACGCCCTTCCAGGGCGGGACGCGTTTACAAGCTTTCAAGATGTACCCATTATGGGTACAAGAAGCTTAAAATGCCCGGACCCAATGGAATCATCACTCTAGCCAGTGATCCGGACGTTGCACTTCACGACAAAAATAAAACCGCAGCACTAGCCTTGGAAGCATTATCTGAAGCCCTAGCAGCCGAAGAGTTAACAACACTGCGGGCCACCGTGGACAGGGACGAAGTGATACTAGACAAGCGACCCAAGTCCACCTCATTTAAGCCTGCAGACGAGATAGTCAAATTCCAGGTCCATCCAATGGACCCCATGAAGACAACTTCCATTGGGACATAGCTGAGCCCTGCGATGGACGCCGCACTACGAGATTTCTTACGCGAGAATTGGGATATTTTCACCTGGCACCCATCGGACATGCCAGGCATCCCACGCAGATTGGACGAACACAACCTCAATATTCTAAAAGGATATAAACCAGTCAAGCAGACCCTAAGGCGGTTCTCAGAGCCCAAACAACAAGCAATGGGGGATGAGTAAGTCAAGCTACTCGAGGTCGGATTCATCAGAGGTATTAAACATCCGGATTGGCTGGAAAATTTGGTGATGGTACCAAAGAAGGACAAATCCTGGCGCCTTGCTACCTCTTGAGCACTGCGTTGGATTTCCCTGAAGAGGAGAGGATGATGCAGCAAAGTAGCATAAGTATTTCCCTCAGTTTTTGAGAACCAAGGTATCAGTCCAGTAGGAGACGATGCACAAGTCCCTAGTACCTACACAAACGATAGCTCCTCGCAACCAACGCGATTAGGGGTTGTCAATCCCTTCATGGTCCCTTACGAGAGTGAGATCTGATAGAGATGATAAATAATATTTTTGGCATTTTTGGTATATAGATGCAAAGTGAAAAGTAAAAGGCAAAGTAAAAACAAAGCAAGTAATAAAGTAATGGAGATTGATATGATGAGAAAGACCCGGGGGCCATAGGTTTCACTAGTGGCTTCTCTCGAGAGCATAGATATTCTACGGTGGGTGAACAAATTACTATTGAGCAATTGACAGAATTGAGCATAGTTATGAGTATATATAAGTAATGATCATGTATATAGGCATCACGTCCAAGACAATTAGATCGAAGTGATTATGCATCTACTACTATTACTCCACTCATCGACCGCTATCCAGCATGCATCTAGAGTATTAAGTTAAAAACAGAGTAACGCCTTAAGCAAGATGACATGATGTAGAGGGATAAATTCATGCAATATGATAAAACCCCCATCTTGTTATCCTCGATGGCAACAATACAATAGGTGCCTTGCTGCCCCTTCTGTCACTGGGAAAGGACACCGCAAGATTGAACCAAAAGCTAAGCACTTCTCCCATTGCAAGAACAACCAATCTAGTTGGCCAAACCAAACGGATAATTCAAAGAGACTTGCAAAGATAACTCAATCATACATAAAAGAATTCAGAGAAGATTCAAATATTATTCATAGATAAGCTGGATCATAAACCCACAATTCATTGGTCTCAACAAACACACCGCAAAAAGAAGATTACATCGAATAGATCTCCACGAGAGAGGGGGAGAACATTGTATTGAGATCCAAAAAGAGAGAAGAAGCCATCTAATTACTAGCTATGGACCCGAAGGTCTGAAGTAAACTACTCAGACTTCATCGGAGGGGCTATGGTGTTGATGTAAAGCCCTCCATGGTGGATGCCCCCTCGTGGAGCTCGGAACAGCCCCAAGATGGGATCTCGTGGATACAGAAGGTTGCGGCGGTGGAATTAGGTTTTTGGCTCTTTACGATCGTTTGGGGATACGTAGGTATATATAGGAGGAAGGAGTACATCGGTGGAGCAACATGGGGGCCACGAGGCAGGGGCGCGCCCTAGGGGGCGCCCCCCACCCTCGTGACCGCCTCTGTTACTTCTTGGAGTAGGGTTCAAGTCTCCTGGATCACATTCGGTGAGAAAATCACGTTTCCGAAGGTTTCATTCCATTTGGACTCCGTTTGATATTCCGTTTCTTCGAAACACTGAAATTGGCAAAAAATAGCAATTCTGGGCTGGGCCTCCGGTTAATAGGTTAGTACCAAAAATAATATAAAAGTGGAAAATAAAGCCCAATATAGTCCAAAACAGTAGATAAAGTAGCATCGAGCAATCAAAAATTATAGATACGTTGGAGACGTATCACGCCTATGCGTCGACTTCAAAGACCTCAACAAGGCTTGCCCCAAGGATCCCTTTCCCCTCCCTCGCATTGATCAAATCATCGATGCCACAGTTGGACACGACTCACTGTGTTTTCTCGACGCATACTCTGGATACCATCAAATAAAGATGGCAGAGTCTGACCAAGCTGCAACAACTTTTATAACGCCATATGGCCCTTTTTGCTTCAACACTATGCCCTTTGGGCTCTAGAATGCCGGCGCAACCTATCAACGCATGATTCAAACATGCTTGCAAAAACAAATCGGCAAAACAGTGGAAGCATATGTGGACGACGTGGTCATGAAAACTAGACACGTTGAAACCTTAATAGATGACTTGAGGCTCACATTCGACAACCTCTGGACATACGACATCAAGTTGAATCCGGAAAAATGCGTCTTCGGCGTCCCATCGGGGAAACTATTGGGCTTCATTGTTTCCAATAGAGGAATTGAAGCAAATTCGGAAAAAATCCAAGCTCTATCACAGTTGGCTATACCAACGGACCTCAAGCACATCCAGAAGCTAGCCGGATGTGTGGCCGCCTTAAGCCGCTTTATCTCCAGGCTAGGAGAAAAGGCATTGCCTCTTTACCGCCTCCTTCGGTGCACTGAACACTTCGTATGGACGGATGTAGCCGCGGCCGGACTCGATGAAATAAAAACCTTATTGGCCAATAATCCAGTCCTAACAGCGCCAAACATCGGCGAACCTATGCTACTATACATAGCTACAACACATCAAGTGGTAAGCACAGTGCTCGTCGTCGAACGAGAGGTGGACGGATACAAGTTCCCGCTCCATAAGCCAGTTTATTACGTATCCACGGTCCTCACCCCATGCAAATCCCGATACCCACACTACCAAAAAATAGCATACGCGGTCTTCATGGCATCCCGGAAGCTGCGACACTACTTTCAAGATTGTTCAATTACAGTAGCCTCCGAAGTACCACTCAATGACATAATAAATAACCGCGACGCTACGGGCCGGATTGCTAAATGGGCCATCGAGCTCCTTCTGTTCGACATAATGTACAAACCACGGCGGGCCATCAAGTCACAAGTACTGGCCGACTTTGTCGCCGAATGGACGGAAGCCTAACTCCCTAAAGAGTACGGCGCATACTCCAACTGGATCATGCACTTTGACGGCTCCAAAATGCTGGCCGGATTAGGAGCAGGTGTAGTCCTGACGTGTCCCACCGGGGACACGG
Source organism: Aegilops speltoides (assembly GCA_021437245.1). Taxonomy (NCBI): domain Eukaryota; kingdom Viridiplantae; phylum Streptophyta; class Magnoliopsida; order Poales; family Poaceae; genus Aegilops; species Aegilops speltoides. The sequence continues at coordinate 92,893,397 of CM038146.1, read as the reverse complement.
TCCAGTACGTCCTACAAATATTATACACAGACTCCAACAATGCAGCCGAATATGAGGCTCTGTTGCATGGTCTTCGGATGACAGTCTCTATGGGCATCCAGCGCCTGGAAGTGCGCAGGGATTCGAACCTCGCAATATCACAAATAAACGGAGACTTTGATGCCAAGGATCCAAAAATGGCAGCCTACCATAATGTCGTCCTCAAAATGTCAGCTCGGTTCGAGGGGCTCGAATTCCACCATGTGGCTCGGGAAAACAATCAAGCGGCGGACGTCCTCGCCCGCGTCGGTGCCAAACGCGACCCTGTCCCACCTAATATATTCCTGGGAAGGTTGTTCAAGCCATCCGTAGTATGGGAAGGGGAGTCCGGCAATACCATCACGGATCCGAACACACCCCCAGATTCCGAACCATCAGACACAATCTGAGGCTCTGCCACCGAAATAACATCTTCGGCCCACGAAATCATGGCCGTAATTGCCCCGTGGACTGAGCCTTTCTTGGCCTACCTAAATAGGCAGGAGCTCCCCGAAGACCAAAACGAAGCACGCTGCATAGTCCGGCGTTCTAAATCTTACAAAGTCCACGAAGGGGAACTCTATAAGAAAAGCGCGACTGGAGTGCTCCAAAGGTGCATCTCTGAAGAGGAAGGGCGGCAACTCTTGGCTGAAATCCATGTCGGGCTGGGCAGACACCACACCGTGGCCCAAGCGCTAGTCAGCAAAGCCTTCCGTACAGGCTTCTATTGGCCGACGGCCCGAGCAGACGCACAGGACCTTGTCCAACATTGTGTCGGATGCCAGCTTTTCGCCAATCAGAGTCATATGCCCCCTACCGCTCTCCAAACAATCCCCATGACTTGGCCCTTCGCGGTCTGGGGGCTGGATATGGTTGGACCCCTTAAAGGGGGAAGCCATAAGAAAAAATACTTATTGGTCATGGTGGACAAATTCACCAAATGGATAGAAGCCAAACCAGTTAAAACAGACGAATCCGGACCAGTAATAGACTTCATATCCGGGGTCGTACACCGATACGGTGTCCCCCACATCATCATCAGTGATAATGGCTCAAATTTAACAGCCGATGAGGTGAAAACTTGGTGCGGCAAAATGGGCATTAAGCTCGACTACGCTTCCGTCTACCACCCCCAAACAAACGGCCAGGTCGAACGGGCAACTGGTCTCATCATGAGCGGCATAAAGCCCAGACTAGTACGATCTTTAACATAATTGGATACACACTGGGTGGAGGAGCTCGACTCCGTACTCTGGGGGCTGCGGACCACACCGAATCGCACCACCGGATATACACCATTTTTTATGGTGTACGGTGCGGAAGCAGTACTACCCTGCGACATAATACATGATTCGCCACGCGTACGCATGTACGAAGAGAAGGAATCTGAGTTAGATAGGCAGGATAACTTGGATGCCCTAGAGGAGGAGCATGATGTAACAAAAGCCCGTTCTGCATTCTATCAGCAGCAGGCTCGACGATATCAAAGCAGAAAAGTGCGGGCCAAAACTTACAATATTGGCGAGCTTGTTCTACGCCTACCGGAGAAGAAGAAGGACAAACTCAAACCCAAAAGGGAGGGTCCCTTCGTCATTGACAAAGTTCTCACCGGAGGAGCGTACCAATTACGTAATGCATCGGATAATAGACTCGAGCCGAACCCATGGAACGCAGCAAGACTCCGAAGATTCTTGCCTAACGCCGAACATAGTGTTCGTCTCCTTACTCCCCCCTTTTTACTTACGCTCCACCCCACTTTTGCTTTCTTGACCCCCCCCCCTTTTCTTTTTTCTTCTCTTTCTCTCTTCACACAAAGTACTTTATACAATGTGGACTCCCGGATTATTCCGGCCGCACTATGTGTGTAAGAAATACCTAGGGGCTTCCTATTCGGAAACAAAACATAATTACTTTAAATGGCTTTTCGCCCATCACATATGCGTTCTTTTTCCATATGTGCCCTTTCTTCACCATTATATGCATCGATATGACTTAAGATGTGGCCAAGCTGGGTTGCCTGGCTCTTGTGTTTATGCCCTACGTTCCCGTTAATTCGGCTAGGGCATAAGGGGAGCACCTCTGCATTTCATCTTCGCCGTTAAGCGGATGTGTACCTCAGACTGGGTGAAGTCGAAAGCTACTTTCCTTAAGAGAATATTCGATCGGTGAACAAAGGATGTATTCGTTGGTTACAACAAAAAACCCCAGAAGTTTTGTATACTGCGCCATCGTTCGCAGTCCGGACATGTGCATTGGCGCATGCGTACCCAGGGAAAGGAACCCCTAACGGAACTATTCTCCCTGGAAGATGTTTCTTACTATCCATGTAATATAACATATCTAGTTGGGTACTTGTCTGTTCAAGCACTTATGACCCATACGCCCGGTCTCCACGCATACCCCGGTTTTGTATAACTGAGCGGGTATTCGGACACACCCCGGACTGTAGGATCTGGGGGCTGAAGCGAAAAGGTCCGCCATGACAAATGATTTTAATCCGGCTAGGGGATACTTATGCCCATTACATTACACAGTCACTTGGACTGAGTATGTTCCTCCTCTATACCATCCAACATGCTATCTAGCTTACAATTCTGTTGAGAATAACTAGCGGCTAACGCTACCTGGTCATATACCATACTTACGAGAATTTCTTGCCCATCAGGCCCCGTCGGTCCTACTTCGGCCATATGGTTCGCGTCCAGCTTGGTGTAGCGCGTTTTCACCATTGCCCAGGCTTCTCTTGCTCCTTGCCGGCATGCTGATATCTTCCACGCACGGAGCGCCGCGGGCTCCTGAAGCAGGTCCGCAAGCTCCCCATGCCATTCGGCAGAGGCTTGATGGCCACAAGGCTCGAGCGCGCCATCACCGCGAGCACGCTCGTGCAACTGCAAAAGTTCTTGCAGTAAATCACCTGCAGATGAGGGCATCTCCTCTTCAGGGCGACCCGTTAACATTCCTACAAGCAAAATTTCTTCAAAACTCTTCCTCGCCGAACTATCACACAGTTCGTTTGATCTCTTACCATAAATGCCGCGTCAGAGCCTTTTGTTCTCCTTCACGGAGTCCGCCAGTTGAGCACGGACGTCCTTTAATTCCACGTCCAAACGAACATTGGCATCTTGTAGCTTGTTCTTATCTTGCGTAACTTGCGTAAGGATGCACTCGCCAGCCTTTAGCTGCCGTTTGAGATGCAAATCGTCATCCATTATGCCCTCCGGATTCACCCCAGGATTGTCTGCAGAATTTTCTGTTAGACTAACCACACCAGCCATTTACTAACTGGTACATCTACGTACAGTGGAGGCAAATATTACCAGAGGGGGCCTTCCAGGATCCCTCTAACTTGGCTACCGCGTCCATCAGCTAGGCCTTGCATGCCTCCAGCTCCCGAGCCAATTAATCATTCTTGTCCACGAGGACCTGTGCATATATTGATCCTTCAAACAGTTGTCCCAACTATTTCAAGTCTCAGGGGCTACTGCTATACATACTTGTCAAAACTTTCTTACCCATATATCTTTGGTGTACTGGTTCGTTGCTTGGGCAAGCCCGCCTCGAGCAGCTCGGACGTATGCGTCTGCCGAATTGAAGGCATTAAAAGCATCTTCAGAAAAGATGTTATTCCGAAGCATGGCCCTCCGGCGCCGGTGATTCATGGCGCTCTCTACTTTGGAGTTCGTGGCCGAACACATATCCGCGTCCTCTATCGGAGAACTACGCGGTTCTGACCCCGTGTCCGCTTCCGCCCTCAAAGTCGGTTCTGGAACCTGGCTGGTGGAGGCATGATTGGTGGGATTCCCGAATATAGTCCGGCTGCTCCTCTTCCTGCCAGACACAAAGGGTGTTGTCATATTTCAAATACTATAAACCACAGGACCGGTTATTACTTTACCTCTACAGCGGTGTGTCAACCCTCACCGTCTTCCTCTTGAGCCTGCCCGATCCGGACTCCCGTGGTTGACGAGTCCATAGGGGCTCGGCCCCGCGCTCTGACCGTCGTCTCTGCAAACAGCACAATGCCTCAAGGGTAAATCATAATCCTGAGGGGAATCCTCTTCGGAGGATAGGGTTTTTAGTTCGGCTTACACGCGACGCAGGGAGCAGTCCAGGATAGTCGGCTATAATGGCCACTAAGGCGCCATCCCAGCTCGCTTGATGAAATACCCCGTTGACAAGCACCACAGTGATATCCGGATCTTCTTTGAGTCCTGGATCTAGGGCCCTTCCAGGGTCCTCTGGTTGCGGGGAGGGGCTGAAGATTCCTCCTATGGCCCTCCTCAGTTCCTGCTTAGAAGCATTGATGCAAGTAATCTTAGCAGAAGAACGCCAGAGTAAGTGAAGCAAGGAAAAGAATGGCAACTTACCTACTCTGGGGGGTTGTACATGGAGAATCTGTCCCGCGTTTTTATGCGAAGGAATTCCCCCTCTTCTCCTTTGTACAAATCGGACAATATCCTTGCCAAAGCGGCAGCGGAGTCCAGACCCTTACGGCCGCAGCCGATGGCGTCGTCTTCCCTGTTGAAATCCACATGGGCTTCCCTCGATATTGGAGCGGTTGCACTACCCGCCTTATTCATATCGTCATGACCTCAACTATCGTCAGACCGGATTTGGCCAGTAGCTTTATCCTGTTCATCAGGAAGTTTATTTCCCTTGTGTCCTCTTCTTGAGGGCCCCGTGGGCGCCAGCTTAGGCGTGCCCTCGGCGGGGCGTTGCTAAACTTGGGGAGACCTGTCCGGACTGGATCTGGAAGGGGAACGTCGTCTATATAGAACCACTCTGAAGGCCAGTTTTCTGGTGCCTTCTCAGGAGTGTCGGACAGGTGTCCGGTCTCAGCAATACGCCATACTTTGGCCCCACCCACTTGACATAGGGACTCTCCCTGGGTGCGGGGGACGAGGCAGAACAGCTTCCTCCATAATCCGAAGTGTGGTTCGCAGCCTAAAAACAGCTCACAAAGGGCGACATACCCCGCTATGTGCAGAATGGAGGCAGGGGTAAGGTTGTGTAACTGGAGGCCGTAGAACTCCAGGAGCCCGTGAAGAAACGGGTGGATAGGAAACCCGATGCCCCTCAGCAGATGCAGGATGAGGCATATACGCTCCTCTAGAGATGGGTTAGGAGATCCCTCAGCTTGTTCTCCTCCGTCATAAGTAGCTATTCCAGCTCGGACGGGGACCATGAACGCTGGTGGGAGAAACCCTTGGGTTTGTATGTGACGCCCCTGATTCAATCGTACACTAATCATGCACGCAAACGTGTACGATCAAGATCAGGGACTCACGGGAAGATATCACAACACAACTCTAAAACATAAATGAGTCATACAAGCATCATAATACAAGCCAGGGGCCTCGAGGGCTCGAATACAAGTGCTCGATCATAGACGAGTCAGCGGAAGCAACAATATCTGAGTACGGATATAAGTTAAACAAGTTTGCCTTAAGAAGGCTAGCACAAACCGAGATACTGAGATCGAAGAGGCGCAGGCCTCCCGCCTCGATCCTCCTAAACTACTCCCGGTCGCCGCCAACGGGCAACACGTAGTAGTAGGCACCTCCGGTGTAGTAGTCGCCATCGACGGTGGCGTCTGCTCTGGTTCCAACATCTGGTTGCGACAACCGAAAAGAAAGGAAAGGGGAAAAAGGGGAGAAAGCAACCGTGAGTACTCATCCAAAGTACTGCAAGCAAGGATCTACACTACATATGCATGGGTATATGTGTAAAGGGCCATATCGGTGGACTGAACTGCAGAATGCCGTAATAAGAGGGGATAGCTAATCACGTCAAGACTACGCTCGCAGCCTCCGTCTTGCAAAGATGTAGAAGAGAGTAGATCAAGTCCTCCAAGTAGAATCTCCAAGTAGCATCTCCAAGTAGCATCTCCAGTAGCATCGCATAACATAATCCTACCCGGCGATCCTCTCCTCGTCGCCCTGTTAGACAGCGATCACCGGGTTGTCTGTGGAACTTGGAAGGGTTTGTTTTATTAAGTATCCGGTTCTAGTTGTCATAAGGTCAAGGTACAACTCCAAGTCGTCCTGTTACCAAGATCACGACTATTCAATAGATTAACTTCCTGCAGGGTGCACCACATAACCCAACACGCCGATCCCATTTGGCCGACACACTTTTCGGATCATGCCCGCCGCGGAAGATCAACACGCCGCAGCCCCACCTAGGCACAACAGAGAGGTCAAGACGCCGGTCTAAACCTAAGCGCCGCAGGGTCAGGCCCATCGCCTGAAACACACCAAGACGTTGCGTCGCTGCCGAAGCGAACTAGCCCCTTAATACAAGTGCAAGCTTACGTTCCAATCCGGTAGCGCCACTCGATCGCCGACGTCAAGAAGGCTTCGGTGATACCACGACGCCGGGATACCCATAACTACTCCCACGAGATGGTTAGTGCGTATAGACCAAATGGCCGACTCGGATCAAATACCGGATCTCGTTAAGCGTGTTAAGTATCCGCGAACGCCGACCAGGGCCAGGCCCACCTCTCTCCTAGGTGGTCTCAACCTGCCCTGTCGCTCCGCCACAAGTAACAGTCGGGGGCCGTCGGGAACCCGTGCCCACCTCTACCGGATGGAGCCACTGTCCTTTCAGCCCCTCATCGTAATCACTGCGGGTACTCATCGGTGACCCAACTTTAGTCACCATCAAGACAAGTATGTATGTATGTATGTATAGTATATACCGTGATCACCTCCCAAGTGATCACGGCCCGATAGTATAGCAAGGCGGTCGACAAGAATGTAGGGCCAATGATGATAAACTAGCATCCTATACTAAGCATTTAGGATTGCGGTAAGGTATCAATAGATGTAGCAACAATGTCGCTATGCATCGTAATAGGATCAATCGAAAGCAATAATATGCTACACTACTCTAATGCAAGCGTTATAGAGGAGAATAGGCGATATCTGGTGATCAAGGGGGGCTTGCTGGTTGCTCGGCAAGAGAGAGGGGTCGTCAACTCCGTAGTCGAATTGAGGGTCGCCGCGGTCTCGGGTCACTGAAAGAAGAGGGGGAGAAACAGTAAATACATAGCAAGCAAGTGCGTAACAGACAACAAGCAGAGCTAGACGTGTTCTATCGCAGATGAGGTGATACCGTGAAGGGGGACATCCGGAAAGTATCCCGGTGTTCCGTGTTTTCGAACAGATGAACCGGAGGTGAAATGTTGCAGGTTCACTATGCTAGGGACGCGTGGCGGATGAACGGGCTGCGTGATCCGAATCGCCTCGCTGCTCGAGCAACTTTCATGTACAAAGTTTTTCATCCGAGCTACGCTTTATTTTATATTAATTTTAAAAGATTTAAACATTTTTAGAATTTATTTAATTATTTTAAATCAACATTATGCAGAATAGTGTTTATGACGCCATCATGACATCAAGATGACGCCATCGATCAACAGAGGTGTTGATCGTCAACTCGACGTGGGTCCTGTTATTCATTGACTTTTTGGTCTAGTTAGGCTTTAACTAATCTAATTACTGTTAAATTAAACTAACTAGTTAATTAGATTAATTATCTAGGATTAATTAATTTAATTAATTTAGTTAATTAATTAATTAAATTCATTATTGTTATTTTTTTTCTAAAACGTTCTGAGCGGGCCCCCTTTGTCATAGGGCCCTGGGGGCTAGCGGGCACGGGCGCTACGGGGCGGGTCGGGCGTTGCGGCGCCCGACTGGGCGTTCGCCCAGATCGCCGGGGCGAGGAGGCCCGAGGCAGCTTCGGCGCGGCGCCGCGAGGCTACTGGCGGGCGAGGCGCTAAGCGCAGCCAGCGGATCGCATACCACTGGGCGGACGGAACGGACGACGGTGCGGGGAACCGACGAGTGAGGGTGGAGGTGGTCGCGGGCGACTGTGGCGTGGCGGCGGACGTGGACCACGGGCGCGGCGCGCGGGAACGCTGCCACGCACGCGGTGGGCGCGGTAGGGAAAACGGCGTCGGCGACAGAGAGGGGAAGGGAGGAAGCTCACAGGGGTTTGTAGGGAAAGGGCAGTGGGGCGCGGGGTGGAGGTCGGGGACGACGGCGACGCAGGGGAGGCCGACGGTGCTGGCAGTCCGGTGAGGTGGCCTCTGGCGACGACGACGTGGCTCCGACGACGGGGTCGGGCCGCCATGGACGGAGCGCGCCCGGAGCTCGGGGAAGACGACGCGGTGCACGAGAGAGCGGAAGGAGGCCGGGAGGTGTGGCGCCGGCGAGGTGGCGTCGCGGAGGAGGATGGAGGCGCTGTGGCACGGCGACGGGCGGCGCTGGGCAGGCGTGGTCGCCCGATCCCGATCTGGATCGGGGAGGGGGGGAGCGAGTGAGTGGGGGGGTGCGTGGTGGTAGTGGGTTAGGGTTTCGGGGATGGGGGGATATGGGGAGGCCGGTTGGGCCAGGGGGAAGCTGGGCCACTGGCTGAACATGGCCCGATTGGGCGGGGTTCTCTTCCTTTTTCTTTCTTTCTTTCTTTTCTTTATTTTTCTTTTCCTTTTTCTGTTTTATTTAATTTAGGGCATTTAGGTATTTTATAAAATCGTGTCTTCTACACCATAATTACCTATGTCATTTTTGGCACTGTTTGAACATTTTTGTTTCAACTTCTAAGAACTTTTGTTGTTTGCCATTTTTTTTGAATTGATTACTGGATCGGTTTTGATCTAACGATAGATTAGTAGCAGTAACTGTGGTGACGTGACAGCATTAGCGTGATCATCAGAGCTTAATTATCCCAGGCGGATGGAGGCGCGGTGGCACGGCGACGGGCGCGGCTGGGCAGGCGTGGTCGCCCGATCCCGATCTGGATCGGGGAGTGGGGGAGCGAGTGAGTGGGGGTGCGTGGTGGTAGTGGGTTAGGGTTTCGGGATGGGGGATATGGGGAGGCCGGTTGGGCCAGGGGGAAGCTGGGCGGCTGGTTGGAACATGGCCCATTGGGCCGGGTTCTCTTCCTTTTTATTTCTTTCTTTCTTTTCTTTATTTTTCTTTTCCTTTTTACTGCTTTTATTTAATTTAGGCATTTAGGTATTTTATAAAATCGTGTCTTCTACACCATAATTACCTATGTCATTTTTGGCACTGCTTGAACATTTTGTTTCAACTTCTAAAACTTTTGTTGTTTGCCATTTTTTGGAATTGATTATCGGATCGGTTTTGATCTAACGATAGATTAGCAGCAGTAACTGTGGTGACGTGACAGCATTAGCGTGGGATCACTGTAGCTTAATTATCCGGGCGTCACAATTCTCCTCCACTACAAGAAATCTCGTCCCGAGATTTAAGAGGGGGACTAGGGGGGAAAGATCTTGTTATGAAAGTTCTAACGAATCTTCTCAGTTTTGGTTGCTCTTCTCGAAGAGGTCGATCCATTACATTGAGGTCTTCATTTCTCTGCTTCGGGTCATCATGCTGAAGTTGTCTTCCTTTCTTCGAGATCTTCATCGTACTTACGGAAAGGATAAAGGGTGGGCATTCCGGGAGTACGGACCTCTACAAGGTCGACTATCTGGTCGATAACATCGAGGAAGATGGCGGAAGTAACTCTCAAATTTAAACTTAAGAAAATATCGAGAGCAAGGTAAAGAGGTATCATGTGAAGTTTCAAGCGGGCAAACAATCGTTTGATGCCTGAAACAGGGCGTGAAAGGGGTTCAAAGCAATGGGGATAAGTATTGTGTCTGATAGCAGAACTAAAGGTGGCTCGTGAATTACATACAAAGTCAAACGTGAGGAATATCTTTGACAACAGGGTGTACAGGAGAGTCAGGTTTCGATCCTGTGGAACTGTGGGTTATGGGCCCACCATGTGGGTTAAAGGTAGGAAGGGGATGACGCCTTGCATGATCATGTAAGCAAGGCATGTCGAGAATAACCTATCGCTTATGTCGGCAACATCGGTACCAAGGGCGAGGGACGAAGAGAACCAATTCCTGCTTTCGTTGAACGAGGCGACCAATAGGCCAAGTTCTTATCCATCGGTGGTTACCGGAATGTTTTCAACAATAGTAACAGGTCTTATCGACACGGTTGTACACCAAGGTGTTCACATAAGCAGGAGAATATTATCGCTAGATCATATAGATCACCAAGAATGTTCAACAAAACAATGGGAAGGAGAAGGTGATCATCGCTTTAAAATAGAACAATGGAAAGGACAATGTGTCTAAACACATATTTCAGGGGTATATCCTTCCCAAGGGAAGCAGAGCATGATACCCATGACATGATATAATGTAGAAAACCCTTTAGGTAAGGCGAGAAAAATTTCATGACATTAACCATACAACGGTGTTTGATAATAGAGCAAGAAACATTTAGCATTGGGCTTCAAATGTTCTTGTTGAAAATCGAGTACCACGTACATGCTTCGAGATAGCATTGCATGGTCATCAAGCAAAGGTCGGACTTTGGATACTAAAAGGATTCATCAGGAACAACATATAGAATAAGTCTTTCGATTTCCTCATGGAAGAATGGTTAACCTTGCTAAAAAAGAAACTATAACAAAAGGTCCTCTGGCTAGGGGTGCTAGGCAAAGACACCACCTTACCGGGTTATGTAGAGACCAATGTTATAACTTTTTGGAAATATGTCCCGACCATCATATCTGACCGAGATTCAGATCTAATTGGTGTCAGAATACCTCGACTTAGGATACCGAGAAGAAAAGGTGCAACACAAATTGTCGAGATGACATTGTAAGATTCTCGAACCGAACTATGGAAGCGAGTCCCAAAACAAGAGTTCATCATTAACCCATGGAGAGGATGAGGAGGTGGCTGATGGACTCAGCGACCATTCATTGAGATTTCCAAAAAGATGGATTTCCACAATTATGAGAACAAGGAGATAACATTTGTCATATCAAGTGATATAATGAGGTATGCTCGAGGGAAAACATACACAATTAAAATTGGTTGAAAGGTGCACCCGAAATATGGGCTTAGGTAGCAGGATCAATGTTAGAATGGTGATTCGATAACCAATGGTCTAAGAATGAAATGTCGACCATTAACTTCAAAGCAATAGGGTTGCTAGAAGTTTAGAATTTACACATCACAGACCATTTGTCGGTATTCCGGTTAGAAACAACTCAAGGACCAAGAAAAGAATGGTGATGTTAATAAGTATCACTTGTATCAAGAATTCTTAAGGGTGATGAATTTCCCATGATATTCTTGACATAGAAGATAGCAATACTACAAGGTAGAACATAACATAAGTTGGGTAGCAAGGATCTCAAGGTACAACACAAAACACGAACAAGTTTGTGTTGGAGGGGAGGCATTAAAGTGGTCGATGACAACACAAATCATCGAGGGCAAGGATGGTATTTCTCATCATGAATTCAATTGATATCCAGGAAGGAGTCAAGATGTTGATGATGATCACGACAAATTTTGTCGAGAGGCTCCACGAAGATGTAATCCATCGGCGATGACATCAAGTTAAAGGAATTATGAAGCAAAAGGTTATTGGAACCATGGGTACGACACAAACTTGAAATCAAGCTTGTTGTTCAAGGTGAAATGATATGACGAGGAAAATCAACGTAAGCTTAGCTCATCGTCGAAAATTGTGCTCCAGGAAGAAAGGACCAGGTAGCAAAGTTAAAATTTAGTACAAAATGATATAGCCGATCAGGCTAGGAATGACGTGATGGAGTATTAAACTTCTCATCCACAATGTACTAGGAGTACTGAATCACAGGGGCGATTCGATTCGCTAATCGGTGTTCTCGGTTGACGACAACCCAGAACCCGTGGAGTGACTACGACGGGGAGAGGCACTACTTCATCAGAAATGCATAAGATGTAGTGCAATCGGTTGATATCCTCGAGATACTAGGGGGTTAGTACTCAAAGGTAGATCAAAATAGAGGTTGGATGGGTGTATTGATCTGTAGAGGACAAGTGATTTAACTTGTCCGAGAAATGGAATCAAGTAGAAAATATGGTCGGATCCATGATTGCAAAGGATCAATTCACAGATTCCAAATGATATTATAACAAGGAAATAGTTATTATTACAAGAAGCTTCCATGATAGGATCTACATCGTGTCCATGGGCATGAACACAAAGTTCAAGGTCGACTCCCACTTCTTCAATGTATAACCTTCCATTCACTTCTCGCTTTGATAAAGGCATTAGTGTTGAAAGTTTTTACCTGGTGAAATACCAGATGGGTATGACTCGTGAAAACTTCCGAGTTCACACATAGTAAGGAAGGCATAGGTTCAACCCATCAGGGCATCTTAGGAACACATACCACAAGCTTCAAGAGTAAATATCACCAGCTCGAAAGCAGAGCATGGTTGGCAAAAGGAGAGGATACAATTTTCCAAAGGCATTATGTATCGAAGAAGGAACTCACAAGGTGATTAATTATGAAGGACACTGTCGGATAATAATCCAACAGTGGATATGGCGATCCAAAATGGAGTTGATGTGAGTATCGATACCCAATCAAAGGAAGAAAGAATGCAAATGCATCGATTTATAGAACATCTGAATAATTCAACATTTAAATAACAAAGGAATTATGATTTTCAAATAAAGGATCAGGAGCAAACACTCTAATCAAGGATGGATAAGTTGAATAGACTTAGGGGTACAATCGATGGCAATCTGATTGGCGAGAACCAGCTCATGTTCAAAGACGCCCGAGCCGGAAAGATACTTTATAAGGATCAACTGATGATTGCGTGCATTCGCAACATATTGAATCAACGGACTCAAAATGACAATGACAAGGGATGCCATTAAGATTACGAGACTTATGGGATTAACCATAATGCAAGTAAGCAAGAATTTCAAGAGCAATAGGCTGCTCAGGATTTTCGGAAGATCGGGTAGTATTTGAATGTATTTTTGTGAAACACATGAACAACTTTGGACAAACGGATACTCGGCAAGCGCGAGTAATTATCCGTAGGGGTATTCATGCAGCAAGGAACTGCAGGGCAGTAAGCATAAAGAATTCTCAGAATATCGAAAAGTATTTCAGGACATCTTGTAATAACAAGAGCAACTTGTCACATCCCTAGATCTGGTATGACCTAGGCTAGCCCTTCATGTGTGCATCATGTTTAAATTTCATTTAAATTTGAAATGAGGATTTGTAAAACCCTCAGAAATCATTTATGGAAATGACCCAAATAAAAATTGCTCCAAAAAGGTCCAAGAAAATGCTCATGTTGCCCTCTGAAAATATTGGACGGAGATAAAAATCAAACCAATATTTTTAGGAGCACATAAGTATTTATTTTGGGCATTTGGATTTAATCCAGTAATTATTTTGCCTTGGATATATAAATGTTATATATATAATATATGTCCAAAAATTATGTCATTTATTAAGGAGCTCGAATAATATAACTAGCTCCTGCAAAATTGGCATAAGAAAATAAAATGGTTTAGTATTTTATTTAAACCAAACAAATGTCAAGAATAGGAAAAGAAATAAATGGGAAAAACTTACCTGCTTACTCGCGCCATCAGTGCCTCACTGGCCCAATGGCGCGCCCATCGCCCAACCGCCAACCGTCGTCCTCCTGGCGGCGACGACAGCAGGGGGCACGCGCCCGGCCACTGCCACCACGTTCGCCGGGCCACGTTCCCGCCACCTCCTCGCTTCCCTCTGCCGCTCGACGCCCCGAACGCCGCCACGCCCGCCCGACCCCCTCTCACTCTCCCCAGCCCTCTCCTCTCTTCTCCCTCGCTCTCTCAAGACGTCGAACGCAGCATTCCGCGCTTACCGCGCCATCAGCGCCTCACTGGCCAGAGGGCGCGCCCATCGCCCAACCGCCAACCGTCGCCCTCTGGCGGCGACAGAAAGCAAGGGCACGCTGCCGCTGCCACTGCACGCGTCCGCCGGGCCACGTTCCCCGCCACCTCCTGCTTCCCTCTGCCGCCTCGACGCCCCGAACGCCGCCACGCGCCGCCCGACCCCCTCTCACTCTCCCCAGCCCTCTCTCTCTTCTCCCTCGCTTCACGCCAAGACGCGGCAACGCGCCGATCGCCGCCGTTCGCCGCTGCGGCCACTGCCACCCCTCGCCCTTCCGTAGAGCCCGAAGCTCCGCCACGACCCGCTTATCTCCTCGCCGAGCCACGCACCTCGGGCGGCCTCCATCGCCGCCATCGCCGCTGTCTTCCTCCTCGGGCTCCGCCGTCCGCCGCCGTCGATTCGCCGTCACCAGATCTTCCCGAGCTTCGCCGACGCCTTCGCTGGATCCGCCGTGAGCTCTACTTCGCTTCTCTTCCCGTGCTCGCTTGCCCGCCTAGGTAGCTCAACCACCGTGCCCGCAAGCTCCTCGCCGCCGCCATGACGCCACGGTGGCGAGAGTCTCGAACCAGCCACACCTGCTGCGTCACCAGTGTTCTGGTGACGCCAGAGGCCGTAAAGCCCTCCGCGTCCACAGCCGTGCACCGCAACGCCGCGCGCGCAAGCCGCCGAACTCCGCCGCCGCGCGCTCGCCCGCGAAGCTCCGCACTTCCCACGGTCTCCGCTGTCCCATCGATGCGCGCGAGCCTGGCTTGTAGATGGTCTCCGCCGCCCAATTGGTCGCCGGAGTGACGATCCGCAGCCCGCCACAGCTCAGCCTCGCCGGGCTAAGTCGCCGCGGTTCGACCCGTTGACCAGTGGTTTGACCACCTGCGTCACGGCGCGTGGGGCCAGCCCCTGTTAATTAAACAAGTTTAGGTTAATTTAATTAAGATTAGTCACAATCATCGACACATGGGTCCCACCGGTCGGGTTTGACTCGACCTAGCTGTTGACCGCTGACGTCACGCGACATCGGTCGACGATTTATTCATTTTCGGATTTAAATTAATCAGAAATTCCGTAAAATGTTCAAAACTTCAAAAATTCATATCAATTCAACCGTAGCTCAGATTGAAATAATTTATATATGAAAAATTATCAGAAAAATGCAACCTTTCCATATGTACTAGTTTCATGCGTGACAAACCATCTTACACATGCTGAATATGAGAAAAACACATTATGGCATATTAAGAGACTTAATTTAGAGTTGCATTTGAGCTTTTGGTTCAAATGGACTTCAAACCAAATGATTACTAGTTGCATTAGCTCAAACAGCATCACATCTTCATGCCATGTTCATGCATCATATTGTTGCATATGTTTGTGTATTGATTGTCGACATCTTTGTTCCTTCTCGATAGGTCCCGCCCCGAGACCGCTCCAGTACTGCCTATGAAGCAAAGGCCTCCTTGTTGATCTACCAGCAAGCAAACCCCTTGTTCATTCCGATAAAAATCCTACCCTCTCGCCTCCTGCTCTCGCTTATTGCATTAGGACAACAACGATTCATCTCGCTACTTTGTGCTGCGGTAGTTGAACCCATTCCTCTGCATGACCTGTCATTGCCACAAGAATAGTTAAAACCCACTAGCATGTGTAGGAGTTGATTGAGCCCATGTTTTGTTCCTACCATGCTATGCCTGCTATTGCTTAGAGTTGTGTCGTCTGATTCATTGGGAATGAATTGGAGTGTTATGAGTTGTTCGTGCCGAGAGTTAAGTGTGTGAACACGATTTGGTAAAGGTAGCGGTGAGAGGCCATGTAGGAGTACGTGGTGGGTTGTCTCACCGAACCGCCCTAAGCAATCGAAGTTCTATGTATGTTGTCCAATGACTCGACACTACCACACATTGGGCTCCGGCGCCCAAGCCCTCTCGACTTATTAACCAACTTGATCTCTGCCCGTGAGTTGCAACTAGTTTCGTGTTTGTAGGTAGTGTTAGTTGTCTACCAAGTGGCACCCGGCCAGGTGGGCTTGGGACAGACTAGGCACCAGTGGCACGGTGTACCAAGCGTAGATCCATCCGGCGAGGTGGGCTTGGGAACCCTGTTCACATCGTTTGGGGCCGTGAGCGACACCCCGGCCGGATCTCCTTGCGGATAGTACCCAAATAGGCGATAAACCTGGATTAGAGTCTTGTGTGGTTAGTCAGGTCGTGGCCGACTCCCTCACCAGGCTTCCGCTTGAAGGTTGCCGAGATACACGTTGTGTACATGGTGGTAAGTGGCGAGAGCGTGTGTGAAGAAGTACACCCCTGCAGGGTTAACATGATCTATTCGAATAGCCGGGTCCGCGGATATGGACTTCTTGGATGCTTACATGGTACATAGACAACTTGAAGTGGATACTATAAAATGCTCAAGACAAGTGTGAGTGCTATGGATGGCCTTCTCGTAGGAAGACGGGGATGAATCCATAGTAGTGTATTGAGTGGTGATTAGTGGACTGTTAGCGCCATATCACCTCAAGAAGTTCTCGTAGTCGAGAACAGATAGCCACAGAGTCAAAGCTGGCTTGCTGCAACTAAACCCCACATTACCCTCTTGATACAAATGCATGTATGATAGGATCTGATGTAAGTCTTGCTGAGTACCTTTGTACTCATGGTGCTTTATTTATGTTTTTGCAGCGAAGACTACGGTCTTACTAGTGTTCTCGTGGACTTCGACGAGTAGCTTGTACCTCAGCTACGATCTTGATCGGATGTTGTAGATAGTCAGGCTCTTCAGCCTTTTTCATTTGTAGATGTCTGTACCCAGACATGTAATGCTTCCGCTTGTTGCTTGTATGCTCTGTATGATGGGTCATGTGACCCCTGTTTGCAATATATGCTTTGGTGGCTCTTCTGAGCCTTTATCTATATGAGTTGTTGAGTTATGCTGTGATGCCACGTTGTACAACGCACATACTTGCATGTTATGCGTACGTGTAATGTGGATTGCTATGTGTGGGATCTGACTATCTAGTTGTTTATCTTTAGTAGCCTCTCTTACCGGGAAATGTCTCCTAGTGTTTCCACCGAGCCTGGTAGCTTGCTACCGCTCCGAACACTTAGGCTGGCCGGCATGTGTCCTTCTTCGCTCTCGTATACGTCCTTCGGGAAATGTCACGATGAATACCGGAGTCCTGTTAGCCCGCCACAGCCCGGTTCACCGAGTCCTCATTAGCCCAGTGCTACAGCCCGGATTCACTCGCGATGACCGACACGCTCGATGCCGGGTCATGAATGCCTGTCCTCGTAAGTTTGTGCCACTTTGGGTTTACGACTAGCCATGTCAGCCCGGCTCCTTATCATATGGATGCTAGCGACACTATCATATACGCAGCCAAAAGGCTAAACGGTCCCGCAAAGGTAAGGCGACACCGTGGGGATACCGTGCGTGAGGCATAAAGTGATATGAAGTGTTACATGCTAGATCGATGTGGCATTGAGTCGGGTCCCGACAGCTTTGGTATCGAGCCTGATGCTCAGAGGATTAGCAAGCCAAACTGGTCAAGTTGAGTCTAGAAATTCTTTAGTTATGTAAGGGAATTGATTGTGGGAAGGAACGTAAGGCTCTTTTACTTCTTATACCTCATGGCCTTCTCGATCCGAGTCATCATATCTTCCTACGGGGTTAAGGAACTAGGCTTTCTTCCGCCTATCAGGATCACGTGTTACTACTCCGTAGTCCCATAGGATTGGTTGATCAGAGTCATACCCCAGTTTCGAGTACTTCCGGTGTAGCCTGTTTAGTATGATCTCATAACCTTGAGTGGTGATGTTGAGTATGTTACTACCCCATTTTAGCAGGATGTCTCATTTTGAGCATTTTACCGCCGTTATGCTGCCGGATTTGCCCTAGGAGTTCGAGAGTTACTAATTTCCTTGTCCTACATTCTATAGTCTATAGATGATGCTGATTCCGTCCTTGGTTTCGTTTACCAGGATGACATCAGCTAAGCGAAGTTCTGTTGCTCGTAGTCAGAACCACGGAGATGGTAGGGATGAGGATCCTCCCGACCAGCCTTCGTTGACAGAGTTCATGTTAGAGATGGAGAGAAACAAGCGTGAGTCTAACCGCTTGTTGGCACGTATCGAGGAGAACACCGCACATCGGTTCAAAGGGTCTGCAACCATTCATGACTTCATCCGCTTGCACCCACCTACCTTTCATCATTCCATCGAGCCACTCGATGCAGATGACTGGCTCCGTAGCATCACACACAAGCTCCGTTCTACGAACGTAGCTGAAGATGACAAGGTCACCTATGCTGCATACCACCTGGAAGGTCCTGCTAGTCTTTGGTGGCAAAACTATGAGGCTATGCTTCCAGCTGGCCAAATTCCTACCTGGAGGGATTTCACTGAGGCTTTTCGTGAGCATCACATTCCTCAGGCCCTCATCGACCGCAAGAGAGAAGAGTTCTGTAGTTTCACCCATGGTAAGATGGCTGTTGATGCTTATAGTAGAGAGTTTGAGAACCTTGCTCGATATGCCACAGAAGAGGTGTCCACGGACGCCAAGAAGCAGGCTAGGTTTCGGAAGGGTCTCATCCCCAAGTTGCGTCGTGATCTCCACCTGCATCATTGTGATACATTCCAAGCTCTTGTGAACAAAGCCATCAATGCAGAGACAGCTCAGCTCACTTACGAGGAGTCTCGTAAGCACACCCGTGATTTGGGATCTTCCTCCGGTTCTAGTTCTCAGAGGCGTCGGATTTGGGTTCCGAACTCCGCTCTTCCACCCGGATATACACCGAGGTCATCTTATGTGGCACCCCATCTAGTTCAGCAAAGATGCTCCACCCAGCCTATTGGTGGACCGCCGCCAATGCGGGTCCACGCTCTACCTCCAAGATTTGTTACAAGTGCGGAGAGCCAGTGCCACATTGCCCGTGAGATTTGCACTCGCACGAGTTGCTCCACCCCAGCCCGAGAAGTCTGCATTGGCCATGGTAAGCCATCACACAAGATAATTAGTGCCAGTCAGCTCACCCTGAACTTGGACTTGTGCATCACGCCTCGCCTAAAGATGCTCATGATGATCCGTATGTCGTTCTTGGTACACTCCTTGTCAATCGTCATCCAAAGATCGGTTCTGTTCGACATCGAGCGCCTCACTCCTTCATTTCTGAAGGCTATGCCCGCTTGCACGACATGTCATTTTGTGATATGCCCTCCCCACTACTTATTCAAACTCCTGGATCCAAATGGCAAACTTCTAGTGTAGGCCATGGTAACGAAATCCTTGTAGACAGACTTGTATTCCTTGCATCACTTATAGCTCTCAAGTCTTCGGATATTAACATCATCTTGGGTATGGACTGGATGACAGCTCATCATGCCAAGATTGATTGTTACACCAGGTCCGTTCAGCTTACGCACCCATTTGGTAAGATAGTCACTGTCTCCACCAGAGTTGCAAAGCGTCAGCTCTATTCTCTTAATGCCAGCCCTCTTCCAGACCTTGATGATATCCCGGTAGTCCGTGACTTTCCGGATGTCTTTCCAGAGGAACTGCCAGGTGTTCCACCTGATAGAGATGTAGAGTTCGTCATAGATCTTATCCCAGGAACCGCTCCAATCTCTAGGAGACCTTACAAGATGGCACCCTTAGAACTAGCCGAGCTTAAGAAACAACTTGATGAGTCCTTGCAAAAGGGTTTCATCCGTCCTAGTTCTTCTCCTTGGGCTTGCCCGTCCCTCTTCGCCAAGAAGAAGGATGGTACGGACCGGATGGTTGTAGATTATCGTCCCGTTAATTTGGTCACGATAAAGAACAAATATCCGCTCCCGGATCAACGACACAGTATGATCAGCTCGCTGGATCCTCAGTCTTCTCCAAGATGGATTTGAGGTTAGGCTACCACCAAATCAAAATCAGAAACGGGGACATTCCCAAGACAGCCTTTGTCACTCGTTATGGCCAGTACGAGTACACCGTCATGTCCTTCGGTCTAACCAATGCTCCAGCCACATTCTCCCGCTTGATGAACTCGATCTTCATGGAGTACTTAGATAAATTTGTCGTGGTTTATCTCGATGATATTCTTATTTACTCGAAGAACGAGGAAGAGCATGCCGAACATCTTAGACTTGTGCTAGAAAAACTCAGAGAGCACCGCCTTTATGCCAAGTTCTCCAAGTGTGAATTTTGGTTGCCAGAAGTGACCTACCTAGGCCACGTAATCTCTGGTAAGGGCATTGCTGTCAACCCCGAGAGAGTTAAGGCCGTTCTTGATTGGACTCCACCTGAAACCGTTAAACAAGTTAGGAGTTTCCTTGGTCTAGCCAGCTATTGCCGCCGCTTTGTTGAAAACTTCTCCAAAGTAGCTAAACCCTCACGGAACTTCTCAAGAAAGATAAAAGTTTGAGTGGTCCCCACAGTGTGAGTACAGTTTTCCAGAGCTGAAAAGACGCGCGACTTCTGCTCCCATACTTGTGCCACCGGATTTCACTAAAGACTTTGTTATCTATTGCGACGCCTCACGACAGGGACTAGGTTGCATTCTTATGCAGGATCGTCATGTGATCGCCTATGCATCCCGACAGTTGCATCCACACGAGGAGAATTATCCCACACATGATCTAGAGCTTGCAGCCGTAGTCTATGCACTCAAGACCTGGCGACATTACCTTCTTGGTAAACATTGCGAGATCTACACCGATCACCAGAGTCTCAAGTATATCTTCACCCAACCAGATTTGAACCTTAGGCAAAGACGTTGGTTGGAGTTGATCTCAGATTATGATCTAGGGATTACCTACACCCCAGGCAAAGCCAATGTCATGGCTGATGCGCTAAGTCGTAAGTCCTATTGCAACAATCTCATGTTGCAGCAAGGCCAACCACTTCTCCATGAGGAATTTTGTAAGCTTAATCTTCACATAGCTCCTCACGGATTCCTTTCTACCTTGGTGGCAAGGCCTACTATTGTGGATCGTATCACAGAAGTCCAGAAGCATGATACGGGAATCTCCCGAATCAAGAAAAATATCTCCAAGGGAGTAGCTGGTTGTTTCTCTATGGATGAACGAGGTGTTGTTTACTTTGGAAACCGCTTGGTGGTTCCCAAGAGTCAGCAGATGCAACAATTGATTCTTAAGGAGGCGCATGAATCCCCTCTCACGATTCATCCCGGTAGTACTAAGATGTATCAGGACCTACGCTAGAGGTTCTGGTGGACTAGGATGAAGAGAGAAATCGCCGACTTCGTTGCTAATTGTGACGTTTGTCGCCGCGTTAAGGCAGAGCATCAGAGACCTGCTGGCTGAAGGAAATATGCCCTAGAGGCAATAATAAAGTTATTATTTATTTCCTTATTTCATGATAAATGTTTATCATTCATGCTAGAATTGTATTAACCGGAAACATAATACATGTGTGAATGCATAGACAAAACAACATGTCACTAGTATGCCTCTACTAGACTAGCTTGTTAATCAAAGATGGTTATGTTTCCTGACCATGAACAAAGAGTTGTTATTTGATTAACAAGGTCACATCATTAGTAGAATGATCTGATTGACATGACCCATTCCATTAGCTTAGCACACGATCGCTTAGTATGTTGCTACCGCTTTTATCCATGACTTATACATGTTCCTGTAACTATGAGATTATGCAACTCCGCTTACGGAGGAACACTTTGGTGCTACCAAACGTCACAACGAATCGGGTGATTATAAAGGAGTACTACAGTGTCTCCAAAGGCAAATGTTGGGTTGGCGATTTCGAGATTAGGTTTTGTCACTCCGATTGTCGGAGAGGTATCTCTGGCCCTCTCGGTAATGCACATCATCAAGCCTTGCAAGCACTACAACTAATGAGTTAGTTGTGAGATGATGTATTACGGAACGAGTAAAGAGACTTGCCGGTAACGAGATTGAACTAGGTATTGATACCGACGATCGAATCTCGGGCAAGTAACATACCGATGACAAAGGGAACAACGATATTGTTATGCGGTCCGACGATAAAGATCTTCGTAGAATATGTAGGAACCAATATGGGCATCCAGGTCCGCTATTGGTTATTGACCGAGAATAGTTCTAGGTCATGTCTACATTGTTCTCGAACCGTAGGGTCCGCACGCTTAAGGTTTCGATGATGCTTATTATGAGTTTATGTATTTTGATGTACCAAGAAGTTCGAGTCCGGATGTGATCACGGACATGACGAGGAGTCTCGAAATGGTCGAGACATAAAGATTGATATATTGGAAGCCTATGTTTGGAGTTCGAATGGTTCCGGTGAAAACAGAATTTATCGAGTACCGGAGGTTACTGGAACCCCCGGAGGTAAATGGGCCATAGTGGGCCTTTGGTGGAAAGGAGAAAGGGCCAGCCCTAGGTGGTCACGCCCCCCTTCCCTAGTCCTACTAGGACTAGGAAAGGGGCCGCCCTCTCTCTCTTTCCTCCGGGAATCCTATTCCAACTAGAATTGAGGGGAATCCTACTCCCGAGGGAGTAGGACTCCTGGCGCGCCCCTTGGCCGGCCGGCCTCCCCTTGCTCCTTTATATACGGGGCAGGGGGCACCCTAGAACACACAAGTTTGATCTACGGATCGCCTTAGCCGTGTCGGTGCCCCTCCACCATATTCCACCTCGGTCATACCGTCATGCGAAGCTTAGGCGAAGCCTCGCGCCGTGAAACATCAAGATCGCCACCACGCCGTCGTCTTGACGGAACTCTCCTTCGACACTCGGCTGGATCGGAGTACGAGGGACGCCATCGAGCTGTACGTGTGTCAAGAACTCGGGGCGCCGGAGTAACGGTGCCGGATCGGTCGGATCGCGAGGAGAACGTCGACTACTTCCTCTACGCCAGATCGCTTCGCTTGGTCTACGAGGGTACGAGACAACACTCTCCCTCTCGCTGCTATGCATCACCATGATCTTGCGTGTGCGTAGGAAATTTTTGAAATTACTACGCTCCCCAACAAAGGCATCCGAGCCTAGGTTTTATGGTTTGATGTTTTGCACGAGTAGAACACAAGTGAGTTGTGGGCGATACAAGTCATACTACCTACCAGATGTCATACTTTGGTTCAGCGGTATTGTGAGATGAAGCGCCCCGCACCGACATTACGCCAGACGCTTACGCGAGACTGGTTTCACCGCCACGAGCACTCGCTGCTTAAAGGTGACCGGTGGGTGCCTGTCTCTCTCACTTTAGTTGAACTGAAAAGTGGCTACGCCCGGTCCTTGAGAAGGTTAAACGGAGTCTATTTGACGAAGTATCGCTGTGGTTTTGATGCGAGGTGAGACTGGTTCTTACTTAAGCCCGTAGCAGCCACGTAAAATTTGCAACAACAAAGTAGAGGACGCCTAACTTGTTTTTGCAGGCATGTTGTGATGTGATATGGTCAAGACGTGATGCTATATTTTATTGTATGAGATGATCATGTTTTGTAACCGGTTATCGCAATCGCTGGAGCCATATGGTTGTCGCTTATTGTATGCAATGCAATCGCCTCTGTAATGCTTTACTTTATCACTAAGCGGTAGCGATAGTCGTAGAAGTATAAGATTGGCGAGATGACAATGATGCTACGATGGAGATCAAGGTGTCGTGCCGGTGACGATGGTGATCATGGTGGTGCTGCGGAGATGAAGATCACGAAGCACAAGATGATGATGACCATATCATATCACTTATATTGATTTGCATGTGATGTTTATCCTTTATGCATCTTATCTTGCTTTGATTGACGGTAGCATTATAAGATGATCTCTCACTAAATTATCAAGAAGTGTTCTCCCGAGTATGCACCGCTGCCAAAGTTCGTCGTGCCTGCACACCACGTGATGATCGGGTGTGATAAGCTCTCGTCCATCTACAACGGGTGCAAGCCAGTTTTGCACACGCAGAATACTCGGGTTATACTTGACGAGCCTAGCATATGCAGATATGGCCTCGGAACACGGAGACCGAAAGGTCGAGCGTGAATCATATAGTAGATATGATCAACATAAGATGTTCACCATTGAAAACTACTCCATTTCACGTGATGATCGGTTATGGTTTAGTTGATTTGGATCATGTTATCACTTAGATAACTAGAGAGATGTTTTTCTAAGTGGGAGTTCTTAAGTAATATGATTAATTGAACTTAAATTTATCATGAACTTAGTACCTGATAGTATCTTGCTTGTTTATGTTTGATTGTAGATAGATGGCTCGTCTTTGTTGTTCCGTTGAATTTTAATGCATTCCTTGAGAAAGCAAAGTTGAAAGATGATGGTAGCAATTACACGGATTGGGTCCGTAACGAGGATTATCCTCATTGCTGCACGTAAGAGTTACGCCCCTGGATGCACCGCTAGGTGCCAGCTCTTCTTGATGTAACCGACGACGTTAAGAACGTCTGGCGAGCAAAGCTGATGACTACTCTATAGTTCAGCAGCCATGCTTTACGGCTTAGAACCGGGACTTCAACGACGTTTTGAACGTCATGGAGCATATGAGATGTTCCAGAGTTGAAGTTAATATTCCAACAGAATGCCCGGATTGAGAGATATGAAGTCTCCAATAAGTTCTATAGCTGCAAGATGGAGGAGAATAGTTACATTAGTGAGCACATACTCGTAATGTCCGGGTACTACAATCACTTGACACAATTGGGAGTTAATCTTCCGGATGATTGTGTCATTGATGTAATTCTTCAATCACGCCACCAAGCTACAAAGGCTTCGTGATGAACTATAATATGCAAGGGTTAGTAAAGACTATACCGAGATCTTCGCAATGCTAAAGGCTGGAGGTAGAAATCAAGAAGGAGCATCAAGTGTTGATGGTCAATAAGACCACTAGTTTCAAGAAGAAAGGCAAAGGGAAGAAGAAGGGGAACTTCAAGAAGAACAGCAAGCAAGTTGTTGCTCAGAGAAGAAACCCAAGTCCGGACCTAAGCCTGAAATCGAGTGCTTCTCCGCAAGCGATCGTCATTTGAGCGGAACTGCCCCAAGTATTTGGCGGATAAGAAGGATGGCAAGGTGAACAAAGGTATATGTGATATACATGTTATTGATGTGTACCTTACTAGAGCTCGCAGAGCACTGGTATTTGATAATCGGTTCTGCTGCTAATATTTGCAACTCAAAGCAGGACTACGGATTGCTTAACACCGCAAAGGACGAGGTGACGATCTTGCGTGGAAATGGTTCCAAAGTCGATGTGATCGCGGTCGGCACGCTACCTCTACATCTACCTTCGGATTAGTTTTAGACCTAAATAATTGTTATTTGGTGCCCGCGTTGAGCATGAACATTATATCTGGATCTTGTTTGATGCGAGACGGTTATTCATTTAAATCGAGAGAATAATGGTTGTTCTATTTATATGAGTAATATCTTTTATGGTCATGCACCCTTGAGGAGTGGTCTATTTTGATGAATCTCGATAGTAGTGATACACATATTCATAATGTTGAAGCCAAAAGATGCAGAGTTGATAATGATAGTGCAACTTATTTGTGGCACCGCCGCTTAGGTCATATCGGTATAAAGCGCATGAAGAAACTCCATACCGATGGGCTTTTGGAGTCACTTGATTATGAATCACTTGGCACTTATGAACCGTGCCTTATGGGCAAGATGACTAGAACACCGCTTCTCGGTACTATGGAGAGAGCAACAGATTTGTTGGAAATCATACATACAGATGTATGTGGTCCGATGAATGTTGAGGCTCGTGGCGGATATCGTTATTTTCTCACCTTCACAGATGACTTAAGCGGATATGGGTATATCTACTTAATGAAACATAAGTCTGAAACATTTGAAAAGTTCAAAGAATTTCAGAGTGAAGTTGAAAATCATCGTAATAAGAAAATTAAATTTCTACGATCGATCATGGAGGTGAATATTTGAGTTACGAGTTTGGTCTACATTTGAAACAATGCGAATAGTTTCAAGAACTCACGCCACCCGAACACCACAACGTAATGGTGTGTCCGAACGTCGAATCGTGCTTTACTAGATATGGTGCGATCTATGATGTCTCTTCTGATTTACGACTATCGCTTTTGGGGTTATGCTCTAGAGACGGCCGCATTCACACCGAATAGAACACCGTCAAAATCCGTTGAGACGACACCTTATGAACTGTGGTTTGGCAAGAAACCAAAGTTGTCGTTTCTTAAAGTTTGGGGATGCGATGCTTATGTGAAAAACTTCAACCCGATAAGCTCGAACCCAAATCGAGAAATGTGTCTTCATAGGATACCCAAAGGAGACATTGGGTACACCTTCTATCACAGATCCGAAGGCAAGACATTTGTTGCTAAGAATGAATCCTTTCTAGAGAAGGAGTTTCTCTCGAAAGAAGTGAGTGGGAGGAAAGTAGAACTTGATGAGGTAATAGTACCTTCTCCCTTACTTGAAAGTAGTTTGTCGCAGAAACCGGTTTCTGAGACATCTACACCAAGTAGTGAGGAAGTTGATGATGTTGATCATGAAACTTCAGATCAAGTTACTCGCAGAACCTCGTAGATCAACCAGAGTAAGATCCGCACTGAGTGGTACGGTAATCCTGTTCTGGAAGTCATGCTACTAGATCATGATGAACCTACGAACTATGAAGAAGCGATGGTGAGCCCAGATTCCGCAAAATGGCTTGAGGCCATGAAATCTGAGATGGGATCCATGTATGAAAACAAAGTATGGACTTTGGTTGACTTGCCCGAGGGTAGGCAAGCAATAGAAAACAAGTGGATCTTCAAGAAGAAGACCGACGACGGTAATATTATCGTTTACAAAGCTCGACTTGTCGCAAAAGGTTTTCGGCAAGTTCAAGGGATTGACTACGATGAGACCTTCTCACCAGAAGCGATGCTTAAGTCCGTCCGAATCATGTTAGCAATTGCGCATTTTATGATTATGAAATTTGGCAAATGGATGTAAAGACTGCATTCTGAATGGATTTACGGAAGAAGAGTTGTATATGATGCAACGAGAAGGTTTTATCGATCCAAAGGGAGCTAACAAAGTGTGCAAGCTCCAGCGATCCATCTATGGACTGGTGCAAGCATCTCGAGTTGGAATAAACGCTTTGATAGTGTGATCAAAGCATTTGGGTGTGTATAGACTTTTGGAGAAGCCTGTATTTACAAGAAAGTGAGTGGGAGCTCAGAGCATTTCGATATTATATGTAGATGACATATTGCTGATCGGAAATGATATAGAATTTCTGGATAGCATAAAGGATACTTGAATAAGAGTTTTTCAATGAAAGACCTCGGTGAAGCTGCTTACATATTGGGCATTAAGATCTATAGAGATAGATCAAGACGCTTAATTGGACTTTCACAAAGCACATACCTTGACAAAATTTTGAAGAAGTTCAAAATGGATCAAGCAAAGAAAGGGTTCTTGCACGTGTTACAAGGTGTGAAATTGAGTAAGACTCAATGCCCGACCACCGCAGAAGATAGAGAGAAAATGAAAGATGTTCCTATGCTTCAGCCATAGGCTCTATCATGTATGCAATGCTGTGTACCGACACGATGTGTGCGTTGCTATAAGCCTAGCAGGAAGGTACCAAAGTAATCCAGAGTGGATCATCGGACAGCGTCAAGAACATCCCGAAATACCGAAAAGGACTAAGGATATGTTTCTCCTATATGGAGGTGACAAAGAGCTCATCGTGAAACAGTTACGTTGATGCAAGCTTTGACACCGATCCGGACGATTCTAATTATCGCAGACCGGATACGATTTACACTAAAAGGAGGAGCTGCCGGTTGGTGCAGTTCTAAACAAAGCGTCGTGGCGGGATCTACATGTGAAGCGGAGTACATAGCAGCTTCGAAGCAGCTAATGAAGGAGTCTGGATGAAGGAGTTCATATCCGATCTAGGTGTCATACCTAGTGCATCGGGTCCAACGAAAATCTTCGTGACAATATCGAGCAATTGCCTTAGCAAAGGAATCCAGATTTCACAAGAGGACCAAGCACATCAAGAGACGCTTCAATTCCATCCGGACTTAGTCCGTGGGAGACATAGAGATTTGCAAGATACATACGGATCTGAATGTGGCGGACCCGTTGACTAAGCCTCTTCCACGAGCAAAACATGATCAGCACCAAGACTCCATGGGTGTTAGAATCATTACTATGTAATCTAGATTATTGACTCTAGTGCAAGTGGGAGATCAAGGAAATATGCCCTAGAGGCAATAATAAAGTTATTATTTATTTCCTTATTTCATGATAAATGTTTATCATTCATGCTAGAATTGTATTAACCGGAAACATAATACATGTGTGAATGCATAGACAAAACAACATGTCACTAGTATGCCTCTACTAGACTAGCTTGTTAATCAAAGATGGTTATGTTTCCTGACCATGAACAAAGAGTTGTTATTTGATTAACAAGGTCACATCATTAGTAGAATGATCTGATTGACATGACCCATTCCATTAGCTTAGCACACGATCGCTTAGTATGTTGCTACCGCTTTTATCCATGACTTATACATGTTCCTGTAACTATGAGATTATGCAACTCCGTTTACGGAGGAACACTTTGGTGCTACCAAACGTCACAACGTAATCGGGTGATTATAAAGGAGTACTACAGTGTCTCCAAAGGCAAATGTTGGGTTGGCGTATTTGAGATTAGGTTTTGTCACTCCGATTGTCGGAGAGGTATCTCTGGGCCCTCTCGGTAATGCACATCATCAAGCCTTGCAAGCACTACAACTAATGAGTTAGTTGTGAGATGATGTATTACGGAACGAGTAAAGAGACTTGCCGTAACGAGATTGAACTAGGTATTGATACCGACGATCGAATCTCGGGCAAGTAACATACCGATGACAAAGGGAACAACGTATATTGTTATGCGGTCTGACCGACAAAGATCTTCGTAGAATATGTAGGAACCAATATGGGCATCCAGGTCCCGCTATTGGTTATTGACCGAGAATAGTTCTTGGTCATGTCTACATTGTTCTCGAATCGTAGGGTCCGCACGCTTAAGGTTTCGATGACAGTTATTATGAGTTTATGTATTTTGATGTACCGAAGAAGTTCGGAGTCCCGGATGTGATCACGGACATGACGAGGAGTCTCGAAATGGTCGAGACATAAAGATTGATATATTGGAAGCCTATGTTTGGAGTTCGGAATGGTTCCGGGTGAAAACAGGAATTTACCGGAGTACCGGGAGGTTACCGGAACCCCCCGGGAGGTAAATGGGCCATAGTGGGCCTTTGGTGGAAAGGAGAAAGGGCCAGCCCTAGGTGGCCAAGCCTCCCCTTCTTCCCTAGTCCTACTAGGACTAGGAAAGGGGGCCGGCCCCCCTCTCTCTCTTTCCCCCTCCGGGAATCCTATTCCAACTAGAATTGGAGGGGGAATCCTACTCCCAGAGGGAGTAGGACTCCCTGGCGCGCCTCCCTTGGCCGGCCGGCCCCTCCCCTTGCTCCTTTATATACGGGGGCAGGGGGGCACCCTAGAACACACAAGTTTGATCTACGGATCGTTCCTTAGCCGTGTGCGGTGCCCCCCTCCACCATATTCCACCTTGGTCATACCGTCGCGAAGCTTAGGCGGCCCTGCGCCGTGAAACATCAAGATCGCCACCACGCCGTCGTCTTGATGGAACTCTCCTTCGACACTCGGCTGGATCGAGTACGAGGGACGCCATCGAGCTGTACGTGTGTCAAGAACTCGGGCGCGGAGTAACGGTGCCGGATCGGTCGGATCGCGAGGAGAACGTCTGACTACTTCCTCTACGTTGTGATCGCTTCGCCGGGTCTCACGAGGGTGCGAGACAGCACTCTCCCCTCGTTGCTATGCATCACCATGATCTTGCGTGTGCGTAGGAAATTTTTTGAAATTACTACGTTCCCCAACACTGGCACCCTTCAGCCTTTAGCTATTCCTGAATGGAAATGGGATAAAGTTGGTATGGACTTCATCACCGGCTTTCCCAGGACCAAGAGAGGGAATAATGCTATCTTCGTAGTCATTGACCGTCTTTCCAAAGTGGCTCACTTCCTTCCTGTTCGAGAGAGTATCACTGCTAGTCAGCTCGCTGACTTATATATTTCTCGAATAGTATCACTTCATGGTGTTCCACTAGAGATCAATTCAGACCGTGGTAGTCTTTTCACTTCTCATTTCTGGGAGAGTTTCCAAACTGCCATGGGAACCCATCTTTCTTTCAGTACCGCTTTCCACCCTCAGTCGAGTGGTCAGGTGGAACGGGTCAACCAAATCCTCGAAGACATGCTCAGAGCTTGCGTTATCTCATTCGGTATGGATTGGGAGAAGTGCCTTCCTTTCACCGAGTTTGCTTATAACAATAGCTATCAATCCAGTCTTAAGAAAGCTCCTTTTGAGATTCTCTATGGACGAAGATGTCGAACACCGTTGAACTGGTCAGAAACCGGTGAAAGACAATTCTTTGGACCAGACATGATCCAGGAGGCAGAAGAGCAAGTTCGCATCATTCGTGAGAATTTGAAAACAGCCCGATCTCGTCAAAAGAGCCAAGATGATCGCCATCATAAGGATATGACTTATGAAGTTGGTGACAAAGCTTACCTTGGGTTACTCCTTTGAAGGGTACCCATCGCTTTAGCATCAAGGGCAAGTTGGCTCCTCGTTACATTGGTCCTTTCGCATTCTCGCTAAACGAGGAGAGGTTGCCTACCAGTTGGAACTACCCCCACATCTTTCTCGAGTTCATGATGTCTTCCACGTCTCTCAACTCAGGCATTGCTTCTCGGATCCTATCCGTGGAGTGGACCACGAAATGCTTGATCTCCAAGATAACCTCACATATCGAGAGTATCCAGTTCGCATTCTTGATCAAGCAGAGCGTGTCACTCGACGCCATAACATCAAGTTTCTCAAGGTTCAGTGGTCTCATCATTCCGAGAGAGAAGCTACTTGGGAGCGAGAAGATCGTCTTCGACTGGAGTACCCCACCTTCTTTCCGTCGACCCCTAAATCTCGGGACGAGATTTTTTCAAGTGGGGGCGAGTTGTCACATCCCTAGATCTGGTATGACCTAGGCTAGCCCTTCATGTGTGCATCATGTTTAAATTTCATTTAAATTTGAAATGAGGATTTGTAAAACCCTCAGAAATCATTTATGGAAATGACCCAAATAAAAATTGCTCCAAAAAGGTCCAAGAAAATGCTCATGTTGCCCTCTGAAAATATTGGACGGAGATAAAAATCAAACCAATATTTTTAGGAGCTCATAAGTATTTATTTTGGGCATTTGGATTTAATCCAGTAATTATTTTGCCTTGGATATATAAATGTTATATATATAATATATGTCCAAAAATTATGTCATTTATTAAGGAGCTCTGGAATAATATAACTAGCTCCTGCAAAAATTGGCATAAGAAAATAAAATGGTTTAGTATTTTATTTAAACCAAACAAATGTCAGAAGAATAGGAAAAGAAATAAACGGGAAAAACTTACCCGCCACTGCGGCCATCAGCGCCTCGGCTGGCCTGCAGGCGCGCCCATCGCCCAACCGCCAACCGCCGTCCTCTGGCGGCGACGACAGGCAGGGGGCACGCTGCGCCAAGACGGGCCACGCTGCGTCCGCCGGGCCACGTTCCCGCCACCTCCTGCTTCCTCTGCCGCCTCGACGTCCCGAACGTCGCCACGCGCCGCCCGACCCCCTCTCACTCTCCCCAGCCCTCTCTTCTCTTCTCCCTCGCTCACTCCGCGCAAGACGGCGAATCGCGCCGATCGCCGCGTTCGCCGTTGCGCTGCCACCGCCTCCCTCGCCCAGAGAGCCGAAGCTCCGCCACGACCCGCTCTATCTCCTCGTCGAGCCACGCACCTCCGGACGGCCTCCATCGCCGCCATCGCCGTCGTCTTCCTCCTCGGGCTCCGCCGTCCGCCGCCGTCGATTCGCCGTCACCAGATCTTCCCCGAGCTCGCTGACGCCTTCGCTGGATCCGCCGTGAGCTCTACTTCGTTTCCCCCTCTTCCCCGTGCTCGTTTGCCCCGTCTAGGTAGCTCAACCACCGTGCCCGCAAGCTCCTCGCCGCCGGCCATGACGCCACGGTGGCCAGAGCCCGAACCAGCCACACCCGCGCGCGTCACCGTGTTCCTGGTGACGCCAGGAGGCCGTAGGAGCCCTCCGCGTCCACAGCCGTGCACCGCAACGCCGCGCCCGCAAGCCGCCGAACTCCGGCCGCCGCCGCGAGCTCTGCTCCGGCGAGCTCCGGCACCCCCACGGTCTCCCGCGTGTCCCACTGGATGCGCGCGAGCCTGGGCTTCGTGTAGATGGTCTCCGCCGCCCAATTGGTCGCCGGAGCGACGATCCCGCAGCCCGCCGCCGCGTCTGGCCTCGCCGGCGTCAAGTCGCCGGCGGGTTCGACCCCGTTTGACCAGGGTTTGACCACCCTGCGTCACTGACGCGTGGGGCCAGCCCCGTTAATTAAACAAGTTTAGGGTTAATTTAATTAAGATTAGTCACAGTC
Organism: Aegilops speltoides; assembly: GCA_021437245.1. NCBI lineage: Eukaryota > Viridiplantae > Streptophyta > Magnoliopsida > Poales > Poaceae > Aegilops > Aegilops speltoides. The sequence continues at coordinate 92,861,099 of CM038146.1, read as the reverse complement.
ACTGACACATGGGTCCCACCGGTCGGGTTTGACCTGGACCTGGCCGTTGACCCGCTGACGTCACGCTGACATCGGGCTGACGCATTTATTCATTTTCTGGATTTAAATTAATCAGGAAATTCCAGAAAATGTTCAAAACTTCAAAAATTCATATCAATTCAACCGTAGCTCAGATTGAAATAATTTATATATGAAAAATTATCAGAAAAATGCAACCTTTCCATATGTACTAGTTTCATGCGTGACAAACCATCTTATACATGCTGAATATGAGAAAAACACATTATGGCATATTAAGAGACTTAATTTAGAGTTGCATTTGAGCTTTTGGTTCAAATGGACTTCAAACCAAATGATTACTAGTTGCATTAGCTCAAACAGCATCACATCTTCATGCCATGTTCATGCATCATATTGTTGCATATGTTTGTGTATTGATTGCCGACACTGTTCCTTCTCGATAGGTCCTGCTCAGGAGACCGCTCCAGAGTACTGCCTCTATGAAGCAAAGGCCTCCTTGTTGATCTACCGGGCAAGCAAACCCCTTGTTCATTCCGATAAAATCCTACCCTCTCGCTCCTGCTCTCGCTTATTGCATTAGGACAACAACGATTCATCTGCTACTTTGTGCTGCGGTAGTTGAACCCATTCCTCTGCATGACTGTCATTGCCACAAGAATAGTTAAAACCCACTAGCATGTGTAGGAGTTGATTGAGCCCATGTTTTGTTCCTACCATGCTATGCCCGCTATTGCTTAGAGTTGTGTCGGTCGATTCATTGGGAATGAATTGGAGTGTTATGAGTTGTTCGGTGCCGAGAGTTAAGTGTGTGAACACGATTTGGTAAAGGTAGCGGTGAGAGGCCATGTAGGAGTACGTGGTGGGTTGTCTCACCGAACCGCCCTTAAGCAATCGAGTTCTATGTATGTTGTCCAATGACTCGATACTACCACACATTGGGCTCCGGCGCCAAGCCCTCTCGACTTATTAACCAACTTGATCTCTCGTCCGTGAGTTGCAACTAGTTTCGGTGTTTGTAGGTAGTGTTAGTAGTCTACCAAGTGGCACCCGACCAGGTGGGCTTGGGACAGACTAGGCACCAGTGGCACGGTGTACCAAGCGTAGATCCATCCGGCGAGGTGGGCTTGGGAACCCTGTTCACATCGTTTGGGGCCGTGAGCGACACCCCGGCCGGATCTCCTTGCGGATAGTACCCAAATAGCCGATAAACCTGGATTAGAGTCTTGTGTGGTTAGTCAGGTCGTGGCCGACTCCCTCACCAGGCTTCCGCTTGAAGGTTGCCGAGATACACGTTGTGTACATGGTGGTAAGTGGCGAGAGTGTGTGAAGAAGTACACCCTGCAGGTTAACATGATCTATTCAATAGCGGGTCCGGATATGGACTTCTTGGATGCTTACATGGTACATAGACAACTTGAAGTGGATACTATAAAATGCTCAAGACAAGTGTGAGTGCTATGGATGGCCTTCTCGTAGGAAGACGGGGATGAATCCATAGTAGTGTATTGAGTGGTGATTAGTGGACTCGTGTGCGCCATATCACCTCAAGAAGTTCGGTAGTCGTGAAACAGATAGCCACAGAGTCAAAGCTGGCTTGTCGCAACTAAACCCCACATTACCCTCTTGATACAAATGCATGTATGATAGGATCTGATGTAAGTCTTGCTGAGTACCTTTGTACTCATGGTGCTTTATTTATGTTTTTGCAAATAAGACTACGGTCTTACTAGTGTTCTCGTGGACTTGACGAGTAGCTTGTACCTCAGCTACGATCTTGATCGGATGTTGTAGATAGTCGGGCTCTTCACCTTTTTTCATTTGTAGATGTCTGTACCTGCACATGTAATGCTTCCGCTTGTTGCTTGTATGCTTCGTATGATGGGTCATGTGACCCTGCTTGCAATATATGCTTTGGTGGCTCTTCCGAGCCTTTATCTATATGAGTTGTTGAGTTATGCTTGTGATGCCACGTTGTACAACACATACTTGCATGTTATCGTCGTGTAATGTGTATTGCTATGTGTGGGATCCGACTATCTAGTTGTTTATCTTTAGTAGCCTCTCTTACCGGAAATGTCTCCTAGTGTTTCCACCGAGCCCCAGTAGCTTGCTACCGCTCCGAACACTTAGGCTGGCCGGCATGTGTCCTTCTTCGTTCTCGTGGTTCGTCCTTCGGGAAATGTCACGCGATGAATACCGAGTCCTGTTAGCCGCTACAGCCCGGTTCACGGAGTCTGTTAGCCCAGTGCTACAGCCCGGATTCACTCGCGATGATGACCGACACGCTCGATGTTGGGTCATGGATGCCTCGTCCTGTAAGTTTGTGCCACTTTGGGTTTACGACTAGCCATGTCAGCCCGGGCTCCTTATCATATGGATGCTAGCGACACTATCATATACGTGTGCCAAAAGGCGCAAACGGTCCCGGGCAAAGGTAAGGCGACACCCGCGGGGATACCGTGCGTGAGGCCGCAAAGTGATATGAAGTGTTACATGCTAGATCAATGTGGCATTGAGTCGGGGTCCTGACACAACTGGGGATGAAAATATGAACGATAGGTGTAAGTAGTTATCCAGAGGGATTTATCGATGGAAGTGAATTGCAAAAGCGATGGCACATAGTCTCGGGAGCACATCGTAGGGTATCTTCGGAATCTTCTGGTGCAGCAGGCGGTCATCGGTAACAGGGGCTCTCCGGGAGGAAGTACTTGCGAGAACCTAAAGTTAGTTTTGTTTTTAGCAAAATCATTTAACCCGAATAGAAGAGAGCTCAGAGTCCCAGAGTAAAGACGAGGAATAAAAGATCCTACTACCACCCAATGGCGACGTGGGCCCATGGGCCGCACAGCCATGTTAGTAAAAGTTTTGTAAAGTCTAGACTCGACTTCGGCCAAGGAGTTGGAAAGGGGATTCCTACAGGCAGTCGGCTCTGATACCAACTTGTGACGCCCTCGATTCAATCGTACACTAATCATGCACGCAAACGTGTACGATCAAGATCAGGGACTCACGGGAAGATATCACAACACAACTCTAAAACATAAATAAGTCATACAAGCATCATAATACAAGCCAGGGCCTCGAGGGCTCGAATACAAGTGCTCGATCATAGACGAAGTCACGGAAGCAACAATATCTGAGTACGACATAAGTTAAACAAGTTTGCCTTAAGAAGGCTAGCACAAACCGAGATACAGATCGAAGAGGCGCAGGCCTCCTGCACAGGATCCTCCTAAACTACTCCCGGTCGCCGCCAACGGCAGGCGACGTAGTAGTAGGCACCTCCAGTGTAGTAGTCGCCATCGACGGTGGCGTCGCCTCTGGGCTCCAACATCTGGTTGCGACAACCGTAAAGAAAGGAAAGGGGGAAAAGGGGAGAAAGCAACCGTGAGTACTCATCCAAAGTACTCGCAAGCAAGGATCTACACTACATATGCATGGGTATATGTGTAAAGGGCCATATCGGTGGACCGAATGCGAGAATGCCGTAATAAGAGGGGATAGCTAATCCTCGTCAAGACTACGCTCGCAGCCTCCGCCTTGCAAAGATGTAGAAGAGAGTAGACCAAGTCCTCCAAGTAGCATCTCCAAGTAGCATCTCCAAGTAGCATCTCCAAGAGCATCGCATAGCATAATCCTACCCGGCGATCCTCTCCTCGTCGCCCTGTTAGAGAGCGATCACCGGGTTGTCTGTGGAACTTGGAAGGTGTGTTTTATTAAGTATCCGGTTCTAGTTGTCATATGGTCAAGGTACAACTCCAAGTCGTCATGTTACCGAAGATCACGGCTATTCAATAGATTAACTTCCTGCAGGGTGCACCACATAACCCAACACGCCGATCCCATTTGGCCGGACACACTTTTCGGGTCATGCCCGCCACGGAAGATCAACACGCCGCAGCCCCACCTAGGCACAACAGAGAGGTCAAGACGCGGTCTAAACCTAAGCGCCGCAGGGTGCGGGCCCATCGCCTCGAAAGCACACTGACGTTATGCGACGCTGTGACGGAAGCGAAACTAGCCCCTTAATACAAGTGCAAAGCTTACGTTCCAATCCGGCTGCGCGCCACTCGATCGCCGACGCCAAGAAGGCTTCGCCGATACCACGACGCGGGATACCCATAACTACTCCCACGTAGATGGTTAGTGCGATAGACCAAATGGCCGACTCGGATCAAATACCCAGATCTCGTTAAGCGTGTTAAGTATCCGCGAACGCCGAACAGGCCAGCCCACACTGCCTCCTAGGTGGTCTCAACCTGCCTGCCGCTCCGCCACAAAGTAACAATCGGGGCCGTCGGGAACCCAGCCCACCTCTACGGGATGGAGCCACCGTCCTTTCGGCCCCTCATCGAATCACTGCGGGTACTCATCGAGTGACCCGACTTTAGTCACCATCAATCAGATGTATGTATGTATGTATAGTATATACCCGTGATCACCTCCCAAGTGATCACGGCCCGATAGTATAGCAAGGCGGTCGACAAGAATGTAGGGCCAATGATGATAAACTAGCATCCTATACTAAGCATTTAGGATTGCGGTAAGGTATCAACAGATGTAGCAACAATGTCGGGCTATGCATCGAATAGGATCAATCGAAAGCAAGAATATGCTACACTACTCTAATGCAAGCAGATAGAGGAGAATAGGCGATATCTGGTGATCAAGGGGGCTTGCCTGGTTGCTCGGCAAGAGAGAGGGGTCGTCAACTCCGTAGTCGAATTGGGTCGCCGCGGTCTCGGGTCTACCGGAAAGAAGAGGGGCAGAAACAAGAAATACATAGCAAGCAAGTGCATAACAGACAACAAGCGAGCTAGACGTGTTCTATCGCAGATGAGGTGATACCGGTGAAGGGGGAACATCCGGAAAGTATCCCGGTGTTCCGTGTTTTTCAGACAGATGAACCGGAGGTGAAATGTTGCAGGTTCACTATGCTAGGGACGTGGCGGATGAACGGGCTGCGTATCCGAATCGCCTCGCTGCTCGAGCAACTTTCATGTACAAAGTTTTTCATCCGAAGCTACGGTTTATTTTATATTAATTTTAAAAGATTTAAACATTTTAGAATTTATTTAATTATTTTAAATCAACATTATCCAGAATAGTGTTTGCTGATGTCATCATGACATCAGCATGACGTCATCAGTCAACAGAGGTGTTGACTGGTCAACTGACGTGTGGGTCCCGTTCGTCATTGACTTTTTGGTCTAGTTAGGCTTTAACTAATCTAATTACTGTTAAATTAAACTAACTAGTTAATTAGATTAATTATCTAGGATTAATTAATTTAATTAATTTAGTTAATTAATTAATTACATTCATTATTGTTATTTTTTTTCTAAAACGTTCTGAGCGGGCCCCCTTTGTCATAGGGCCCTGGGGGCTAGCGAGCACGGGCGCTACGGGCGGTCGGGCGTTATGGGCGCCGATCGGGCGTTCGCCAGATCGCCGGGCGAGGAGGCCCGAGGCGGCTTGCGCGCTGGCACCGGGCGAGGCTACGGCGGGCGAGGCGCTGGCGCAGCCAGCCATGGATCGCATACGACACTGCGGGGACGGAAACGGGACGACGGTGCGGGGAACCGACGAGCGAGGGTGGAGGTGGTCGCGGGCGACTGTGGCGTGGCGGCGGACGTGGACCACGGGCGCGGCGCGCGGGAACGCTGCCACGCACGCGCTGGGCGCGGTAGGGAAAACGGCGTCGGCGACAGAGAGGGGAAGGGAGGAAGCTCACAGGGGTTTGTAGGGAAAGGGCAGTGGGGCGCGGGGTGGAGGTCGGGGACGACGGCGACGCAGGGGAGGCCGACGGTGCTGGCGGTCCGGTGAGGTGGCCTCTGGTGACGACGACGTGGTTCCGGCGACGGGGTCGGGCCGCCATGGACGGAGCGCGCCCGGAGCTCGACGCGGTGCACGAGAGAGCGGAAGGAGGCCGGGAGGTGTGGAGCCGGCGAGGTGGCGTCACGGAGGAGGATGGAGGCGCGGTGGCATGGCGACGGGCGGCGTCGGGGCAAGGGCGTGGTCGCCCCGATCCCGATCTGGATCGGGGAGTGGGGGAGCGAGTGAGTGGGGGTGCGTGGTGGTAGTGGGTTAGGGTTTCGGGATGGGGGATATGGGGAGGCCGTTGGGCGAGGGGAAGCTGGGCGGCTGGCTGGAACATGGCCCAGTTGGGCCGGGGGTTCTCTTCCCTTTTTCTTTCTTTCTTTCTTTTCTTTATTTTTCTTTTCCTTTTTCTGCTTTTATTTAATTTAGGCATTTAGGTATTTTATAAAATCGTGTCTTCTACACCATAATTACCTATGTCATTTTTGGCACTGTTTGAACATTTTTGTTTCAACTTCTAAAAACTTTTGTTGTTTGCCATTTTTTTAATTGATTACTGGATCGGTTTTGATCTAACGATAGATTAGCAGCAGTAACTGTGGTGACGTGACAGCATTAGCGTGGGATCACTGTAGCTTAATTATCCGGGCGTCACATTGTAACTCTATCAAATGGCTATGAGGAACTGAACACTCTCCCCAATCCCCCGACTTGGAATGAGGAGGGCGAGCAGAAGAGCTACGACGGCCGGACATGCTGGAATGGTTTTTTGCGGAGCACTCTGTTGGATGCTATCTCTGGGAGGGAGAGTGAGGTTTGGATCTAAGAATCCCCGGCCCTTCAAATAGACGGTCAGCCCGGAGGATCGAGGGTGGCAAATGCAAAAATGCCTCGACTCCTCGCATTCGCTCGACACGTGGAGATGGTCATTACTAAGGCACTAAAGCCGAGGAGCACAACATTGATTGGAGGCCGGACACTATTTGTCGTAACAGGTACTTTGGAGTATTCGGAGAAGGAGCCCGCCTTGCAATGTCGAAGACAATACTGCGCACCGGACTCATCGTCATTGAAGCCTGGTTCAGGGGCTACTGAGGGAGTCCTAGATTAGGGGTACCCGACAATCGGATCGTACAACGCCCGCACTATTGAAGCGTGAAGATACAAGACTCAAGACTTCGGCCCGTGTCCGGATGGGACTCTCCTTTGCTTGGAAGGCAAGCTTGGCAATCCGGATATTATATTTCCTTCCTTGTAACCGACTCCATGTAAACCCTAGCCCTCTCCGGTGTCTATATAAACTGGAGAGGTTGGTCCTTAGAAGGCCGATCACAATTACAATCATACCATCATAGGCTAGCTCTTAGGGTTTAGCCTCTACGATCTCGTGGTAGATCTACTCTTGTACTACCCATATCATCAATATTAATCAAGCAGGAAGTAGGATTTTACCTCCATCGAGAGGGCCCGAACCTGGGTAAACATCTGTGTCCCTTGCTTCATGTTACCATCAGCCTTGACACACAGATCGGGAAACCCTACCCGAGATCCGCCGGTTTTGACACCGACAGAGGGTATGAACCATAGAGAAGTTATAATACAGTATATATTACACCAATATGAATTTAAAATGAGTTCACAACAGTACCTAAGTGGTGATTTATTTTCTTATACTAACGGAGCTTACGAGTTTTCTGTTGAGTTTTGTGTTGTGAAGTTTTCAAGTTTTGGGTAAAGATTCGATGGACTATGGAATAAGGAGTGGCAAGACCCTAACCTTGGGGATGCCCAAGGCACCCCAAGGTAATATTCAAGGACAACCAAGAGCCTAAGCTTGGGGATGCCCCGAATGGCATCCCCTCTTTCGTCTTCGTTCATCGGTAACTTTACTTGGAGCTATATTTTTATTCACCACATGATATGTGTTTTGCTTGGAGCGTCATTTTATTTGGTTAGTATTTGCTTGCTGTTATTTAGAATAATGTTTTGCATCTATATTTTCAATAAAAATGTCAAGGATAGCCTTTACCATGCTTATTTTGCTAGTATACATGTTGCTGTTCCAAAACAGAAAGTTTACCGTTGTTGCAAAAATTCCCTAGAAAAGTAAGAAAATGATAAAATGTTGAAACTTTTTGCATATTGAGCTCTGATAAATCTTCTACAGTGTGGTAGACCTTCATAATTTTTAGAATTTTAGAAGCATGTATATCAGTAGCCCCTGAGACTTGAAACAGTTGGCACAACTGATTTAAGGATCGTCGTGTGCATAGATTCTGACAGAGAAGAATACCCAGCTATCCAAAGAGCTGGAGGAGTGCATGGCCCAACTGCGGGCCGCAATTGCCGTGATGGAGGAGTCTACGAAGGCCCCATCTGGTAATATTTGCTTTAAACGAAAATAATGTCATGGCATGTACCAGTTAAGTTTTCGGCATGAATGCGATTCTAACAATAGAATCTGCAGACAATCCCGGAGGCAATGTGGAGATCGTACCAGAGGATGAGCAACATGTTCGGGGACAGCTGAAGGTTGGCCAGCGTGTGCTTACAAAGGTTATAAAGGAGAAAAATACTCTCCCGGACGCGAACGTCCGACTGGACGTCGAATTAAAGGATGTTCGGGCCCAGCTTGCTGACTCCGTAAAGGAGAATAAGAGGCTATGGTGCGGCATATTCAGTAAGTGTTCTGACGAACCACTATAAAGTTTGGCAAAGAAGCGTGCTAACAGAATTATGTCTATAGGCATGCTAACAGGCCGTTCCGAGGAGGAGATGCCCGGATCTGCAGGCGATCTTCTGCCGGAGCTCTCACAACTACACGAACAAGTTCGGCAGGTGATGCGGGGCATTGCCCAAGCCTTGTGGCCGTCCGCCTCCCTGCTAGGAGGCATGGGGGAGCTTGTGGAGATGCTCAAGGGAGCGTGGCAGCGCTTCCAATTATGGAATATATCGGCCTGCCGACAAGGCGCAAGGGAAGCCTGGGCCATGGTGAAGACGCGGTACACCAACGCTGACCCGAACCACATGGCCGAGGTCGGGCCTGTAAGGTCAGATGGGAAGGAGATCCCTGTACATCTGGTGTATGACCAAGTAGCATTAGCCGCTAAGTATTCCCAATAGGACTGTAGGCTAGACAGCCTGTTGGATGGTATAGAAGAAGAATTTAGCCAGTCTAAGTGACATTGTACATCGAAGGACATATTTTGTCCCTAGCCGGATTGTAAATCATTTGTCTTGGACGACCTTTTCGCTTCAACCTCTGGACCCGACAGTCTGGAGTATCCGAATACCCGCTCGGTTATGTGAAAAACCGGGGCACGCGTGGAAACCAGGCGTAGGGGTCATAAGTGCTTGAACAGACAAGTACCCAACTAGTTATGTTATATTACATGGGTAGTAAGAAACATCTTCGTGGAGAATAGTTACATAAGGGTTCCTTTCCCTGGGTGTACATGCATTGATGTGCATGTCCGAACTGCGAAAATTTACGCAGGATATAGGCATCTGGGGGCATGTTTTATAATAGGTAAAATACATCTTTTGTTCACCGACCGAATATTCCCTTAAGAACGCTAGCTTTCGGCTTCACCCAGTCCGAGGTACATATCCGGCTGACCCGGCAGTAACAATTGCAGAGCTGCTCCCCTTATGCCCTAGCCGAATTAACGGGAATGTAGGGCATAAACACAAGAGCCAGGCAACCCGGCTTGGCCAAAACTTAAGTCATATCAATTCATATAGTGGTGAAAAAAGGCACATATGGAGAAGTGACGCATATGTGGTGGGCATAAAGCCCAGAAGACAATTAAGCTTCTGTGTAAGAAGCCCCCAGGTATATTGAGCGCGCATAGCGCGGCCAGAGTGTGCGGGCAAAGCATACTTGAAGCTTTTAAGACTATAAATGTAAAAGGGAGAGAGAGAGGATATAATTTTAAAAGGGAGACGGAGGTAAGGAGACAAACACGGAGTTCGGCACTAGGCGTAGCATCTTCGGAGTCTGGCCGTGTTCCATGGGTTCGGCTCGAGTCGATTGTCTGATGCATCACGCAAACGGTACGCACCTCCAGTGAGAACTTTGTCAATGATGAAGGGGCCCTCCCACTTGGGCTTGAGCTTGTTCTTTTTCTTCTCTGGTAGGCGTAGAACGAGTTCTCCAATGTTATGAGTTTTGGCCCGCACTTCTATGATTTGATACCTTCGAGCCTGCTGTTAATAGAATGCGGAACGCGCCTTCGCGATGTCACGCTCCTCCTCTAGGGCATCTAAGCTGCCCTGCCGATCCAGCTCGGCTTCTCTCCCTTCGTAGATGCGCACTCTAGGTGAATCGTGGATGATATCGCGGGGTAGCACTGCCTCTGCACCGTACACCATAAAAAATGGTGTGTATACGGTTGTGCGATTTGTCGTGGTCTGCAGCCCCCATAATACGGAGTCAAGCTCCTCGACCCAGTGCGTATCTGATTCCTTCAAGGATCGCACTAGTCTTGGTTTAATGCCGCTCATAATAAGACCGTTCGCTCATTCGACTTGACCATTTGTTTGGGGGTGATAGACGGAGGCGTAATCAAGTTTTATGCCCATTTTGCCGCACCAGGTTTTCACCTCATCGGCTGTAAAGTTTGAGCCGTTATCGGTGATGATGCTGTGGGGGACACCATAGCGGTGTACGACCCCGGATATAAAGTCTATCACTGGTCCCGATTCGGCCGTTTTAACTGGTTTGGCTTCTATCCATTTGGTGAATTTATCGACCATGACCAACAAGTGTTTCTTCTTATGGCTTCCTCCTTTAAGGGATCCAACCATATCAAGCCCCCAGACCGTGAAGGGCCAAGTTATGGGGATTGTTTGGTGGGCGGTGGGCGGCATATGGCTTTGATTTGCAAAAAACTGTCAACCGACACAGTGTTGGACAAGGTTTTGTGCGTCTGCCCGGGCTGTCAGCCAGTAGAAACCTGTACGGAAGGCCTTGCTAATGAGCGCCTGGGCTGCGGCGTGGTGGCCGCCGAGTCCGGCATGAGTTTTGGCCAAGAGCTGCCGCTCTTCCTCTTTGGAGATGCACCTTTGGAGCACTCCTATCGCTCTTTTCTTATAAAGCTCTCCCTCGTGGACTTTGTAGGCTTTAGAGCACCGCACAATGCAACGTGCCTCCACTACAGAAAAAAGACACATCCGTGAAATTTTGGGACGAACGAATTTTTTCCTATCATACATATGACACATCTATGACGATAATTCTGACAAAAACCGGTATCATCACAGATGCGGTAGGCTCCTAATTCTATGACAAAAAATCATGACAGAAAATGGGCTTTTCGTCCTGGGCAGGCCGGAGACGCAGCTGCATGACATTCTTTGGGCCGTCCATGACGGAAAAAACCGTGGTAGAAGTAAGGGGGAGGAAAATTTCGGTGAGTTGCCGGTTACGGTGGGAGGTCGGGGGCCGAGCGATGCGCGTTTCTCTCGTACATGTACGCGCGTGTGTGCGAGGCGTTGGCTCTAACTAAACCCGAGCGAGGCGTTGGGCTCTAACTGAACCCGAGCGAGGCGTTGGGCTCTAACTGAACCCGAGCGATTGCACTGCAGGCTATGCATTACTGAACCCGAGCGATTGATTGATGGCTGTTAACTGAACCCGATCGAGCGATTCCTTCACTACTGCTGCTAACTGAAGCCGATTGATTGGATGAACAGTGAGCGTTGCGGGGCGGTTTTGATGAACAGTGAGCGGTGGCGTTGCCTCTGGATGAACAGGACCCTGTGGTGTGGAGGGCTGGATGAACAGTAGACGGTGGAGGGGTGGTCGTGGAGGGGTGGTTGAACAGGACCCCGTGGTTGGGAGGGCTGGATGAACAGTAGACGGTGGAGGGGTGCCCGTGGAGGGGTGGTTGAATAGTAGCCGGTGGAGTAGCGCACGGTGGAGGCTGGATGAACAGGAGCCCGTGGAGGCTGGAGGAGGTCGACGGTGGAGATGAATAGTATCCCGTGGAGTCCCGTTTTGCGGTACGCCACACCCCTCCCGATGAACAGGACCCCCGTTTCGACCGTAGCGCTCCAACACAAGTTTGTTTCCTCCGTTTTGCGGTACGCCACACCCCTCCCGATCAACAGGACCCCCGTTTCGTCCATTGGAGGTCCATTTCGCCCGTTTTGCGGTACGCCACACCCCTCCCGATCAACAGGACCCCGTTTCGACCGTAGGAGGTCCGTTTCCTCCGTTTTGCGGTATGCCACACCCCTTCCGATCAACAGGACCCAGTTCCGAATGTAGGAGGTCCGTTTCCTCCGTTGTGCGGTACGCCAGGCCTCGTTTCCATCGCCTATTCTGTCCAAGCCCTCCCGATGAACACGACCACGCATTCCGTTCCGACCCAGCCCGTTGGCTCCCACACGTTCCGTTGCCTCCCGATGAACACGACGCATTCCATTGCCTCCCCATGAACACGACGCATTCCGTTGCCTCCCCATGAACACGACGACGACGCTGTTTCTCCAGTCCGACCCAGCCATGTACACGAGCCCTGGCCGTACGTATGCGCGAGTAGGCATTCGAGACCTCGCCCTTATGTACACATACATGGCCGTATTTTCTTTCTTGCACCCTGGCCGCTATACGTACGTGTACATGCTACGTGCGCGCCTCTACTATGACACATGCGCGCCTCTACTACGACACATGCGCGCCTCTACATCGACCAGTATGTACGTACACGTTCGAGACCAGGATGACAACGCTACGTACGCTTCGACCAGGTGGATCCCGATTGTCAGGCACTTCTTTGCCTGCGAAGATGTAGCTGGTGGGTCCCAACAGTCAGGGGGCAAATCGTTTTGTTTTTTTGCCCGAACGCACTTCCTTGCGTGCGAAGGTGTAGCTGGTGGGTCCCAGCAGTCAGGGGGCGAATCGTTTTTTTTTGCCCGGACGCACTTCCTTGCGTGCCAAGATGAAGCAGGTGGGTCCCAGCAATCAGGGGGAAATGTTTTTTCCGTGAAATACAGTGGCCCGTCCGGTGGGTCCCAGCTATCAGGTGGAGGAATCATTGTTTTCCACGTAATAAGGAGGCACTTCCTTCTCATGCGTCGTGGACCCGGTATCGGCCTCTCCACGCATCCACATCCGATGGAAGTCGTTCCTTGACCATGTTGACCAGGCCGCACCAAGAGCACCACGGCGGTGGACGACGGCGAGGCCTAGGAAGGGGACGACACGGAGCCGGGAAAGACGCGGCAGTGGAAGCCCGCGCGGAGAGAAGTACGAGGGTTCACTTGTTCGGTTGGGGTGTGAGGCTGGCGTCGCTGCAGGGCCTGGCCAGTGGTGGGAATAGTAGGGGGCGGTGAGGCCTCCGCGACAGCACAACCGGCCACGGGAGGCAGGAGCATGTGGCACGACCGGCGCTGGTTTGGGCGGCTGGAGCAAGAAGACCAGAGGTTGAAGAAGCACTACGGTCGTTGGATGGACATCGTACGATCACTGGAGCTAGAATCGTTCATATTGACTAAGTTAACAAAGCCCTCCGTCCGCGTCAACTTAGTTGGCCCACAAGTCATCCTCCCACTATGGTGGGTCCCAGCTAGCAGGGTGGGTATTCATTTTTTGTGCGTAATAAGGAGGCACTTCCTTGCGTGCGAAGATATAGCTGGTGGGTCCAACATGTCAGCAGGGGGAACGTTTTTTCGCGAAATACAGAGGCCCTTCCGGTGGGTCCCAGCTGTCAGGTGGAGGAATCATTACTTTGCACGTACAGTCCACGGCCGATGGATGTCGTTTGTTGACCACGTTGACCAGGCCGCACCGAGAGCACCATGGCGGTGGACGACGGCGAGGCCTAGGAAGGGAACGACACGGAGCCGGGGAAGAATCGGCAATGGTTGCCCACGCGATGGGGAGTACGAAGGTTTACTGGTCCGGCTGCCGTCGCTGGAAAATAACAGGAGGTGTGGGTGAGTAGAGGAATGGCCTGGCCAGCAATGAAGTAGGGTGGGGCAGTGTAGCATGTGCGACAGCACAGCCGGCCATGGGAGGCGGGAGCAGGCAGTCCCACTGGAGCTGGTTTGGGCGGCTGGAGCAAGAAGAACAGATATTGAAGAAGCAGCACGGCCGTTGGATTAACATCCAACGGTCACTGCTGCTAGAATCATTTGTGGACTAAGTTGACAAAGCCAAAGTACACGTCAACCTAGTAGACCCACAAGTCAACCTCCAAATCTGTCCCAAACAGCATACAGCCCGAAATTTCGAGCCAGATTCAAATTAATTTTAAATCTAAATATACCTTAATTTAAATTCAATGAAATATTACCCGCACAAAAACAATGAAATTTAAAATATCAAAATCCGAAAGAAAACAGTATTTGGGAACTAATTGCCTGTTTGCTGTATTTTTTCATTTTACATCCCATTTATTATTACTTATAACCCATTTATTATTACTTATAGCCCATTTCCTGGGCAAAATGCATCCCTCCTCATCCTGAAAGATTTCCAGCCCAGCAGGGCGTAGAAAAGCAAGTAGGCCTATGTTGGTTATTCTGCACAAAACAAAATAGCTGGCTAGCCATTTTTCAGAAAGGAAAAAAACAAACTGGGCTGGTCATGTGCTAAGCATATGAAATAAAAGCCTGGGCTAGACAGGCCATGGGTCCCGCACAACCCAGTTGATACCCTTCTCCGTCCCGAAAAAACAAAATTACTGCACGCGCTGCTGGGTCCGTACTGTCATCCTCACCATGTACAATCATCTCCTTATTCCTCTCGGTTGTTTACCATGTTGACAACACCGGAGGGCGGCGCCGCGCCGAGTGAACCAAGGCGGAGGACGATGGTGAGGCCTCGAATGGGAACGAATAGGAGCCGGGGAAGATCACAGCCAGTCGTGGGAGGCGGGAGCAGGCGGTCCCACCAGCGCTGGTTTGGCTTTGGCGGCTCGAGGAAGAAGAGACTAAAGAAACACGACAAACATTGAGGGTCAATCCAACGGTCAAGGTTGGCACAATCGTTTTTTGACTAAGCGGACACCAAGTAGCATACTTTTTATATATAGGAAGAAAACTGCAAGGAAAATGCGTTCTTCTGCCGTCCTCCTCACAGGGAACGTTCGCCACATAAGTGACTAGCACCATTGGTTTTCAACCAAGAGGTCTAGGGTTCAAGTCCGAGGAACTCTCAATTTTGTCCTCCTTCCTTCCTCGCAAAAAAGGGAAACAAAATCAAAGACTTGGGAAGGCGTACAGAACAAGCTAGTGTACCAGTAAAGAGACGTTGCCGAGTTTTAGAAAAAAGAAAGACGTGCTCCTGTAGCTGGTTCCAATCCAAACCTAGACTATGACTATATATGGTGCTATGCTACTCTGCAAGTAATGAAACTAACATATCCAACGTTCACTTCTCCTCTTCTCTACTTACTCTGCCTAGCATCAGAAGCTCTGGCTGCAGCAACCATGTCCGCTAGCTGCTCGTCCACCTGCTCTTCAGCAGGCAACAACCAGATATGTGCCAAGTCGCCACCCATACCATCCCCTGTGGGTCTCATCACACCCACGCAAGCACGCGCGCCGCAGCCGATTGCTCATCGCAACCCGCTACCATTGGTGTGGTGCCACTGCTGCAAATCACGCAGAGTCATCCGTCGCGTCTCAACCACAATCCGCAACCCTACCGAGTCTTCTACAAATGCCCGAATCATGGGGTAATAATATGATTAAGTGTTGTTCTGCTGCTTTCAGTTGCTGATTTTTTTAATAGTTTGGTTGATGATCTTCCAATTTGATTCATGCAGAAAAGGGAAGATTCGTGTGATTTGTATTTCTAAGAAGTTGTTGATGTGGGGGAATGCAACTACGCTGATTATTTGGTTAGCCGAGGAATCCCAATACCAGCAGGTTGGGGTGTTGGACAAGTAACTGAAGGAACGGCAAAAGAGGAAGATGCAGAGAAGAAGGTTAAAGATGCAGTTCCTCTGATCATGGCCAAGCAACAGCTGCTGAACGGCCTTGACAGCAATGAGGAGATGAAAGAGCTTGTGAAGATAATGGGCAAAATTGATGTGCTCTGTAGGATGATTGTCTCTTTATTTGCAGTGTATGTAGCACTTGTGATGTATTTAGTGGCTACGACATGAGCACTTTGCTGAAACTAGTAATAAATGAAACCTGTGTAGCAGGCTGGGCATAGTGTTGTGAACATCTAATGATTTATATTAACGGAAATCAGGGGGTATCCCCTTTTGCTCATATAAATAAATAAATAGCAGAGGCCCTATCGGGTCAGCTTTGTTCTCATTCGAAGACATCGAGCAAATTGCAGTCCAACTACAAACGATGTCATCAAATTCAAGTTTCGCAGCCAAATATGAGTACAACTAAACAACAAAGCCATCATGTTTTAGTTGTCATACAATCATCAAACACAAATCAGCATACATAAGAAGTGATGTTCTCACAGCAAAATACTAAACAACATGTTCATCAGGTTTCAGGTGTCATAGCAAACACAATTTCACATAGTAGATAAAAACGTCTTCGACGAGCAAATACGACAAAAGCAATGTAATCATCATCCACAGCAGTAGCGTCAACATCTTCGCCATGTGTATCAGTCTGAATCATAATTCCCCACGGTGTCATCTTCTTCTTCGTCATCAACGTCCTCGAACGTTGGCTTCTTCTTGATCAACTCTTGTATGTCCACAACACGACAGGCAATCTTTTCGCCGGCATCATTGACGTGATGGTTCTCAAAGATATTAGGAACATCTGTGTTATCTTGTACATCAGGAGCAGTGTAAGCATCATCTTGTTGTGCAACTTCATTAAACGAATTCCTCTGCTCAAACCATTGCAATACTCTCTAGTCATCGCTACGTGCAAATGTGTCTTCCAAGAAAAATATCTGTGTTGCTCGATTTGCCAAAATAAAAGGCTCGTTGGTCTGGTATGCCACCTTGACATTGATGGATTTGGAATAATCATCAGCTCTGGGTTTTGCGATCATGGAAAACAGGTTATACCAACGACAGCACAATAGAACCACACACCGATGATCCTCGGCGGAGATATCTGCAATCGAACAATGTCATTATGTTAGCATACATTTCAGTTGTCTCTTTGTCATATGTATCCGTGCTCATGATGGCACTGTTTTGTGTCTTCCTGCCTTCGTCTCGTGCAAGGGTGTTGTAGCGCACATCTCCAACAATGCAAGATTCATAATGTCTTACCCAAGTATCAGGACCCATTGCTAGTGAGTAAAGGGCATCATCAACTGCATGCCCATCCTCCCGCATCTTCTTAACCTATGGTTAGAAAATAGACAAGCTGATCATCTTATGTACTCAATATATTAAAAAAATTGACAGTGCACTTCAAAAGCTTACATGGTTCTTGAACCATTTCACAAATCCTGCCATAACCAGTTTGTCAATGTGTCTTGGATTTTGCGGCAGTAACTCCTCTTTGTAGATGCTGCACAACATAGTGATGGCGTCAAACATCTAAATATATAAGAATGTGCTGCAAGTTTAGTAGATTACGATGTATAAGCTGCAGTACTGCACTTACTTGATATAAGGTAGTATCTCAAGACAATTATTCAACACATACCAAACCATTTTGTCCAAATCTTTAGGTTTGTCCTCTTGTCGACTCTTCCCTGTAACTCGAACAGAATAATCAAAAACATTGAGCCCGGGATTGTCTTCACCCACCTCTTTGCTAAGCTGATCAGCTGTTTCAATGTATTTTGAGCAGAATGTCAACGCTTCTGTAGCAATGTAGGCCTCTGCAATGGAACCCTTGGGTCTAGCTCTGTTCCTAACATAGCCCTTGAAAGTGCCTAGCCGCCTTTCAATAGGGTACATCCAGCCATACTATACTGGACCTCTAAGTAGTGCCTCATCAGGTAGATGAATAGCCAAATGCACCATCACATCAAAGAAGGCTGGAGGATATATCTTCTCAAGGTCGCATAGGATAGTTGGTATCTTGTCTCTAAGACGCTCCAAAGCATCTATCCTGATATTTCTACTGCAGAGTTCCCTGAAGAATTGTCCCAACTCTGCAACTGCTCTGTATAAGTCAGGGCGGCCCAATCCTCTAAGGATAACAGGTAAAACCCTTTGAAGTAGGACGTGGCAGTCATGAGTTTTCAACCCTTGTACCTTGTTTCCATCTGCACTGACTCTCCTTTCATGGTTGGAAGCAAATACATGTGGGAATCTCACACGTGACAGGACCTTGCAGAATTCTTTTCTTTTTACCTTGTCCAAGACGTACACAACTGGTGCCATATCCTGTGGTTTACCTTCATCTTGCACCTGCAAATCCTTTCTGATACCCAGGTGTGTCAAATCAATCCTAGATTTTAAGGTATCTTTCGTCTTGCCTTCAATGTTAAGAAGTGTGCCGATAATGCTGTCACATATATTTTTCTCGATGTGCATCACATCAAGATTATGCCACAGATCCAAATCTTTCCAATACTCCAAGTCCCACAAAGTGGACCTGCGGGTAAACAATAATCTCTCTTCTACCGTGCCACGCTTCCTTTTCCCGCTACCATTACCAGGATGGTTTCCCGGTGTAATATGCTTGACCTTTTCTAATTCCACTTGCAACTCATCGGTGGTGAGCCTCTTTGGCGCATCACGGTTTTCATGCTTTGCATTGAACACATGTCTTCGGTATTTTCTAGGATGCGGCTTGTCCTTGGCAAGGAAACAACGGTGTCCAATGTAACAAATCTTGCTAAGTATTGCGTATGACAGCGGATTCCTGTCATAGCAAACACATGCATTGTAACCATGTGTCGTTCGCCCTGACATAGTGCCCAAAGTTGGATAATCATGGATGCACCAAATTACAACAGTGCGCAGAAAGAAATCAGCTGGTGGGCTGCTATATAGGTCTCGAGTGAGAACACCCTTCCATAGCTGTTGAAGTTCCTCCACAAGAGGCTCCATGAACAAATCAAAATCCTTTCCAGGACTTTTTGGACCTGGGATGAGCAAGGCCATCATGTAGTTTGATTCTTTGGTGCAGACATTTGGAGGCATGTTGTAAGGGATAAGAAGCACTGGCCCCATGCTATATGTGGCGCTCTAGTGGCCAAATGGGTTAAATCCATCTGAAGCTAAGCCAAGTCTAATGTTTCTCGGTTCAGTAGCAAACTCTTTGTGTTTATCATTGAAGCTTTTCCACTCACTACCATGAGATGGATGGATCATTACATTCTGATCTCTGTACTCATGGTTCCTAGAATGCCACAGTACATCCTCTCTTGTTTCAGCATCATGAAACAACCTCTCCAATCTTGGTGTAATTGGAAAATGTCTCAGAACATTATGAGGAACCCTCTTCACAGCATCGCCATCTTTCCATCTTGATGATTTGCATTTCTGGCATTCACTTAAGTTGGCATAATCCTTCCGGAACAGAACACAATTATTCTTACAAACATGGATCATATCATATCCAATTCCAACTGTGCAAAGGAAATTCTTCATTTTACTGTAGGTGTGTGGCAGCTCAGACGCATCTTGGAAAGATTTGCGGAAATCAGCCAACATCGCATCGAATGATTTGTTGGTCATCGCTCAGATGTCTTCACCTGAAGAAAGGTGACCATAGCTGAGAATACTGACAGCTTATTTCCTGGGGTGGCAGCAACGTTGCATTGTTCCAACATGCGGGCCCACCATTTTTCTTCTACAGGTGAAAGTTCACGGAATGCACGAGCATTTCGTAGCATTGTTTCAATGTTGGTCAAACTCACTGGCTCCGCCACCACCACCTCCTCCTCCTCTTCCACCTGAGCATCAGACAGATCAAGATGGTGATCTGCTGCTTCCATGTAGTCAAGAACATTGACGTTCATAGCTTCACCATGATGAACCCACCTAGTATATGTGACCGACATCCCATACAAGTGTAGATGATTTTGCATAGTTGACTGGGGTCTTGTAACTGAATTCATACAACTGCTACACGCACAGAGCACATCTGATTTCGGACCACCATACTCAGCTCTAATAAAGTTCATGAAGTTTTCAACCCCCTCGACATATGCAGCGGAGAATCTTCGAGCAGAAGTTATCCAAGTCATGTCCATCTGTTAGACATACAAATTAGTTCTTCTACTAGATATTACAGGAAAAACGTATATGCTTTTTTATGAAGTCCAGAAAAAAATACCTAGGTCGATGTCTAAAGCTATGGCAAGATATTTGGACGAGCAGATCTAAGTAACGAAATATATGTAAAGCTAATTCACCAAATAGATTTGAGTGCTAAACTATGGCAGGCTGTTTCAGCAGTCAATGAGGCCGAGCACATAGCCATCGAACTATTGAAGGCCATCGCAGCAACAAAGATCGAGTATAAAACGGTGTAGAGCTATTTCACCTAAAAGATTGGCTACTAGACCATGGCAATCTATGTCATAATAAATATATGGTAGGATATTTTAGCAACTAATCGGCCTTGGCATGCCATCTCAGCTAAGCAGATTGAGTGCAGAACAGGGCAGGGAAGCTTCTTAAGCAGAGCATATTGATAGTAAACTACTTCGGCAAACAGTGAGATTAACAGCGTCTATCAGCTAACGTTCAGCGCTACACCGACATGAACGGGGCCTCAGTCTAGAATGCGCGTACCGTGGGAGAAGCTGACCATTGTGCGTCTCCACACGAACGTCGCCAGCGGTGGCGGCGCTGACCGCCGTGCGCCTCCACAAGAACGTAGCCAGAGGTGGTGGCGTGGCTAGAGGATGGCAGTCTACGAGAGCGCACTGTGGGAGCGAGAGGATCACCGTGCGTCCCCTTGACGAACCGCGGCGCCGACGTATCGGCGCGGCGGGGATGGCGGCTTTGGCGGAGCGAATGGAGTGGAGGGGGACGGGGAGGGTTTGGGGAATATTTGGCGAAGGGCGGTTGAATCGGTTGGGGAATTTTTGTGGGGGATTTTCGCGGTGGGCGGGGAGTTTAGCGCATGGTAGGTTTCTCCAAGTGCAGTCCCACGTGTCAGTGAAGAGGCAAGCCGAAGCGCGTTCCGTTTGCGTGAGCCGTGTGCAGGACCGAACGTGTGTGGGGTGCAATGCGACCGCGACAGCAGTGATGTGAGTGTACCGCCTTTTTTCTTTTTAACTAGGTGCTTCGCCCCCTCAAAAAAAATTGTTGCTTCGCGCGATCCATCGATACTACTACTAGTAATCCGGTAATCCCGACTAAAACGGCGCGGCCGGGTCTTTTCCCGCGCGATATGCTGGGAGGTTGGCTTAGTTGGGTTTTAGATTTGTCTTGGTTCAATAAAAGCGAGTTGGTGATGATGGTGTGCTGTCATCCTGCAATATAGGTCGTCCGATCTATATCTAACGGATAGGAAGGAAACTATGACAATTTACCCGCACTCCTCTCCACATTTGCAGATAAGGCTTTCCCTCGTTCATCCTTTTCTCCCACAAGATCTTGATCTTCCGTGCAACACATGGGCATCTTGCTAGTACTCCTACAATATGTATATTATTGTGAAAGTTCATATACACCGGCCGAGATTAATGCAAACACGGCAGATTTTCATTACATTTCGAACTTTTATAGGACAGAAAAATAAAAGAAACCTGACCATAAACCTATTCTACGGCGGCGACCGACGTCCTCCATCTGCAATCTCTATGTACGGGGGCGGGGTTCAAGACCCGTGAAGTGAAGGTGCAGTTTCCGGCGAGGAAGAGTAGAACACGGGATACGGACCAGCCAGTTGGCACACCATGCCCTGCCGCCTGCCATGCCCTACTCATCCTCGGAGGAGTCCCCGACCTCGGTGGTGCCAGACGTTGGACGGCGGCAAGAAGGACGCATGGCTGACGGTGCTCTCATCATCAGCCGCCAGCGTGGCCACCTCTTGTGCGGTCGCGTGCGCGTCCGGCTATGCTGCTATTGCGTCGCGAGAGGCGACTTGAGCGAGGGCGGCGACCTCGTGCTTCATCCCCGAAGACAAGCTCTCCTGTAGAGCGTTCGCACTTGCGGTCATGGCGGATGTGGTGCCAGGTAGGAGGACGATGCGCTATGGTGTGGAGGTTAGCTGGGCGTCACTACTTTAAGTAGCGCATTCCGGTGAGGCCAAGCGTCCGGGTGCGTCATTAAGTCACCAGAGTTGGTTCCTCAGGCACCGAGCCTCTTAATGACGACATACGAATAGACGGCACGAATGCGGGCAGCTGGCGCCGGCTAGGAATGCACCGCGCGACGGCGAGAGGGACGAGGGATTTGGTGTGCGAGGGTAGTCAGCTGCGGTCGTGGCAACGTTGGAGATGCCCTTTGCTCAAATGCGATCCCCGCACGTCATTGAAAAAGTAAGACAGCCCTGCATGGTCTCAAATCCAGAGGATGCAGTTGGCCGCACTACACCACTCCGCGGATGCGTCGCGGCGCCCCGTGCATCCTTGACGAGTCGGGTGTTGGGGTGTGTCTGGATTGTGGCCAAAGTGCACCTTACCAAAATTTTGGTCATGACCCAAAGATTGGTCTTTGTTTGGATGGTTGCCATTTTTTTGGCATGCCAATGAACTCTAGCTAACTCTAGTTCATTTTTCTTGCCAATGTCGGCCAAATCATGGGCAACCAATACCTCAACCAAAATTTTGGTCATGACCCAAAGATTGGTCTTTGTTTGGATGGTTTCCATTTCTTTGGCATGCCAATGAACTCTAGCCAACTCTAGTTCATTTTTCTTGCCAATGTCGGCCAAATCATGGGCAACTAATACCTCAACCAAAATTTTGGTCATGACCCAAAGATTGGTCTTTGTTTGGATAGTTGCCATTTCTTTGGCATGCCAATGAACTGTAGCCAACTCTAGTTCATTTTTCTTGCCAATGTCGGCCAAATCATGGGCAACCAATACCTCAACCAAAATTTTGAACCGGTGATCATAGCATCCGCAAATCATATATAAAGGGTATTCAATGTTTGTTTCGTTTTTGAACGTACAATATACTCCCTCCTATCCTTTCTACTTTACATATAAGTTTTATGTGTAGTCAAAGTATCTCTACTATGATAAAAAAGGTATCAACATTCAACAACGCCCAATCAATATTGTTAGATTCGTACGTACTCCTAGATTTGTACTCGAGATGGTTTCCAATTTGACTATTGACAAGATTAATAGTACTCCCTCTGTCTAGGTGGGTAAGTCATCTTAGGTTGTGCACCGTGACCAAGGAGGGGAAAACGAGAGACATTAATGTTTATTTGCTAATTAATAGTATTGCATGCAATGAACTAACCACTGCATGTCATGTTTGATAGTCTCAGGTCATTAAAAGCATGCACACCCTCATCTCTTATTGGTTGATATGTGAAGAAACAAGAAACAAGGTAGAAGTTAATGCACCGCGCCTACGTGTTTTGGGATTATTTGGTTTTCGTAAGATGACTTACACACCTAGACGGAGGGAGTACATGAGATGTATAATGTGAAAATTATATCATTGGAAACTCCTTTCACATACGAAATTGACTGTATGCTTTTTGTGTTGCATGTCATATATTATTACTCTAACATTTGGTCAAAGTTAGCCTCGAAAACACATTAGACCCCGTATGCTTTGTGTAAGTTGCATGTCATATATTATTACTCTAACATTTGTGTAAGTTGCTTGTCATATATTATTACTCTAACATTTGGTCAAAGTAGTATAGTGGAAGTGGATCCTCTGACATAGGTATCCCTGCCTTACCATCCCTTTCGGTCACTTACTGGCGGACCCCATGCTTGCTAGGCACCGCATGTCAGTTACTCAATGGATTCGGCCACGTCAGGGGATCGTCATCCGTAGTATACTCCCTCTGTTTTTATTTACTCCGCATAAAATGGAGGGAGTGGTGGTATAATAAATGACACGGGCGTGGGAGGGGGAGGGACGTCGGTTTGCTCTCAACTGTGGTCCCTGGCGGCAGCATAAAACGCAAGACGAAGCGCGTTCCATTCGGTGAGCGATGTGGAGGGTCCAGCGTGCCGGGCTGCAACGCGAACGCGGCAAGAGCGATGTACAGTAAAAACCGATTGACCGGTCGCCACCGGAACGACTATTCACACCAGAACCTTCGCTGCTCGGGCTACGCCAGCCACTGCCCTAAAACCACACCAAAACTCCAACCCATTCCCCCACCTTTCGATCACCTAGCCTGCATCAAGCGTCCCCTAGTTCGCCGGAAAGCCATGGTGCACCGCAAGATAACTTACTAAAAGATGCTGAGCCGGAGCGCCGCGCAGAAATCGCGGCGGCGGTTGGCGCCACATACATCCGTTCCCAAGCTCGCTTTGCGGCGGACCAATCCCCGAATTCTCTGGAGCCAAGCTACGAGGAGGGGGAAGCCGATCCAATGTTCACTGCAGAGGTCGCGGCGCAGAAGGCCCCCGATGGGTATGAGACGATGGACGTCGACTTTGTGCCGGCATCTGAGTCCCCCATGGTGCAGGCGGACCAGCGGTTGAACATGGCGATACTAAAGGAGGACCGGGAGGCAGAGGCTCAACTCGACGCGGAGCGCACTATTGGGGAACGTTGCATAAAATAAAAAATTTCCTACGTTCACCAAGATCAATCTATGAGTTCATCCAGCAACGAGAGAGAGGAGTGCATCTACATACCCTTGTAGATCGCGAGTGGAAGCGTTCAAGAGAACGGGGATGATGGAGTCGTACTCGTCGTGATCCAAATCACCGGAGATCCTAGCGCCGAACGGACGGCACCTCCGCGTTCAACACACATACGGTCAGCGTGACGTCTCCTCCTTCTTGATCCAGCAAGGGGGAAGAAGAGGTTGATGAAGATCCAGCAGCATGACGGCGTGGTGGTGGATGCAGCAGGAATCCGGCAGGGCTTCGCCAGGCGTCTGCGGGAGCGAGAGGTGTAGCAAGGGGGAAGGGAGGCACCAAGATGCCGGGTGTGGCTGCCCTTCCTCCCCTCCACTATATATAGGGGCTAGGGGGGCGCATGCCCCCTTGGAGATCACATCTAGAGGGGCGGCGGCCCCCGGGGCAACGGCCCCCTTAGGGTTTCAACCGGGGGCATGCCTCTGAGCAACGGCCACCTAGGGTTTCCAACCCTAGGCGCCTTGGGCCCTTGGGTGGGGCGCACCAGCCCACCAGGGGCTGTTTCCCACGCCACTTCAGCCCATGGGGCCCTCTGGGATAGGTGGCCCCACCGGTGGACCCAGGGACCCTTACAGTGGTCCCAGACAATCTGCCAGTGACCCCAAAACTTTCCCGGTGGCTGAAACTGGACTTCCTATATATAAATCTTTACCTCCGGACCATTCCGGAACTCCTTGTGATGTCCGGGATCTCATCCTGGACTCCTGAAAGCACATTTGCTCCCTGGGTGGTTTTGGTAATTAATGACAACATACTTTGTGGTTGGACTAATGCTTTTATCAAGTATGTTTCAGGAAAGTCAATCACTCTGGCATGGCAAAAGGACTGGAAAGGTGGACCCCTAGGATGCTAAGGAAAGCATTGGCAAAAGCTCAAGACTCTATTTTTGGTTTAGTGATCCAAGATCACATTGAGTCCATAGGAAAGCCAATACTATTAAAAGGGGATGAGGTTATGATGATGATCTGGTTGCTCAAAGTGCTTAGTGATTTATCTCCCAAACTATCAGCAATCTTTCATTCCAACATATACTCATAAGTAATCTCGGTCCCACCGATTCCATAAACTCAGTCACACCGAGATGAACCACCTCAGCCATATACCCAAACCCTAGAAATTTCGGATTTTCCGATTCCAAACTCGGTCTCACCGAAACTAGTGTTGCCAACCTTCTGTAACCTTCTGTACTCAAATCGGTGTCACCGAGATGAGAAAGTCGGTCCCACCGAGAATGGCAAACCCTAGACTTTGGAAGAATCGGACTAACCGAGATTGTATTTTCGGTCCCACCGAAAATCCCAACGTTCACAAGATTTGAACTTTCGGTCTCACCGAGTTGTCAACTTCGGTCTGACCGAGATTGGTCAAATGTGTGTAATGGTTGGATTTTGTGTGGAGGCTATAAATACCCTCCACCTCCTCTTCATTCGTGGAGAGAGCCATCGAAAGAACTACCACTCCTACCTTACATTTACGAGAAGAAAACTACCTACCCTTGTGTTGAGATCAAGTTGCTCCACTCCCACCATATGAAACTTGATTTCTAGCCTTCCCAAGTTGCTTTCCACTCAATCCTTTCTTCCACCACAGCCAAATCAGTGAGGAGAGTTGAGTGTTGGGGAGATTATCATTTGAAGCACAAGAGCAAGGAGTTCATCATCACCAACACCATCTATTACCTTTTGGAGGGTGGTGCCTCCTAGATTGGTTAGGTGTCGCTTGGGAGCCTCCGTCAAGATGTGGAGTTGAACCAAGAAGTTTGTAAGGGCAAGGAGATCGCCTACTTCGTGAAGATCTACCCCGAGTAAGGCTAGTCCTCCGTGGACGTAGGCCATGATGGCATAGACAAGGTTGCTTCTTCGTGGACCCTTTGTGGGTGGAGCCCTCCGTGGACTCTCGCAGCCGTTACCCTCCGTGGGTTGATGTCTCCATCAACGTGGATTGACGATAGCACCACCTATCGGAACCACGAGAAAAATCTCCGTGTCTCCAAATTGCGTTTGCTCTTCTCCACCTCTCTTTACTACTTGTGCAATCTACTTTCCGCTGCCCATTACTCTAGAATTGCATGTGTAGTATGCTACTTGACATGTATGCATGATGCTTGACTTGATCTCCATTGTGAACTTGCCAAAAACTTGTTCTTGTCAAAAGGCTAAATTTTTATCTTGTTGAGTAGTCTAATCACCCCCCCTCTAGACACTCTTACCTTCAACGATCCTACAATTGGTATCAGAGCCTTGGTCTCCATTGCTTTGGTTTGCACACCATTGGAGGAAGATGGACGTGTCTACGTTTGGGAGTGTTAGTCATAGAGTGCCTATTCTTGATGGAGTGTCCTATAACTCGTGGAGGATTGAAATGCTTGCTATCTTTAAGATGTACAACTTAGCAAAATATGTTGAAACCCCATATGTACCTCCATTTGACCCCTTGCACCCTACTATGGATGAAGAGCTTGATTTGCTTCGTAACCTTAGAACAGTAAATCTTATCATTAGAGGTTTGCCCGATAACTTACTTAAGCTTGTCACAAACTTTGAGTGCGCCTATGCTATGTGGAAGTTCTTGGAAGAACTTTATCCGGACTACTCTTTGAGAGGTCTTGATGAAATTCTATACAAGACTATTGAGTTTGATATGTTGCGCCCTAATGATCCCAATTTTGATAAATGCTTCTTTGAGCTTCGTGATCTTATGAAAAAGAAGGGTGATTCCGGTCTTATCAATGTTCGAATTAGAAATGCTCTTGTATTGCATTCCGATGATTATTGTCACATTGACCAAACTGATGCAAGTCATTGTCAAATTGACCTAGGTATTGATGATGAATTATCTATGGGTCAATATGATGATGAGCATGAGCATGATGACGATTACTCTGATTCGGACACCGAGCTAGACAAGATCATGAAGAGTCTCAATCTTATGGCAAATCTGAGAGACTACATATCCGGTGGAAAAGAGTGGATTCTTGATAGTGGATGTACCGATCACATGACCGGAGATGAAGACATGTTTCGAGAGCTTGCAAAGAACGATGGTCCATGCAAGTATGTGACTTTTGGAGACAACTCCAAGGGTAAGGTACTTGGCCTTGGTAAGGTGGCCATATCTCATGATAGCTCCATTAAAAATGTCATGCTTGTTGAATCACTTGGATACAATTTACTTTCCGTGTCTAGATTAGCTGACTTTGGATTCAATGTGCTATTCACCGAAGTAGATTGCCAAGTTTTTCGTCGTGACAATCATAACATGGTATTTACCGGTATTCGTAGAGGTGACCTATATATTGTTGATTTCACTAAGAAAGCTCAACCTAGAACTTGCTTCATTGCTAAATCTGCTAAAGGTTGGTTGTGGCATAGAAGGCTTGGACATGTTGGTATGCGTAATCTAGATAAGCTAATCAAAGGTGATCACATTCTTGGTGTTAAAGATGTTTTCTTTGACAAAGATAGACTCTGTAGTGCCTGTCAAGCAGGAAAACAAGTAGGTGGAAGTCATCCCGTGAAGAACATCATGACTACAAGAAGACCGCTTGAGCTTCTTCATATGGATCTCTTCGGTCCCAATGCTTACAAAAGCCTTGGTGGTAACTCCTTTGGTCTAGTTATTGTTGATGATTATTCCAGATTTACGTGGGTATTTTTCCTTGATGACAAGTCACAGTTCAGAGAATCTTCAAAACCTTTGCGAAAGGCCCAAAATCAATTCGAGGTGAAGATCAAGAAAGTTCGGCGACAATGGAGCGGAGTTCAAGAACGCCCATGTGGACTCTTTTCTCGATGAGGAAGGGATTCTACATGAGTTCTCGACTCGTATACTCCTCAACAAAATGGAGTTGTTGAGAGGAAGAACCGAGCAGCTCATTGAGATGGCGAGAACGATGCTTGATGAATACAAGACACGAAGCACTTTTGGGGTGAAGCCGTCGAGACAGCTTGTCATGCTATCAACAGCTCTATCTTCACAAGCTCCTCGGCAAGACTTCATCTGAGCTCCTCACTGGTAACAAACCCCAAGTGGGATACTTTCGTGTCTTTGGTTCAAAATGCTATATCCTTGATAAGCATCGTCGGTCTAAATTTGCTCCTAAAACTCATGAAGGCCTTTTCCTCGGTTATGGATCAAACTCTCACACCTACCGTGTCTACAATAATTTCACCCGAAAGGTTGAAGAGACGGTAGACGTGAAGTTTGATGAATCTAATGGCTCGCAAGTAGAGCAAATGCCTATTGATGTAGGAGACAAGGACCCATCGGAAGCCATTCAAGATTTATCCATTGGAAAGATCCGTCCCATGGAAGTGAAGGAGAGTACCTCATCTACATATGTGGAGCCCCCTACCTCACGGAGAGATGAACCTCAAAGCAACATGGAGGCCTCCACAAGTGGTACTCACCAAGATGAGGAAGTGCGACAAGAATATCCACCACAACCTCCTTCTCCACCACCTCAAGACAACACCAACAACAATGAAGAAGAAGAAGAAGAAGAGGATGATGAGGAAGCTCAACCTCAACCACAACGAAAGCTGTCTCGAGTTCGAGCAAGAGTCAAGAAGAATCATCCTGTGGAACAAATGATGAATGACATCGACTCCGGGAGAATTACTCGCTCAAAAACTCGTTTAGGTAACTTTTGTGAGCATTACTCATTTATTTCTAGTCTTGAACCTATGAAGGTAGAAGAAGCGCTTGAAGACCCAGATTGGGTGAACGCTATGCATGAAGAGCTACACAACTTCGAGAGGAACAACGTTTGGACTTTGGTAGAGAAGCCCAATGATGACCAAAACGTCATTGGAACCAAATGGGTGTTTCGGAACAAGCAAGATGAAGATGGACAAGTCATCCGCAACAAGGCTCGTCTCGTAGCTCAAGGTTACACACAAGTCGAAGGTATGGACTATGGTGAGACCTATGCCCCCGTTGCTAGACTTGAGTCTATTCGCATTCTTCTTGCTTATGCCAACCACCATGACATTACTCTCTATCAAATGGACATTAAAAGTGCTTTCCTAAATGGTGAAATTGAGGAGGAAGTATTTGTGAAACAACCTCCGGTTTGTGAATCCTAAAAGCCTAATCATGTTTACAAGTTGCACAAAGCTCTTTATGGTCTTAAACAAGCTCCTAGAGCTTGGTACAAATGCTTGACTAGCTTTCTTCTTGAAAAAGGATTTGAGATTGGAAAAATAGACTCAACGCTATTCACGAAAAGGGTTGATGGTGAACTATTTGTGTGCCAAATATATGTTGATGATATTATCTTTGGTTCAACTAACCCTCATTTTAGTGAGAAGTTTGGAAAGCTTATGTCGGAGAAGTATGAGATGTCCATGATGAGTGAACTCAAATTCTTCCTTGGGTTGCAAATCAAGCAATCTAAGGAGGGAACCTTTGTCTCACAGACAAAGTACACCAAGGATCTCTTCAAGAAGTTCAACATGCAAGAAAGCAAAGGTATGAAAACCCCCATGCCTACAAGTGGACATAATGACTTGACTAAAGATGGAGAACCTGTTGATCAAAAGGTTTATCGATCCATGATTGGTTCTGATAGAGGCGGGGTGTCCCGATCTTTCGATGAGATGATAACTATCGATTTGGTGGAGACGACTCTGATGATCCGACTACAAACGTGCACGACGTTGCGCCTTACCAATCGCTAAACCAACTCCGAGAGGTTATTGATCACGCTGGAGCACGATCAACCTGACCACGAAGGTCTATTCCTGCAAGCAATCGAAGAACAAGCAAGAATATGATAAAGCAATCTGAATATTGCGAATATATATGAAGTATTGATAATGGTGGGGATCCGTAAGCGGTCTTGGTCTGGTCGTTGGACACAAACGAAGTACACGAAGTTGCAATGGCTAACTTTTAATTAAACAAATCCCAAGCAAAAAGCTACTAGATGGATCTACTTATATAGGAGCAAGGGGTGACGGCCAAGGAGGTGGGAGAACGTCCCAAGGCAGCCTAAAACTAACGCTAGGTCGTACAAGGCCAATGGGCCCAAGTGGAGGTGACGTAACACCTTTGGACTTGTAGTTTGACTCGGATTCTGGTGCAGCGTCAGATTGTTTCGTCCACAACTCAACGCTCCGAACGGCTTTTAAGTTGATTCCAATTGTGCTGGAAAGATAATGAAATCTACTTTCCAAAAAAAAAAGAATCACCCAATTCGGAGTCCGTATGAAAAAGTTGTTGACGTTTTGAGTCAGGTATGTCTGTGCAGTCCGAATCTGAGTCCAAAACGTGAGAGACTTGGACTCTATCTTCTCTTGGGCCAAAAGTGACGTGAGAGAACTTTTTGAACAGCAAATAAACATCTCTTTCTTCCTTATCTTCATATGTGGATTGTACAAATGTCCCATACACCTGCAATTAGACAAAACACAAAAGTGTGTGAAGTATTTTTGTTCTGGATAACATAAATAGATTATTGAATAGTTTGCACTAGAAATCACCTGAAAAATATGCATGTATGCAATATTTTTGGTCATATACAAGGTAGTCATGTCCTCATCAGGTTCTCTACTATATCTCTGTGCTTCTCGTCCTGCCATAATGTTGAGTGTTTGCATGTGTGCTCGATATCAAGCAGCCCCTAAAGAATGTCATCTTAAAGCTGTTAAAAGAATTGTGAGATATTTGATACACACACCTAACTTTGGCATTTGGTATCCTAAGAGGGCCTCTTTCGATCTTGTTGGCTATTCCGACTCGGACTATGCCGGAGACAGGATTGATAGAAAGTCAACTTCGGGTACGTGTCAATTCCTCGGTCGATCCCTTGTATCTTGTTCATCCAAGAAACAAAATTCGGTATCATTATCTACTGCCGAAGCAGAATATATTGCTGCTGGTTCGTGTTGTGCTCAGTTGCTATGGATGACACAGACGCTTAAGGATTATGGGATACATGCGAGACATGTTCCTTTGCTTTGTGACAATGAGAGTGCAATTAAGATTGGACACAATCCCGTGCAACACTCTCGCACGAAACACATTGAAGTTCGTCACCATTTTATTCATGATCACATTGCTAAGGGTGACATCGATCTTAAGCATGTTCGTACTGACAAACAGCTTGCAGATATCTTTACAAAACCACTTGATGAGAAAGTGTTTTATCGCTTAAGGAGTGAGTTGAACATCATTGATGCTTCAAACTTGGAGTGAGAACTCCATTGGTGCATGCAAGGCATGAGTCTAATTGACTAATCCTTGATATTTCTCTTATGATGATGATCATATGTCTTGGACACATTTGCCCCCTTGTATTGCATCTAACTCCTTGCAGGTACTTGGATGGTCTACATTCCACAAGATTATCACACACTCAAATCATGAGTAATCTTGTCATTTACCAAGACACCTTATACATCTAGTATTTCACTCTTGTCATCTTGGATATTCTTGAGTATTTCCTTGCTTGCCTAACCCGTGTAGGAAGATGAACTATACAATTGGAAATGGTGCTTCAACTTCACATTCTATGAGCATCCACATCAAGTTCACCTACATGAACAAAGCAACAACAAGCCCAAGGTATGTTCTTCACATCTTGAAGAAGCTTTGCTCAAAGACATGAGTACAAGCAGCTTCATAAGATGTGATCACATCAAATGCTTAATCGAAAAATGGCAACCCCATTTTGAGCTTAAACGATGAGTATGACCTATGATCAAATGTTCTCATTTGACTCCTAAGTCAATATACTCAAACATAGGTGACTTAGTCGCCGACCCCTGTCTAGATGAAGTACATACGTTTTGGAGTTTTCCTTTTTTTTGTGTGTGTTCTCTAATTGAGTTTTCTTAAAAAAAAACTTCATCTAGCAATCGTTTTCATTTCTATTTCTTCTGTTCTTGTGAATATCCTTTTGGCTCTGATCAATTCCCTGAAAATCCTTTACAAATTCATTGCAAATCTTTTGAAACATTCCTTGCAAAGAGAGCTGAATTATTTCTATATTTCCTTAGAATTAAACTCGGCGTCACCGATTCAAATACTTCGGTCTGACCGAAAAGGATCTGCCCTAAGTCTCTGACTTTCGGATTCACCGATCCATATCAATTCGGTGTCACCGATTTACATTCACCAGGATATCATCTTCTGCATATTTTCAACTAAATGATTTACTTTGCATATTTAGTTTGCTCAGTTGTGATTCTTAAGGATCCCACTTCTTTCCTTCCATCTTTCCTGACCTTCCTAGTTTACTGTCCTTTTCGGCACTTGATGTCAAAGGGGGAGAAGATTTAGGGGGAGCTTAGGGGGAGATTGGAAGATAAAGGGAGAAGAAGAATAATCTTACCTTAAGGGGGAGAGGATCACATCAAAGCTTTGTCGTATTTCATTGGATATTACGTTTGGCATCATTCTTTTTGATTTTGCTTTCTTCGCTCTCACAATTGGTATCTTATGAAAAGCACAATTGGTATCTTATGAAAAGCAAAATCTCTCAGAGCTTATTGAAAATCTTTTAGTCTTGGGAGACATGTTTGCTGATTCAAGCTAGTGCTCAACATGAGACACTCTTTATACATGTCATCCCTGGCTTGGTACTCTTGACGTTCTTGCAGTTGGATGAAGAAATACTCTTGTGTTATCTAACCTTGTTTTCCCAAGCTTATTTCTTCAGGTACAATGTTAAGGAACCTCAAGGTAAGTATATGCATCTTGCAGATTGTGCATGTTGGTGACTTGCTTGTGAATACTTGTTTGCAAGAAATCACCATGCACATATGCATCATCACTCACTTATTCTCATCTGCTCTGATGCATATAGCCAGGCTGCATGTAGCACAGCTTGTTCTTCTCTCTTGTGTGCTTGTGGTAGTCCAAAACCATAATCTATGAAATACTTGCACATTTGTAGGGGGAGCCTGTGTACTACATGTTTGTCAAAGCTTTAGTGATAATTCTGTCTTTATTTTAGTAAGCTTTGATGTCCTGTTTTGTGTGTTGCCATCAATTACCAAAAAGGGGGAGATTGAAAGCACATTTGCTCCCTGGGTGGTTTTGGTAATTAATGACAACATACTTTGTGGTTGGACTAATGCTTTTATCAAGTATGTTTCAGGAAAGTCAATCACTCTGGCATGGCAAAAGGACTGGAAAGGTGGACCCCTAGGATGCTAAGGAAAGCATTGGCAAAAGCTCAAGACTCTATTTTTGGTTTAGTGATCCAAGATCACATTGAGTCCATAGGAAAGCCAATACTATTAAAAGGGGATGAGGTTATGATGATGATCTGGTTGCTCAAAGTGCTTAGTGATTTATCTCCCAAACTATCAGCAATCTTTCATTCCAACATATACTCATAAGTAATCTCGGTCCCACCGATTCCATAAACTCAGTCACACCGAGATGAACCACCTCAGCCATATACCCAAACCCTAGAAATTTCGGATTTTCCGATTCCAAACTCGGTCTCACCGAAACTAGTGTTGCCAACCTTTTGTAACCTTCTGTACTCAAATCGGTGTCACCGAGATGAGAAAGTCGGTCCCACCGAGAATGGCAAACCCTAGACTTTGGAAGAATCGGACTAACCGAGATTGTATTTTCGGTCCCACCGAAAATCCCAACGTTCTAAGATTTGAACTTTCGGTCTCACCGAGTTGTCAACTTCGGTCTGACCGAGATTGGTCAAATGTGTGTAATGGTTGGATTTTGTGTGGAGGCTATAAATACCCCTCCACCTCCTCTTCATTTGTGGAGAGAGCCATCAGAAAGAACTACCACTCCTACCTTACATTTCTGAGAAGAAAACTACCTACCCTTGTGTTGAGATCAAGTTGCTCCACTCCCACCATATGAAACTTGATTTCTAGCCTTCCCAAGTTGCTTTCCACTCAATCCTTTCTTCCACCACAGCCAAATCAGTGAGGAGAGTTGAGTGTTGGGGAGATTATCATTTGAAGCACAAGAGCAAGGAGTTCATCATCACCAACACCATCTATTACCTTTTGGAGGGTGGTGCCTCCTAGATTGGTTAGGTGTCGCTTGGGAGCCTCCGTCAAGATGTGGAGTTGAACCAAGAAGTTTGTAAGGGCAAGGAGATCGCCTACTTCATGAAGATCTACCCCGAGTAAGGCTAGTCCTCCGTGGACGTAGGCCATGATGGCATAGACAAGGTTGCTTCTTCGTGGACCCTTTGTGGGTGGAGCCCTCCGTGGACTCTCGTAGCCGTTACCCTCCGTGGGTTGAAGTCTCCATCAACGTGGATTGACGATAGCACCACCTATCGGAACCACGAGAAAAATCTCCGTGTCTCCAAATTGCGTTTGCTCTTCTCCACCTCTCTTTACTACTTGTGCAATCTACTTTCCGCTGCCCATTACTCTAGAATTGCATGTGTAGTATGCTACTTGACGTGTATGCATGATGCTTGACTTGATCTCCATTGTGAACTTGCCAAAAACTTGTTCTTGTCAAAAGGCTAAATTTTTATCTTGTTGAGTAGTCTAATCACCCCCCCTCTAGACACTCTTACCTTCAACGATCCTACAACTCCGAACAACTTTCGGTTTGCTGCATACTAAGGGCATCTCCAGCCGCGCCCCCAATAGGCCCTCCCCAGACGATTTATGCCACGGCGGCCAAAAAAAGGCGATCGCGCCCAGAAGCCCGTTTTCGCGGCTCGGGCCAAAACTGGTGCCGGCGGACCCAGGTTAAACCGGCGCCTGGGGCGCTTAGGGAGCCGCATAGCGAAAAAGGTGTGTGGGCCCAAGACCGAGGCGACCGAGGGCCTTTTCCCGCCGCTTTGCTGCCTCTTTTCTCACTTCTCTCCCGCTCGCTCGCCTTGCTCCCGCCATTCTCCCCCCCTTTCTCCCGCCAACCCCGCTCGCAGCCCGCCGCCATGCCGTCGAAGAAATAAACCATGCCGCGCGCCGCGGCGACCGCGACGGGCGCCGCTACCCAACCGAAACAGAGGAAGCCGAGGGCGCCTCCAACGAAGCGGGCGGCGAGGTTGGGCGAGCCGCGCATCAAATGGACGTCCAAGGAGGATGGATGCCTCGCCGAAGCGTGGAAAGTCGTCTGCCTCGACCCGACCACCGGCGCGAACGAGCTTGAGACGTCTTGAACGCGCATCAAGGCCGAGTTCGACGAGCGGAAGCTCGTCGACCCCTACTTCAAAGGCGTGTACATGCAGCACGGGGCCAAGGCGATGGCGAACCATTGGGGGCGCATCCAGTTGGCGTGCAACAAATGGCACGGAATCGTCGAGGAGGTCGCGGCTCGCCCGGAGAGCGGCGCCAGCGTTGAAGATCAGGTACGCACGCCGTTCGCCCGCACATGTTCATCCCCTGCGCTCGCGGTTCGCCAACTGTTCGTCCGTCTGCGCAGCTGCTGCGCATGTTCGCCATGTTCCGGGGTGACAACCAAGATGCCGACTTCAAGCACCTCCACGTCTACAAGCGCATTGACAAGTGCGAGAAGTGGGCGGAAGTCTGACGTGCCCTTGACAAGGCCAAGGAGACGTACAAGCCGGACGCGCCGACTCCGGGCGCGTCGGAAGGGCGGCCGGACGGCCACAAATTGGCCAAGAAGGGGAAGAATGCCGACGCGGCAACCGCGCAAGTGCAGGAGTCCATCGAGCACCGCCTCCGCCGCGTCGAGCCCGGGCCGTCCTCGCGAAGAGAAGACCGAGGCGCGTGGTGGCGCTAATGAAGAACAACGCCATCAAGCTCGACCT
Source organism: Aegilops speltoides (assembly GCA_021437245.1). NCBI lineage: Eukaryota > Viridiplantae > Streptophyta > Magnoliopsida > Poales > Poaceae > Aegilops > Aegilops speltoides. Next base: position 92,824,876 of record CM038146.1, on the reverse strand, counting down.
GCTCCGGACGAACGTCGCCGCGAAGAAGAGGAACACCGACATGGCTTTTCTGATGGGTGTGGCGAACTTGCTTCAGAGCAATGACGAGAAGCTCAAGGCATGGTACTTGGTTCAGCGCGGCCTCATCCTGAACGAGCTGCCGATGGCAACGCCCACGACGCCGACGACGCCCACGGCCGCACGGACGCCAAGCCCGAGCGAAGCCTCTACGTCGCCGCCTAGCAGTGTCGAAGCCGCGCCGGCGCAGCCCAACACCGAAGCAGCTCCGACACCGCCGAGCTCGCGCACGCCGACTCCGCCAACACCTAGGACCAACCCTGCCGAGTGATCGCCGAGGTGGCGGCGCTCTATTTTTCGTAACGACAGACTATGCCCGATCGCCGGACTTGCGGCGTCTTGAGAGCGGGAACGGCCGAGTTTGAATTAACCGCGTCCTGGGGCCGGCGCGTGGGTGCGTGACTAGGAGCTAGCTCGCCCCTAGGGGCCGAGCTAGCGCCGGCACGCCCCCAGGATGCCGAATTTAGACGCCCTGGGTGGGCGAACGGCTAGAGATGCCCTAATATCTCTACAACCCTAGCGTCACCGAACCTTAAGTATGTAGACCCTACAGGTTCGGGAGATATGCAGACATGACCGAGATGCCTCTCCGGTCAATAACCAACAGCGGGATCTGGATACCCATGTTGGCTCCCACATACTCCTCGATGATTTCATCGGATGAACCACGATGTCGAGGATTCAATCAACCCCGTATACAATTCCCTTTGTCAATCGGTACATTACTTGCCCGAGACTCGATCGTCGGTATCCCAATACCTCGTTTAGTCTCGTTACCGGCAAGTCACTTTACTCGTACCATAATGCATGATCTCGTGACCAGACACTTGGTCACATTGAGCTCATTATGATGATGCATTACCGAGTGGGCCCAGAGATACCTCTCCGTCATACGGAGTGACAAATCCCAGTCTCGATTCGTGCCAACCCAACAGACACTTTCGGAGATACCCGTAGTGTACCTTTATAGTCACCCAGTTACATTGTGACGTTTGGCACACCCAAAGCACTCCTACGGTATCCGGGAGTTGCACAATCTCATGGTCTAAGGAAATGATACTCGACAATTGGAAAAGCTCTAGCTAAACGAACTACACGATCTTTGAGATGTGCTTAGGATTGGGTCTTGTCCATCACATCATTCTCCTAATGATGTGATCCCGTTATCAATGACATCCAATGCCCATAGTCAGGAAACCATGACTATCTGTTGATCAACGAGCTAGTCAACTAGAGGCTCACTAGGGACTTGTTGTGGTCTTTGTATTCACACGTGTATTACGATTTCCGGATAACACAGTTATAGCATGAATAATAGACAATTATCATGAACACAGAAATATAATAATAACCATTTTATTATTGCCTCTAGGGCTTATTTCCAATGGTCTCCCACTTGCACTAGAGTCAATATCTAGTTACATTGTGATGAATCGAACACCCATTGCATTCTGGTGTTGATCATGTTTTTCCCTAGGGAGAGGTTTAGTCAACGGATCTGCCACATTCAGGTCTGTATGTACTTTACAAATATCTATGTCTCCATCTTGAACATTTTCACGTATGGAGTTGAAGCGGCGCTTGATGTGCCTGGTCTTCTTGTGAAACCTGGGCTCCTTGGCAAGGGCAATAGCTCCAGTGTTGTCATAGAAGAGAGTGATTGGCCCCGACGCATTGGGTATGACTGCTAGGTCGGTGATGAACTCCTTCATCCATATTGCTTCATGCGCTGCCTCCAAGGCTGCCATGTACTCTGCTTCACATGTAGATCCCGCCACGACGCCTCGCTTGCAACTCGCACCACCATCGCTCCACGATTCAACATATACATGTATCCGGTTTGTGACTTAGAGTCATCCAGATCTGTGTCGAAGCTAGCATCGACGTAACCCTTTACGATGAGCTCTTCGTCACCTCCATAAACGAGAAACATGTCCTTTGTCCTTTTCAGGTACTTAAGGATGTTCTTGACCGCTGTCCAGTGTTCCTTGCCGAGATTACTTTGGTACCTTCCTACCAAGCTTACAGCAAGGTTTATATCAGGTCTGGTACAGGTCATGGCATACATGATAGACCCTATGGCTGAGGCATAGGGGATGACACTCATCTCTTCTTTATCTTCTGCCATGGTCGGGCATTGAGCCGAGGTCAATCTCACACCTTGCAACACAGGAAAGAACCCCTTCTTGGACTGATCCATATTGAACTTCTTCAATATCTTATCAAGGTATGTGCTTTGTGAAAGACCTATGAGGCGTCTCGATCTATCTCTATAGATTTTGATGCCTAATATGTAAGCAGCTTCTCCAAGGTCCTTCATTGAAAAACACTTATTCAAGTAAGCCTTTATGCTGTCCAAAAGTTCTATATCATTTCCCATCAAAAGTATGTCATCCACATATAATATGAGAAATGCTACAGAGCTCCCACTCACTTTCTTGTAAACGCAGGCTTCTCCATAAGTCTGCATAAACCCAAACGCTTTAATCATCTCATTAAAACGAATGTTCCAACTCCGAGATGCTTGCACCAGCCCATAAATGGTCGCTGGAGCTTACATAACTTGTTAGCATTCTTAGGGTCGACAAAACCTTCCGGCTGCATCATATACAGTTCTTCCTTAAGGTGACCGTTAAGGAATGCCGTTTTGACGTCCATTTTCCATATCTCATAATCATAGTATGCGGCAATTGCTAACATGATTCGGACGGACTTCAGCTTCGCTACGGGAGAGAATGTCTCATCGTAGTCAATCCCTTGAACTTGTGGATAACCCTTAGCGACAAGTCGAGCTTTATATATGGTAACATTACCATCCGCGTCCGTCTTCTTCTTAAAGATCCATTTGTTTTCTATCGCTCGCCGATCATCGGGCAAGTTTGTCAAAGTCCACACTATGTTTTCATACATGGATCCTATCTCGGATTGCATGGCTTCAAGCCATTTGTTGGAATCTGGGCCCGCCATCGCTTCTTCATAGTTCGAAGGTTCACCGTTGTCCAACAACATGATTTCCAAGACAGGATTGTCGTACCACTGTGGTGCGGAACGTGTCCTTGTGGACCTTCGAAGTTCAGTAGGAGCTTGATCCGAAGTATCTTGATCATCATCATTAACTTCCTCTCTTGTTGGTGCTGGCACCACAGGAACATTTTCCTGAGTTGCGCTACTCACTGTTTCAAGAGGTAGTACTTCATCAAGCTCTACTTTCCTCCCACTTAATTCTTTCGAGAGAAACTCTTTTTCCAGAAAGGACCCGTTCATGGCAACAAAGATCTTGCCTTCGGATCTTAAGTAGAAAGTATACCCTATGGTTTCCTTAGGGTATCCTATGAATACGCATTTTTCCGACTTGGGTTCGTGCTTCTCAGGTTGAAGTTTCTTGACAAAAGCATCGCATCCCCAAACTTTTAGAAACGACAGCTTAGGTTTCTTCCCAAACCATAATTCATACGGTGTCATCTCAACGGATTTAGACGGTGCCCTATTTAAAGTGAATGTAGTTGTCTCTAGAGCGTATCCCCAAAATGATAGCGGTAAATCAGCAAGTGACATCATAGATCGCAACATATTCAATAGAGTGCGATTACGACGTTCGGACACACCATTTCGCTGAGGTGTTCCAGGCGGCGTTAGTTGTGAAACGATTCCACATTTTCTTAAGTGCATACCAAATTCGTGACTTAAATATTCTCCCCCACGATCTGATCGTAGGAACTTTATCTTTCGGTGTTGATTCTCTACCTCATTCTGAAATTCCTTGAACTTTTAAAAGGTCTCAGACTTGTGTTTCATCAAGCAGACATACCCATATCTACTCAGGTCATCAGTGAGAGTGAGAACATAACGATATCCTCCGCGAGCCTCAACGCTCATTGGACCGCACACATCAGTATGTATGATTTCCAACAAGTTGGTTGCTCGCTCCATTGTTCCGGAGAACGGAGTCTTGGTCATCTTACCCATGAGGCATGGCTCGCATGTGTCAAACGATTCATAATCTAGAGACTCTAAAAGTCCATCAGCATGGAGCTTCTTCATGCGCTTGACACCAATGTGACCAAGGCGGCAGTGCCACAAGTATGTGGGACTATCGTTATCAACTTTACATCTTTTGGTATTCACACTATGAATATGTGTAACATTACGCTTGAGATTCATTAAGAATAAACCATTCACCAGCGGGGCATGACCATAAAACATATCATTCATATAAATAGAACAACCATTATTCTCAGATTTAAATGAGTATCCATCTCGAATTAAACGAGATCCTGATACAATGTTCATGCTCAAAGCTGGCACTAAATAACAATTATTGAGGTTCAAAACTAATCCCGTAGGTAAATGTAGAGGTAGCGTGCCGACAGCGATCACATCGACCTTGGAACCATTCTCGACGCGCATCGTCACCTCGTCCTTCGCCAGTCTCCGCTTATTCCGCAGCTCCTGCTTTGAGTTACAAATATGAGCAACCGCACCGGTATCAAATACCGGTGAGCTACTACGAGCATCGGTAAGGTACACATCAATTACATCTATATCACATATACCTTTGGTTTTGCGGCCTTCTTGTCCGCTAAGTACTTGGGGCAGTTCCGCTTCGGGACCACTTCCCTTGCAATAAAAGCACTCGGTCTCGTGCTTGGGTCCATTGCTTGACTTCTTCCGGCAATCGGCTTACAGTAGCGGCAACTTCCTTGCCGTCCTTCTTGAAGTTCTTCTTACCCTTGCCCTTCTTGAACTTAGTGGTTTTATTCACCATCAACACTTGATGTTCCTTTTTGATCTCCACCTCCGCTGATTTCAGCATTGAATATACCTCAGGAATGGTCTTTTCCATCCCCTGCATATTGAAGTTCATCACAAAGCTCTTGTAGCTCGGTGGAAGCGACTGAAGGATTCTGTCAATGACCGCGTCATCCGGGAGATTAACTCCCACTGAGTCAGCGGTTGTGCAACCTGCACATCTTGAGTATGTGCTCACTGACAGAACTATTTTCCTCCATCTTACAGCTGAAGAATTTGTCGGAGACTTCATATCTCTCGACCCGGGCATGAGCTTGGAAAACCATTTTCAGCTCCTCGAACATCTCATATGCTCCGTGTTGCTCAAAACGCTTTTGGAGCCCCGGTTCTAAGCTGTAAGCATGCCGCACTGAACGAGGGAGTAATCATCAGCACGAGACTGCCAAGCGTTCATAATGTCTTGGTTCTCTGGGATTGGTGCTTCACCTAGCGGTGCTTCTAGGACATAGTCTTTCTTGGCAGCTATGAGGATGATCCTCAGGTTCCGGACCCAGTCCGTATAGTTGCTGCCATCGTCTTTCAGCTTGGTTTTCTCTAGGAACGCGTTGAAGTTCAGGTGGACATGAGCATTGGCCATTTGATCTACAAGACATATTGTAAAGATTTTAGACTAAGTTCATGATAATTAAGTTCATCTAATTAAATTATTTAATGAACTCCCACTTAGACAGACATCCCTCTAGTCATCTAAGTGAAACATGATCCGAGTCAACTAGGCCGTGTCCGATCATCATGTGAGATGGACTAGTTAACATCGGTGAACATCATCATGTTGATCGTATCTTCTATATGACTCATGCTCGACCTTTCGGTCTTCCGTGTTCCGAGGCCATGTCTGTACATGCTAGGCTCGTCAAGTCAACCTAAGTGTATTGCGTGTGTAAATCTGGCTTACACCCGTTGTATTCGAACGTTAGGATCTATCACACCCGATCATCACGTGGTGCTTCGAAACAACGAACTTCCGCAACGGTGCACAGTTAGGGGGAACACTTTTCTTGAAATTATTATGAGGGATCATCTTACTTACTACCGTCGTTCTAAGTAAACAAGATGAAAAACATGATAAACATCACATGCAATCATAATAGTGACATGATATGGCCAATATCATATAGCTCCTTTGATCTCCATCTTCGGGGCTCCATGATAATCTTCGTCACCGGCATGACACCATGATCTCCATTATCATGATCTCCATCATAGTGTCTTCTTGAAGTTGTCACACCAACGATTACTTCTACTTCTATGGCTAACGCGTTTAGCAATAAAGTAAAGTAATTTACATGGCGTTCTTCAATGACACGCAGGTCATACAAAAAAATAAAGACAACTCCTATGGCTCCTGCCGGTTGTCATACTCAACGACATGCAAGTCATGATTCCTATAACAAGAACATGATCTCATACATCACATATATATCATTCATCATTCATCACAACTTTGGCCATATCACATCACAAAACACTTGCTGCAAAAACAAGTTAGACGTCCTCTAATTGTTGTTGCAGGTTTTTACGTGACTTCTATAGGTGATCTAGCAAGAACATTTCCTTACCTACGTTAAAGCCACAACGTGATTTGCCAACTTCTATTTACCCTTCATAAGGACCCTTTTCATCAAATCCGCTCCAACTAAAGTGGGAGAGACAGACACCCGCTAGCCACCTTATGCAACTAGTGCATGTTAGTCGGTGGAACCTGTCTCACGTAAGTGTACGTGTAAGGTCGGTCCGGGCCGCTTCATCCCACAATACCGCTGAAGCAAAATAAGACTACTAGTGGCAAGAATGTTGACAACATCTACGCCCACAACAAATTGTGTTCTACTCGTGCAAAGAGATATACGCATAGACCTGGCTCATGATGCCACTATTGGGGAACGTTGCATAAAATAAAAAAATTCCTACGTTCACCAACATCAATCTATGAGTTCATCCTTGTGGAAAGAAATAATGATATGCATGAATATGTAGATAATGATGATTCTGATGATTTGATTGAAATATCCCTTGATGAACATGATGCTTGCTATCCTTGTGGCCATGATGCCAATATTTATGAAGACGAATTTGCTATAGTTCCGTATGATAAACATGAGATCGTTGCTATTGCACCCATACTTGCTAGTTCCTTTGATAAAAAGCATGATTGCAATGATTTTACTATAAGTTCTCTTGATGACAATTGTGCTAATAATATTCAAAACCCTAAGCTTGGGGATGCTAGTTTTGCTATGTCTACTACTTGTTGCAATGATCATGATTGGGGTGATTCTTCTTTTGATCTTGAAAATTTATTTAAGCCCCATGATGAATATGAGATTGATAATAGTGTTTGCAATATTATTGAAAGTGGGTTTGGAAGAGTGTCAACTTTAGATCCCACATATCTGGATAATGTTCAATCTTATGATATTTTTGATAAAAGTGGGTTTGGAGAGGTCATGACTTTAGTTAATGTTAATCCCACTATTTCGGAAGAGTGTCAACTTTGCATGCATGTGGATCGTGTTGAAAATATTTTATGTGATAGCTATTTTGTTGAATTTGCTTATGCCCACATGTAACTATTATGAGAGAGGAAAATATGGTTGTAGAAGTTTTCATGTTACTAAATTACCTCTCTTCATGTTGAGATTGCTATCATCTCTTTGTTCTTCCTTGCATATGCTAGTTTTTGCTTGCCTTGATAATTTGTTTACTTACAAGATGCCTATGCATAGGAAGTATGCTAGACTTAACTGTGTTTGTGACATGTTTTATGATGCTCTCTTTGTGCATCAATTCCTATCTTTCATGTGAGCATCATCATAATCTCAATGCCTAGCTAGGGGCGTTAAACGATAGCGCTTGTTGGGAGGCAACCCAATTTTATTTTGTATTTTTTGTTTTTGGTTCTGTTTAGCAATAAATAATCCATCTACCTTCTGTTTGGATGTGGTTTTATGTTTTAATTAGTGTTTGTGCCAAGTAAGACCTATAGGATAACCTACGATGATAGTTGATTTGATTCTGCTGAAAAACAGAAACTCTGCGCGCACGAATTTAGTTATTATAAATCACAGAAACGTTATTTTGCGTTGATTATTTTTGCTACTGATCAATAAACAAAATGTCCAGGACTTCCTATTTTGGTAGAATTTTTAGAGTTCCAGAAGTTTGCGTTAGTTACAGATTACTACAGACTGTTCTGTTTTTGACAGATTCTGTTTTTCGTGTGTTGTTTGCTTATTTTGATGAATCTATGGCTAGTAAATTAGTTTATAAACCATAGAGAAGTTGGAATACAGTAGGTTTAGCACCAATAAAAATAAATAATGAGTTCATTAAAGTACCTTAAAGTAGTCTTTTGTTTTCTTTCTGTAACGGAGCTCACAAGATTTCTATTGAGTTTTGTGTTGTGAAGTTTTCAAGTTTTGGGTGAATTCTTTTGATCGATTATGGAACCCCCAAGATAATCCAAGGACACCTGAGGGAGTCCTGGACTAGGGGGTGTCCGGACAGCCGGACTATCATCGTCCTCCGGACTCCAAGACTACGAAGATACAAGATTGAAGACTCCGTCCCGTGTCCGGATGGGACTTTCCTTGGCGTGGAAGGCAAGCTTGGAGATACGGATATGTAGATCTCCTACCATTGTAACCGACTCTGTGTAACCCTAGCCTCCTCCGGTGTCTATAAACCGGAGGGCTTTAGTCCGTAGGACAACATACATTACGGCAATCATGCCATAGGCTAGCTTTAGGGTTTAGCCTCCTTGATCTCGTGGTAGATCCACTCTTGTACTACCCATATTATCAATATTAATCAAGCAGGACGTAGGGTTTTACCTCCATCAAGAGGGCCCAAACCTGGGTAAAACATCGTGTCCCTTGTCTCTGTTACCATCCACCTAGACGCACAGTTCGGGACCCCCTACCGAGATCCGCGGTTTGACACCGACATTGGTGCTTTCATTGAGAGTTCCTCGTGTCGTCGCCGATAGGCTCGATGGCATCTTCAACCAACAACGCTGTCGGGGTGAGACTTTTCTCCCGGACAGATCTTTATATTCGGCGGCCGCGCTGCGGGCTAATTCGCAGCCATCTGGAGCAGATCGAAGCTTCGCCCGAGCCGTCGAGTCGATTCGAGTCTAAACTTCACGGCCGGCGTCGCGGAGACTTGATCTTCGACGGGCTCGAGCCACAGCCAAGCGCGCCGCACTGTTACGATGGGCACGATCTAGCTCTGCCGCCGAACAGTGCCTTGGTGGCCGCACACAAATTCGCTCCGGCCCTTAGTCCGGAGCCGATCGCCCAGATCGAGGATCGATGGATGGACACCACCTCGGGGGCTTCAACTCCCACGGTGATGGAGCCGAACGCCAATCTTGTCCCTTGCGAAACTCGTGATTCCGAGGTGCCGAACTCCTTGCCGGACTCAGGACCTCCCACGCCCCTACCAATCGAATCGGATTGGGCGTCGGTTATGGAATTCACCGCCGCGGACATCTTCCAATATTCGCCCTTTGGCGACATCCTAAATTCGCTAAAGCATCTCTCATTATCAGGAAAGTCCTGGCCGGACTATGGCCAGGATGGTTGGGATACAAACGACGAAGAAATTCAGAGCCCACCCACCACCCACTTTGTAGCCACTGTCGACGATCTAACCGACATGCTAGACTACGACTCCGAAGACATCGACTGTATATACGACGACGCCGGAGATGAACAAGAACCAGCGCCTACAGGGCACGGGAGGACTACCTCGTCATATAGCGTATATATGGTGGATACCCCAAAAGAGAGCGATAATGAGGACCAACGGGCGCGGCGAAGATAACCCAGCCGACAAACAACCCAAGCGGCGGCGCAGCGCGCCTAAGTCCCGCCGACAACAACAATGCTCCTAAGGACCCCGCAATACAGCAGGGCACACAAGTGGACGCATTTAACATGCAGATAAGCAACCGTCCAAACAGGGCGAGTCGATAATCAGTCGGGCCGGCGAAAACGACGGTCGGACGATCTCATGCGGACACGCCGCGGATAGTAAAACCTTCGGAAAAGACTCGTCAACACCGCAAGAAGCTTGAAGAAGGAAAACGGAAGCTCAAAACCGCGGATAAATCTGCAATAGCCACCAATCCAAGAGCTACCCGGCGCAAGCTGTTACGAGACTTGACGAGGAGGCCATAGAGCCCCACGGTAAAAACATGAAAAGGCCGCTGGTTGGATAGACGGCGGATGATAGGCCAAATTCGACAATGGCGCCGCACATAAACCGACTAATGAACACGGAAAGACAGATGGCCCAGCCAGGTCCATCTACGGGCCAAAGAAGAAGGCCCGGAAGCAAGGCAACACGTCAAGTGTCCAAGATAGTGGCACACCTAAATCTGAGGCGCCAGACACCCACTATGTTTCACCAATGAGGTGCTGGACCATGAATTTCCAGCAGGATTTAAACCCATAAACATAGAGGCCTACGATGGAACAACAGACCCTGGAGTCTAGATAGAAGATTATATACTACACATACACATGGCCAGAGGAGATCATCTCCACGCCATAAAATACTTACCCCTCAAGCTCAAAGGGCCAGCCCGTCATTGGCTTAAAATCCTCCCATAAAACACTGTTGGAAGTTGGGAAGAGCTCGAGGATGCCTTTAGAGCAAATTTTCAAGGGACTTATGTCCGCCCTCCGGATGCAGACGATCTAAGTCATATAACTCAACAGCCCGGAGAGTCAGCGCGCAAATTCTAGAACAGGTTCCTTACCAAAAAGAACCAAATAGTCATGGTCCGGACGCCAAGCCTTAGCAGCTTTTAAACATAACGTCCGAGACGAATGGCTTGCCGGACACCTCGGCCAGAGAAACCGAGGACAATGTCCGCTAACAAGCCTCATGACCCGCTTACATGCGGGAGAGGATAGCTGGTTAGCAAGATGCAACACCAATGACCCAAGTACATCCGAGATAAGAGATGGAAATGGAAAATCACGGTAGAAAAAGAACAGCGCGGAGTAAAGAAAAAAGCCCAAAAAGCACGGCGATCAACGCCGGATTCAAAAGCTCGCGCCAAAAACAAAACACTGCCTCTTAAGGATGACAGCGATGAGCTGTCCAACTTAAACAAGATTTTGGGTCGGATATGTCAAATCCACAGTACCCCCAGAAGGCCTACAAACCACACCCATCGAAATTGTTGGGTTTTCAAACAATCCGGCCGATTAAACGCCGAACACAAGGGGCTCGACGCATCAAGCGAAGACGATAAAACCCACCAGCAGAGCTCCGGAAAGCAAAAAACTTTCCCACAAGAGGTCAAAGCAGTAAACTCACTTCATGTGATAATACGGAAAAATAGTGCGGCACCTTCTAAAAAGAGCCTCGCACGGTCCAACCCAGCAGACCATAGATATTGGATATCAAAACCAATCACTTTCGACCACCGGATTATTCGAGAGCGCTCAAAAGCGCAGGACGATCGCCTGCTATTGGATCCCATAATCAGCGGACTACAATTTACTATAGTCACGATGGGCGGAGGCAGCGACTTAAACCTGCTGTATTCAAATACAATCCGCAAGATGGGGATAGACCCTACTAAAATTCGACACAGCCGCACTTCCTTCAAAGGAGTGGCGCCAGGGCCTTACGCCAAGTGCACAGGCTCCTGTTACTAGAAGTTGTGTTGGATCGCGAACAACTTCCGACGCGAAAAACTAATTTTTCATATCGTCCCATTTAAAAGTGGATATCAAGCACTCTTGGGACGAGAGGCTTTTGTCCGTTTCAACGCCATACCACATTACGCGTCTCTTACACTCAAAATGCCCGGTCCGCGCGGCATCATTACAGTGCGAGGGTCACTTAAAGACCCCAGACACGGATAGACGAGTCCGGCATAAGTACGCTAGGGGCTCCCTAGCCGCACACCCCTCCACAAGGGGCTGCGCGCACAAACAACTGCGAGTTCATACAGGCCCCACTTTACTCATTTATATTTCTTCTTTCACACATACCTTTTTCGCACGAGTTGTTTTTAAACTAAGTTCCTCTCTTTTTACAGATGAACAAAGTGCACACCCGTCCAGGATAATGGCACAACAGAGACACAGGCGCAGACATGCAGTAGGGACCCGTTGCGAGGATTCTTTTCAGATTAAGACCCTGCGTAAACCTTTTTTACTGTCTCTTCTTGTTATTCTTCCTTGGTTTCTTCATATAACCAAAGCAGAGCCTGACGTTTTGGCATCGGCCGCGTCAGAGGACCATGCCCGTACCTGGACACTAGGGGCTTAGGGCATTGTTCTACCCATTATTAAAAAGACCGAACACCTTAGGGAGTGTTCGGCGTCTCGAGTTAGGCATTATATGCATCAGCTCCGAATCATGTCTTTGGTCAAATGTTGGGTTTGCCCGGCTCCTGTGTTTTGCTGCCTTCGTTCCGTATCATCGGCTAACGCGCACCGGAGAACTCTGCGATTGTGCCCCGATTCGGCTGGCGAGCACCTCGATGAAAGCCGAAAACTGATCATGATATAGCGAGACTGGTCGACCACTCGATCGACTACGGAATGTTTAGAATTCCCGCTTTGTGAAGAAGGACCGTTTCGGTCGAGCACACACGCTCCCGAACTTCGGAGAAGTGCGGTGCCCCAAGGGGCTATATCGTAGCCCCACCCTCGAACTCCACTGGCTAAGTGAAAGTGATAAAGCATTATAGTCCGGATTGCCTCGTTTGCTACGCTACCACGTCCTTAACAGGACCGAGACGTCGGATTAAGTGTGAAAACACGCTATTTTTGCAAACACCCCCGCACCTTGTGCGTGGAGGCTGAAGCCGAAGACTGCAATCTTTCAGGTTATACAAATGTATACGTAAACGGCCGCATAGGAGAAATTTTACTACTTGGGACGCACAAGTATAAAAAGCAGTTATAGCATAATCATCGTTTTACAAGCTACAACGTTCATTTGAACGTGACATTTTTTGAGCACTGCGACTCTATTACACGAGCACCACGCATAACTTCCCCGAAATAGTGCTCGGCGGGTAGCCCTCTTTCATCCGAACCCTGGGCGGCAATAGCGGTGGCATCCATCTCTGTCCAATGTGTCTTCACACGGGCAAGAGCCATCCGCGCGCCTTCAATGCAGGCCGGCCGCTTCATCTCCTTGAGATGCGGCACCGCTCCAAGAAATTGCTGCAATAAGCCGAAATATCTCGTCGCCTTGGGCCTCTCTGGCCAGACATGGGCCACGATGTCAGTCATGGCAAGTCCGGACAATCTATTTAGCTCGGCCCATTCGGCCAACCGATCGGTCAACGGAAGTGAACGGTCCGGACTGTGGAATTGAGACCAAAATAGCTCTTCCGTCTTGTGATCCTTCTGGCTCCGGAAGTGCTCAACGGCATCAGCCGCACTTGCCGCTAAGTCCATATACGGATCCTCCGGACCCCACAGCTGGCCAAGTTGAGCATACTTTTGATCCGTAAACCGGCGACGCAGCAGAAAAGGCTTGCCAGCCACAATATCTCCGGCCTGGCGCAGCTCCTCCATCATAGCCCGCATTGCAGAACGGGCATCCTTGGCCTCGGCGGTGGCCTTCCTCAGGTCTTCCCGCTCCGATAAGCGCTCCTTTTCAAGAGCCTCATTGCGGTCGGCAGCATCTTTTAATTTAACGGCCAATTCGGCCATCTCTTCCTTGCTTCGGCAGTGTGCAGCCTTTTCGGCTTTCAACTCCTCGGCCGCCCTCGAGGCAGCTGCGTCACTCCTTCGGGCTTGCTCCTTAGCTTGAGCAAGTTCGGCCCGAAGGCTCTCCACAGCAGCAGCACCGTCTGCATCAAGCATAAATATTGTAAGAGGTGGGCTTTGACCCCCTTAAATAAAGCGACTGTGGAGAACTCATTTACCTTGCGACTCGTCAAGTCGCCGGTTGACAAGTGCGATGTCTGCATCCGCCACGTCAAGTTGCCGCATCAACTCGGCAACTCCTCTAGTCCGGCTAGCCCTCGGACTATCCGGCACCTGCATAGAAACGGGGACATTCATTACTTGCGATTTTGATCCTCGGCACGCTGTCGTTCTCGACAACCTACCGAGTCTCGGGGCTACTATCTATCTGGCGCGCACTTTTATGTGCAAAACTGTCAAAAAGGTCGTCATTCTTGCGTACCTCAAATCCCGCCAGCAAACTCTTAGCGGCATTACGCAATCCGCTCTCGGTGGACGAAATCCTTCCAATCACCATACGCATCAAAGCACGGTGATCTTCTGAGATGGACGCCCTCTCAAACAGATTCTTTAGTTCTCCCGGCCGGATACTAGTAGGTGCCGAACTCTTCGGCCCCTCCGGACTCTGGGATACCCTCCGTGATGATACTTCAGGCTCGTCTGCCCTATCTGACGGCGCAGCAGACGGAGGCGTTTCGCTCTCCATCATCTCCGGAAGAAGATCCCCCGAAGACGAACTCATCTGAGAAGGCTGCAAATCCGAACTACAAGATAAAAATTTCGGTTATCCACAGAAGCACAAATGGAGGTATTTTCTTACTAGTGAACTCCCCCTTTCCTACTCACGGCTCGTTGGAGAGCAGATCCTTTAGAGACAATTGTACGTCCGGGTTCTCCCCGGACGCCGGACCCCCCGATGAAGATTTCTTCCCTCGTTTAGGGGCTTCGGCCTCCGGATCTTCGGAGGCAGTCCTCTTCTCCCCCTGGAAGGAGGGGTTTTGATTCCCCTCTCTTCAGACGCCCCTTTGGGCGAAATAATAGCTCCTCTATTTTCCCCATCGCTCCCTTCTACGGGCGCGACCTCCAACATTCTGACCAGCACGGGCTCCAGTGCGGTCTCTGGGAGGGGAGCCGGACACCTTATCAGCTTAGATCGCGCTACCCACTCCTGTTGAAGAGTAATGGGTCAGGAGGCGAACTCTAGAAAAGCAGATAAATATAACGTTCGGACTCTGAGCTATTTACCTGAGTATCCGGGCGATTGCAGCTTAGGCCTGTGTCCTCGGTCAATTCCGGACATGCTACCTGCGGTTCGAAGAACAACTTGTACATCTCCACGGGTGTCGCACCCATGAAGTGTTGGAGAATCCGAGGTCCCTCCGGATTGAACTCCCATAGACGGAGAGGACGGCGTTTGCAGGGCAGAAGATGCCTGATTAGCATAACCTGGATCACCACGACCAGATTGATCTCCCTCGCCGGAGGTCTCGAATCTGCCTCGCAATGAGGGCACGCCTTGGACGGTCCCCAATTGAGCCCCTGGTTGACCCACGACACCGGTCGGCGTGGAGGTCCCGGCGGAATGAAGGCGGCGGCTTTGCTTGCTGCCCTTGGAGCGGTGATATAGAACCACTCCTGCTGCCACAATCCGAAGTTCCTCTTGGAAGGAACCCTCGGGCCACGGGCTTCGGCCTTTACGCTTATGGCGCCCGCGGACTCCGCTTAGCGCCCCGATCATCTTGGCTCCACATTAAAGGTCTTCACCCACAGGCGAAGTGGGGGTGGCGGAGGAAGGCTTCCTGACGATAATGAATGCGGAGATATGGAGGATGGACTCGGGCCAAGTCGTGAAAATCCAGCCTGTAGTAGAACATGAGCCCTCTCACGAAGGGGTCCGTCTGAAGCCTAAACCCGGCGGAGGTGGGATCTGAAGACAACATACTCACCGGGCTCGGGCGGGCACGTCCTGCCCTTGGGCGAGGCAACCTATCTGAAAATCTCGTGGGGCCAGTGTACTTGGCCTCACGAAGCTTTAGCACGTCCTCCTCCGTGACGGAGGAGGGCATCTGAAGGAAATATGCCCTAGAGGCAATAATAAAGTTATTATTTATTTCCTTATTTCATGATAAATGTTTATCATTCATGCTAGAATTGTATTAACCGGAAACATGATACATGTGTGAATGCATAGACAAACAACATGTCACTAGTATGCCTCTACTAGACTAGCTTGTTAATCAAAGATGGTTATGTTTCCGACCATGAACAAAGAGTTGTTATTTGATTAACAAGGTCACATCATTAGTAGAATGATCTGATTGACATGACCCATTCCATTAGCTTAGCACACGATCGTTTAGTATGTTGCTCTGCTTTTATCCATGACTTATACATGTTCCTGTAACTATGAGATTATGCAACTCCGTTTACGGAGGAACACTTTGGGTGCTACCAAACGTCTAACGAATCGGGTGATTATAAAGGAGTACTACAGTGTCTCCAAAGGCAGATGTTGGGTTGGCGTATTTGAGATTAGGTTTTGTCACTCCGATTGTCGGAGAGGTATCTCTGGGCCCTCTCGGTAATGCACATCATCAAGCCTTGCAAGCACTACAACTAATGAGTTAGTTGTGAGATGATGTATTACGGAACGAGTAAAGAGACTTGCGTAACGAGATTGAACTAGGTATTGGATACCGACGATCGAATCTCGGGCAAGTAACATACCGATGACAAAGGAACAACGTATGTTGTTATGCGGTCTGACCGATAAAGATCTTCGTAGAATATGTAGGAACCAATATGGGCATCCAGGTCCGCTGTTGGTTATTGACCGGAGGCGTGTCTCGGTCATGTCTACATTGTTCTCGAACCGTAGGGTCCGCACGCTTAAGGTTTCGATGGCGAGTTATTATGAGTTTATGTATTTTGATGTACCGAAGAAGTTGAGTCCGGATGTGATCACGGACATGACGAGGAGTCTCGAAATGGTCGAGACATAAAGATTAATATATTGGATGGCTATATTCGGACACCGAAAGGTTCCGAAGTTTCGGAGAAAACGGAGTGCTTGGGAGGTTACGGAACCCCGGGGAAGTATGGGCCTTAGTGGGCCAAGAGGGAGAGAGAGGGCCGCACCAGGAGGTGGCGCCCCCCAGTCCGAATAGGACAAGGAGGGGCGCGCCCCCTTCCCTCTCCTCTCCCTCTCTTTCCTTCCCCTTCTTCCTTCCTAGTTGGACTAGGAAAGGGAGTCCTACTCCAACTAGGAGGTGGACTCCCCCTCCTTAGCGCACCCATAGGGGCCGGCCGCCTCCCCTCCCTCCTTTATATCACGGGGCAGGGGGCACCCTAGGACACACAAGTTTGATCTACGGATCGTTCCTTAGCCGTGTCGGTGCCCCCTCCACCATATTCCACCTCGGTCATACCGTCGCGAAGCTTAGGCGAAGCCCTGCGCCGTGAAACATCAAGATCGTCCACCACGCCGTCTTGTGAAACTCTCCCTCGACACTCGGCTGGATCGAGTCTGAGGGCGTCATCGAGCTGTCGTGTGTCAAGAACTGGGGCGCCGAATGTAACGCGCGGGATCGGTCGGATCGCGAGGAGAACGTCGACTACTTCCTCTACGTTGTGATCGCTTCGCTTGGTCTCACGAGGGCGTAGACAACACTCTCCCCTCGCGTTGCTATGCATCACCATGATCTTGCGTGTGCGTAGGAAATTTTTGAAATTACTACGTTCCCCAACAAAGGCATCCGAGCCTAGGTTTTATGGTTTGATGTTTTGCACGAGTAGAACACAAGTGAGTTGTGGGCGATACAAGTCATACTACCTACCAGCATGTCATACTTTGGTTCAGCGGTATTGTGAGATGAAGCGGCCTGGACCGACATTACGCGTGACGCTTCTGCGAGACTGGTTTCACCGCTTCGAGCACTCGTTGCTTAAAGGTGACTGGTGGGTGCTGTCTCTCTCACTTTAGTTGAACCGAGTGTGGCTCGCCCGTCCTTGAGAAGGTTAAAAGCGGAGTCTATTTGACGAAATATCGTTGTGGTTTTGATGCGTGGTGAGACCGGTTCTTGCTTAAGCCCGTAGCAGCCACGTAAAATTTGCAACAACAAAGTAGAGGACGTCTAACTTGTTTTTGCAGGGCATGTTGTGATGTGATATGGTCAAGGCGTGATGCTATATTTTATTGTATGAGATGATCATGTTTTGTAACGAAGTTATCGGCAATCGGCTGGAGCCATATGGTTGTCGCTTTATTGTATGCAATGCAATGCTTGTAATGCTTTACTTTATCACTAAGCGGTAGCGATAGTCGTAGAAGCATAAGATTGGCGAGGCGACAACGATGCTACGATGGAGATCAAGGTGTCGCGCCGGTGGCGATGGTGATCATGGAGGTGCTGCGGAGATGAAGATCACGAAGCACAAGATGATGATGACCATATCATATCACTTATATTGATTTGCATGTGATGTTTATCCTTTATGCATCTTATCTTGCTTTGATTGACGGTAGCATTATAAGATGATCTCTCACTAAATTATCAAGAAGTGTTCTCCCGAGTATGCACCGTTGCCAAAGTTCGTCATGCCCGGACACCACGTGATGATCGGGTGTGATAAGCTCTCGTCCATCTACAACGGGTGCAAGCCAGTTTTGCACACGCAGAATACTCGGGTTATACTTGACGAGCCTAGCATATGCAGATATGGCCTCGGAACACGGAGACCGAAAGGTCGGCGTGAATCATATAGTAGATATGATCAACATAAGATGTTCACCATTGAAAACTACTCCATTTCACGTGATGATCGGTTATGGTTTAGTTGATTTGGATCACGTGATCACTTAGATAACTAGAGATGTTTTTCTAAGTGGGAGTTCTTAAATAATATGATTAATTGAACTTAAATTTATCATGAACTTAGTACTGATAGTATCTTGCTTGTTTATGTTTGATTGTAGATAGATGGCTCGTCTTTGTTGTTCCGTTGAATTTTAATGCGTTCCTTGAGAAAACAAAGTTGAAAGATGATGGTAGCAATTACACGGATGGGTCCGTAACGAGAGGATTATCCTCATTGCTGCACGTAAGAGTTACGTCTGGATGCACCGCTAGGTGCAGAACTCTTCTTGATGCAACCGACGACGCTTAAGAACGTCTGGCGAGCAAAGCTGATGACTACTCTATAGTTCGATGTGCCATGCTTTACGGCTTAGAACCGGGACTTCAACGACGTTTTGAGCGTCATGGAGCATATGAGATGTTCCAGAGTTGAAGTTAATATTCCAACAGAATGCGGATTGAGAGATATGAAGTCTCCAATAAGTTCTATAGCTGCAAGATGGAGGAGAATAGTTACATTAGTGAGCACATACTCGTAATGTCCAGGTACTACAATCACTTGACACAATTGGGAGTTAATCTTCCGGATGATTGTGTCATTGATGAATTCTTCAATCACCGCCACCAAGCTACAAAGGCTTCGTGATGAACTATAATATGCAAGGGTTAGTAAAGACTATACCGAGCTCTTCGCAATGCTAAAGGCTGCGGAGGTAGAAATCAGAAGGAGCATCAAGTGTTGATGGTCAATAAGACCACTAGTTTCAAGAAGAAAGGCAAAGGGAAGAAGAAGGAACTTCAAGAAGAACAGCAAGCAAGTTGCTTGCTCAGAGAAGAAACCAAGTCTGGACCTAAGCCTGAAACTCGAGTGCTTCTCTTGCCGCAAGCGACCGGTCCTTTGGAAGCGGAACTGCCCCAAGTATTTGGCGGATAAGAAGGATGGCAAGGTGAACAAAAGTATATGTGATATACATGTTATTGATGTGTACCTTACTAGAGCTCGCAGATAGCACCTAGGTATTTGATCTTGGTTACATTGCTAATATTTGCAACTCAAAGCAGGGACTACGGATTGCGAACAACGGCAAAGGGCGAGGTGACGATCGCGTGGGAAATGGTTCCAAAGTCGATGTGATCGCGATCGACACGCTACCTCTACATCTACCTTGGGATTAGTTTTAGACCTAAATAATTGTTATTTGGTGCTGCGTTGAGCATGAACATTATATCTGGATCTTGTTTGATGCGAGACGGTTATTCATTTAAATCGAGAGAATAATGGTTGTTCTATTTATATGAGTAATATCTTTTATGGTCATGCACCCTTGAGGAGTGGTCTATTTTGATGAATCTCGATAGTAGTGATACACATATTCATAATGTTGAAGCCAAAAGATGCAGAGTTGATAATGATAGTGCAACTTATTTGTGGCACTTGCCGTTTAGGTCATATCGGTGTAAAGCGCATGAAGAAACTCCATCTTGATGGGCTTTTGGAGTCACTTGATTATGAATCACTTGGCACTTGCGAACCGTGCCTTATGGGCAAGATGACTAGAACACCGTTCTCGGTACTATGGAGAGAGCAACAGATTTGTTGGAAATCATACATACTGAGATGTATGTGGTCCGATGAATGTTGAGGCTCGTGGCGGATATCGTTATTTTCTCACCTTCACAGATGACTTAAGCGGATATGGGTATATCTACTTAATGAAACATAAGTCTGAAACATTTGAAAAGTTCAAAGAATTTGAGTGAAGTTGAAAATCATCGTAACAAGAAAATTAAATTTCTACGATCGATCGTGGAGGTGAATATTTGAGTTCTGAGTTTGGTCTACATTTGAAACAATGCGGAATAGTTTAGCAACTCACGCCACCCGAACACCACAACGTAATGGTGTGTCCGAGCGTCGAATCGCACTTTACTAGATATGGTGCGATCTATGATGTCTCTTACTGATTTACCGCTATCGTTTTGGGGTTATGCTCTAGAGGCGGCCGCATTCACCTGAATAGAACACCGTCGAAATCCGTTGAGACGACACCTTATGAACTATGGTT
Organism: Aegilops speltoides; assembly: GCA_021437245.1. Lineage (NCBI taxonomy): Eukaryota > Viridiplantae > Streptophyta > Magnoliopsida > Poales > Poaceae > Aegilops > Aegilops speltoides. Next base: position 92,804,356 of record CM038146.1, on the reverse strand, counting down.
TGGCAAGAAACCAAAGTTGCCGTTTCTTAAAGTTTGGGGATGCGATGCTTATGTGGAAAAGCTTCAACTGATAAGCTCGAACCCAAATCGAGAAATGTGTCTTCATAGGATACCCAAAGGAGACAGTTGGGTACACCTTCTATCACAGATCCGAAGGCAAGACATTCGTTGCTAAGAATGGATCCTTTCTAGAGAAGGAGTTTCTCTCGAAAGAAGTGAGTGGGAGGAAAGTAGAACTTGATGAGGTAATAGTACCTTCTCCCTTACTTGAAAGTAGTTTGTCGCGAAACGGTTTCGAGACATCTACACCAAGTAGTGAGGAAGTTGATGATGTTGATCATGAAACTTGAGATCAAGTTCTCTGCAGAACCTCGTAGATCAACGAGTAAGATCCGCACGAGTGATACGGTAATCCTGTTCGGAAATCATGCTACTAGATCATGATGAACCTCGAACTATGAAGAAGCGATGGTGAGCCTAGATTCCATAAAATGGCTTGAGGCCATGAAATCTGAGATGGGATCCATGTATGAAAACAAAGTATGGACTTTGGTTGACTTGCCCGAGGGTAGGCAAGCAATAGAAAACAAGTGGATCTTCAAGAAGAAGACCGACGCCGACGGTAATGTTATCGTCTACAAAGCTCGACTTATCGCAAAGGGTTTCGACAAGTTCAAGGGATTGACTACGATGAGACCTTCTCACCCGTAGCGATGCTTAAGTCTGTCCGAATCATGTTAGCAATTGCGCATTTTATGATTATGAAATTTGGCAAATGGATGTAAAGACGCATTCTGAATGGATTTACGGAAGAAGAGTTGTATATGATGCAACGAAGGTTTTGTCGATCCAAAGGGAGCTAACAAAGTGTGCAAGCTCCAGCGATCCATTTATGGACTGGTGCAAGCATCTCGGAGTTGGAATAAGCGCTTTGATAGTGTGATCAAAGCATTTGGGTTTATCAGACTTTTGGAGAAGCTTTGTATTTACAAGAAAGTGAGTGGGAGCTCTGTAGCATTTACGATATTATATGTAGATGACATATTGCTGATCGGAAATGATATAGAATTCTGGATAGCATAAAGGGATACTTGAATAAGAGTTTTCAATGAAAGACCTCGGTGAAGCTGCTTACATATTGGGCATTAAGATCTATAGAGATAGATCAAGGCGCTTAATTGGACTTTCACAAAGCACATACCTTGACAAAATTTTGAAGAAGTTCAAAATGGATCAAGCAAAGAAAGGGTTCTTGCACGGGTTACAAGGTGTGAAGTTGAGTAAGACTCAATGCCCGACCAATGCGAAGATAGAGAGAAAATGAAAGATGTTCCTATGCTTCAGCCATAGGCTCTATCATGTATGCAATCTTGTGTACCAGACTGATGTGTGCCTTGCTATAAGCCTAGCAGGAGGTACCAAAGTAATCCAGAGTGGATCATTTGGACAGCGGTCAAGAACATCTGAAATACCGAAAAGGACTAAGGATATGTTTCTCGTATATGGAGGTGACAAAGAGCTCATCGTGGCAGTTACGTTGATGCAAGCTTTGACACCGATCCGGACGATTCTAAATCGCAAACCGGATCGTATTACACTAAGCGGAGGAGCTGTCGGTTGGTGCAGTTCTAAACAAAGCGTCGTGGCGGGATCTACATGTGAAGCGGAGTACATAGTAGCTTCGAAGCAGCTAATGAAGGAGTGCGGATGAAGGAGTTCATATCCGATCTAGGTGTCATACCTAGTGCATCGGGTCAATGAAAATCTTCGTGACAATCTTGGAGCAATTGCCTTAGCGAAGGAATCCAGATTTCACAAGAGGACCAAGCACATCAAGAGACGCTTCAATTCCATCCGGGACTTAGTCCGGTGGGAGACATAGAGATTTGCAAGATACATACGGATCTGAATGTTGCGGACCCGTTGACTAAGCCTCTTCCACGAGCAAAACATGATCAGCACCAAGACTCCATGGGTGTTAGAATCATTACTATGTAATCTAGATTATTGACTCTAGTGCAAGTGGGAGATGAAGGAAATATGCCCTAGAGGCAATAATAAAGTTATAATTTATTTCCTTATTTCATGATAAATGTTTATCATTCATGCTAGAATTGTATTAACCGGAAACATGATACATGTGTGAATGCATAGACAAACAACATGTCACTAGTATGCCTCTACTAGACTAGCTTGTTAATCAAAGATGGTTATGTTTCCGACCATGAACAAAGAGTTGTTATTTGATTAACAAGGTCACATCATTAGTAGAATGATCGATTGACATGACCCATTCCATTAGCTTAGCACACGATCGTTTAGTATGTTGCTCTGCTTTTATCCATGACTTATACATGTTCCTGTAACTATGAGATTATGCAACTCCTGTTTACGGAGGAACACTTTGGGTGCTACCAAGCGTCACAACGTAATCGGGTGATTATAAAGGAGTACTACAGTGTCTCCAAAGGCAGATGTTGGGTTGGCGTATTTTGAGATTAGGTTTTGTCACTCGATTGTCGGAGAGGTATCTCTGGGCCCTCTCGGTAATGCACATCACTGAAGCCTTGCAAGCACTACAACTAATGAGTTAGTTGTGAGATGATGTATTACGGAACGAGTAAAGAGACTTGCCGGTAACGAGATTGAACTAGGTATTGGATACCGACGATCGAATCTCGGGCAAGTAACATACCGATGACAAAGGAACAACGTATGTTGTTATGCGGTCGACCGATAAAGATCTTCGTAGAATATGTAGGAACCAATATGGGCATCCAGGTCTCGCTGTTGGTTATTTACGGAGACGTGTCTCGGTCATGTCTACATTGTTCTCGAACCGTAGGGTCCGCACGCAAGGTTTCGATGGCGGTTATTATGAGTTTATGTATTTTGATGTACGAAGAAGTTTGGAGTCCGGATGTGATCACGGACATGACGAGGAGTCTCGGAATGGTCGAGACATAAAGATTAATATATTGGATGGCTATATTCGGACACGGAAAGGTTCGGAAGTTTCGGAGAAAACCGAGTCTTGGGAGGTTACCGGAACCCCCCGGGGGAAGTATGGGCCTTAGTGGGCCAAGAGGGGAGAGAGAGGGGCCGCACCAGGAGGTGGCGCCCCCCAGTCCGAATAGGACAAGGAGGGGGCGGCCCCCCTTTCCCTCTCCCTCTCCCTCTCTTTCCTTCCCCCTTCTTCCTTCCTAGTTGGACTAGGAAAGGGGAGTCCTACTCCAACTAGGAGGTGGACTCCCCCCTCCTTGGCGCACCCATAGGGGGCCGGCCGGCCTCCCCCTCCCTCCTTTATATCACGGGGCAGGGGGCACCCTAGGACACACAAGTTTGATCTACGGATCATTCCTTAGCCGTGTCGGTGCCCCCTCCACCATATTCCACCTCGGTCATACCGTCATGAAGCTTAAGCGAAACCCTGCGCCGTGAAACATCAAGATCGTCCTGCGCCGTCGTCTTGTGAAACTCTCCCTCGACACTCGGCTGGATCGAGTCGAGGGCGTCATCGAGCTGTCGTGTGTCAAGAACTCGGGCGCCGAATGTAACGCGCGGGATCGGTCGGATCGCGAGGAGAGCGTCGACTACTTCCTCTACGTTGTGATCGCTTCCGCTTCGGGTCTACGAGGGTACGTAGACAACACTCTCCCCTCTCGTTGCTATGCATCACCATGATCTTGCGTGTGCGTAGGAAAATTTTCGAAATTACTATGTTCCCCAACAGCATCCACCGACCCTGGAGGTCGGAGCCGGACATGGATGAGAATCCGAAGCGCTCGAATCTGGGGCTCTGGCTATTGGAACTGGGAGCAAAGAGGAGATTCGATGCGAGATTGAAGAAAAGAAACGAGCCTTGGTCCTCTTATAAAGGGGGAAAATACCAAGAGTCGTCCCCGTGACCGTTCGGGATTCACCTTCGATAGAGGAAGCGTGGCGACGGGCGGTTGGGTTACCCACGCACGTATTGATGAGAATCCCGAAATAAGGGGAACACGATCTCTGCTTCGACAAGACGTGCCAAGGAAACCGCTTCGCTAAACGTGCTGAGGTGGTATAATAAAAAATGATTCAAATAAAGGCTTGGAAGCGGTGTGATGTCATGCCGCATGAAACGTCAGCAGATTGGATTTATGTGCATTATTCTCTCTACGATGGAATGTGGAATTTATTTTGCAGAGCCGGACACTATCCCGGTGTTCATGATCTTCTTTGGATTATTCAAGGGAGGAACCCGCCTTGCAATGCCGAACATTATGCGCGCGCGGACTTATCGTCATTGAAGCCTGGTTCGAGGGACTCTTGAGGAGTCTGGACTAGGGGTTGCCGGACAACCGGACTATCATCGTCCGCGGACTCCAAGACTACGAAGATACAAGATTGAAGACTCCGTCCCATGTCCGGATGGGACTTTCCTTGGCGTGGAAGGCAAGCTTGGCGATACGGATATGTAGATCTCCTACCATTGTAACCGACTCTGTGTAACCCTAGCCTCCTCCGGTGTCTATATAAACCGGAGGGCTTTAGTCCGTAGGACAACATACATTACGGCAATCATGCCATAGGCTAGCTTTAGGGTTTAGCCTCCTTGATCTCGTGGTAGATCCACTCTTGTACTACCCATATTATCAATATTAATCAAGCAGGACGTAGGGTTTTACCTCCATCAAGAGGGCCCGAACCTGGGTAAAACATCGTGTCCCTTGTCTCCTGTTACCATCCGCCTAGAAGCACAGTTTGGGACCCCCTACCCGAGATCCGCCGGTTTTGACACCGACAACACCAAAAAGTCAAAGCTTGGGGATGCCTCGGAAGGCATCCCCTCTTTTATCCACTTCCATCGGTAATTTACTTGGAGCAATATTTTTATTCACCACATGATATGTGTTTTGCTTGGAGTGTCTTGTATTATTTGAGTCTTTGTTTGTTAGTCTACCACAATCATCCTTGCTATACACACCTTTTGAGAGAGCCATATATGATTTGAAATTTGTTAGAATACTCTTTGTGCTTCACTTATATCTTTTGAGCTTGATAGTTTTGCTCATAGTGCTTCACTTATATCTTTTGAGCTTGATAATTTTTGTTCTAGTGCTTCACTTAGATCTTTTAGAGCACGGTGGTGGATTGGTTTTAAAGAAACTTGATCTCTCATGCTTCACTTATATTATTTTGAGAGTCATTAATAGCATGGTAATTTGCTTAATGTTAATATACTTGGTGTTCAAGATATGTGAAACTTTCTTTTGAGTGCGTTGAATACCAAGATAAGTTTGATGCTTGATAATTGTTTTGAGATATGAAGATGGTGATATTAGAGTAATGCTAGTTGAGTAGTTGTTAATTCAAAGAATACTTGTGTTGAAGTTTGTGATTCCCGTAGCATGCACGTATGGTGAACCGTTATGTGATGAGCTCGGAGCATGATTTATTTATTGATTGTCTTCCTTATGAGTGGCGGTCGGGGACGAGGGATGGTCTTTTCCTACCAATCTATCCCCCTAGGAGCACGCGCGTAATACTTTGCTTTGATAACTTCTAGATTTTTGCAATAAGTATATGAGTTCTTTATGACTAATGTTGAGTCCATGGATTATACGCACTTTTCCCATCCTTCCACCATTGCTAGCCTCTCTAATACCGCACACCTTTCGCCAGTATCATACACCCACCATCAACCTTCCTCAAAACAGCCACCATACCTACCTATTATGGCATTTCCATAGCCATTCCGAGATATATTGCCTTGCAACTTTCCACCGTTCCGTTTATTATGACATGCTCCATCATTGTCATATTGCTTAGCATGATCATGTAGTTGACATCGTATTTGTGGCAAAGCCACCTTTCATAATTCTTTCATACATGTCACTCATGAATCATTCCATATCCCGGTACACCGCCGGAGGCATTCATATAGAGTCATATTATGTTCTCAGTCTCGAGTTGTAATTGTTGAGTTGTAAGAAAAATAAAAGTGTGATGATCATCATTATTAGAGCATTGTCCCAAGTGAGGAAAGGATGATGGAGGCTATGATTCCCCCACAAGTTGGGATGAGACTCCGGACGAAAAAAAGAGAGAAAAAAGAGGCCATAAAAAAAGAGAAAAGGCCCAAATAAAAAAAATAAAAAAAATGAGACAAAAAAGAGAAGGGACAATGCTACTATCCTTTTACCACACTTGTGCTTCAAAGTAGCACCATGATCTTCATGATAGAGAGTCTCCTATGTTGTCACATTCATATACTAGTGGGAATTTTTCATTATAGAACTTGGCTTGTATATTCCAATGATGGGCTTCCTCAAAACGCCCTAGTTCTTCGTGAGCAAGCGAGTTGGATGCACACCCACTTAGTTTCTTTTGTTGAGCTTTCATATACTTATAGCTCTAGTGCATCCGTTGCATGGCAATCCCTACTCACTCACATTGATATCTATTGATGGGCATCTCCATAGCCCGTTGATACGCCTAGTTGATGTGAGACTATCTTCCCTCTTTTTTGTCTTCTCCACAACCACCACTCTATTCCACATATAGTCCTATATCCATGGCTCACGCTCATGTATTGCGTGAAGATTGAAAAAGTTTTGAAAATGTTAAAGTATGAAACAATTGCTTGGCTTGTCATCGGGGTTGTGCATGATTTAAATACTTTGTGTGGGAAGATGGAGCATAACCGGACTATATGATTTTGTAGGATAACTTTCTTTGGCCATGTTATTTTGAGAAGACATAATTACTTTGATTAGTATGCTTGAAGTATTATTATTTTTATGTCAATATGAACTTTTGTCTTGAATCTTTCGGATCTGAATATTCATACCATGATTAAGAAGATTTACATTGAAATTATGCCAAAGTATCACTCCGCATCAAAACTTCTCTTTTTATCATTTACCTACTCGAGGACGAGCAGGAATTAAGCTTGGGGATGCCTGATATGTCTCCAACGTATCTATAATTTTTTATTGCTCCATGCTACTTTATCTACTGTTTTGGACTATATTGGGCTTTATTTTCCACTTTTATATTATTTTTGGGACTAACCTATTAACCGGCGGCCCAGCCTAGAATTGTTGCTTTTTTTTTGCCTATTTCAGTATTTTGAGGAAACAAAATATCAAACGAAGTCCAAACGGAATGAAACCTTCGGGAACGTGATTTTCTCATCAGATAAGATCCAGGAGACTTGGACCCTCCGTCAAGAAAGCCACGAGGCGGTCACGAGGATGGAGGGCGCGCCCCTCCCCCCTGGGCACGCCCCCTGCCTCGTGGGCCCCTCGGAGCTCCACCGACGTACTCCTTCCTCCTATATATACCTACGTACCCCCATTAGACCAGGGAAGGAGCCAAAAACCTAATTACACCGCCGCGACTTCCTGTATCCACGAGATCCCATCTTGGGGCCTGTTCTGGAGCTCCGCCGGAGAGGGATCCACCACGGAGGGCTTCTACATCATCACCATAGCCCCTCCGATGAAGTGTGAGTAGTTTACTTCAGACCTTCGGGTCCATAGCTAGTAGCTAGATGGCTTCTTCTCTCTTTTTTGGATCTCAATACAATGTTCTCCCCTTCTCTTGTGGAGATCTATTCGATGTAATCTTCTTTTTGCGGTGTGTTTGTTGAGACCGATTAATTGTGGGTTTATGATCCAACTTATCTATGGAAAATATTTGCTTCTTCTCTGATTTCTTTTATGTATGATTGAGTTATCTTTGCAAGTCTCTTCGAATTATCCGTTTGGTTTGGCCAACTAGATTGGTAGTTCTTGCAATGGGAGAAGTGCATGGCTTTGGGTTCAATCTTGCGGTATCCTTACTCAGTGACAGAAAGAGTTGCAAGTCACGTATTGTATTGTTGCCATCGAGGATAACAAGATAGGGTATTTATCATATTGCATGAATTTATTCCTCTACATCATGTCATCTTGCTTAAGGCGTTACTCTATTTTTAACTTAATACTCTAGATGCATGCTGGATAGCGGTCAATGAGTGGAGTAATAGTAGTAGATGCAGAAGTTTCGATCTACTTGTCACGGACGTGATGCCTATATACATGATCATTGCCTAGATATACTCATAACTATGCTCAATTCTATCAATTGCTAAACAGTAATTTGTTCACCCACCATAGAATACTTATGCTCTTGAGAGAAGCCACTAGTGAAACCTATGGCCCCCGGGTCTATTATCATCATATCAATCTATATCACTTTATTTACTTGTTTTGCCTTTACCTTTTTACTTTGCATCTTTATACCAAAAATATTATCTCTATCAGATCTCATTCTCGTAAGTGAACGTGAAGGGATTGACAACCCCTAAGCGTTGGTTGCGAGTTGCTACCGTTTTGTGCAGGTACGAGGGACTTGCGCGTGACCTCCTACTGGATTGATACCTTGGTTCTCAAAAACTAAGGGAAATACTTACGCTACTGTGCTGCATCACCCCTTCCTCTTTGGGGAAAACCAACACAAGCTCGAGACGTAGCACACTTCAGCCCATGGGGCCCTCCGTGATAGGTGGCCCCACCCGGTGGACCCCCGGGACCCTTCCGGTGGTCCCGGTACAATACCGGTGACCCCCGAAACTTTCCCGGTGGCCGAAACTGGACTTCCTATATATAAATCTTTACCTCCCGACCATTCCGGAACTCCTCGTGACGTCTGGGATCTCATCCTGGACTCCGAACAACTTTCGGTTTGCTGCATACTAATATCTCTACAACCCTAGCGTCACCGAACCTTAAGTGTGTAGACCCTACGGGTTCGGAGATATCTTGAACATGACCGAGACGCCTCTCCGGTCAATAACCAACAGCGGGATCTGGATACCCATGTTGGCTCCCACATACTCCTCGATGATCTCATCGGATGAACCACGATGTCGAGGATTCAATCAACCCCGTATACAATTCCCTTTGTCAATCGGTACGTTACTTGCCCGAGACTCGATCGTCGGTATCCCAATACCTCGTTTAGTCTCGTTACCGGCAAGTCACTTTACTCGTATCGTAATGCATGATCCCGTGACCAAACACTTGGTCACATTGAGCTCATTATGATGATGCATTACCGAGTAGGCCCAGAGATACCTCTCCGTCATACGGAGTGACAAATCCCAGTCTCGATTCGTGCCAACCCAATGAGACACTTTCGGAGATACCCGTAGTGTACCTTTATAGTCACCCGATTCGTTGTGACGTTTGGCACACCAAAGCACTCCTACGGTATCCGGAGTTGCACAATCTCATGGTCTAAGGAAATGATACTCGACAATTGGAAAAGCTCTAGCTAAACGAACTACACGATCTTTGAGCTGTGCTTAGGATTGGGTCTTCTCCATCACATCATTCTCCTAATGATGTGATCCCATTATCAATGACATCCAATGCCCATAGTCAGGAAACCATGACTATCTGTTGATCAACGAGCTAGTCAACTAGAGGCTCACTAGGGACTTGTTGTGGTCTATGTATTCACACGTGTATTACGATTTCCAGATAACATAGTTATAGCATGAATAATAGACAATTATCATGAACACAGAAATATAATAATAACCATTTTATTATTTCCTCTAGGGCATATTTCCACTGCGGAGGTCACGGCACAGAAGCCCCCCGATGGATATGAGACGATGGACGTCGACTTTGTGCCGGCGTCCGAGTCCCCCATGGTGCAGGCGGACCAGCGGTTGAACATGGCGATACTAAAGGAGGACCGGGAGGCAGAGGCTCAACTCGACGCGGAGCGCACGCATGCCGCTGCCATCGAGGCTCTCTTGCAGGCGGAACCGAATGTCGTGGATGTGAATCGGGCGGCGGAGGCTTAACTTGAGGCGGAGCGCGCGGATGCCGCTGCCATCAAGGCCCTCCTGCAGGCGGAACCGGACGTCCGGGACATGAACCGGGCGGTAGTGCCTCGACTCGACACAGAGCACGCGGATGCCACTCTCATCGACGCCGTCCTGCAGACGGAACCGGACGTCCTGGACTTGAACAGGGCGGCGGAGGCTCGACTCGACGCGGAGCGAGCGGATGCCGCTACCATCGAGGTCCTCCTGCACACGGAACCGGACGTCCTCGACTTGAACCGGGTTGTGCTCTCGTCCGTGCAGAGCGCCCGCACGCTCTGCTTGAACGAGTAGCTGGAGGCCATGGACAACCACGGTGCGGAGACACACGTCGGCAGCGACGGCTGATTCGCGCCGACAGCCAAAGACGACGAGGCCGTCTCTTTCCGTGAGCAGTGATACTTTTTCTTTATGTTGTTGTTTTTATGGATCTTTTGCTGTGTAAAAACATGGACCACCCGTTTGGATAACTTTTTTAGGGATTCGATTACATTTCCTTATATTAGGCGAGATCCTCTATTTTCTCATGTCAATTAGTCAAGTCTAATCTTGCCAAAAACTTGTGAAATTTTTCCTCCACGTGCATTCTTTAATTTTCGTGCCAAAAACTATGCACCTTATATTTAGGAATGGAGGGAGTACTATATTTGTTATGCAAGTCGCCTGACTTGGGTCAGTCTACCATTTCAGGCGGTTGGATGACTATCCTACGTCTCCTAACCCTTCTTTCCTTCTTCCTCACCTCTTCTTCTTCCCCAACAGACCACCGCACCGGCCGTACGGATACTCCCCAACATGCGGTTGGATAAACATACTCTATGAATGAAAATTATGTGTCAGCGATAGGATGGCTGAGTTTGGTTTGTTCACATGCGACAACACGTGTCAGTGAGGGTGCGCTCCCTTGGTTGGGTTTGCGGCGTGCAGGAGCGACTTTGTGAGGTGCGGTCACGACCATGGCGTGCGAGGAGCGACCGTGTGAGGTGCGATGCAACGCGCGACAGCCGTCTTAAAGTGTACCTCCTTCTCATTTTGAAAACTTTAGGCAAGCTTGGCAAAAATGTGTGGCGAAGTTTGGCAATGCAAGGCCTAGACCCAAACAGGATAAGTACGTACGTACTAGGAGTACTAGTGTTAAAAAAGAAAGGCGGGGTTTTCCTTCCCAGGATTTAATCGATACAAATCCTCGTTTCACGTGTCAATTAATGCGTATTTTTTTCTCGAAAGACCAAAGAGCTAACCATTTCACTCCTCATCGCTTGATTAATGCAGCGCCATGCAAACCAACCTTCTCACTTCCGCATGTATGCAGGGGATATTAATGTCCTTGGTTGCTAACCCCATCAATTTTGCCTCGATTAGTGTTAGTGGCCCTTTGCAAATTGTAATTTTGATATACTGGCCTTGTGTACAAAAAAATGGAGGTAGTAACTATATTTGACTTCCTTCCCCATTGCGGTGACATCGATGATTTTTTTTGTGGTTTGGCGAAGTGCATTTGACGGAGAACACCATTGAGGGAGACCATGGTAAGTCGTTCGCAAGTGCTGCCTGCAAGCCGAGACAACCGCCTTATTTGCATCCAGGAAGTCCTTTACTAGTACTACTACTAGGAGTACTAGTGCGGTGAGATTGTTTCTCGAAGAAGACGATGGAGAAGCGGAGTCAGCGAAGAGTGAAATGATGGTTGCTTTGTCCGTGCTTTGTGATTTGACGCCTCACTGCTTTGTGATTTGTGATAGAAGGGACATGGGAGTAGACTTTGTGCTCTATACTGTACTACATGCGTCCAAGCATGGGAGAAAGAGGAGAGACCTTGCATTTTTCTATTCCTTCAATCAATCAATCAGGGAGCTTCGGTTCCATCTTTTTGGCTTTGGCAACACCGTCCACAATGGTTCCCACGATGCCAAAAGCTATTTTCACATTTGGCTACACATTGTGGATGCCCTTAACTGTACCACTTGGTTTTGCTCCTGTGTGCTATCTATACAAATCTCAATTATATTGATCTAAAAAATTATAGAATCAAGATTAGTAAAAAGGAGGTGATTTTGCCGCGCGGATGGTGGGGAAGGTTTCTTATTTTCGGAGGATGTTGTCCTGGCGGTTAGCTAACATGCGTTCCCACGTGTCATTGCTTTACCAAGCCGATCCGCGTCCCACATGAGGCAGAAGAATGGTAGAAGCAACACGTGGTTAAGTTGAAGAAGATGAGGGAGAAGCGGATTCAGCAATGAGTGAAATGATGGTTGCTTCGTCCCTCCAACTTCTTTTTTTAGCATTATTACTTCGTCGCTCCAACTTAACTGCGGGAAAGGTGCAGCTTTGTGATTTGACGCCTCATTGCTCATTACTACGCCGGCGCCATGGCTGGGGTGCTTCACCCCGGCTGCTCTGCACTGTATTCCGGTATGTCACGTGGACCCGGTAGCTTGATGTCCCACATGTCGGCGAAAGGTAATAGAAGATTTATGAAAGCAAATGCTCCACTCTTACGACGGAGGAGTAGACGACACGAAGGCCCAGTGAAGTGTCAATTGTACTGTATAGTACTCTAGTTTTGCTGTTTCGCACGATCCATTGATACAAACCCGATTAAACAGGAAAGGGCGGGATTTTTCCTGCGCGGTAGATGATACTGGTCATACATTTCAAAGGCAATTTTAATGAATGCAAACTGAATAATTATAAGTAACAATATGATACCTAGTAAAACTAAAAACACATATGATTTATTGTGTTAGAGTGTAGTAGTAGTGCTGTATTGTATAGTTGTTAGATGTAACATGCGAGAACGTGTAGATATGTAGTTTTGGAGGGCCTACAGAGAGAAAAGCGTATCGGTCACGAACTTGAGAATAAGCTGATTACGGTCACTATATACGTTTTGCGGTGATTATCCAGTCACTTGCTCATAGTTCAGCATCGGATTGCACTCTGTTGACCGGCCAAATAGTCTGCGTGGCGCCATGTTGACTAGTTAAATTGACCACGTTCCTTGTGGGTCCCACCTGTCAGTTCGCATAGGGAAAAGGTCAGATAAACACAAATTTACGCAGGCGCGACAAGGCTCCGACCCGTGCGTGGGAATCACCTGGTTGTGTATGTGTCTGTCTGGGCCTGATGTGTGCGCATACACGTGTAGGTTGAGCACTTGAGCGTGAGAGTGTGTGTTGGTCGTGTGGTGTACTGGTGTGTGCATGCATGCGTGCGTGTGTGCGTGTGAGTGTTGCGTGCGCGCGTGGCTGCGTGTGTACGTGTGAGTGTTGCGTGCGTGCGTGGGTGCATGTGTTTGTGTGAGTGTTGCGTGGATGCAGTTCGTGCGGATGTGTGCGTGTGTGTATAATGACCACACCAGCTCATGTGTGTTAAAAGAGACGGCTCAGCATACCAATACAAGGCAACCTTGTCCGCTGTGCCCGCGGTCATGACTCCGAACCACCGTCAAAATATTTTTTTGTCATTTGTTTTTATTCTTACTGGCAAGATGCTCGTGCGTTGCACGTAACATCAAGATGCATTTGTATGACTAGCACACATGCTCGTGCGTTGCAAAGGGACCATAAAATTACATGCCTCTAGCTTAATAGAAGAATGGATCAAGACCCCCACATGTCTGTATTCTCTAGTTCAACATGGCACCCTTTAATTAGAGCCAAACCAATATATTCTTTTTTATTGCCACGTGCCCATAATTTGTTTCAATTATAATTAACCAGCATATTCTCTTTTATTGACGGGAAGCTAGCACTGTCAATAATTTATGGTGTTCCTTATTCTAAACAAGCTGACTTAGCTTGATGCACCGGATGCGGAGCAGGCCCAGTATGGGACTGATCGAACTCACGACCTCAAAAACCCGACCACATGTTGCGAGACACTCAAACAAATGCGCTCTTCTAACCAATGGTTATCGTGAATATTAAAGAATCTAATGCAACGTCACATTCAAAACTTTTTTTGAACTTTTAAAAAACTAATAACTATGAAATGCCAAATATACTGGGCAACGTGAACAATTTTCCAAATTACGATTTTTTTTAAATTCCACACATTTTAGAAAGACGAACAAACAATTTGAACGGAACATTTGTTGAAATTCACAAACATTTCTTAAAAGCATGAACGTTTTATAAAAATACGGTTTTTTAAGTTGTGAACAATTTTTGGCAACGGGAACATGTTTTGAACATATGGAAGAAATTTAGAAAATGTGTCTTGTAATGCAAAAATTATTTTCAATTTTTGAACATATCACTAAAAAAAGAATATTTTTCAAATTTGTAACATTTTTAAATCTTGAAAAAATTTGGGGAAACCAAACATTTTCCAAAAAATGGGAATAATTTTTTAAATTCTGAAAAGAAATCAGAATGACAAAAATTTAAAATTTCAAACATTTTTTCTATAGGAACGCAATTTTGGAGTTCATAACATTAACTACCGAATATACTTGGCAACGTGAACAATTTTCCAAATTTGGAATATTTTTTGAAAATTCCATACATTTTTTGATAAAGCAAGAACAAAAAATTTGAAAAGAACATTTCCTGAAATTCGCATACATTTCTTGAATACATGAACATTCTTATAAAAATATGAATGTTTTTATGTTGTGAACATTTTTTAAATGGGAAGATGTGTTAAACATGCAAAAGAATTTTAGAAAATGTGTTTCTTTAATGCAAATGTTCTGTTCAATTTTAAACCTATATGTAAATCAAGAATATTTTTCGAATTTGGTACATTTTTTAAATGCATTTGTTTAAATCTTGATTTTTTTTGAAAAATGCGAACATTTTATTAAAAATGGGAATAATTTTAAAATGTTGAACATATTTTGGCACGACACAAAATAGAAACATTTTTTAAAATCTGAACACATTTTTGTAATTCGTAACTTTTTACAAAATTGTGAATAAGAATTGAAACTCCAAACATTTTTTGAAAATTGTGGAATTTCAGAAAACAATTAAAAATATACTTGCAATGGGAAAAAAAATAAAAGAAATAGGAAATAAAAAGAATAAGAAATAGAAAAAGAAAATTTGAAATAAAAGACAAACAAAAATGGGCCGCCGTGTCTTGGTCGCCATGTGCATAGCTAAAACTATATGCCGCATTGAGCGGAAAATAGCTTTTTTTTATTGCTGCGTGGGCAGGAAAAAAGGGCTGACTTTACTGGGCCATAGGGCGCGCGGCCCACATAGGAAGTTCTCCACAAATCGTTTTTCCTTTGGTAACAAACGAAGCACAAAAGTTTAGTACCACCTCGAATAGAAACAAAAAATATTTTAGTGGTGAACGGATGAAAAAATTGGAGAAACGCACCTTGCTTTATTAGTAGGTATAGACTTGTTTATCTTGTGAGAGAAAAGGATGAATGAGGGAAGGCCTTATTTGCAAATGTGGAGAGGCGTGTGGGTACCTTTTTGAAAAATTGCCATAGTTTATTTCCTATCCGTCAGATATAAATCAGACGGCCTATATTGCAGGATGGCAGGCACACCATCATCACCAACTCTGTTTTTTATACGAGTATATTTTATGTATTTTATAAGAGTGTAGATGTAGAGTAGATACAAGTTAACAGGTGGGCACGATGGTAGTGAGATAATGTGATGCAACACTAGAGGTGCCACGTGGAGCGTTTAACTGGTCAACTAGTCATGTCATGAGCAAATACAAAGTTGTACGGTGAGCTCATGGATCAGATAATAACCACTAAGCGTAAACGGTGACCGTAATGAGTGGATTATGAAGTCCAATGTATGTATCGTGCTTTCGCTTCAAATACAATGATCATCATTGCATATATCGCGAGAAAAAGATGAAACACGCGTGAATTTTTTGGGGGCTTACTTTTAGAGGACCTGGAGATAGTTTTGTGTGCATACGTGAAAGGGGCATAAGGGGGGGTATGCGATGGAAAGAGAGATGCTCTTCGTTTCTCTTTATTATGACTAACTTTGTATATAGTATAAAAATATGCAAATTCACAGTGCGGAATAAATATCATTGTGGGCACCATGCAATGCAAACTAGCGTTCGTACTCCTCCATATAACTTTATAATGTTGTATATATGTAGAAACTCTAAAATAATTTTTTGGCCACACTTTATTCAAAAGGAATGTTGTATGCGAAATAAACATGAAGAGAGGGCTTTTTAGATCAATGGGGTACATGATGTAACATGTGTGAATGTGTAGTTGATGTATTTGGTGGGGCCTAGAGAGGTATGTGTGTGTATTATGTATTCGAGAGATGCATGGATAGAGGGGCCGACGGGAGGGCGTGGGAGAGATAGCACGAGAAATGAGAGTGGACTAGAGAGAGAGAGAGAGAGAGAGAGAGAGAGAGAGAGACGAATATGACGTCACGACAAGAGATTCCATTCCCTTGAGTGGGTATATGCAAGGGGGAGGGAATAGAGGCACCAGGAGAAATTTTCTGTGTGTGTGGTGTTTGTGTTGGTATGTGTGGGTGTGAGAAGATAATGAGACGTGGGGGCAGAGGTTGTGTCACCGCGTGAGGTCCGGTGGGTCGAGGTGAGGCCCTTCGTTTAGTTCCATCATGAGTCACATTGGTCGGCCCATGACACATTTAGGAAGACCCATGGATGACTAGTCGTACAAGACAAAGATAGCAGAATTGTGAAGGACTCTGTGTCCACTGACAAAGCCGGCTAGGATTTGTAACCCTAGGTTCTCGGACTAAGGTAACCCCTTTATCTCTGATATTACTATTCATCCAACCTAACTTTAAGGGGCATCCTACTGAGTGCTCTGCTAGAATCATACTCGTCGATTAGGAAGAGAGTGTGAGACAATGCGTGAGAGGCAGTAAAAGATAATGTGCGTACATGAGACACGTGGCAGGTCCATGTATATAGAAAGGGTCGATGAGGATTGTGCGTGTGTATGTTTGCGAGAGGAAGCGTGCTTGTGATAAAGGTTAGTGAAAACAGTTGTAAATGGTTACGAGAGGGAGGGAGGGTTATATCTAGAGCATGTGTGCGAGAAAGACACCTCGGGAGAGAGTGCGTGAGCATGTGTGAGAGACCATCGATGGAGAGTGAAACTACACGTAAAAGACTGCTCTACACATTGATTAAAGATATAAATTGTATCCAAATATTAGGATGGGATCATGATATTTGCAATTCGCGTAAGGAGCGGCCATTGATCCATCAGACATCTAGATTCTATCAATTTTGAGCATGTCTATGTTATTATTCGACACAATTGATCCACATAGTTAGTATTTTGAACTCCAGAGAATGCATCGCTTTAGCAATCGAATATAAACGTGAGTATAGTTCATGTTGTGTGTGTAAAGCACATTATACATACGAAAGTTACACCATGGACATTATAAATAGCTACCTATGAACTAGCATACATTTGGATTCAAATTAAGGTGGTTTAAGAAAATCGAATTCAACATGAAGTCCATTCAATTATTTGAATTTGATATCATGGCATTTGTAAACCATACCTAAATTATGGGGGCACCAATCTTTGCTCTGATTTTGTACATAATAGCATATGTAGTCGTGTACAAAATAGATTCAAATTTAGCTCCTCCATTCCAAAATAATCGTAGTTATATGATTTTCAAGTGTTAAAAATTCAAAACGAAGCGGATAATTTAATGAGGTTTTCAAACATACAAGGTCAAATATAACATTGTCTATTTAGGTCAATCCTCATAGTTCAAGAGTACTCTAAACGTGAATGCTAGTGTTTCAAAATTTTGAACAAAGCGCCAAAAGAGCCTCTACTCACCCGAAACCGCGTGGGACCAATGTTTGGTAGTACAAGGAAATTACTTTTCTAATAACTCCGACCCGTGAAACCTACCGGCCCGACGTCCAAAGGTCTAAACCGGGGTAGGTTTGTAGCTTCATCTAGACGCCACGCAACCGCCTCCGAAAAACATTCATACATAATGGCCGCCTAAGCACACATGCACGTGGCCGAAATCGCTCCCGCCCACTATTTGGGACACCTGGGATTACCATCCTACCCCCGACCAACAGTAGGTCCGAAATTTAAGAGGGGGCAAAGTTTGTACTTTCCCCAAATTTCAAACGAGCGTGTCCCATCTTCTGTACAAAAAAGCCAAAAACAAGCGCGCCCCAGACCGAACATGGTTCCCCCCACCCGTCCGATTCCCCATTCGTACTTCGTGGGCGCCAAAACTACCTCTCCAACAGCCGCAAAACCCCGGCGTCCTCCGTCCGCCACCCCATCCCACCCATCAACCGCCGCCCTCCTCCATCACGCCGGAGCCGATACCCCGACGTCGTCGTCCACCGCAACCTCAACCGCAACGCCCTCCACGGCTAGTAGTTGAAGCCGAGGCCGAGCCGTCCATACCCAAGCCAGTTCAACCACGCCGTCCTGCGCCTCACCGCTGCCGCTTCAACTTCACCACCCTCCACCGCACCGGAGCTGTTCCTGCTACGCCGTCCTTCGCCGCCTCGGATCTGCTTTCTCTCCGCCGACATACGGCCACGGCAACACAGTCAACAATTTGACCATGGGTTCGTCCAAGCCTACACCCTCCAGAACATCGGTTTCCCTGGTAAAAAGAAGAAGATCGGCGCGACATGTGGAGGTGACCACACCGGCAACCGAAGAAGGTACTCCTCTTCCCTTATTCGTGCAAATCTTACGTCTCTGCTTGCACGGTATTCATCCCACAGAAGACACTAGTTGACTGCTTCTTCTTGATACTAGATGTTCCTAGTAACTTGCGATGCACAAGGTTTCTCCTCATATACTATTTCACCTTAGCTAGGGGTCCGTCGCCCCCTTGAATTTCAATTTCTAGTCAGTTGATTCCCAATTAATGGAAGCTATCCCCCGCATAACAGGCGCTAGTACGACTATTATGCCGAGGAAGTGGCGCCTTGGTGTTTATCTTAGGGGCGTGTGCGTCCTAGAGCTACTGGCGCCTGATCTGGAGGTCGGACGGGATTAAAGGGATGGCCTGGGGGTGCTGCCAAGCACGGCGGTGGTGTGAGGTCGATGGGAGGGTGGGGCGGCGTAGGCAGGGGTCTGGGCCGGTGGTCGCTAGCGGTTCAAGAAAGATCTTCAATAGTGATTGGCGGGAGGTAGACGAAGGCCATCTGCCCGTTCCTTATAGATCGGACGGTTCATTAAAAAAATCGACTGACCTATTTATTTTCAGTTGACTGTTATCTTAGATATGACCACATGTGGTGGTGTCTTTGGAGGAGTACTGCATTTCTGTGCTCATATATTACAAAATCATACGGAGTAGAATCTAATTTTGTTTGCCATGCAATGTTGTAGAGCTATCATATGTCTCCTGTCATTTATTTTTCAGCCACCTGCTATCTGCTACTTTTACAGTGCACTAGTTCTGCACACACTTCACGCATACTCTCACCATTGTGTTTTTATGCAAGGGTATTTCAGAGTCCGCCAAAAGAGAAGCAAAAAAGAAAATAGACAAGTCGTGCCAGCTTTCTACGCGGCTAGGCACGACACATTACAGTGCTATAAAGGGTGCAGTGTCAGTAGATGGAGAGGGTAAATGTTGTGCTGGAGTTGATGACCTCGCTCGCAATGAACCACCATCCCAGGTGCTTGCTTTAACTTCGCGATGTCATATGTGGTTGCATGTTCCATATGGTGTCTAGCTTGTATTCGAAAGGCCGAAGTCGGTCTTTATTAATATAAGGAAAGATATTTTTTACATGAACCACCATCCCGTGAGCACCAGAAGACAAATAGCTAGTCAGGCCCAGCAAAGACAGGCATCACCTAGAAGCCAACTAAAAAGCCGCGATGGTGGCGAAGTAGCCCGCCTCCCACCACGCACTCAGGTCCTAGATGATCATGTTCACCACTCCAGCCGGATGTCTAGCTTGTATTGCTTCCAATTTGGTTAAATTGCATCTGCTTAGCTTACACATTATACCTTTGAATATGACATGCCTTTCCATTTTTGGTACATACTAGTACATCGTGTATTAACCATGTTCTTACATCAAACTAATGTTCTTGTGTATCCCTCATCAATCACTTATGACGAGGCAGGAGGCAAGGGACTACTCCTCATTTAAAGAATGCGGCGTCGGCCTCCGACATGATTCTCAAGAAACGAAATGCTAGATGAAGATAGTGAGCGTAGCTCAGTAGTTGATTCAAGATTTCCCTACACTAGCATCGCAGTGCTTGCTCTAACTTGGCAGCGTGATATATGGTTGCATGTTGCGTATGGTGTCTAGATTGTAATTCTTCCAATCTGGTTACACTGCATGTGCTAGTCTGCTTAGCTTATACATTATACCTGTTAATGTGACATGCCTTCCTGTATTTAGTACATAGTACATTTGTCTATTAAGCATGTCCTTACATAAAACTATTGTTTTTTTGTATCCCGCATCAATCAATATGACGAGACACCTTTAGTATATGCAATGCGATATTAGTTGCATCTTTCATATGATTTATAGCATGCGCTGCTTCTAATTTGTTGAAATTCCATTTATGATGGGGCGCTTTTAACTTGGCGAGTCCTATTGGTTTCATCTTTCATGTGGTGTCTAGCTTGCATTGCTTCTTATTTGCTGGAATGGTTTACGCTTAATTTACACAAATAGTTGTGAACATGCCATGCCGTCTGTTTTTCGTACATATTCCATCCTGGTATCATGTGTTTGCCTTACATCAAAGTAGTGATTGTCGAGATCATGCATGAATGAGTTACGAAGAGAATTTTATTGCTTTTTCTTGTCGGTTTTACTTGACAATTCAAAATCAATAAAGCGGAAGGAAGTTAGCAAGGCGGGGATAAAGGTGCTCCTTCGAGGCCGAGGGCCTCTCAGTTTCTACTCCTCCACACCCCCAAGATGATTTCCAAGACAACACATGCATAGACACTCAACAAAGTTGTGTTTATGATGAGCACGTCTCCCCTAGTGCAACATCACCGGTGCTCCCTCTAACTTGGCAATTATTATATGTGGTTGCATGTTATGTGTGATGTCTAGCTTGTATTGCTTCTAATTTTGTTGAATTCCATCTGCTTACTTTACACATTATACTTGAATAAGACATGTGTTCATGTTTCTAGAACATACAATATCATCTAACACACCATGTTCTTACATGAAATTACTCTTGTTGTGTAACTTGCAACAATCACTTATCATAAGACACGTTTGACTTGGTGTGATATAGGTTACATCTCACATTCTTTTCTAGCTTGTACTACTAATTTGTTGAAATGGCACTTATGACGAGACAGTTTTAACTTGGTAGAGTGATATTCGTTGCATCTTTCATATGGTGTCCAGCTTTCATTGTTTCTAATTTGTTGAAATGCCTTCTCCTTAGTTTACACATCATAAGCTGTGAATATGCAATGTTGTGAATATGCAATGGCACTAATGACGAGAGACCTCTAACATGGTAGTGTGATGTTGTTTGCATCTTGCATATGATTTATTTCTTGTACTGCTTCACATTTGTTTAAACGCCATTTATGATGAGACACTGTTAACTTGGCAGAGCTATATTTGTAGCATCTTTCATAAGGTGTCTACCTTCCATTGCATTGCTTCTAATTTGGTGAAATGCCTTCTTCTTAGTTTACACATCATAGTTCTAGTTATCTCTTTCGTCCTGTTTTTCATACATATTACATCCTCCTATCATGTGGTTGTCTAACATCAAAGTTTAGCTAAATGCAGATCACGCATCAATTTGTTACGAAGAACTAAATTGTTATTCGTTTTCTTGTCGGCTTGACTTAACATGGCACGAGAAAGAGGAAGAAACACGAATGGCAAGGAATGAGAAGCGGATGAATCCTGCAGATTCTGCTTTGCTGGTAATCGATGGTGCAATGGAAGGTGAAAGTCCAGCGAAAATTCTACAAACACGGCATCCCATGCTACACGAGCTGCAAAAAAGTCAAGCGAAACAAATAGCTGCCACCAAACAAGCGAGACAGCCCTAGTTCTTGCAACACCTACCACAGTACTACCAACAGACGACTTACTCGTGCATCAACTGAAACTAGCAACCGTTCCCAAGCTCCCTTGCCACGACACTACTTCCCAAGCACTCTTGACACAAGGCGAGTTGGCAAAATCAGATGAACCTTGTGAGCTTCAAAAGCAAGAAGGTAGTTCTTTGGAGTCAAGTTACGATTGCATGCTTCTTTATATGTAGTCTCACGGTTTGATGTACACTAACACTTCCTATGTTCGTTGTTGGACTAGCACCTAGGCGCAAGAGGAAACAAACATCAGGGATAATGCTCGATAGGTTAATGAAATCTAGAGGAGGAAGAATGGAGATCCGTTTTGAGGCAGGTTTAAAAGGCCACGTGATGCTCTGAGTCAGCCAAGTTAGTATCGAGGCAGCGGTTGCCGTTAGGTGTCATGTACGTATCCTCCCAACATGGATTCATGACAGGAATGACAAAGACGAAACCAGTTCAACACCTTCCTCGACCATTTATCTGTAAGTATGGTTATGTATGGAAACTAGTAATATCGTCTTGCTCATCCCATACTTTCTAGGTTCTTGATAATAAGACTCCCATAATTTTCAATGAGATGAGGCTCAAGTTGGATAGCCAAGATGATGCAACGGACAAGCTTGTACCCATGTTTTCAAGTCTGCTCTGACGATGTCGGTATAACTTGAGGAAAACTCACTTTGAAGGCAAGGCTAACGATGAACTTTCCCAAACATCTCCAGTGGAAAATACATAGGATGAAGACTGGAGGGGCCTTGTTAAACACTGGTCTGATCCGAAGTATCAGGTACATTATATATATGTGATCAGATCACATGTTGAAGTCCTATTTACGCATGTGCCACACAAATCTATCTTCTTGTAGGTGAACTGTTCAAAGAACAAGGCCAACCGTACGAAAGTGAAATTCCAACAGACCACAGGATCTCGTAGCTATGTTGCACAGTGCGAGGCTCTTGTAATTAGCTGCTGTCTCACTCTTTTTGTTGTA
This sequence comes from Aegilops speltoides, assembly GCA_021437245.1. Classification (NCBI taxonomy): domain Eukaryota; kingdom Viridiplantae; phylum Streptophyta; class Magnoliopsida; order Poales; family Poaceae; genus Aegilops; species Aegilops speltoides. Next base: position 92,781,468 of record CM038146.1, on the reverse strand, counting down.
CCATATTATCAGATCTATATTGACTTGTTCGAAATGCAGAGGAAAGCCCGCAAGGACCAAAAAGTACCTGAACCAAATGCTGTGGAAATCTTCAAGGACTGTCACACCAGCAAGAAGTAGGGCATGACTACACCAGTCAAAGCCGCTGTTGTAAGTCCTTAATCCTCATGACTTTTAACTACTACTTACTCTGACTTGTGCCTTGAACTGCATGGTTTGCAGCCAATGTCTATTACTCTTTTCAATTTTATACACAATTGTCTTAGCGTATTATTGCACCTTACAAGGTTTAAAAGAGAGGAGTGATGTTCCTTTGATCTTGACCCGTAATCTAGTTCCGTGCTGGACTTGCCCACACAACGTTACAATTGCTGTTTATGCATTCTCAGTTGTTTTGTGATATGAATGATGTCATACTATGCTTACCGTATTATAAACTTCGTCTCTTTATCCTTAGCCCTCAATACAAGGTGAAGAAATAAACAATACATTAGCGATGGTACATGGTCATATGTTTGGAACCTGGTTTTATTATGTACTTTGCAATAAAATACAACTAATATTTTACATGGGTTCACCAGAATAAGTTCTGTATATAGACCAAAGCTATTTTGTTTGGTTTTGCTGCCTCCTTAATATCTTCTGTTCTGGTACTACTAATGTAAAACCTCAACTTTTCAGCGAGCTATGGAAAAAATGGTGGAACCGCCACCTTCTGAAGGTGGCGAGGCAACTATAACCGCAATGTTAGCTCTTGCTGCAGTGGGTCAGTACCTGTCCACTAATAGTGCCAAAAGCACATTCCTGCATAATACTGGGTTGGTTGTTAAGGCAATATCGTCCCAAACTGCCTCATAATCAAGATAAGCAAGCTCAAAGCAATGTTGTATCTGCGCTCCAGACACAAGTCCATTCCCTAATAGAGGCCCTTTGTGAAACAAGGAGAAACATTGCTCAATGTCGTCAAGATATGCATGGTTTTGAAACCAGACTATCAGACGTTTGCTATGTTGTTCAGGAGCCTAGGGGAAATGAAGGAGAGGGTTATGGTGCTCCATCGAACAATACAGCATGAAAACGTAACAGTCAGGTCAAATGAACCAAGCTTCTGAACTTCTGGTGGCACATTTATCTGCTAGACTGTTAAGTTTTATGCCAACCTTCCTGTCGGTGTCAAAACCGGCGGATCTCGGGTAGGGGGTCCCGAACTGTGCGTCTAGGCGGATGGTAACAGGAGACAAGGGACACGATGTTTTTACCCAGGTTCGGGCCCTCTCGATGGAGGTAAAACCCTACTCCTGCTTGACTAATATTGATGATATGGGTAGTACAAGAGTGGATCTACCACGACATCAAGGAGGCTAAACCCTAGAAGCTAGCCTATGGTATGATTGTTGTAATGGTTGTTCGTCCTACGGACTAAAACCCTCCGGTTTATATAGACATCGGAGAGGGCTAGGGTTACACAGAGTCGGTTACAATGGTAGGAGATCTACATATCCGTATTGCCAAGCTTGCCTTCCATGCTAAGGAAAGTCCCATCCGGACACAGGACGAAGTCTTCAATCTTGTATCTTCATAGTCTTGAAGTCCGGCCGATGATGATAGTCCGGCTATCCGGACACCCCCTAGTCCAGGACTCCCTCAGTAGCCCCTGAACCAGGCTTCAATGACGAAGAGTCCGGCGCGCATATTGTCTTCGGCATTGCAAGGCGGGTTCCTCTTCCGAATAATCCATAGAAGATTGCGAACACCAGGATAGTGTCCGGCTCTGCAAAATAAATTCCACATACCACCGTAGAGAGAATAACATGTACACAAGTTCAATCTGCTGACGTATTTTGTGGCGTGACATCACACCACTACCAAGCCTTTACTTGTATCGTTTTTATTATACCACCTCGGTAGCGTTTAGCGGCGGTTTCCTTAGCACGTCTTGTCGAGCGAGATCGTGTTCCCCTTATTCCGGATTCCCATCAATACGGACATGGGTAACACAACCGCGCCATTTATTGTGGCGCTTGGGAGATAAGCGAGTTTTACCGGGCGGTGGGGACGATAGTCTTCGTCCCGCCCATATATAAGGGATAAGGATCCACCTTTTTACCTCGCCTTCTTCCTCCTTTGCTTATCCATCTCCGCAAAGACTTTCGAGCTCCAGCGCCCAAGTTCGCACATCTCGCCTCAACCTTCTCCAGCCATGTCCGGGCGGGAGGCAAGTGGATGGCCTCCTCCGTTCTGAGGGGGCACATCGAGAAGCTGCTGTGGCGCCGGATACTGTCCGCGACATCGCAGACCGGCTGCTCGACGAGGGGCAGCTCATCCCCACCCCCAGGCCCCATGAGAGGGTCGTATTTCTTACCTACTTCCTCCGCGGACTGGGCTTCCCACTTCACCCCTTCGTCTGGGGGCTCATGTACTACTACGGACTGGACTTCCACGATTTGGCGCCAAACTTCATTCTCAACATCTCGGCGTTTATCGTCGTGTGCGAGGCCTTCCTCTGCATCCAGCCCCACTTCGGCTTGTGGCTAAAGACCTTCAATGTCAAGACGAAGGTGGTGAAGGGCGTCCAAGCGGAGTGCGGAGGCGCCATGGTGGGCAAAATGCCCAACATCACTTGGCTTGAGGGAGCCTTCGTGGAATCCATCAAAGGATGGCAATCGGGGTGGTTCTACATCACCGAGCCGCATGACCCTAAATGGGCAGCGGCCCCCGAGTTCAGATCTGGTACCCCCATGCAGCTCACCTCCTGGAAAGAGAAGCGCTTGCTATGGGGTAGTTCGGAGGAGCCGACGGACTCGATCCTCTCCAGACCTGGTGAACAAGAAGCTTAAGCTTGTCAGCGTGATCCAGTCATGCTCGTCCGCCGAATTCTCCCCTGCCAGCAACGGGCCTTCAATTTGTGGGAGTTTGATCCGGCACAGCACCGGAACTTGAGCGGGCTCTTCGACACGACATATGAAGCTGCCCGAGGTGCTGTTTAAGGCGGAGAAGCCCCATCTCTGCAAATCAAGATCGCGGATTCCGCATGCAGCGCTCGGCCGGCGAGGTAAGCTATGTTATCCTTTATGGGACACTCATTTCTTTCATAGTTTGACTCTATGTGGGATCTAAACTCCCAACACCTTTAACAGGACTGGCAGAAGACGTCCGGACAGGTTAACTGTCCGGCTCCCCTTCCAGAAGACCCAGCGGACACCCGTTTGACGGGGCTGCTGGTCCTGGCACTTTACGTGGTGCCGGAGAAGAAGGCCAAGAAGAAGGCCACGGGAATCCTAAGGAGTTCCCGGCGCTAGGTGGTATCGGACTCATCGTCCGATGACTCCGAGGCGGACTCCTCCCTCGAGGAGGAGGAGAAAGAGGCCTCTCCCCCAGCAGGGGGAGAGAAGAAGAGGAAGGCCTCCCAAACGAGGGCGGCCGAAGGGTCCAAGAAAGGACGGACCCTTCCTCCGGACTGATCCGCCAACACCGACGACGGCGACGAGGAGTGGCCCTCAAGGGCCAAGCCCCTGGCAAGATCGTAAGTGTCCGAATTCCTGGATGATTTATAATTTCTCTTTTTGCCACGTGGTGTCCTTCTAATGCTGCATACAACTTGTAGTCTGGCCAAGGACGATCTTCCCACTTCATCGAGCGGGTCCTTGGCCACGTCGGATATGGATTCCCTTTCGACCGCCTCCACCCCTCGTGACGCTGATGACGCCGAGGTGGGATCCCAGGAGGGGACCCGCCAGGAGGGGGAGGCTCCGGAGGTGCCACAGGGCAACCTCCCGGACTTCGCACCGGACTCCGCACCGGAACCTGCAGTGGTTCCAGAGTCCGGCAGGTGGCCCCTTCGTAAGAAGGGAAAGACTGTGACACCGGCGGCCTCCGTCCAACTGGAGGCGCCGGATAACTTGTTGGAGGCGCTCAACGGTGCTTCCATCGAGGAAGAACACCGCACTATCATGAGTGTGGTGATTCAGAAGGTTCAGCTCGCCAAGAGCGGGCTGACCGAAGCTCGCAGCAGCCTTCTAACAGCTTTGAGGTAAGAAATTTAAAATATGTAATATAATACCACATAGAAAGTAGCCCCGATGCTCGGTTCGGTGTTCGGAAAGAAAAGCGGATGAGGATCTAAAAGATATCGCAGGAGGTCTAAAAATATGTTAATATGGGATTGCAGGCTCTTGCGCTGACCTCTGCCAAGACCGATCAAGCTGCGAGTTTGATGCTTTGAAGCAAAACCTCGGCGGTCCGAGGCGAGCTCGGCCGTGCCAAGAAGCAACTCGAGGACAAGGAAGGTGAGTAACACCGTATTAAATTTGTACCTTATAGAAAAGGATTTTGGTTGCAAGAGAAATAACAAGGATAACGTGGGTACTCCAAGGGCCCACGAGCGAGGTGGCGACCACGAAGGAGGCCGTGTCCGCGTCGAGCATAATCTGACGCGAGCGAGCCGAGCGAGAGAAGCAGGAGGCACGGGTGGCGGAGGTGCAGCAAGAGCTCGGGCTCTCGTGGAAAAGCATGAGAGTTTGGAGCGCGACTCGAAGACTCAAGAGTCCGAGCTTGCATCGGCTCTTGAGAGTGCCAAAGCCGCTAAGGCCGAAGCCCACAAGGCCCTCCAGGAAATCGAGGCGGTGAAGAAAATAGCGGCGGGTAAGGGATTTTTCATGCAAAGCAAGCATGTGAATGTGAATTACATTACTTACCCGAATTCGAGCTCTCTAGGGCGTTTGCAGATCTGCCTCGTGGCGTGTCCGATCTGCCGCTTTCTCTGAGGGCCGAGGAGGGAGCTCGACGGAGAAGGTCTTCGGTCTCGATATCTTGAGGCGGACATCAGTGCCCCTTAGCGACCAGTGAAGCAGCTGGTCGAGCTCCTAAGGTAGCCGAACAGGCCATGAAGGGCCTCATAGTTCGGCCAGGCCCAAGGAGGCCATGCACAGGAGCTACTTGACTGGTCTGCGCGCGGCTGGTGGATCGTGTCCTCAGGTGCAAGTCGTCAAGCACTCACTTTGCATTGAAGGTGCCGTCGGGCCTTGCCGTGCAAAAGTGCATTTGGGGCAGGATGGATCTTGAGAAGCTTCGACGGACGCGCGCGCCCGGCCGGGCAAGGAGTATCGCACGCCGAAATGTATTATAAGAGTGTCTGAAGGGTGCCCGCATGATTGCGGTGAGTGCTCAAAGATGTAATATTTGAGTAGACTCGCAATGTGTTATCTGTCTTGCTGAAAACTTTGTTCATATCGCTAAGCAACGCTTATCAATTTAAAATATTACCTTACATGCGGCCGTTTATCAAATCGGCAGATGGCAAGTCGTTGGCTTCAGCCCCCATGCCACAGTCTTTGGGGTGTTGGGATAAACTTGAGCACTCTTGTTCCCATTGTTGGGTCCATCTAGGAGGCGCTCAACACAACGAGCGAGGCAACCAGACTTATAATGCTTGAACACTCTCCTTAGCCATAGAATTCTATAATTTTAAATTTCAGCGAAGCCCCTAGTGTTCGGAAGACCGAGTTCGGGCGCTATCACGCTGGGCGGACAAAGCTGGTTCCTCGCTCTAAGCGGCATAAGTCTTTAGGGACTCGAAAAGACCTCTCGAACAACGACCAGCTCTCGCCTTATCATGACGGTCAGTTTTAGCTTTCTCCACTGAGGCGCTCGCCCAGCTCTACCGGGGCGCAATCGCAGTGGTTCTCCCAGTGCTACCTTAGCCGATAAAGCGGGCGTAAGGTACCAAAACATGGGGCCGCAAACCCAACTATTGACCCAAGACATGATTTGGAGCCGATGCATATAATGCTATAAGTTCGGGGTGCCGCACTTGTGAAAGTGTTTGGACTTATCACACCATAATGCAGGGAACTTAAGCCCCTGGTGTATTCGGCCGTACAAGAGTGTACGGATGCAAGATGTCGTAAATGAACATATATATAAGAAAGAAATGCAATTATAAGCGAAAAGCGATGCATTGTTTACTCAAGGAATTCTGCGATGAATGCAGAACGATACAAATAGTGCGGTAAGCAAGGGGTAAGACTATTAAACATGTCCCCCTCCAGGGGTAGGCTGCGACATGGTGTATGAAAACAGATTTAATGCTCGTAATGGAGACCACCTGGATACTCGCCGTAGTCCTTCTTCTCCCCTGGCTGTTGCATCATGTGTTGGCAGTCTCTTCACGGACAGGGCCTCCGTGAGCGGGTCTGTGCGTAAGAAAAAGAGAAATAAAAAGAGCCACACACTTGAAGCCTCCAGTGCGGTTAAGCCGCGTGCGGGCTGTGGTGGCCATGCCCTCCCTATGCCCATGGTATCTCCAGGCGTAATGATGTACGCGAAGGACCCGATCTTACAATTTGGCGGGGGCTGGGGTTGGGCCGCATTACTCTGGCGTGCTCGGAATGTGCCGGGTGGTCTTGTTGTAGGCTACTCCGGGCGCGTTTGGTCGTGTCCGGTCGCTTAACGGCGGACTCGAAAATTGCCTTAAGAGGCTGCTCAGTACTTACCGCGAGAGCCGCGTGTGTTCCTCCGTTCGAGGGAGCGTTCGGTGTTTCCGTTGACCGTGATGACTCCTCGAGGGCTGGCATCTTGAGCTTGAGGTATGCGTGTGCGGCACCGCGTTGAACTTTGCAAACGCGGTCCGTCCGAGCAGAGCGTGATAGCCGCTGCGAGCAGGACTATGTCGAATATTAACTCCTCGCCGGAAGTTATCCGGGATCCAAGACCACTTCTAGTGTGGTGAGCTGCACAATTGGCCTCTACACTGGTATGGCGCCTTTGAAGGTCGTCTTTGTAGGTTTAATCCTTGAGGGGTCTATGCCCATTTTGTGCACTGTATCCTGATAAAGCAGGTTCAGGCTGCTGCCGCCATCCATCAGGACTCTGGTGAGGTGAAATCCATCGACGATTGGGTCTAAAACCAATGCGGCGAATCCGCCATGGCGGATACTAGTGGGGTGGTCCCTTCGATCAAAAGTGATCGGGCAAGAGGACCATGGATTGAACTTCGGGGCGACTGGCTCCATCGCATATACGTCCCTAAGTGCACACTTCCGCTCCGTCTTGGGTATGTGGGTTGCGTATATCATGTTTCCGTCCGCACTTGTGGGGGGAAACCTTTCTGCCCTCTACTGTTCGGCGGCCGGGTCTCCTCCTCGTCATCGCTATGCAGCCCCTTGTCATTGTTTTTTGTGATTAACTTGCCTGCCTGCTTGAATACCCAACAATCCCTGTTGGTGTGATTAGCTGGCTTTTTGGGGGTGCCATGTATCTGGCAAGAACGGTCGAGTATTCGGTCCAAATTGGACGGACCCGGAGTAGTTCTTTTGAATGGCTTTTTCCGCTGACCGGGTTTGGAGCCTCTGAATCCGGCGTTGACTGCCGTATCCTCAGTGTTATCGCCGTTAACGCGGCGTTTGTTTTTGTTTCGACGCGACCTGCCATTGCGGTCCTTGTTATCCGGACTGCCAAAATTTTTGCTGAGGTTGTTACTACGGGCTAGCCAGCTGTCCTCTCCCGCGCAGAAGCGGGTCATGAGTGATGTGAGGGCTGCCATGGATTTCGGCTTTTTCTGTCCTAGGTGCCGGGCCAGTCACTCGTCGCGGATGTTATGTTTGAAGGCTGCAAGAGCCTCCGCATCCGGACAGTCGACGATTTGATTTTTCTTTGTTAAGAATGTGTCGAAGCTGTCGGCCGATTCGTCTGGCTGCTGAATTATGTGGCTTAGGTCATCGGCGTCTGGTGGTCGCACATATGTGCCCTGGAAGTTGTCAAGGAATGCGGCTTCCAAGTCCTCCCAACACCCAATTGACTCTGCTGGCAAGCTATTAAGCCAATGCCGAGCTGGTCCTTCAAGCTTGAGTGGGAGATATTTGATGGCGTGAAGATCGTCACCGCGGGCCATGTGGACATGAAGGAGATAGTCTTCGATCCAAACCGCGGGGTCTGTTGTGCCATCGTAGGATTCAATGTTCACGGGTTTAAACCCTTCGGGGATTTGATGATCCATTACTTCATCTGTGAAGCATAGTGGGTGTGTGGCGCCTCTATATTGGCCAATATCACGACGTAGCTCGAGCGAGCTTTGTCTATTGTGTTCGGCCCGGCCGGAGTTGCTGTATCCGGCGCGACGGTAGTCGTCGCGCATCGTGGGGCGCCCACGTCATCCGTAGATCGATCTTGATTGTCTTGCCTTGTCCTCCAATATGTCTCGCAAGTCCGGCGCATTCCCGTAACCCGTGCTTTTCGGCGGTGCGAGAATGCAGTTACGGCGGAGGGTCTAGAGGCCTCTCTGTCGCGCCACGAGGTGGTCGGTCTGCCAGTGTTGTGCGCTGGTGATGAAGGTTTATATGCCTCCTCCTCTAATCGGGGAGCAACTTGCGTTTTAGGTAGCTTTTGGAGGCGTTCGAGTTCATGCTCTTGACGCAAGGACTTGATCCATCTGTCGGCCAGCAGGTCTTGATCAGCTCGAAGCTGTTGCTGCTTTTCTTTAGGCTGTTCGCCGTGGCCATTAGCCTGTGTTTAAACGCTCTTGTTCGGCGGGATCCTCGGGCACGATGAATTAAATCGTCATTGAGGCTTGCCTCGTCTCGGAGGAGGCATGTCATTATCATCCTCTACCTCTTAAATCTGCCGCTCTCTCGTGAGGCTGGCTTCTCCATCCTCTGTCTTTGAATCTTCTTTGGAGGGGTTGTCTTGAACTCTCTAGGGTGTTGTTATCTACGGTGCCGGAATCTCCATTCTTGCTGTGGCGGGATTTAAAGCGACGCCGCTGACGCCGGCGCTTGGGCTGTTTCTTGGAGGAGCCTTCCTCCGCTACATCCTCGTCGTTCCCATCCTTTGGGATGTCCACCATGTATATGTCGTATGACGAGGTGGTCTTCCAGTGCCCCGTAGGCGCTGGTTCTTGGTCGTCTCCGGCATCGTCGTCCATACCGTCGATGTCTTCGGAGTCGTAATCTAGCATGTCGGTTAGATCATCGACAGTGGCTACAAAGTGGGTGGTGGGTGGGCTTTGAATTTCTTCGTCGTCGCATCCCAACCGTCCCGACATGATCTGTCCAGATTCTCGATAACGAGAGATACTTTAGCGAATTCAGGATGTCACCAAAGGGTGAGTGCTGAAAGATGTCCGCGGCGGTGAACTCCATGATCGGTGCCCAATCTGATTCGATTAGTAGGGGCGCAGGAGGTTCGGAGTCCGGCACCTCGGAGTCACGAGCTTTACAAGGGACAAGGTCAGTATTCGGCTCCATCGCCGTAGAGGTTGCAGCCCCCGAGGCGGTGTCTGGCCACCCGTCCTCGATCTACGCGGTCGGTTCCGAACTAAGGGTCAGAGCGGACTCATGTGCGGCCCCCAAGGCACTGTCCGGCGGCAGAGCTAAATCATGCCCATCGTGACAGTGCGGCGCGCTCGGCTGTGGCTCGAATCCATCGAAGATCAAGTCTCCACGGATGTCAGTCGTGAAGTTTAGACTTCAAATCTGACTGGCGGCGGGGCGTAGCTTCGATCTGCCCGGATGGCCAGCGAATTGGCCCGCAGTGCAAAAGCCACCGAATCGAAGATCTGTCCGGGAGAAAAGTCTCACCACAGGCTGCGTCGTTGTTGATGATCGAAGGAGCCATCAAGCCTATCGGTGGCGACACGGAGGAACTCTCAATGAAAGCACCAATGTCGGTGTCAAAACCGGCGGATCTCGGGTGGGGTCCCGAATCGTGCGTCTAGGCGGATGGTAACGGGAGACAAGGGACACGATGTTTTTACCCAGTTCGGCCCTCTCGATGGAGGTAAAACCCTACTCCTGCTTGATTAATATTGATGATATGGGTAGTACAAGAGTGGATCTACCACGAGATCAAGGAGGCTAAACCCTAGAAGCTAGCCTATGGTATGATTGTTGTAATGGTTGTTCGTCCTATGGACTAAAACCCTCTGGTTTATATAGACTTCGGAGAGGGCTAGGGTTACACAGAGTCGGTTACAATGGTAGGAGATCTACATATCCGTATTGCCAAGCTTGCCTTCCACGCTAAGAAAAGTCCCATCCGGACACGGGACGAAGTCTTCAATCTTGTATCTTCATAGTCTTGGAGTCCGGCCGATGATGATAGTCCGGCTATTCGGACACCCCCTAGTCCAGGACTCCATCACTTCCTTTTGTTATATAGTTGTAATTTGTTTTGGTGCGATACAAAATTTATTCTTAACGTGCAGCAACCGGCTGAAGAAAACAGCAAGCCATTTTTGTATGGTGTAGGGTGTTCCCTATATTTGCACTGGTGGCGATCTTTGATGCCGAGTGGATGTAATCTGTGCAATCGCCTTAATAGCCTAGCGTTAGTTTCGGTCTTATTTATTTCCTAGTCTTCTTTTTCCCTAGTTTGCTAGTGGCCGCAACTACCATGGGCCATATATGGGCCGTAGGATCCATGGGTCTCCTATGGGCCGTCGATAAATGGGCCTGTAATCGGTGGGCCTCGGGCCGTTGATAAATGGGCCTGTAATCTGTGGGCCTCGGGCCGTCGGATAAATGGGTCTACATGGGCCATAATCGGGCGTAATTGGTATCGGCCCAGCACGGTAACGGGTCGTTAACAGGCCGTAGGACTGCAAAGGCTTAATCTGTCACAGGCATAACGGGTCGTTAATGGGCCAGAATATAGGACGGGCTGGAATCGGCGCAACGGGTTAACAGGCCAGAAACGGGCCGACTCTTTCCGTGGGCCGAATTTGGCCCATTAGGGTAACAGCGATGTGGGGTCGACTCTTGCCATCTTGCCGAATTTGGCCCATTTGTGGAACATGCGATGTGGACCGACTCTTGCCATGGGCGAATTTGGCCCATTAGGGAACAGCCGATGTGGTGGAAATGTCGAGGGCGAAAAGGAGCCCAAGAACGTATGGGCCGTCAATAGGCCGAAAGCTCACATGGGCTGGAAACGACCCATGTAAATCACGAGCCGTTAACGGGTACAAAGAAAATTACTGTTCATTATGGGCTAGAGTCACCGTGGGCTGTAAAGGGCGAAGATCTGAAGGCCTCATATGGGCGAAGAGGCGTCGTGGGCCATACATGGGCCGAAAGTGAAATGGGCTGGTGTTATATTCGACGGCCCACATGACGTTGTTGGGCCGATTTCCTTTAGGGCCTAATGGGCCGTGAGTTAACGGGCCGTAAAATGGACTATTTGCAAAGAGACCGTTAACAGGCTTTTCATGGGCCAGCCCGTTAACTTTTGACCAAGTCAAACGGGCCGGCTTTGTAAGCTAAATGGGCCAGTGGTGGGCCGTGGCACGTGTCGACATATCATAGGGGCCTATCTGACCCACTGATGAGCTGACACGTGTTTTGTCCGGCCAACAAGAATTTTACACGTGGAAATTTCCCATTGGTCGAGGCTGTTAACGGGTTATCGGATCCAAATCCCAACCCGATAGCTTAACAGCGTTCCATTACGGTGGATGCCACATGTCGGTCACCCTTGACGAAAGCACTTCTGTGACGCGCGATTTATTATCATGGAAGTGGACACTTCCGTGATGATAATTTTGGTAATGTCATGGAACACTTCTACGACAGCACATGCATGCTATCTTGATTCTGTCATAAAATCGTCATGGATGTACATGCATGACAAAAAATGCGACCTACTGTGACAAACACGTATCATCACAGAAGTGTATTTTATTTGTAGTGCTCATTTTGGTCCTCCAGGAGTTCCTGCCTATTTAAGTAAGCTAGGAAGGGTTCCATCCACGGGGCGATGACCGCCATAATCACGTGGGCCGAAGGTGTGATTTTGGTGGCAGAGCCTCCGTTTATGTCGGATTGTTCAGGGTCTGGGGTTGTGTGCGGATCCGGGCTAGTATTCCCGGACTCCCCTTCCCATACCATGGATGGCTTGAACAGCCTTTCCAAAAAAATATTTGGTGGGACGGGGTCACGTTTAGCGCCGATGCGGGCTAGGATATCCGCCGCTTGATTGTTTTCTCGAACCACATGGTGGAATTCGAGCCCCTCGAATCAAGCTGACATTTTGAGAATGACATTACGGTAGGCCACCATTTTCGGGTCCTTGGCGTCAAAGTCTCCATTTATTTGAGATATTGCGAGATTTGAGTCCCCACATACTTCTAGATGTTGAATGCCCATGGAGACCGCCATCCGAAGACCGTGCAGCAATGCCTCATACTCAGCTGCATTGTTGGAATCTGTGTAAAGTATTTGGAGTACATATTGGACTATGTCTCCAGTGGGGGACGTCAGGACGATGCCAAACCCTAGACCAGCTAGCATCTTAGAGCCATCAAAGTGCATGATCCAATTGGAGTACGCGTCGTACTCTTTAGGGAGTTCGGCTTCTGTCCATTCGGTGACGAAGTCAGCCAGTACCTGCAACTTAATGGCCCATCGTGGTTTGTATGTTATGTCGAATGGGAGGAGCTCGATAGCCCATTTTGCAATCCGGTCCGTGGCGTTGCGGTTATTTATTATGTCATTGAGTGGTACTTCGGAGGCCACCGTGATTGAACACTCTTGAAAGTAGTGTTGTAGTTTTCGGGATGCCATGAAGACCGCGTATGCTATCTTTTAATAGTGTGGGTACCGTGACTTGCATGGAGTGAGGACAGTGGCAGACTTCGGCGAGGCTGCGGAGCGCTCGCTTGCGCCTGCTGTTTGAGGCAAAAGTCTCGAAGACGGTCAGTACTGTATTGTTATTTTCTGCTGGATGGTGCTCTGTGGTATTGTCGATGAGAAGGTCCTCGCCGCTCTTGGCCACCTGCCGGAGTATCCAACATGCTCTAAGGCTGTGTGTTGGTATGGTGTATGGTGTACTGTGAATTTTGCATGGCCTATTGAGCCATCCCTCCAGTATGGTTCCACGCCCTGTAGAGGGCTTTGGCTTCTTTGTAATTGGGTTGGGTGACTTGCGAGAGCGGACCCTTTTAGTTCGGACGAGGGGTTTAGTTAGGGCCGGGGAATCCCAGAATTTTGTTTGGGTCTTCCAGGCGCTTTCCATCACGCAGTACTTTTGTACTATGGCCGCCAGGACGGCAAAGTGTGCTATGTCACGGCGACTTATGGCATTGAGAATTCCCTTGTCCGTGCAATTTTTGCAAAAGAATGAGATTGCGTCTTCCTCGTGATAGTCCTTAACCTTACTCATTACAAGGAGGAATCTGGCCCAGAAGTGGTGTACTGTCTCTTGGGGCTCTTGTCTGATGTGGGACAGATCACTTGCGTCTGGGTGGGTGGGTGGAATTAAGTCCACGCCCTGACCCAATCTGGAACCCAAGGGCGAAGGAGCTCCTGAGCTTGGCAGCTCGGGCTCCGGGATATTACCCAATATTTGTGGCCCGCCGCCCGATTCTAAGTTCGGAGCCTGGGCCACGTCCTCCCGTAGACGGGTATCCAGCTTAGAGAGCTTGGTAATCCGGACATAGTTCGTTCTCAAAATAGAGGAAGAATTGTCGTTCTGTTCCTCCACCACCGCTATCTGATGGGTGATCGGCGGAGAGTTAATCTCCCTTAGGTCGGGTTTAAGCCCGATCCAATCATAATACGTAACGACTCCCAGCGCGTCGATGTGATCCAAGAGCTCGTTTAAGGAGGAGAGCTCCATTGGATTGATCTTCTCGGTGAATTCCGGGCTGATGCGAAGGTTGTTTTTGATGACCTGGGACGTCATCATCGGCGCGGAGGCCGAACGGGCGGCCATGACGAAACCGCCCAGCCGAAGAGTTTGGCCTATAGCCAGGGATCCTCCGGAGGTGATGTTATCCTTGACAACGAGGTAAGCCATCAAGCCTTATCGGGACGGCACAGTGGAACTCTCAATGAAAGCGCCAATGTCGGTGTCAAAACCGGCGGATCTCGAGTAGGGGGTCCCGAAACTGTGCGTCTAAGGCTAATGGTAACAGGAGGCAGGGGACACGATGTTTTACCCAGGTTCGGGCCCTCTCGATGGAGGTAATACCCTACTTCCTGCTCGATTGATCTTGATGATATGAGTATTACAAGAGTTGATCTACCACGAGATCGTAGAGGCTAAACCCTAGAAGCTAGCCTATGATTATGATTGTTGTTGTCCTACGGACTAAACCCTTAGGTTTATATAGACACCGGAGGGGGCTAGGGTTACACAGAGTCGGTTACAGAGAAGGAAATCTACATATCCGAATATCCAAGCTTGCCTTCCACGCAAAGGAGAGTCCCATCCGGACATGGGACGAAGTCTTCAATCTCGTATCTTCATAGTGAAATAGCCCGGCCAAAGTACATAGTCCGGCTGTCCGAGGACCCCTTAATCCAGGACTCCCTCAATGTTGAATAATATTTTTTGTGATTTGTTACATTAGAAAATGATAAGGTTTTTGCATTGGTTTATACTAACTTATCTCACGAGTTCTTGTTGAGTTTGGTGTGGCTGAAGCTTTCGAGATTTAGGAAACTGAGATATAAAAGGAATTAAGGAGACACAAAAGCTCAAGCTTTGGGATGCCCAAGGCACCCCAAGATAATATTTCAAGAAGTCTCAAGCATCCAAGGTTGGGGATGCCCCGGTAGGCATCCCACCTTTCTTCTTTAGCAATTATCAGTTAGTATCGGTTGAACCTAAGTTTTTGCTTCTTCACATGATGTGTGCTATCCTTGAAATGTCATTTTGTTTTGTTTTTCTTGATGTTTGAATAAAATACCAAGATCTGAAATTTTTCAAATGTTAGAGAGTCTTCACATAGTTGCACAATTATTTGACTACTCATTGATCTTCATATATCTTTTGGAGTAGTTTGTCATTAGCTCTAGTGCTTCACTTATATCTTTTTAGAGCACGGTGGTGGTTTTATTTGGACGAAATTAATGAACTCTCATGCTTCACTTATATTATTTTGAGAGTCTTTTAGAACAGCATGGTAATTTGCTTTGGTTATGAATTTAGTCCTAATATGATGGGCATCCAAGATGGGTATAATAAAAACTTTCATATAAAGTGCATTGAATACTATGAGAAGTTTGATTCCTTATGATTGTTTTGAGATATAAAGGTGGTAATGTTAGAGTCATGCTAGCTGGGTAATTATGAAATTGAGAAATACTTGTGTTAAAGTTGGCAAGTCCCGTAGCATGCACGTATGGTGAACGTTGTGTGACAAATTTGAAGCATGGGGTGTTCTTTGATTGCCTTCCTTATGAGTGGAGGTCGGGATCGCGCGATGGTTAACTCCTACCAACCCTTCCCCTAGGAGCATGCGTAGTAGTACTTTGCTTCGAGGGCTAATAAACTTTTGCAATAAGTATATGAGTTCTTTATAACTAATGTGAGTCCATGGATTATACGCACTCTTACCCTTACGCAATTTGCTAACCTCTACGGTACCGTGCATTGCCCTTTATCACCTTGAGAGTTGGTGCAAACTTTGCCGGTGCATCCAAACCCCGTGATACGATATGCTCTATCACACATAAACCTCCTTATATCTTCCTCAAAACAGCCACCATACCTACCTATTATGGCATTTCCATAGCCATTCTAAGATATATTGCCATGCAACTTTCCACCATTCCGTTTATTATGACACGCTCCATCATTGTCATATTGCTTTGCATGATCATGTAGTTGACATTGTATTTGTGGCAAAGCCACCTTTATAATTCTTTCATACATGTCACTCTTGATTCATTGCATATCCCGGTACACCACCGGAGGCATTCACATAGAGTCATATTTTGTCCTAAGTATTGAGTTGTAATTGTTGAGTTGTAAATAAATAGAAGTGTGATGATTTCCATTATTAGAGCATTGTCCCATGTGAGGAAAGGATGATGGAGATATGATTCCCCCACAAGTCGGGATGAGACTCCGGACGAAATAAAAAAAAGAGAAAAAAAGAGGCCAAAGAAGCCCAAATAAAAAATGAGAGAAAAAGAGAGAAGGGACAATGTTACTATCCTTTTACCACACTTGTGCTTCAAAGTAGCACCATGATCTTCATGATAGAGAGTCTCCTATGTTGTCACTTTCATATGCTAGTGGGAATTTTTCATTATAGAACTTGTCTTGTATATTCCAATGATGGGCTTCCTCAAATTGCCCTAGGTCTTTGTGAGCAAGCAAGTTGGATGCACACCCACTTAGTTTCTTTTGATGAGCTTTCATACATTTATAGCTCTAGTGCATCTGCTGCATGGCAATCCCTACTCCTCGTATTGACATCAATTGATGGGCATCTCCATAGCCCGTTTATTAGCCGCGTCAATGTGAGACTTTCTCCTTTTTTGGCAGAACTACCGTGGTGTTGTTTTTGTGCAGAAATAAAAGTTCTCGGAATGCGCTGAAAATCAATGGAGATTTTTTCTGTAAATTAAAAAAAATACTGGAGTAAAGAGTTGCCGGAGAGGAGGCTCGTGGGGCCCACGAGGATGGAGGGCGCACCCACCCCCCTAGGGCATGCCCCTGCCTCGTGGACAGCTCAGAGACCTCCCTGACTTGTTCCCGACGCAAAAAATTCTTATAAATACTGAAACCTCCAAAAAATAACCTAGATCGGGAGTTCCGCCGCCGCAAGCCTCTGTAGCCACCAAAAACCAATACGAACCCTGTTCCGGCACCCTGCCGGAGGGGGGATCCGTTAGCGGTGGCCATCTTCATCATCCTGGCGCTCTCCATGACAAGGAGGGAGTAGTTCACCCTCGGGGCTGAGGGTATGTACCAGCAGCTATGTGTTTGATCTCTATCTCTCTCTCTCTCTCTCTCTCTCTCTCTCTCTCTCTCTCTCTCTCGTGTTCTTGATTTGGCATGATCATGATGTATCATGAGCTTTGCTATTGTAGTTGGATCTTATGATGTTTCTCCCCCTCTACTCTCTTGTAATGGATTGAGTTTTCCCTTTGAAGTTATCTTATCAGATTGAGTCTTTAAGGATTTGAGAACACTTGATGTATGTCTTGCATGTGCTTATCTATGGTGACAATGGGATATTCACATGATCTACTTGATGTACGTTTTGGTGATCAACTTGCGGGTTCAGTGACCTTGTGAACTTATGCATAGGGCTTGGCACATGTTTTCGTCTTGACTCTTCGGTAGAAACTTTGGGGCACTCTTTGAAGTTCTTTGTGTTGGTTGAATAGATGAATCTGAGATTGTGTGAAGCATATCGTATAATCATACCCACGGATAATTGAGGTGACATTGGAGTATCTAGGTGATATTAGGGTTTTGGTTGATTTGTGTCTTAAGGTGTTATTCTAGTACGAACTCTATGATAGATCGAACGGAAAGAATAGCTTCGTGTTATTTTACTGCAGACTCTTGAATAGATCAATCAGAAAGGATAACTTTGAGGTGGTTTCGTACCCTACAATAATCTCTTTGTTTGTTCTCCGCTATTAGTGACTTTGGAGTGACTCTTTCTTGCATGTTGAGGGATTGTTATATGATCTAATTATGTTATTATTGTTGAGAGAACTTGCACTAGTGAAAGTATGAACCCTAGGCCTTATTTCCTAGGATTCTAATACCGTTTGTGCTCACTTTTATCATTAGTTACCTTGCTGTTTTTGTAATTTTGGATTACAAAAACCTACATCTAGCATCCATATTGCACTTGTATCACCATCTCTTCGCCGAACTAGTGCACCTATCCAATTTGCCATTGTATTGGGTGTGTTGGGGACACAAGAGACTCTTTATTGTTTGGTTGCAGGGTTGTTTGAGAGATACCATCTTCATCCTACACCTCCCACGGATTGATAAACCTTAGGTCATCCACTTGAGGGAAATTTTTCTACTGTCCTACAAACCTCTGCACTTGGAGGCCCAACAACGTCTACAATAAGAAGGTTGTGTAGTAGACATCAAGCTCTTTTCTCACTAGTTTTCTCACTAAATACTAAGTTGTAAGGCAAATCAATATTAGCATAATCAGCAGCAATAAACTAGTGGTCCTTCATAGCTGCTCTATCTAGGTAAACCTTGGACAAGGGGTGATCATGCTGGCGTATCTGCACATTGAAATGAGTCACCAAGCGAGTAGCATAAATGCCTGATGTGCCTCCAACGTATCTATAATTTTGATTGTTCCATGCTATTATATTACCCATTTTGGATGTTTATGGGCTTTACTTTACAATTTTATATCATTTTTGGGACTAACCTACTAACCGGAGGCCCAACCCGAATTGTTGTTTTTTTGCCTATTTCAGTGTTTCGAAGAAAAGGAATATCAAACGGAGTCCAAACGGAATGAAACCTTCGGGAGCAATCTTTTTGGAACAAATGCAATCCAGGAGACTTGGAGTGGACGTCAAGAAGCAGTCGAGGCGGCCATGAGGCAGGAGGGCACGCCCCCAACCCTCGTGGGCCCCTCGTGGCTCCCCTGACCTACCACCTTCGCCTATATAAATCCACGTACCCTGAAAACATCCAGGAGCACCACGAAAACTATTTCCACCGCCGCAACCTTCTGTATTCGTGAGATCCCATCTTGGAGCCTTCGTCGGTGCTCCGCTGGAGGGGCAATCGACCACAGAGGGCCTCTACATCATCTCCAAGGCCTCTCCGATGAGTTGTGAGAAGTTTACCACAGACCTTTGGGTCCATAGTTATTAGCTAGATGGCTTCTTCTCTCTCTTTGAATCTCAATACAAAGTTCTCCTCGATCTTCTTGGAGATCTATTCGCGGTAACTCTTTTTGCGGTGTGTTTGTCGAGATCCAATGAATTGTGGGTTTATGATCAAGTTTATCTATGAGAAATATCTGAATCTCTTCTAAATTCTTTTATGTATGATTGGTTATCTTTGCAAGCATCTTTGAACTATCAGTTTTGTTTGGCCTACTAGATTGATCTTTCTTGCAATGGGAGAAGTGCTTAGCTTTGGGTTCAATCTTGCAGTGTCCTTACCCAGTGATAGCAGGGGCAGCAAGGCATGTATTGTATTGTTGCCATCGAGGATAAAAAGATGGGTTTTATATCATATTGCTTGAGTTTATCCCTCGACATCATGTCATCTTTCTTAAAGCGTTACTCTGTTCTTCATGAACTTAATACTCTAGATGCAGGAAGGAGTCGGTCGATGTGTGGAGTAATAGTAGTAGATGCAGAATCGTTTCGATCTACTTGTTACGGACGTGATGCCTATATACATGATCATGCCTAGATATTCTCATAACTATGCACTTTTCTATTAATTGCTCGATAGTAATTTGTTCACCCACCATAATACTTATGCTATCTTGAGAGAAGCCACTAGTGAAACCTATGGCCCCCGGGTCTATCTTTTATCATATAAGTTTCCCATCTACTTTTATTTGCAATCTTTACTTTCCAATCTATATCACAAAAATACCAAAAATATTTATCTTATCTTATTTTCTCTATCAGATCTCACTTTTGCAAGTTACCATGAAGGGATTGACAACCCCTTTATCGCGTTGGTTGCGAGGTTCTTGTTTGTTTGTGTAGGTGCGAGGGACTTTTGAGGAGCCTCCTACTGGATTGACACCTTGGTTCTAAAAAACTGAGGGAAATACTTACGCTACTTTGCTGCATCACCCTTTCCTCTTCAAGGGAAAACCAATGCAGTGCTCAAGAGGTAGTAAGAAGGATTTCTAGCGTCGTTGCCGAGGAGGTCTTCGCACAAGTCAAGACATACGAAGTACCCATCACAAACTTTTCTCCCTCGCATTACATTATTTGTCATTTGCCTCTCATTTTCCTCTCCCCCACTTCACCCTTGCCGTTTTATTCGCCCTTCTTCCGTTCATCTTTCCGTTTGCTTTGATGTCTTACTTGGCTTGTTTGCTCATGTGGTTGGAATAGTTGTTTATTTATTGCTAAACAGAGAATCTAAGATATATGGATCCTCATCTGCTTGCCAATCTTTTTAAGAGATCCAATTATGATGAACCAAATCCTAGTGATTTGAGTGCACTAGATTATCTTTATGAGGTTTTGCTTGAAATTCGTGAATCTGAAAATTGTGATGAAGAAATTTGTGAAGAGATTCACAATAGCTCCTTGAATAAAAAGCATGATTGCAATGATTTCATTTTAAATTCTCTTGATGTCAGTTGTGCTAATAATATCCAAAACCCTAAGCTTGGGGATGCTAGTTTTGACATGTCTACTACTTGTTGCAATGATCATGATTGGGGTGACTCTTCTTATGATCTTGAAAATTTATTTAAGCCCCATGATGAATATGAGATTGATAATAGTGTTTGCAACAATATTGAAAGTGGGTTTGGAAGAGTGTCAACTTTATATACCACATATTTGGAGAATGTTCAATCTTATGGTATTTTTGATAAAAGTGGGTTTGGAGAGGTCATGACTTTAGTTAATGATAATCCCACTATTTTGGAAGAGTGTCAACTTCACATGCATGTGGATCGTGTTGAGAATATGTTATGTGATAGATATTTTGTTGAATTTGCCTATGATCCTACATGTAATTATTATGAGAGAGGAAAATATGGTCGTAGAAATTTTTATCTTACTAAATTACCTCTCATCATGTTGAGATTGCTATCATCTCTTTCTTCTTCCTTGCATATGCCAGTTTTTGCTTGCCTTGAAAATTTGTTTGCTTATAATATGCCTATGCATAGGAAGTATGTTAGACTTAGATGTGTTTGGCACGTGTTTCATGATGCTCTCTTTGCGCTTCAATTCTTTTCTTTCATGTGAGCATCATTAAAATTATCAATGCCTAGCTAAAAGGCTTTAAAGAAAAGCGCTTGTTGGGAGACAACCCAATTTTTTCCTTGCTTTTATTCAATAAATAATTCATCTATCCTCTGTTTAGATGTGGTTTTATGTTTTAATTAGTGTTTGTGCCAAGTAGAACCTATAGGATAACCTACGGTGATAGTTAATTTGATTCTGCTGAAAAACAGAAACTTTTGCATGAACGAGAATAATTTTAATAAATCACAAGAACGTGATTTTGAGTTGATTATTTTTGCAATAGATCAATAGACAAATTTCCCAGGACTTCCTATTTTGGTAGGATTTTTACAGTTCCATAAGTATTCGAAAGTTACAGATTGCTACAGACTGTTCTGTTTTTGACAGATTTTGTTTTTCGTGTGTTGTTTGCTTATTTTGATGCATCTATGGCTAGTATTGGGGGGTATGAACCATAAAGAAGTTGGAATACAGTAGGTTTAACACCAATATAAATAAAGAATGAGTTCATTACAGTACCTTATGTGGTGGTTTTTCTTTCTTGCACTAACGGAGCTCATGAGATTTCCTGTTGAGTTTTGTGCTGTGAAGTTTTCGAGTTTTGGGTAAAGATTTGATGGACTATGGAATAAGGAGTGGCAAGAGCATAATCTTGTGGATGCCCATGGAATCCCAAGATAATCCAAGGACAACCAAAAGCCTAAGCTCGGGGATGCCCCGGAAGGCATCCCCTCTTTCGTCTTCGTCTATCGGTAACTTTACTTGGAACTATATTTTTATTCGCCACATGATATGTGTTTTGCTTGGAGTGTCTTGTATTATATGGGTCTTTGCTTTTTAGTTTACCACAATCATCCTTGCTGTACACACCTTTTGGGAGAGACTCACATGATTTGGAATTTATTAGAATACTCTATGTGCTTCACTTATATCTTTTGAGCTAGATAGTTTTTTCTCTAGTGCTTCACTTATACTTTTTAGAGCACGATGGTGGCTTTATTTTGTAGAAATTATTGATCTCTCATGCTTCACTTATATTTTTTTGAGAGTCTTCTAGAACAGCATGGTATTTTCTATGGTTATAAAATTGGTCCTGGAATGATGAGCATCCAAATTGGGTATAATAAAAACTATCATAGAAAGTGAATTGGATGCTATGATCAATTTGATGCTTGATAATTGTTTTGAGATATAGAGGTGGTTATATTAGAGTCATGCTAGTTGGGTAATTGTGAATTTAAAGAATACTTGTGTTGAAGTTGGCAAGTCCCGTAGCATGCACGTATGGTGAAAGTTGTGTAACAAATTTATTGCATGGAGTGCTCTTTTGAGTCCCTTCCTTATGTGTGGAGGTTGGGGGGGCGCGATGGTTAACTCCTACCAACCTCCCCCCTAGGAGCATGCGTAGTAGTACTTTGCTTCGAGGGCTAATAAATTTTTTGCAATAAGTATATCAGTTCTTTATGACTAATGTGAGTCCATGGATTATACGCACTCTTACCCCTCCATCATTGCTAGCCTCTTCGGTACCGTGCGTTGCCCTTTCTCACCTTGAGAGTTGGTGCAAACTTCGCCGGTGCATCCAAACCCCGTGATACGATACGCTCTATCACACATAAACCTCCTTATATCTTCCTCAAAACAGCCACCATACCTACCTATTATGGCATTTCCATAGCCATTCCGAGATATATTGCCATGCAACTTTCCACCATTCCGTTTATCATGACACGCATCATCATTATCATATTGCCTTGCATGATCATGTAGTTGACATCGTATTTGTGGCAAAGCCACCATGCATAATTTTTCATACATGACACTCTTGATTCAATGCCGATCCCGGTACACCGCCGGAGGCATTCATATACAGTCATATCTTGTTCTAGTTTCGAGTTGTAATTCATGAGTTGTAAATAAATAGAAGTGTGATGATCATCATTATTAGAGCATTGTCCCTTATAAAAAAAGAGGCCAAAAAAAAGAAAGGCCAAAGAAAAAAGAAAAAGGAAAAAATAAAGGCAAAAAAGGCCCAAAAATAAAAAGGGGGACAATGTTACTATCCTTTTCCACACTTGTGCTTCAAAGTAGCACAATGTTCTTCATATAGAGAGTCTCTTATGTTGTCACTTTCATATACTATTGGGAATTTTTCATTATAGAACTTGGATTGTATATTCCAATGATGGGCTTCCTCAAAATGCCCTAGGTCTTCGTGAGCAAGCAAGTTGGATGCACACCCACTTAGTTTCTTTTGTTGAGCTTTCATAAATTTATAGCTCTAGTGCATCCGTTGCATGGCAATCCTTACTCCTCATGTTGACATCAATTGATGGGCATTTCCATAGCCCATTAGCCTTGTCAATGTGAGAATTCCCCTTTTTTGTCTTCTCCACACAACCTCCATCATCATATTCTATTCCACCCATAGTGCTATATCCATGGCTCACGCTCATGTATTGCGTGAGAGTTGAAAAAAAGGTGAAGCGCATTAAAAAGTATGAACCAATTGCTTGGTTGAAACCGGGGTTGTGCATGATGGGAGTATTTTGTATGATGAAAATGAAACATAGCCTAACTATATGATTTTGTAGGGATGAACTTTCTTTAGCCATGTTATTTTGAGAAGACATGATTGCTTTGTTAGTATTCTTGAAGTATTACTATTTCTTATGTCAATATGAACTTTTATTTTGAATCATTTGGATCTGAACATTCATGCCACAATAAAGAAAATTACATTGAGAAATATGCTAGGATGCTTGATATGTCTCCAATGTATCTATATTTTTTGATTGTTCCATGCTATTATATTACCCGTTTTGGATGTTTATGGGCTTTACTTTACACTTTTATATCATTGTTGGGACTAACCTACTAACCGGAGGCCCAGCCCGAATTGCTGTTTTTTTTGCCTATTTCAGTGTTTCGAAGAAAAGGCATATCAAATGGAGTCCATACGGAATGCAACCTTCAGGAGCGATCTTTTTGGAACAGACGCAATCCAGGATACTTGGAGTGGACGTCAAGAAGCAGCCGAGGCGGCCACAAGGCAGGAGGGCACACCCCTCGTGGGCCCCTCGTGGCTCCCCTGACCTACCTCCTTCACCTATATATATATATATATATATATATATATATATATATATATATATATATATACACACACGTACCCTGAAAACATCCAGGAGCACCACGAAAAACTATTTCCACCACCACAACCTTCTGTATCCGTGAGATCCCATCTTGGAGCCTTTGCTGGCGCTCTACGGGAGGGGGAATCAACCACGGAGGGCCTCTACATCATCTGCAAGGCCTCTCCGATGAGTTGTGAGTAGTTTACCACAGACCTTCGGGTCCATAGTTATTAGCTAGATGGCTTCTTCTCTCTCTTTGAATCTCAATACAAAGTTCTCCTCGATCTTCTTGGAGATCTATTCGATGTAACTCTTTTTGCGGTGTTTTTTTCAAGATCCGATGAATTGTGGGTTTATGATCAAGTTTATCTATGAGAAATATTCGAATCTCTTCTGAATTATTTTATGTATGATTGGTTATCTTTGCAAGTCTCTTCGAATTATCAGTTTGGTTTGGCCTACTAGATTGATCTTTCTTGCAATGGGAGAAGTGCTTAGCTTTGGGTTCAATCTTGCGGTGTCCTTTCCCAGTGGCAGCAGGGGAAGCAAGGCACGTATTGTATTGTTGCCATCGAGGATAAAAAGATGGGGTTTATATCATATTGCTTGAGTTTATCCCTCTACATCATGTCATCTTTCTTAATGCGTTACTCTGTTCTTCATGAACTTAATACTCTAGATGCAGCAGGAGTCGGTCGATGTGTGGAGTAATAGTAGTAGATGCGGAATCGTTTCGATCTACTTGTTACGGACGTGATGCCTATATACATGATCATGCCTAGATATTCTCATAACTATGCACTTTTCTATCAATTGCTCGACAGTAATTTGTTCACCCATCGTAATACTTATGCTATCTTGAGAGAAGCCACTAGTGAAACCTATGGCCCCGGGGTCTATCTTTTATCATATAAGTTTCCCATCTACTTTTATTTTCAATCTTTAATTTCCAATCTATATCATAAAAATACCAAAAATATTTATCATATCTTATTTTCTCTATCAGATCTCACTTTTGCAAGTTACCGTGAAGGGATTGACAACCCCTTTATCGCGTTGGTTGCGAGGTTCTTGTTTGTTTGCGTAGGTATGAGGGACTTTTGAGGAGCCTCCTACTGGATTGATACCTTGGTTCTCAATAACTGAGGGAAATACTTATGCTACTTTACTGCATCACCCTTTCCTCTTCAAGGGAAAACCAACGCAGTGCTCAAGAGGTAACAATGCCCCCATGTATTTTACCCTTGAATCTGTTAAGGTGAAGGAGATGTGCCACAATAGTTCCTAAGCTATAAGTGTTGTCACCATAAAGTGCGCGACGCAAAACAACAAAGTCTGGGGCGCTAAGTGAACCCACCTTCTCTCTCGCTAGCAAGCACGTTGCAATAAATAAGGCAAAATAATGCATAGCGGGAAACTGCAAGCTAACGACAGTGGTTCCCGATACTTCTCTCTCATCCCCCACTGTCAGAGTACGGTAAATATCATCAAACTCTGAGGGCTTAGGCTGTACCAAATTCCCATCAGAAGGAAGCATGCATATATCACAAAATTCAGTAAGTGGTATCTGGTGGTTTTCATCATATAAATTAAATGACACCTCAAGGGGATTATTCCTAGAATGAAAATGAAAGTTTTGCACGAAGGAGTTTGTGAGGAGATGATATTGTTCGCATTCAGTTGCGATGAAGTCGGTGAGGCCGGCATTAGCAGCATATTGGGTGAACTCTTAAAGGATTCCGGCCTCTTCCATGAACGCATTATGCGGCCACTTGCACGGTCGTGGCTCCGCCAACCTCGAGGTATGGAGATCATTGTCAGATGACTGCCCAATAACCCCCTTGGAGTTCTTCTTGGAAGCAAACTTCCTAAATAAACTCATCCTTTTCCTATGAACAAAATTCTGAAATTTTAGTCCACAAAAATTTTCTCAACAAAACTTCACAAAATCGGTAGCAACTACTCATAGAGATGTATAGATGCCATAGCAAGCATTCAAACTACACAGAACTCTAAGAATTCAACATGCAAGCTCATCTATAGCATCACCAAGAGTAGCTAATTATTCTAAATATAAACCACTAAAACAAAAACTAATTGGACACATGGAGGAGTCACATACCAAGCAACAAATCACCGAAATAGTTTCGAAAACGGAGCTTCGAGCAAAGAGATCGAAATCCGTGGTTTCTGTAGCAAGAACACGAGAGAGAGAGAGAGAGAGAGAGAGAGATAGTGATTTTTTTCTGGGTGAATGGAGTGATGTGGGAAGAAGAAGTAAGTGAGGGGGCCCACATCAGGACCACAACCCACCAGGGCGCGCCTGGGGGGTTCTGGCGCGCCTAGGTGGGTTGTGCCCACCTGATGCACCTCCCTCTGATATTATTTGCACCAGAAATTCAGAAATATTTAGAAAAAAAATTGTATCATATTTTCAGAGCATTCTCAGAACTTTTATTTTTGGGTCATTTTTTGTTGCACGGAAAACTCAGAAAACAGACAAAGCATGGCATTTTATTTTATTTAACTAAACAAAACAGAAAAAAAAGGTAGGGACAGAAGGTAGTGCTCACTAAATCCATCAACTTCATACCTCTCAAAAATGATCCATTAATAAGGTTGATCAAGTCTTATTAACAACCACTTTCAATTAATATGAAATCGAAGAACTTTCGTAAATCACTAAGTTACCTCAGTGGGGATATGAATGTCCCCAATAATAAGCATTTCATATTTCTTTTTAACAGTAGGTAGAGGTAGTTGAAAACTTCCAATAGTGATTGTCGGAGATTTTTCAATAACATTAATACCATTCACTTGGAATTGTTTCTTCGGAAAGTGCACCGTATGCTCATTACCATTGATATGAAAAGTGACCTTGCTTTTATTGCAGTCAATAATAGTCCCTGCAGTATTCAAGAAGGGTATACCAAGGATAATCGACATGTTGTCATCCTCGGGCATCTCAAGTATAACAAAGTCAGTTAAAATAGTAACATTAGCAACAACAACGGGCACATCCTCGCAAATACCGATAGGTATGGCAGTTGATTTATCAGCCATTTGCAAAGATATTTCGGTAGGTGTGAGTTTATTCAAATCAAGTCTTTTATATAAAGAGAAATGCATAACACGAACACCAGCTCCCAAATCACATAAAGCAGTTTTCACATAGTTTATTTTGATGGAGCAAGGTATAGTTGGTATTCCCAGATCTCCAAGTTTGTTAGGTGCTCCATCTTTAAAAGTATAATTAGAAAAGCATAGTGGAGATTTCAGCTTCCGGTATTTCTCTTATTGGTGATGATGTCTTTCATATACTTTGCATAAGAAGGCATTTTTAAGATATCAGTTAAGCGAGTTCGCAGAAAAACTGGCCTCAACATTTCAGCAAAGCGTTCAAATTCTTCATCATCTTTCCCTTTAGTTGACTTAGGTGGAAAGGGCATAGGCTTTTGAACCCATGGTTCTCTTTCTTTTCCATGTTTTCTAGCAACAAAAAATCTCTTTTATCATATCTTTTATTCTTAGGTTGTGGGTTATCAAGATCAACAACTGGTTCTATCTCAACATCATTGTCTGGTTATTTATCATTTGGTTGAGTGTCTTCATGAACCTCGTCATTATCTTTTTCATTATCAGAAGGTGAGTGTTCATTACCAGATTGAGTTTCAGAATCAGAGATAGAAACTTCATTATCATTATCAGGAGGTTTTTCTATTTCAGGTTCACTGGAGACACGCAAAGTCTTATTATTTTGACATGTTTCGTCATTGTCATATTGCTTTGCATGATCATGTAGTTGACATCGTATTTGTGGCAAAGCCACCTTCATAATTCTTTCATACATGTCACTCTTGATTCCTTACACATCACGGTACACCGCCGGAGGCATTCACATAGAGTCATATTTTTGTTCTAAGTATCGAGTTGTAATTTTTTGAGTTGTAAGTAAATAGAAGTGTGATGATCATCATTATTAGAGTATTGCCCCATGTGAGGAAAAAAAAGAGGCCAAAGAAGCCAAATAAAAAAAGAGCCAAAGAAGCCAAAGAAAAAAAGGAAAAAAAGAAGAAGAAAAAAGAGAGAAAAAGAGAGAAGGGACAATGTTACTATCCTTTTTCCACACTTGTGCTTCAAAGTAGCACCATGATCTTCATGATAGAGAGTCTCCTATTTTGTCACTTTCATATACTAGTGAGAAATTTTCATTATAGAACTTGGCTTGTATATTCCAACGATGTGCTTCCTCAAATCCCCCTAGGTCTTCATGAGCAAGCAAGTTGGATGCACACCCACTTAGTTTTTCTTTTTGAGCTTTCATAAACTTATAGCTCTAGTGCATCCGTTGCATGGCAATCCCTACTCACTCGCATTGATATCTATGATGGGCATCTCCATATCCTATTGATACGCCTAGTTGATGTGAGACTATCTCCCGCTTTTTGTCTTCTCCACAGCCACCATTCTATTTCACCTATAGTGTTATGTCCATGGCTCACGCTCATGTATTGCGTCAAAGTAGAAAAGGTTTGAGAATACTAAAGTATGAAACAATTGTTTGGCTGAAACCGGGGTTGTGCATGATTTGAATATTTTGTGTGATGAAGATGGAGCATAACCAGACTATGCAATTTTGGAGGGATAAGCTTTCGTTGGCCATGGATAAATATGTTAGGTAGCATTCCACATCAAAAATTATGTTGTTATCATTCTCCTACTCAAAGACGAGCAGAAATTAAGTTGTCAGGATGCGACCTGATCAACTCACCCATGCCAGTGCTGGGAAACTTCGCCATTAAGCTACCCAGGCATGAATAGGGTCTTCGGATCCGATGAAAGAAAAGTACTTCTTGGGGAGGTTGGTTGGAGCTCCTTGGATGTCCAAGATGTATCAATAATTGGAGTAAAGTATGTTTACAATGAACGGAGATGCAGAAAGAAATGATGAACCAGTTTGCAAGGCCGAAGATCAGTAACAGAGGGCAAGCCGTCCGAGAACCTACCCTCAGCTTGAAAGACCGGTTCAGGGATAGGGGGTGCTAACCACGTCGGCCCCCAATCATGGGCTGGGCCGAGGACCCCCAGACAACCGACAAGTGGCCACGTTAGCCATGCCCACGGCATATTCAAGATGGAATCCTCCGAAGACTTGGCGCATACTCCAAGACACATTTGAATCATCGTCATGTTTATCCCTTGATGTAAAGGACCTACATGTAACCCTAGGTATCCCCGGTGCCTATATAAGCCAAGGGGTTTAGACTGTAGGGTTAGATTCATTCACATACAATCTCAAGGTAGATCATCTTGTATTCTGTACCCCATCCAAAATCAAAACAACAGAAGCAAGACGTAGGGTTTTACATCGAGAGGGCTTGAACCTGGGTAAAACATCGTGTCCCTCTTTGTCCTGTTATCATCTAGCCAAGATCACCAGCTCCGAACCCCTACCCAAGATCCACCAGGTTAAACTCCGACACATTGCAGGGGTGAGTCGGAATCGACCAGGGGAGTCTAGACTCGTCCATTGCTTGGGCCCGTTGGACTCGACCAGAGAACACCTGCATGAGTTGAGTCGTACTCGACCAGAGGAGTCGGACTAGATCACTTCATGGGTGAGTCAAACTCGGCTCGGGTTCGGCCATTGCAGGGGTGGGTCAGACTCGGCCAGAGGAGTCGGACACAACCATGGGTGAGTCGGACTCAACCATCGCGTGCTTGAGTAAGACTCAACCATGGAGAGTCAAACTCAACCATGCCAGTGATGAGTCGGACTCAGCCATGGGGAGTCAGACTCAGACATGGCACGAGCGTGTCAAAGTTTCCAAGGTATGCCAACCAGACTAACGACCCAAGCTTCCATAGAATTTACCGGTACGGGGCAGGGCTTGGCTGCCCAGTTGCGCTGAATGACGCAACGTCCCATTTCAAACCCGAAGTGCTCTCGAAAAGTTCGTCTTTGTTGGTAAAAATAGGCTTGCAACCACCTAGGGTACCAATTCAAACCCTTGTGATGGAAAACTAGGGAGGATCTCTCTTCAAAATTACATACTTGAGTGTGCACAGTTTGTAATCGGTCAGATTTGCAAACATGGGATTGAAACAGCTATTAACAAACTAGGATATACATTAATACCGTTATTGTAGTAGCATCAAATGCAATACGACACCATATACACATTGCAGCGAGAATATGACTTCCTTGTTTACCTAGGAATGTCACACGAACTGAGGATAATGTTTCACAAACAAGCACCATACAGCAGCAACTACCAGAAAGACATGCTCCTTCAAAAAAAAAAGTATCTGCAAGGGAAGCACGTTAACACAGGTAGTACTGCAGCTTCAATGCTGCTGTGAAAATAGTCATAGCAGACCATGTCCAATGCAGAAGAAAGAATGCTTCGGTGGCTCCACGGCTGGGGCAGCAATACTTAATGCTGTAAATGTATGTGTGGAGCAACAAATTTAATGAGTCACCCACTGCACAAAAGAGATCCGCAAAATTTTATTTACTTCACCGAAAAGTACTCTGAGATTCCTTTTCTTGTCTGTAATGTAATACCTGGAGTGTAGCTTGATTAAGTGTACTGTAACCCAATGCACACGTGCACAGCAAGAACCCTGTTGTTACATCATGTAACTAATAAAGATTTCTCAATGAATGGTGGATGCAAGAACTACAAATGTGAAAAAAAGTATACATTTCAAATGTAGTACCTGCTGCTGCAGTCCTCCCTGTATTCATCAAAAAAGACCCTGTAATTTTTGTATAATGGGTCATGCATGAGCAAAACCAATTCATCAAAGAAGACCCTGTAATTTTCTGAATAGTGTTCTCCGAGTTGTAAGCAAAGATACAAACTATCTAATATATATCCGCATTCTTGCCTAACAAAGGCATGATAACACAAAGATAATTATGCAAAAATACAGGCCATTGGATCTTTATCCGCATTCGTTCCTAACTAAGGCATGATAAGACAAATAAATTTATCTTTCTTTCCCTAATAATAAAGCGTCTACGGCTTCTGGTGGTACGTCATCGGCGTTTTTATAAAAAGGTCCCTCTGTTTCTGAGAAATAAACAAGCGCTCTTGTTTTAAGTGTGTGTCTGAGAAACGATTCGTTTTTTGCACAAAACCCCCTTTCACTTAGAATATTCAACCCGCAGCGCTCTGCCCCCCCGCCTCAGAGCTCAACAGTTAACATAAATCAGTCGCCATGCCTCCCATGGCCAGACGCCCCGTGTCGTGATTGGCGTCGGCTAGCCAAGGGGCGGCCGGAGCAGAGGACGACGGAAAGGCAACAAGGAAGCACCGACGTCGACTAGCCAAGGGGTTGTCGGAGCAGAGGACGACGGGAGGCGGTCGACCATGGTTGCAGAGGTGCTCGCAAGCAGGGAGGAGCAGAGGTGAGGACAGAGCGGCTCGGGCGCGAGCGCTCGCGCTGTTGGTGGAGGGAGACCATGCGTGGAGGAGGCAGGGTGTTTGCCGTCTCCTGGCCAACAAGCCACATGAAAGCACGCACTGCTTGGATCAGGCCGCAAACCCTCTCCGGCCTCAGCCGGTCCTAGCCCCGTCGTCTGTCCGGCACAATGGAGCCCTTGTCGGCGGCGGAGGATGAGAAGGCGGCCCCATTCGTCGTCCTCGACCTGGAGAAGGAGAGAGTTGTCGAGAGAGAGAGAGAGAGAGAGAGAGAGAGAGAGAGAGAGAGAGAGAGAGAGAGAGAGAGAGAGACTGTGTGTGTTGTCCGTGTGTGTCGGTCAAGTCCTTCTGCTTGGACCAAGCCCAAAGTCAGTGCAAAAAAACAAAAACAAATGAAATATAATTTTCCAAAAAATATTCTTGGCCAAAAAATCAAATCACTTTTTAAAATGTTCTACTTTAAAAAAAACATCCTTTCAAGAAAAAGGTGTTTTATGAACAAGAACAAATAAAATAGTTTGAAAGACAATTCCATGAACAGCTACTCTTTCATCGGATGAAACTGCGGAGCTGAATTAGATTCTGGAAATGTCATTAGGATATAAGAAATGTTGTATAATGCAACATAAAGCATGTTCAAATTTGTTCATCCATGGCAACGCACGGACATTGATACTAATTTAGAACAAACATTGCGTTTGATAAAAAAATATGAGAAATAGAAAATGATAAACCAGCAAACCATTGGACAAGCCTTTTATGATATGCAGTTTCACATTTCAAAACAATGTACTATATATATATCGACCTAGTCTTCGCCCAATAGATTCAAAACAGCGTGAATCGACTGAGTTTTCTTCAACAGACAAAAATCTTATTTTCTCAAAAAAATAAAAGAAGAACCGCGACAGACCATACAAAGAGATTGCACGATTAATACTGAAACTAATCTTCAGAGATACCGTATGAAACTGAAAGGCACCCCAAGCTTCTGCCATCAGGGTAGCCGTGCCAAAAAAAAGAAAACAAGACGCCGCAGCCCGAACCGAATTGCAACTCGTATCGCGACAGTAGCTGCTTTAAAGGGATCCGAGTGACCCGCCCCGATCACAACCGTACAACCATCAAAATTGTCCCCAAAACTGACAGAACACAAGTCTCGGCCCGCAAAGCCGCCGCCAACAGAAAAGATACTCGATGCAGACCGATGTCGACAGATCACTACAGCGGCGGCTGGATTCTCCGCATCGGCAGATCACATCGGCGCCGCCGGCGCAGCTGCCGGACGACCTGATCCACTACAGCATCCTCGCCCGCCTCCCCTTCCGGCTGCTCCTCCGCCTCGCCCCCGTCTGCAAGGCGTGGCGCCACCTCATCCTCCACGACCCCGTCTTCGCCCGCGTGCAGGCGCAGTGCCCCTCGCCGGCCTCCGGCGTCCTCGCCCGCTTCCACCAGGGCCGGCTCGAGGTTCTCGCCCCCGGAGCCGCAGCCGCAGCTGCCGCCGTCGCCCCGCCGGACGCCGGCCTCTCCTTCTTGCCCGTCGCCGACGCGAACCGGCAGCACCTCCGGCTCTGCTCCACCACGAGCGGCCTTCTTCTGGTCACGACCGGCAGCACCTTCTGGGTCGTCAACCCAGCGACCCGCGCGTTCCGGGAGATCCCATACGCCGGCGAGGGCGCCTTCAGGGCGTGCCTCGCGTACGACCCGGCGACGGCGCACCAGGAAAGCTACCACCTCGTCGTCCCCGCCCGGGCAAACATGGAGCTGTGGAGGTTCTGGATCTTCTCCTTCTCGTCGCTCTCGCGCGGATGGCGCGCGTCGTGGGCGACCGTGCGGATGCCGCCGTACGGCGGTGTGCAGCCTAAGGCTTTACACCTGGGCGGGCTCTCGTACTGGCTTTGCAACCGCGGCGACGTGCTCTGGTACAACTACGGCGCCGACGCGGCGGGCAAGCTGCCGCCGCCGCCGCATGGGAAGAAGAGGCCGTCCTCCCTGGTCGACGGAGGAGGGTACATGGAGGGCAGCAGGGAGCTGGTGGCGTGGCGCGGGCGGATCGCGATGGTGTCAGCGAGCCCCGCCCTGCTGGCCGTGTGGGCGCTGTCATCGTCGCCCTCCTCGGGCAATGCCTCGCCGGCGCGGTGGGAGATGGTGCACCGGAGGAGCTGGGACGAAATCCCTGGCATGGCGCCCCCCGCGTCGCGCTTCATGTGGTCGGTGGTGCCGGCGGGGGTGGACGTCGGCGCCGACGAGGTCTTGGGCCTGGCGGTGCGGATCGGGTACAGGCAGCGCCGCGGCCACGGCGTGGGTGGTGGTGTTGACAACGAGAATGTGTGGCGTCGCGAGGTGTTGCGGTACGACATGCGTACCGACGCCACGGCCATGGTGGCGGAACTGGTCGGCAGGGAGAAGCACGACGACTTCGTCGTCTTCGGCTACCACTCCAGCATGGCGCCATTGTACTAGCAGCTAATTAAAACCTCTCCATCTCAAGGTTTTTTTCTGACAGTAATTTGATGGAACTCGATCATCGCAGGTACTCATAGTATTCTGGATATTTCACTTTTTCAGCTATCTATCTATCTCTCCGTTTCTAAATATAGGCCTTTTTAGAGAATTCGATACGTACTATAAACAAATGTATACATACATATTTTACAGTGTATATTCACTCATTTTGCTTTGTATGTAGTTCATATTGAAATATCTAAAAAAGATTTATATTTAGAAAACGATGGAGTATTATATTATCAGAACATAATGGTCTATTTGAGTCTCTGAAAAATCCTGGCTATTCTTTTCGCGGAATCTTGAAGAGGAAGGGGTTATTTCAGGGGAGTGGGAGATGTTTATTTTTGCTACCGATTTCTACAAGAATCCTTTTGGTCCTGCAGAATCTAATGTACGTGTTTACTTAGGACCTGAGAGTTATTAGATAAGATGTTCATCGTGGAATTAAGAAGTAATACTGTCATTTTTCAATTATAGCATAGCAAGGCTGCTGGCCCGATGGTTTAGCTAGTGAATTTTATCTGCGTTTTTGGCCATTCGTTTATGGGGATTTGTATTTTTTTTTAGTTCTATATATCATGGTAGGCTTGATCTTGCTAGGTTGAACTATGGTGTGTTAACTTTGTTGCTTATTAAGGGTACATGAGGTGATAAAATTCAGATGTTTAGGTTGCATTGCTTTCTTAATACATTTTTGAAAATCTTTACAGAAGTTATTAATAATTGATCTATTAGTCTAGCTGATAAGATTATTTCTTCTCCGCAAACATATTCCACAAAAGGGTAGGTTTATTTAAGATGGGTTAATCATACTCCATTAAAAATGTAATGAGGTGGTTAGAAAGAAAAGAGATGATTCAAGCCATTGAGATTGTACTTGAATGATGAGGAGGGGGGGGGGGCACCGCTTCTCCTGTGTCGCTCTCGCCAGCGACGTCGGGGTGAACCCTAGCCCCAACCTCCGCGTCCTCCACAAACCGCTCTACACTCGCCGACGTTGAAAGGCGGCGGGGCTCGTCCTAGCCCCCTGGCGAGCGGCGGAAGCGCGAGACACGGCGGAGCGG
Organism: Aegilops speltoides; assembly: GCA_021437245.1. Taxonomy (NCBI): domain Eukaryota; kingdom Viridiplantae; phylum Streptophyta; class Magnoliopsida; order Poales; family Poaceae; genus Aegilops; species Aegilops speltoides. Next base: position 92,746,651 of record CM038146.1, on the reverse strand, counting down.
CGGGGGCGTGGCGACGGCGAGGCGCTCAGCGGGGCGGTGGTGTGGGACGACCTTCAGGCCGTGGTGTGCGGCAAAGGCGTGGCGCCGGTGTCGGACAGGCGCAGGGGCGGCGGCATGAATGCGGATCGAACGCTGATCTGACGTTGGGGGTGCGGCTTTGGCCTCTCTTGGTCGGGTGGCGACGAGGCGCTCGACGCCTCCATTGGCTACCTTCGGCGCGGATCCGTCAAGCAGAGGGCTAGGTCATGGCGGGAATCTCATGCGCCCTGCCATGATCCGGTTCGATCTCGTGCGGATGCACTAGTTGGCGATGTGGCCACAATAGCTCAGGCGACGGCGGTTGGCGTTCCGTGGCGGGACACGGGTCGTGCTGGCTCCTCCCTTCTCCTAGGTACATGTCGGCAGCGCAGACTGTAACGGGCCTCGATCTAGTCCAGGGCGCTGGTGAGAGTTGGGGATCGAGAGAAGGGGATCTGGGAGGAGGAAGAAGGAGGAGACGGGTTGCAGGAAGGGGTAGGTGAGGGAAGGTCAGCTTCCTCTCTCTCCAATTCTTAATTCAGTTTCTCGATGCCGCTACAGTCACCCATCAGGCCATACATATAATCCCAGCCTCCCGATACGCACGCACTCACCACACACACGCTCAAACTGCTAACACTACACAGCTCTAGCCACTACTCCCTGACGCTTCGGTCCCACTCACCTCTTGGCCATGCGTGTTGCTGCTCTTGCCTGTCATGGTCGTGACATTCTCCCCTTGTCGAGTTTCGGCTTGTCCCCAAGCCGGAGATGTTGGAAAACGGCGCTGCAGCTCGTCAGGCTCCTCCCAAGTGGCCAAAGAAGGTGGCAGGTTAGACCACTGGATCAGCACACGAGGGTGCGTACCTGCAGTAGTGGTCACCAACCGATCCGCAAGGATTGCCAGTGGTGTGTGCTCAGCCTGCAAAGTTTCTGCCTCCGGGGGAAGTTCTTGCTCAACGGGCACTTCACAGCCCACAGCCTGCTTGAGTTGTGAGACATGGACAACAGGGTGTATCTTGCTAGTGCCTGGCAGCAGAAGTTTGTACGCCACTTTGCCCACACGAGCCTCAATCTTGTATGGTCCATAGTAGCGGAATGCCAGCTTCTGGATGGACGCTGTGCCACCGAAGATTGGATGAACGGTTGGAGGCGCAGAAACACCAAGTCACCCACTGCAAACTCCCGATCAGTGCGCTTTTTATCCGCCAGTGTCTTCATACGGTCTTGAGCTTGCTTTAGTTGTTGCTGTAGCAATTCTAACATAACCTCACGCTCCTTGAGCCAAGCAGCCAGGTCAGGCACAGTGCACTCATCCATTTGTTCCACTCCAAATTCTCGAGGTTGCGTGCCATAGACTACTTCATACGGTGTTCTTCCCAGGGCCGAGTGAAATGTGGTGTTATACCAATATTCAGCAAGGAATAACCAACGGTACCAGTTGCAAGGGGCAGAGTGCACTGAGCACCGCAAGTAGGTCTCCAAGCATTGGTTCACCCGCTCCGTTTGGCCATCCGTCTGCGGATGATAGGACGAGCTCATTCTGAGTTGTGTCTGGGATAACTTGAACAGCTCTTGCCACAGTGCACTCGTAAAGATTCGATCACGGTCAGAGATCAAAGCCAAGGGCAAGCCATGTAGTTTGAAGATGTGTTGCATGTATGTTGTTGCCACTGTAAGCGCTGTATAAGGGTGCTTCATGGGAATAAAGTGCGCGTACTTGGAGAATTTGTCGACGACAACTAGCACCACGTCGAACCCCCCAGATTTGGGCAACCCTTCAATGAAGTCTAGTGACACGACCGCCCAGGGACGCTTGGGAATTGGCAACAGCTGCAGCAACCCCGCAGGTGAGACCCGCTCTGTTTTGGCCCTCTGACAGGTGACGCACTGGCGCACAAACTGCTTGACCATTGTCTTCAAGTTTCTCCATGCAAATAGGCGACGGACCCGGTGATACGTGGCATGGAACCCAGAGTGACCACCCTTAGCACTATCATGCAGAGCTCTGATCAGATTGTCTTGGATTTCTGCGTCATTGCCAATCCAGATTCGATTCTGGAAACGAAGCACACCATCATGTATAGCGAATCCTTCTTCTGCGTTGGGGTCCAGCGCTAGCCGAGATAGCAGCTGCTGAGCTCTCTCATCCTGATGGTAACTCTTCAGTACAGCCTCAAGCCAAACTGGGCGGCACACCGCGATGACAGCTAGTTCCGCAGTGCCATCATGGGCTCTTCTGGACAGTGCGTCCGCAGCCCGATTGGATGGTCCCGCCTTGTATTGGATCTTGAATTGCAACCCGACCAGCTTTGTAAAGGCTCGCTGCTGGATAGGTGTATTCAGACGCTGGTCTGTCAAATTCAGCAAGCTTTTCTGATCTGTACGGATGAGGAATTCTGCATGTTGCAAGTATGGCCGCCATCTATCTACTGCCATCAATAACGCCAGACATTCCTTCTCATAGGCAGATAGGCCAACATTGCGGGGAGCTAGCGCCTTGCTGAGGTATGCCACCGGATGTGAGTCTTGCATTAACACTGCTCCAATGCCCATCGCACTCGCATCCGTCTCCACAACAAATGTTTTGGAAAAATCTGGCAATGCTAACACCGGGGCTTCGATCAATGCTGTCTTCAGGGCTTGGAATGCCGCTTCCGCTGTTGGTGTCCACACAAACAACACATTCTTCTTGAGCAGATCTGTCAATGGTCGGCTGAGAACACCAAAGTTCCGAACAAACTTGCGGTAGTACCCCGCTAGTCCCAGGAACCCACGAAGATGCTTGACTGATTGTGGCTGCGGCCATGTTTGCACTGCCTGGATATGCTCATCGAGCGTTGACACCCCATCCCCACTGATCCGATGCCCAAGATAAGTGATGCTTTCTTGAGCAAATGTGCATTTGGATGGTTTTGCAAACAACTCGTTGTCCTGCAACAGTTGCAGGACTTGACGCAGCAGGAGTAAATGTGCTCGGTACGTGCTGGAGTGGACCAAGATATCATCCATGAAAACGAGCACCCCATGGCGTAGCAACGGTGAGAAGACAATATTCACAGCATTCTGAAATGTTGGCGGACCACCTGTCACACCATACGGCAGAACCCTAAACTGGTAGTGCCCTTGATGGGTCCTGAAAGCTGTCTTTTCTTCATCTTGCTCCACCAGACGGATTTGATGATACCCTGCCCGCAGATCTAGTTTAGAGAACCACCGAGACCCTGCCAGCTCATACAGTAATTCATCAATCACAGGTAGGGGATAAGTGTTCTTGACGGTGATTGCATTCAAATGCCGGTAATCCACACAAAACCGCCAAGTTTGATCTTTCTTCTTGACCAACAACACCGGAGAGGAGAAGGGGCTGATGCTAGGCACAATCAATCCAGCCTTGAGCATTTCTTTGACTTGCTCTTCAATCTCTGTCTTTTGCTCTGGCGTGTACCGATAAGGTCGTATATTAACTGGCTTTGCTCCTGGTAAGAGTGGAATCGAATGGTCCCACTGCTTGTGTTTGGGAAGTTGTTTTGGTTCAGAAAATACCACTTTAAACTGGTCCAATATCTCTGCTACTTCGGAAGGAATTGCTTCTGTTGTTGGGCTGGGAACTGTCTGATCAACTTGAAATAACGTAACCACACACGCCACTGCATTATCTGCCTCTAACTCTTGCAATTGCGCCATGGATATCTGTGGTACTGCTTGGAGCCTCCCCTGCACACCTTGCAACACTATCAACTCTCCTTGGTGCACAAACTGCAGTACTTTTTGCTCCCAATCCACCCACATGGGGCCACATTTCTGCAACCAATCCATTCCCACCACCATGTCATAACAGCCCAGAGAAAGAACTCGTAGATCTGTCTCAAATGTGTGCCCTTGCGTCTGCCACCTACAAGCCGGAACCACTCCCAAACAAGTGAGTACTCCACCATCTGCAATTTTAACTGACATGCCTTGGGTTGCCTGCACTTGATCCTGCACACTTTGAGCTACTGATTCACTAATAAAGCTGTGCGAACTGCCTGAATCGACCAAAATGAGGACCTCCTTGTCAGCAATTCTGCCCACCAAGCGGACTGTGTGCGGGGTAGTTTGCCCGGTCGTAGCCAGCTTGGAGATTGACATCAGAACGTCCTCATCGTCGTCCTCCTGGAGGAGGGGGCCTTGATCATCTGCTTGGAGCAGTTCCAGCAGCTCTTCAACCACATGGAGTTGGACGGTGCCAGCGCATTGATGGCCCGCACCCCATCGTTCGCCGCATTTGAAGCACAATCCTCGGGCGCGGCGATAATTGCGCAGAGCCGCAACTCTGTCATCACCACGCGCCGCTCGGTCCGGTGCATTGGCCGCGTCCAGTCCACGGCGATCTTCTGCTGCCGCGGGTGCCCCTTGGACGAGTGGTCGCACTGGCGGAGCGCCCAACGCGAGCAGTGGCCGTGCTTGATGGCGCCCAGCCGGCCCTTCCTGTCGTCTGAATTCCCGCCGAGGGAGCGCCTCCACAAGCTCCTCCTGTAATGCAGCAAGGGAAAACGCAGAGTCCAAATCTTTGGGTTGATGCAACATAACACCCACACGAATTTCATGCCTAAGACCTTCTAGGAACTGTGTTGTAAAGAAGACAGAATCAAATGACGAATTGTGCGCGAGGAGTTGATGCATAACTTCCTCAAATTGCGTCATATAAGCATGAACTGTTCCTGTCTGGCGAAGGGTGCGAAACTGACGTAGATACGCCTGATATTGCTCGCGGCCAAATTTGCCGCACAGCGCGGAGCAAAGCTCCTCCCACGACATGTGTTTACTCTTAGCCTCATGCAATTGCAACCATCTCGCTGCGTTGCCCGTGAAATGCAACGTAGCTACCCTCACCCAGAGGTCTGCTTGTACCCCGTACACATCGAAGTACTTCTCACACCGGGTTTTCCAAAATTGAGGGTTGTCTCCATCAAAAGAGGGAAAATCTAACTTAGGCAGAGACCAACTAGCAGGGGTAAGGTGTTGTGTGCGTGTATCGAACTCGCGAACTGCAGGAATTGATTCGACTGTAGCCAGACGCAGATCAGATTGGGACGTACCCTTGACCGGAGGGGGCATCTGGGTAGTGACTACCCCGTATGTCGGGCCTCCGGTGTCGTCGATCTTGCCGCGGCCGTCGGGCCCGTGGTGCTCCGGGTCGCCCTGATTGCCGTGGAGCGCCGGATCCACCACCGCGTTGCGCACCGGGATCGGATCCGGGGGCGTCGCGAGCGCCGGATGGAGCGCCATGCGCCCTACTTGCGAGCGCAGTTCGTCGACTTGGTTCTGGATATGAGTGACTGCTGGGCGCCACAACTCGAGGGACTGCTGAATCGCCTCCAGGCGGGTCTCGTTGGCCGCCTGCCCGTCGGCGATGGCCTTCGCGAGCGCCGCTAGCTGCTCCTCCATCGCCATCGCTTGTTGAGCTTGCTTGGTGAGATAACGGGGCTTGCGGTAGGGATTCTCCAGGACGTTGGACCTCTGATACCAAGTTGTAACGGGCCTCGATCTAGTCCAGGGCGCTGGTGAGAGTTGGGGATCGAGAGAAGGGGATCTGGGAGGAGGAAGAAGGAGGAGACGGGTTGCAGGAAGGGGTAGGTGAGGGAAGGTCAACTTCCTCTCTCTCCAATTCTTAATTCAGTTTCTCGATGCCGCTACAGTCACCCATCAGGCCATACATATAATCCCAGCCTCCCGATACGCACGCACTCACCACACACACGCTCAAACTGCTAACACTACACAACTCTAGCCACTACTCCCTGACGCTTCGGCCCCACTCACCTCTTGGCCATGCGTGTTGCTGCTCTTGCCTGTCATGGTCGTGACACAGACTACTTGCATGGCGGAGATGGCCACATCGTGGGGCTCATACTTGGGAAGATCAGATTGGGGCTTGTGGTGGTTCGAAGCTCCTGCTCCAGGTAAGTGATGATGTGCTCGGTATGTGTTGTGCCCGTGGGCAATGAGGTCCCTCTCCCCGTGGGTGCGGTGCTCTATGGTGGTGGTTGGATCGCTGCTATTCTGCCAGGCAGATTGACATCGAAGGTCATGGCCATGGCGTCATGTGAGCTTGCTCAACAACAGCCGTCGGTAGTCGCGCAGTTGTATCTCCACAGGTCCACCCGGACCGGTTGGAGATGCAGGTGTGGGCGCCTCCTACCCAGGCCCAGCCCTGAGGGGAGCCCCCCAAGTATGTTTTCTGCGTATGGGCCTATATTGCCTTGACCCAAATGCTAAACATATGAAGTATTACATACTCCGTCCGCAAAAGTTGAGCGTAGATCGTTTTCCTCTGATTTCCTTCCTGTGACGATTGAATTTGAGATGGCGGACACTAGGCGTCATCCGGATGATCCCGCGCCTGGGATCAGCCGGGTCGCCGGCCACTCGATCGTCCAGCCAACCCATCTTATAAGTCGTTCGATGCATCCAAGCCAGCTTGTTCAATTCATTTTGTTCGTGGGTGCTGGTCACAGGCGTTTCTTTCACCCGTCCATCTCCACGCACTGGTTTAAGAGCATCTCCAACAGGCGCGGCAAAAGGCGCGCGCGCGCGGTAAAATCGCGATTTAGCGCGCGCCGGCTGTTTCCGCGCGCTCCGGCGGTGGCGGGAAATTACCGCGCGCGGGAAGCGCTTGCGCGCGCGGGGGAGAAAGCGGCACGCGGCGCGCCAAAACTACCGCGCCGCTTACCGCGCGCCTATAAATTGCCGCGCGCGCACCGCACACAGCCACGCAAGCCACGCGCACAGCCACGCGCCCTTCCCTCGCAAACTCGCCGCTCGCCGCTCGCCGCTCGCCGTTTCGCATCTTTTTCGCCGCTCGCGCCACCACCGCGCCACCATGCCACCGCGCCGCCGGGGTGCTTCGGGCTATCGCGGCGTCCGCGCGCGCCCCAACGACTTGTTCTCCGCCGAGATACGGTCCGGCGACGTGCGGCTCGGCCTCGGGACGTTCCAGAGCGCGCACGAGGCGGCCCGCGCATACGACGCGGCGGCGTGGCGCTGGATAGGCCCCGTCGCAGATGAACTTCCGGGGCGTCTTCACGCGCGCGGCGCGCGCGTCCCCTCCGCCGCGTCTCATCACCGACATGGACCGTGCCGACCACGCTTCGGCGGCGCCGCCGCCTCCTCGTCGCCGAGGAGGACGAAGCGAGCCATGGCGAGTGGCGCCGTCGCCACCGGAGGATGTCGCCGCCGAAACACGCCCTCTCGGGCGGAGAGGGGGCGAGGCGCCGTCGCGGAGCGGGCTGACCGGCGTCGCGAAAGCATTGGCGAATGCTCGGTCGAAATTGTTTCAGCAGGTGGGAGGTCGTTCTTCACACGGGCGATGACCGTTGGGATGACATATGGCTCTCAACCTCGCATTTACACCGGCGAGGATGATGATGGTGATGATGATGGTAGCGACTTGGAGTAGCTTTATCTATGCCGTAGTAGTGCCTATCTATGCCGTAGTAGTGCCTATCTATCTATGTATGTCGAACTATCTATCTATGTATGTTGAACTATCTATCTATCTATATGCATCGTATTTATCTATGAAAAAAATGTTCGCGCGCTGTATTTTACTGCGCCTGCTGGAGCTGCGCGCGGGGCTTTACAGCACGGCTGCTGGAGCAAACGCCGCGCGCTGCGCCAAACCAGGCGTTCGGCGCGCGCCATATCAGTTTTTGCGCGCGGCGCTATAGCGCGGCTGTTGGAGATGCTCTAACTAATATCACGTGCAGCGACTCCACAACTCCACAGACTCTTCAAGTATTACCAAGTCATCCACTGCCTCATAAGAAAAAAGCAAGTCATCGACACGAGCGGCGGTGTGGCTGTTGCATACGAGGGTAGAGTGGTAGACGCGCTGCAAAGTACGATGATGTCGTGAGGGATGATCCAGCTGTTGCGGTTGTAGTTTGAGGGCAGCTCCGATGCTATGGCGTGCTGCCACGAAAGCCCGGCCGCTTCAAAGATGTTGCGATGACGTGTTTTGACGACCCGTTGCGGGTGCTTCGAGAGCCACGGCGATGCGACGACGGCAACCTGGCTGCTTCGATGATGTTGCAACGACGTCTTTCAATAGCCGGACATCTTCTTCGACAGCTGTGGTGATGCTACGACGGCAACCCAACTGCTTCGATGTTGTGTGGCGTGCTTTGACGGTCGCGGCGGGTACTTCGACAACCACGGCGATGCTATGACGGCACCCCGACTACTATGATGATGTTGCAACGGCGTGCTTCGATGATCGCGGCGGCTTCTTCGACAGGTGCGGTGATGCTGCAACGGCAACTTGATTGTTTGGATGATGTTGAGCGGCGTGCTTCGACAACCACGACGATGCTACGATTGCAACCCGGCTGCTTCGATGATGTTGTGATGGCATGCTTCAACGGCCGTGACGGCTTTTGTGACAACCGCGGCCATGCTACGACGGCAACCCGGTTCCTTCGACGATGTTGCGCGGCATGCTTCTCGACAGTCGCGGCAAGTGCTTCGAAAACCACGACGATGCTACGACAACAATCCCGTTGCTTCGATGATGTTGCGACGGCATGCTTCATGTTTCAACGATTCTACAGCCGGGCTGCTCCAGTGATGCTGCGATGGTATATATGCTTTGATGACCACGACATCGGCGGAGGCGTCAACGTCGCTACTGTAAGATTGCTATACCCAAGCAATCACGACTACATGTACTTGCTAGAATGCTAGTATCAAATCCAACGAACACCCACACTCAACGTCAAGAATGTGGTGTTCTCGAATCCTTAAGTACTATACGTATGAAGTGTAAGTAGAAAACAAGAAATTGTCAAACAGTCACGCGGCCCACTCAAGTTTAGGCGTCACGATAGGTGTGCTTCCAAGTGGGAAACAGAGAGATGCTCTGCGCCACAGGATCGTGTGCGATCGCACGGCGCCAGACGTGGATGATAAAGCCAAGAATCATCCAACTGGTTTTAATCGTTTTCCATTTGAGATCCGTTTGCTGCTAGTGCGATTGATGAATGGGTCAGTTATTGCATGCGAATAATTAGGAGTTGTTGCCAAAAACGCTCCTGATTTCCTTTCTTATCCACCAGCCGAAAATCGTGCATCCAATTGTTTTGTCTTGAGATGTGCGTCTGATTTTTGGACTAACTTGTAGCGTACAGCCAGGCCAAGTGGATCGAGGGAGATAATAGATCGCTTCCTGATATCCATCTCCTGTAGAGCCCCGGGTCAGGGGAGGGCCGGGCCGCCGGAGTTAGCCATGTCGCTGCCTCCCACGCAAGACGCAGCCTTGCCGTCTCGCCGAGAGGCCTCGCACTGTGATGGCGAGATCACAGTTGCAGCGAAGGTAGGTATGCCTATGATCTCTGTCTATAGCTAGCGTACGCCGTATCGGAGTTTATCAGGATGATTTATCAAAATTTATAAATGTTCATCGAAATTTCCTCTGCATTGGTGCAACATTAGACATTATTTATGTAAAGATGATATCGGGGGTTATAATATTTGCGAAAGAACTCTTCCGCGACCGAGCGTGGCGACGCGTGATCCCCTTCGCGCAGCCATACTCAGCTTCCGACATGCTCCATCTCTTTCCAAATCAGTTATAGTCAGGCCTTGTACAATGCTAGGTGCTTAGGAATGTGTTTAGAAAAATAAACTGCATTTTTCTGAAGCATCAGTGCCTATTTCTCTAGAAGATAGTACTTAAGGAAAGCATGATTTATTTCTTCAAGCACCCCTCCTAAGAGCATCTCCAACAGCCGCCAAACGCGTGACACACTAAAAAAATGTTTGCAGCGCCCGATCGCATGTGTTTGCACGGAGAGGAGCGCTTGTTCCAGCAGCTGCTCAAAAGTTTAGCGCGCGTGAGTAGCTCCAGCAAGCGCGCTAAAAAGTAGCGTGCTCGACCAGCCGGCGCTTGCCATATATTGCATTTTGGAGACGAGATGATATTTCAAACATCAAAATAAAGACATGGCATAATTTAAATCACCCAAACAAGTTCATGACATAAAAGTCCATGCCCACAAGTTCAAATTTATGCCCACAACGTCATCCAACCAAGTTCATGACACAAAAGTTCACAGCAACGAATGGCCCATCAACAATCAAGCATCGTCCTCGTCTTCATCTTTCTCTTCCTCCGATTCATCATCCCCATCCGAAGACGATTCTTCCTCCTCCTCTTCATTATCACGTGCCGTATTATCATATGAAGCTCGAAAGGTGTTGGCAAGATCTTCAAAGGCATCATGCGAAGGTGTGTGAGGCACACTGGAATACATTCCGCCCATGTCGCCCGGAGGTGCTCCCATGCTTCCCATGGGAGACGCAAAACTCATGCTTCTCATGGTAGCTCCGAAGCCACCCATGCCTCCCATGGTCTTCATGTAGCTCCAAAGCCACCAGGCGCGCGATACCGGTGCTTGGTGGAGCTCCAGCGGAGGGGTCACGGGTGTAGGAAGTGGTGAGGGGGGTTTCGGCGTGGCCGTCCATCGGGTCAATTCGCCGGCGGTGGCGCGGGCGGGGCGAAAGTGGCACGGCAGAGAGAGCGCGGCGCGAGCACTCGAGTGTGCGGCACGCAGAAGCAGTCGCACCAAATAAACGGCGCGTGATGGCGATTCGGACCGCGCGCTCAATTCTTTATGCCACACGCACGGTTATTGCGAGTCCGCTGATGCTCGGATAGCGATTGTGCGCGCGCTAAAAACCATAAATTTCCGGCACGACGCTTATATGACGCGGCTGTTGGAGATGCTCTAAGCACCTTGCATTATACAAGGCTCATTGTTTCCATGTATTCAAGTGATGGCCCCACTATTCCATTGACCATGCAGCTAACCCATTCGTGTATGCACGTTTATCTACAACCCCCTGAAATTCTGGCTGGGCTCACGTAACTTTCCATCCCCTGATTTTAACGGGGTGGTGGGGTGGGGGTCCCTTTTCTTAATTAGCAGATACAGTTGCTTAATCAGGAACAGGTTGCCTGGTCGGAAAATCAAGCGTCGGAGCTCGCGCGCATTAGACTAGCCATAGTGGAAGTAATTTCAGCAATAACATCGAGTCCAACTTAGCAAATTTGCTTATGTGGCAATGAGTTAATGAGGAGAGAGGTAGTTTGAGTAACTTAGCTAGTTAATGTAACATCACATGTCCCAATGCAATATGAGTCTATAACCTAATAAATGAAACTATGCATGACACCACACTTATATTACTACCCATAGTCCTGCAAAGTTTAGTAGTATATAACCTGCAATATGAGTCTATAACCTAATAAATGAAACTTTGCATGACACCACACTTATATTACTACGCTACCCATATTACTACCCACTACTACGAAGGAGTCTATAACCTAACTAGCTCCTCCATGGAAGAAAATTACTACCTTCGATCGAGCATTCCAACAGCGGGGCCGCGAAGGAGCTTTCTCGCCTTCCTACATGCTTTTTGATGCTTAGCAAACCAAATTTTCTTGTTTCCTTGAGGGTTTAATATATCCTTTTTTCAGATTTATTTTCCTTCCAAAAGTAATAGTAACCCCATGTTTGTATTTTGTACCTTTTTATTTTACTCCACCAATTTTAACGGCAGCCGAGTTGTTCATCATGTTCCCAGCGACCTGGGTGATATGAAAGTTCATCATCAGGAAGCCGGGGGCACCATGGTGGCGGTGATGGCTTGGATAATTAATTTTATGCCCCTACTTGTATCCCATCGGTTTAATTTGCCGCTAGTTTAAAAAATTCAATTTTGCCCGAGTGTGTTTGCTCCTCTTATACGTTTGCCCTTTGATCATTTGATCGTCACTTTGAAAGCTTCATAACAAATTCATACTAACCAGAAAAATGAAAATAAGATATCTAAATGTTCTAGAAAAACATCATCTATACGTGCATGTCATTTGCATTCATGACAAATGTGTTCGCCTCCATCAATTTTAACGACATCTGCATTTGATAGCCGACTAGTTCATCATGTCCCAAACGACCTGGGTGATATGAAAGTTCATCACTAGCTAAGAAGCCAGAGGCGAAGGAAATGGTACGTCTAGATGTCCTTCCAGCATTAAGATGGCGGTTTTGATGGACGGCCTAGACTCAGGTTCTCCTTGCACGCACAAGAGCCCAACCTTCACCACCCGCTCCACGGCCGCCGTATCGACCTCCTCCTCGCTTTTCATGGCCCTCTTCACCTCACCCTTCAGTAGGCACTCATACACCAGCTCCATCAGGGTTTGGTCCTCGCCGGCCTCCTCCATTTCCATGTTCCTCCTGCACGTCACGATCTCGAGCAACACCACGCCATAGCTGTACACGTCAATCTTCGCCGTGACAGGGCCCGTGCCCCTGTACCACTCGGGGGCCAGGTACCCACGTGTGCCGCGGACACCGGTGAAAGTGCGTGTCTGGTCAGGTTGGAGCAGTTTGGCGAGCCCGAAGTCGGCGATCTTAGCCGTGCCAGCCGCATCTATGAGGATGTTCTGCGGCTTGACGTCGCAGTGGATCACGCGACTGCTGAGCTCGTCGTGGAGGTAGTGCAGGCCCCGGGCCACGTCGAGCGCGATGCCAAGACGGTCGGACCACGGAGGCGTCGAGGCAGCACCCCTAAACAACAGGTCGGTCACCGAACCGTTGCTCATGAACTCGTACACCAGGAGGCGGTGCGCGCCCTCGTGGCAGAAGCCGAGGAGGCGGACCAGGTTGCGGTGGCTCGTCCGCCCGATGGCGCGCACCTCTCTCTGGAACTCCCGTTCGCCATCCTCCACGAGCTTCTCCAGCCGCTTCACGGCGATAGCCTGCTCGCCGTTGCGCAGCACACCTTTGAACACCGTGCCGAACGCGCCACGGCCCACCGGGTCACGGAAGCAGTACGTGGCGCGCTCCAGCTCCAGGTAAGTGTACGACCTCAGGGGCGCCGCCTCCTCCTCCTCCTCGTCCAAGCCTTCGCCGCCGTCGGTGTCCGTGTTCGCGGGTGCCACGTTCCGGAGCACGGCCCTCCGTTTCACGTGGAGCAGACACCCGGCCGCAATGAAGGCCGACAACGCGACGCATGCCAGGATGCCGATGCAAACCAACGCAATGACGGTCGTGCGCCCGACGGGTTTGCTGCGGGTGCCGCTGTCGCCTGTCGCCGCTCCCGCGGTCTTAACGAACAGCGTGTATCCGCCTCCGGTGCGGCCGTACCGCAGAGGGAGCTGCTGCTTGCTGCACGTGCCTTTGTCCGCGTCCCGCAGCACTGCGACGCACAAGCAGTCGGCCATGCATGCCGCCATGCAGTCTGCCGCGCTCGTGGCCTTGCCCACCACCTCGTACGGTATGTCCGCCCACTCCATGTTTGACATGAACTTCACGGAGAAGTCTGCAGTATCTTGTTGGTGCCCTCCTTTACAGTCGCCGGCGCTGGAGTTCACCATGCAACCGAGCGCCGAATTGCTTGCGTTGACAAAATCGAAACCATGCGGGCACAAACAGCTAGGCCGCGACTCCTTGTCGAGGACACAGTAGCTGTTGTCCCCGCAAACGCCATGGACAAGGCACCGATCGCTCAGAGCGCTCCAGACGACGAGGGTAATGTTCAAACCCCCAGACACGAAGGCATGGCGGTACAAACGCAGAATTCCGTCAGGATCAAGCGTGAGTCGGTAGTAGGCTTGCTCTCCCGCTCTTAAGGCTCTAGGCTGTGTCAGGTTCTTGGTAAAGCTCCCATTGCTGTTCACCAGGTAGAGCACGCCACTGGTATCAAGGCGCAAGATGTGGGTTAAACCCAAATCGAACGTCCCCGTGTTCCAGTATGACGATCCTGGGTCGTTCGGCGTGCCCACCGGGTACAACACCAGGTTGCCGTCCTCTTGCTGGTTGACGAGCCGGTACTTCCCTGCGGCCTTGTTGGTGTCGGACACGCTGGAGAAGAGCTGCGCCGCGGGCACGAGGTCCTGCCCGGCGACCAGGGTGTCCGTCGGGGAATCGAACGTCTGCCATACCACGGTGCCGTCACCGCCGAACAGCACAAAATTGCCGTCATCGCGCATGGCGCCCGCCACGGCCGGCCTTGACGGCTGCGCGATGGTCCTGTCGTGGTCGCTCGCGCCGATCCAGAGGAGACGGCCGTCGTCGGCGAGCCTTAGCGTGCCGCCTGTTGCCGTGTCGTTGCGCTTCGCAGTCCACGTGATGGTTACTTTGGGCGTGGTGGCGAGCCAGACGCCAACTGCGAGGCCACCTTCCGTGGCGTAGAAGCCGAAGGAGAAGCGGCCTGACGGGGACGACCAGCCGGCGCCTGCGTCGGCCTTCACGGGGGACAGAGATGTGATGCCCGTTTGCGCGCATGAAAAGTCGAGGGAAACAAGCATGGCTAGCGCTAAGCACAACAGCAGATGCAAATGGTTAGCCGCCATGGATGCTGAGCTGCTAACTAGGCTCAAGCTATACTTGCTCGCTAACTGCGTAGAGTACTAGAGTACGATGATTGCACTTACTAGTACCAGTACTAGCTAGCAACCATTCAACAGGTCAATCGTGTTTTCTCAAGGAAGACGAGACTTGCTGGGCGAAATAGTCGTAGTTTCGACCTTTCAAACGGACGACGGAATGTAGCTCTCGGTGATTAATCAAACTAGCAGAGAAGGCGTGCCGGTAGAGTGCAGGCGATAGGATAGTGATACTATGGACTTCTTCTGTGCCCGTTGCCGCCGCGACGCGTAAAATAGTGGCACCGGCTATCGACTATGGCCCGAGGACGCGTAAAATTTTGCCGGGTCAAGAGTCGTTGGATCTGTGCAACATTGTCACTAGCAATATTGGACATGTTGCAGTATCACGGTGACCTCGCAGATGACATTGTAGCCCGACCACAACATTGGTCGTGTTGCAATCCGGCGGCAACATCAGTCATCATGCTGCAATCTGGAGTCGGTGCTTCTGTAACACAGCCCTTGTTGTGGTGAGGTTGTCGCATGGGCACATTGTCTCCAAGCACGGGCTTGCAACGGCAAGTCGTCCTCAAGCACTGGCTTGCAGCGTCGAGTAGTTTGCGGCCGCACACGGCATCGCCGATAGCAGCATGCTCGTAGCAGTCAATGTTGGGTGATTTGTAGAAGTTAGTTGGGGTGGTGATGGGGGGGAGCTGGGGTAGACAGCGAGCTTACATGAGTTGGGGTCCACCGTGAAGCACGGATCATGAGGCAAATCAGACGGGCACGCGCTCGGTTGACCGGCCTCGATCAACTGCATGATTGGAAGTGTTTTCCGTAGATAATATAGATAAGTTGCCTGAAAATTAGATTAGGATTAGTCAAATATTTTTGACGAGAAGATCTAGATCGGACCGCTCTCGTGCCTCTGTTTACTTGTTCCTTCTCTAATCTGCCTTCTAGCGGCGATCGGCTGCCTGCTGCCACCACCCACGCCCGGTGGCACTGCATGTCTCTTCTATGCTGAATCGACTTATCTCAATTCAAAATCCGGGCAACTTATGTGTAGTTGTTGTGGAAAATAATATTGTGTGTGTTTCTTCTCATTAACCCTGCTTAGAAAAAGAAAGACTTCTCCACAAAAAAAGGAAAAAAAAGAAAAAGAAAGACTGGGTTGCATGCAGTATGTGCATGTTGGTCCACGTTCTAAATTTTAAGGTTTTTTTAGGGTCAACATTGCTTCTTCTTATTTAGCCAGCGTAGCTGGGAATGTCATCAGAAATTACAGAAAGGACAAAGTCTGGGGGGAGCCCCCAACCACACCTTACACAACTCATCACCTACACCTACCTTGGCAAACTTGTGAGCAGCAACATTGGCAGAACGACAAACCCACGACACACAATACTCAGCACGAGTGTGCAACAGCTCCTTAATCTCCTCAATCCACGGACCAACAGCCGCCATGCTCTTCTGATGATCATTCAGCATTTGCACCACGGGCAGGCAGTCCAACTCCAGATGGACTTTCTGAAAGCCTCTCTCCACAGCGAGGAGAATGCCTCTCCTACAAGTGAGGATTTCTGCGGCTTCAGGGCCGACAGGGCGATTGAAGAAATGGCAAGCTCCAGCTAGGAACACACCACCATCATCCCAAATTACCAAACCACCCCCACCCTTATCCCCGTTCCTGGCAACAGCGTCATCGGAATTGATCTTCACCCACCCCTGTGACAGGGGATCCCATCGCTGCATGGTCCTGGGCCTCGGGATCTTCGCCGCACCATCGTGAACTTGTCTCCACTCGCTCCAATGTGAAAAGACAGACTCCATGATTTCATGCGGGGGGGGGGGGGCATCTTCTTCCCATCACGCGAGTCATTCCGAGCAAGCCAGAGCCCATATACGGCATGAATCATCATTTGCTTTTCCTCCTCTGCCACCTCCGCAAACTATCCAAGGAGCCAGGTTGCAAGAGCATTCTGGGAGTCCATAGGAAACGGTGGGGGTCGCCACCGTGACACCCTTCTCCGAATGCAACTTATGCCAGAAACAAGCAGAATGATGACAGGCCCAAAATCTGTGGTAGATTGTCTCTTCCCTGCCGCAAGCCGCATATAAGACTCCCAGTTTGATCCTACGCCTTTGCAACTCGGACCCCACAGCTAGCCCATTACGAATGAGCCTCCACATATGGATTTTAGCTTTCCCTGGTGCATTTGTGCTCCAAAGACCAAGGTAACCTTTGTGTTTCTGCACTGAACTCGACGAACCTGGCTCTCCAGTCCTCGCAAGCTTCAGCGACATGGCCAAGTGATAAGCAGACTTGACGTTAAAAATCCCATTCCTAGTGTAATTCCAGGCTTGGTAGCCGCCACTCCCACCCCTCCAACAGGAATCTGAAGAATATCACGGGCATCAGAAGGCGAAAACATGGCCGCTACTTTGACCTCGTCCAACTCGTGCGCCTGATCCGTGGGCAGGTGTGCCACCTTCGTCATACCCGGGAGGAAAGCTTGGCCCAGTGGCCGCAAGCACCCAGCCCTCGGGATCCAATTATCATGGTGGATGTTAATAGACGATCCATCCCCAATTCGCCACACCAGCCCTTCCCTAAGCAGATCCCTTCCGTGCAATACACTTCTCAAAGTAAAAGAGGCGTTCGTCGGGCAAGTGGCAGACAGAATGGAGCATTCCTTGAAGTAACGGGCCTTCAGCACTCTTGCCACCAGGGAGTTGGGTACCGTCAGGAGACGCGAAGCTTGTTTCGCCAAAGGAGCCTGGTTGAAAGCTTCGGGCTGTCGAAATCCCATACCATCCTCACGTTTGGAAGCACACATCTTTTCCCATGCAATCCAATGCACCTTCTTCTCACCATTCATTGCATCCCACCAGAATTTCGAGGAGATAGAAGTCAGGTTCCGGGAAATTTTTCTTTGTGAGGTGGAAACAACTCATGGTGAACGCAGGTGTAGATTGGAGCCCTGATTTAACCAGCACTTCCCTAGCCTTCTTCGACAGACCTTGTCCCTTCCAACCAGTGAACTTACCTTTGGAGCTCTCTGTCACATAACCGAAGGCACCATCCTTTGATCTACCCACCTGGGTCGGAAGACCAAGATATCTCTCATTGAGAGCCTCAGACTGAATACCAATATCAGCTTTTAACTGCTCCTTCATCCCATTCTGACACCCCCTACCAAAGTAGGTAGAGGATTTTGATAAGTTCACCTTCTGTCCCGAAGCACGCTCATATTTCCCAAGGATCTCCTCAAGGACAATCATGCTATCTCGTGAGCCTTCCACAAAGACAATGCTATCATCTGCAAAAAGAAGATGTGTGACATGGGGGCCAGTGCTCCCAAAAGTCACCTCTTTGATGATCCGATTCTCTTGAGCTTTCTTCAATAACACTGAGAAACCCTCAACGCAGAAGAGAAACAGATAGGGGCTCAAGGGATCACCTTGTCGCATGCAAATCCAATGTTGTAGTACGATATTGACCGAATGTGGACATGGCAGCGTCTAGATAGATTAGCAGTTTAATCCTTTTTTTTTCGAACCGGGCTTTTCCCCTTTCCATTACTTTCATAACGGAAATACATTGTCTCAGGAAACTGAAACTAGAAGGGCTAGGAAAGAAGAAAAGCGAGCTCGGGCAATAACAGAAACCCACTATCTGCGCTGTCATCGGAACAACAGATCATGGGGCTAAAACCTGCTATCACCCAAACTTGCCTACTGGGAAACTAGAAGTATCGCATATCTTACATCCGCACATCATCGAGGATAAGACCAAAGTACCATCAACTACCCAAAAAAACTACAACATCCCATGCCACGAGACTCGAGAGTACGATCTCGTAGACGAGGCCGATTCCACAAGCCCCATCTCCCACTTGATCGCGCCCATCCATGTTTGGCGCGGAGGAGGTCCACACAGAAGATCATCTGAGTAGTATTCGCTTTCAAGATCTCCGCTCCTTTCTTCACCACCTCTTCCATCCCAGGTTTACAAGACCTGCCCAATATATCGAAAGGCACAAGCTGTGAACACTATCTCAAAAGGAGAATTAATCCACTTGTGCTCAAAAGTAGCTTTGTTCCGGCTAGCCAAATGGCCCAAATATCGCTGCCAAGCCCACAAGATAAACTTTATCGAAACCAGGCGGAAGGTGTACATCCGGTGTATCTTGCCAGGTGGAATTAGGACAGCAATCCGTCCCAAGGAGGGCTCCTACAGTTCTCCAAATTACTCTAGATACCGGGCACAGGAACAACAGGTGCGTGGTTGTTTCCAGTTGGTTGCAAAAGGAACAACATGGGTTTCCAGGCCACTCTCTCTTTTTCATATTATCTCTAGTCAAAATGGCATTTTGCCCCACTTGCCATAGGAAAATTTGTATTTTCAGGGGGAGCTTAGCATCCCAAATCCACTTAAAACTGGAACCAGCAATATCTTTTTCTAACCATCTATACATTGATTTGGTTGAAAATGCACCAGAATTATCCAACTTCCAGTACACTTCATCAGGCAGATCATTTTGTTTGAGAGCCACTACTTCTTTTTTCATATCATCCCATTGACCTTTCATCTCAGGAGACATCCTCCTTCTAAAGGAAGTGATGTGATTAAGCCCTTCTATTCTATCAACAGTACAGTTTTGCTCAACACAAATCTCAAATAGTACTGGGAATTTCTCTTTAAATGGTATCCTTCCTCCCAGTTCATCATGCCATAATCTGGCTACATCCCCTTTATTCAATTTAACACCTCTGCCCTTCATATATAGATTCTTCACTTTCAAGAGGGATTTCCAGCACGGGGAATCATTATTCCTTGCTTCCACCATGGCCACCGAGGATTTTTGAGGTACTTAGCTTTAACTATCTCCTGCCATAGGCCCTCATTTTATCTAACTTCCACCACCATTTCACCACAAGCTTATATTTTGTTTTCTCAAGTCCTTAACCCCTAGGCCTCCTTTCTTTTTGGATCGACAAACGCGGTCCCATTTGACCATATGATATCCTCTTTTCTTTCCTTTCCTATGCCAAAAGAACTTCCTTCTCGGTTTGTCCCATCTTTCTAGAGTAGTCTTGTTCAAAAGGAACATGGACATGTAGAAAGTAGGAATATGGGACAACACCGCATTTACTTTAATAAGTCTACCTCCCATAGACAGAACTTCACTAATCCAGTTTTCCCCATGTATGTTGAATTTGTCTTCCACAAAACTCCAATCCCCACATTTCAACCCAAAGATAGTGACCGGCATGCCTAGGTATTTCATAGGAAAATCACCTATCTGGCGATTAAACATCTCAAAGATACTTATGCATGGTTTCATCATCCGCACGACGAGAGAAAATCTCGCTCTTCATGAAGTTTATTTTAAGACCGACATGACCTCAAAAGGTATAAGAGCAACTTAATGTTTAGAGCATTCCCGACATTATCCTCGAAGCACAAAATTGTGTCATCCGTGATCTTGGAGAATAGCTACTCCATTTGTAATCAAGTCGAGGCCAAACCCTTAAACAGCCGTTGTGTTGTGCTTTAAGAATCATTTTGTCAAACAATCAGCAGCAAGGTTGAAAAGAAATGGTGAGAAAGGGTCCCCTTAGGCGCACCCTTCGAGCTTTGAAAATATGGGCCCACCTCATCATTCAACTTCACACTAACTGTGCCCCCACTAAGATTTTCTGACCCACTCGACCCATTTCGGATGAAAATTTCTCATTCTGTGACAATCCAAAAGGAAGTCCCATTGACTTTATCGTCGCCTTTTCAAAGTCCAATTTCAACACAATACCGGTGTGCTTCCTATTATAAGTGTGGTGCAAGATTTCGTAGGGACATGATCCCATCCATGATGTCACGTTTCTTAATGAAAGCATTCTGATGTCTACTGAAAAGAGTATCCACAAAAGGCTCCAGTCTGATAGTAAGAACTTTGGTTATCAGCTTGTAAATACATCTAAGCAAGCATATAGGCCTGAATTGCTGAATCTTATTTGCCCCCACGACCTTAGGTAATAAGGTAATGATCCCATAATTGAGACGTTGCACATCCAGCTTGTTATCATGAAACCAGTCAAATAACATCATCACTTCAGGTTTCACTATCACCCAACAGTGTTGGAAAAACTCAATGGGAATATTATCTGGACCAGGGGCTTTATTTGGTTTCATAGAAAAAAGAGCATTCTTGACTTCGGTATCAGAAAAGGGTCTAGTAATGATAAAGTTGTCGATGTCTGACATTTTTTCTCGAGCTTCCCACATGTCATTTTTCATTTTACATAAGTTTCCCACTGCTGGCCCAAAAAGGTCCTTATAGAAATTAGTGGCATGTTCCAATAGATTATTATTTCCTTCAATAGTCACATCCCCACAACTAAGAGAAAAAATAGTATTTCTCCGTCTCCTCCCATTCACAATCCTATGGAAATATTCAGTGTTCCTATCCCCTTTCAAGAGCCAGTTTTCATGTGATTTTTGCATCCAAACCACCTCCTCCTCCACCAACAGATTATATAATTCATCAATATCTCAACTTTTCTTTCATAAAGCTCGAGGGACAACACATCTGTTTCTTCCAGGTCTCTCCAGATGCTCTAACTCCTCCCTTAGCTCTCTTCTCCTTTTTCTCGATTTGCCAAACCGATTAGCACCCCATCCTTTAAAGAATTTTTTGAATCTCTTCAACTTAATGTTTATCACATCAATAGGGTTCTTAGATTTAACCGGTTTCCACCACACCTTAGCAACTAAGGTTATAAACTCCGGGTTTTTGAGCCAGTTAAGATCGAACCTGAAATCTCTCTGGTGGCCTGAATTAGGTAGAACATCATCAGTATTCAGGATCAGGGGGCTGTGATCCGAAATCTCCTTGACTAACTTTCTTACAAACGTTAAAGGAAATTGCCTCTCCCAAGAACTGGACATAAGAACTCGGTCCAACTTTTCTAGGGTAGGGTTTTTTTTCTTATTTGACCAAGTGTATACGCCTCCATTCATATCCACCTCCCTAAGGCAGAGGGTATTGATGATGTAGTTAAACAAATTGGAAGCATGGCTAATTCTGGTACTCTTATTCTTCTCCCTAGTGTATCTTAAAATATTGAAGTCCCCACCCACAATGTAAGGGTGAGTAATATTACCACACATGTCAGACAACTCAGTTAGGAATTCTACCTTATATTCCTCATGGGCAGAGCCATAAACCACTAGAATACAATATTTCAACTTCTTACTCTTATCCCACACCTCCATTTTCATGATGTACTTGCCTACCTCACAATTTTCAACATCAAAAGTGTCTTTCTTAGTACCACATAAAATCCCCCAGACTTGCCCACTGAGGGGATCCATCTCCACTCAAAAAATTCTCCAGGATCAATTTTCCTCAAGAATTTAGAGGAAAAATCCTTTTTCATCGTTTCCTGAATCCCAACAAAGTCCAAACCATGATCTCTAATCAAGTCTAGAATACAGGTTGCCATACCTTTCTTCCCAACACCTCTGCAATTCCAAAACAAGCTAATCATTTTTTCTTGTTTTTGGGGGAGTGGTTCTTGTTGCTAGGTTTACCAGGGGCCATGGTCGAACCAGCATCAGAACACACACTATTTTTTTGACTTCTAGTCACAGGTTTAGATATGACTACATTAACTTTCTTTTTCTCTTTTCTTCTAGTTTTAACCACAGTAAAGTCTCCCTCGTCAATCTCCCCATCTTTCAACCAATCAGTATTTAGAGGAGAAGTATCTCCAGCACCATTAGTTATAAGCAACATTCTATCATGTTGTTGAGCATTAGTTTCCGTTTTCTCAGCTAAATTAGCTCTAGATTTTTCCAGTTCCCTAATTACATCAACAACAGTAAAATTGTTGTCAGGTATGTCCACTCCCATTTTAGCAGCAGTATCAACAATCTCTAAATTTGTAAGAATCTCAAAGGAGTTGGAGTTCGGGTTTTTTTCATTACCTTGGAGGTTTCTCTTCCTGGTCATTTTCTCTGCTCGAACCCCCACATGCTCAATATTGCCACCAGCTGTCCTCTGACTCAGTCTGGTTTGGGTCTCATTCACCACAGGTGGAGTAGGGATAACCTCCATATTTTCTTCCCCTGAATCAGCAGGAGATTGTACAGAGTACAACGCAGGAGTTTGCTGACATGTCACCTCATCGAGAAATTTCAAGAACCACAGGTTGCCCAAGAACAGCATCCAGATAGGATAGAGACTTCCCTATCATTGGACCACTGGGTATAATTTGTAGGGAGTTAACCACAATATTATCATAGTGTTGTTCCCCATGCGATCCCATTCCTTCCCCCTGCTCCTTCAAGTTCTCAGCAGCAAGGGTATCAATGAGAAGTTCATTATCCACCTCTTCACTTTCTTCCTCAGAGAAATTTTCCTCACTCTCTTTTTGTTTCCCCCCATCCTCTTCCTCTTCTTCCACTCCCTCACTTACAGTATTCATATGACCTCCGTTTCCAACAGAACTTGGTGGGACCGAAAGGTTTCCCATAGTCGAGGAGGAGTCCCCCTGCCCAACACCTCGAGTATTTTCATTTATCCTAGCTCTTTTTGGTGACACCCCTTTGTCAGATTCCTGGGCCACAACAACACTTTCTTTTGGAGGATTCTTAACCAGAATCTTGTCAACAGAGTAGAAGAAATCATAGAAGTGATCACCCAGCACTCCCTCAGCTTTTCCTGGAATATTTTCAGCATCTCTGCAACCCAACTTAATTCTTACTGATTCAGGTCGGTTCACAGTAGATTTATCAATTTCCAATGTCACCCCCACCAAAGATCCAACATATGCAATGTTCTTTTCGTGCCTTTTGTCCAAAGGGATGTTGCTAACATTGACCCAAGCAATGTTAAGTACACCCTTGGCACCAACAGATTCAGACCACTTCTTAAGACTAACCACAACTCCACAACTTTTAATATTCATGGTTTCAGCAAAGCATGCCTTGTCAACATCCCTGGGTGAGGGAAATCTCATAACAAAAGTATTGAGCCCAATCGATCTGGCCGAACATTTCCAATTTGTGTTAATGTAAGCATTGAAAAATTCCTCCAACTGTCTACCACTAGCCTGTCCCTCAATAACAGTGATCACAATGAATCTGTTCCTATCAGTATGCTGTTTAGGTGTGATAGCATCATGAATATAGAAGAACCCGTTCCCTTTAGCTTGGAATCCACACATAGGGGCCACACATTCCCAGGGAAGAACAATATTGCAAATCGGAGCAAGATGTCCACTAGTACCACATCTACCACACACAGCCCTGGGACAGCACATAGGAACATGCCCAGATTCTTTGCAGGTAAAGCAAACCTCAGCGCCGCCCACTAGCGTGGCAGCATTCCTTCTTCCTGGAGTTGCTTGGCGACGATCTTGTTGTAGACGTGCATCTGGTTGTGGACGAGGGTCGCGCTGTCCTGGATCTCCCGTGGCCGCCTTTCCTTGGTTGTTGTCCCCCCATCTCTCTGTCCGGCGGCCGTCGCTCTGCGTCTCCATGGCCGCCGCCTCCCACCTTGCACGATCCGAAGCCCGCGCGCCCTGCTCCATGTTGGTGGAGACCTGGCCGCCCTCCTAGCAGTTTAATCCTGTGGTGGAGGACTTAGATCTGACATAGCTATTTCTCATTAGACGAGAATTAGCAAATCCGTTGATTAATCGCCGAGAGCTACCTCCCGTCGTCCCGTTTTCTTCCATGGAAAAGTCGAAGCTAAGAATATTTCGCCCAACAAGGCAACAAGTCTCGTCTTCCTTGAGGAAACACGATTGACTTGTTGAATGGTTCATCGCAAAAAAGAAAGACTTGTTGAATGGTTGGTAGCTAGTACTGCTACTAGTAACTGCAATCGTCGTACTGTACGCAGTTAGCGAGCAAGTATAGATTGAGCCTAGTTAGCGCTTCGCAGCTCAGCATCCATGGCTGCTAACCATTTGCATCTGCTGTTGTGCTTAGCGCTAGCCATGCTTGTTTCCCTCGACTTCTCATGCGCACAAACGGGCATCACATCTGGGTCCTCCCTGAAGGCCGCCGCGGGCGCCGGCTGGCCGTCCCCGTCAGGCCGCTTCTCCTTCGGCTTCTACGCAACGGAAGGCGGCCTCGCGGTCGGCGTCTGGTTCGCCACCGCGCCCAACATAACCATCACGTGGACCGCGAACCGCAACGACACGGCAACGGGCGGCGCGCTAAGGCTCGCCGACGACGGTCGTCTCCTCTGGACCGGCGCGAGCGACCACGACAGGACGGTCGCGCAGCCGTCAAGGCCGGCCGTGACGGGTGCCATGCGCGATGACGGCAACTTTGTGCTGTTCGGCGCCGACGGCGCGGTGGTGTGGCAGACGTTCGAGTCCCCGACGGACACCCTGGTCGCCGGGCAGGACCTCGTGCCCGCGGCACAGCTCTTCTCCAGCGTGTCCGACACCAACAAGGCCGTCGGGAAGTACCGGCTCGCCAACCAGCAGCTGGACGGCAACCTGGTGTTGTACCCGGTGGGCACGCCGAACAACCCAGCCTCGTCGTACTGGAACACGGGGACGTTCGATCTGGGTTTCACCCTCACCTTGCGCCTTGATAACAGTGGCCTGCTCTACCAGGTGAACAACGATGGCAGCTTTACCAAGAACCTGACACGACCTGGGGCCTTGAAAGAGGGAGAGCAAGCCTACTACCGACTCACGCTTGATCCTGATGGAGTTCTACGTTTGTACCGTCATACCTTCGTGTCTGGCCCTGGCGGTGCGTCCAATACTACCACCGTCATCTGGAGCGCCCTGACCGATCGGTGCGATGTCCATGGCGTTTGCCGGCACAACAGCTACTGTGTCCTCGACCAGGATCGGCCTAGCTGTTTGTGCCCGCCGGGGTTCGATTTTCTCGATGCGAGCAATGCGGAGCTAGGTTGCACGGTGAACTCCAGTGCCGGCGACTGTAAATGGGGGCAGCAACAAGATGCCGCAGACTTCTCCGTGAAGTTGATGCCAAACATGGAGTGGGCGGACATACCGTACGAGGTGGTGGGCAATGCCACGAGCGCGGCAGAATGCATGGCGGCATGCATGGCCGACTGCTTGTGCGTCGCAGTTCTGCGGGACACCGACAAAGGCACGTGCAGCAAGCAGCAGCTCCCTCTGCAGTACGGCCGCGCTGGAGGCAGTTACACGCTGTTCGTCAAGACCGCGGGAGCGGCGACAGGCGGCAGCGGTACCCACAGCAAACCCGTCGGGCGCACGACCATCATCGTGCTGGTTTGCATCGGCATCCTGGCATTTATCGCGTTGTCGGCCTTCATTGCGTCCGGGTGGCTGCTCCACGTGAAACGGAGGGCCGTGCTTCGGAACGTGGCACCCGCGAACGCGGACGCGGACGACGGCGAAGACTTGGAAGAGGATGAGGAGGCGGCGCCCCTGAGGTCATACAGCTACCGGGAGCTGGAGCGCGCCACGTATTGCTTCCGTGACCCGGTGGGCCGCGGCGCGTTCGGCACGGTGTTCAAAGGCACGCTGCGCAACGGCGAGCAGACTATTGCCGTGAAGCGGCTGGAGAAGCTCGTGGAGGACGGCGAGCGGGAGTTCCAGAGAGAGGTGCGCGCCATCGGGCGGACGAGCCACCGCAACCTGGTCCGCCTCCTCGGCTTCTGCCACGAGGGTGCGCACCGCCTCCTGGTGTACGAGTTCATGAGCAACGGCTCGGTGGCTGACCTGCTCTTCAGGGGTGCTGCCTCGACGCCTCCGTGGTCCGACCGGCTTGGCATCGCGCTCGACGTGCCCGGGGCCTGCACTACCTCCACGACGAGCTCGACAGCCGCGTTATCCACTGCGACGTCAAGCCGCAGAACATCCTCATAGACGCGGCTGGCACGGCCAAGATCGCGGATTTCGGGCTCGCCAAACTGCTCCAACCTGACCAGACACGCACTTTCACCGGTGTCCGCGGCACGCGTGGGTACCTGGCCCCCGAGTGGTACAGGGGCACGGGCCCTGTCACGGCGAAGATTGACGTGTACAGCTACTGCGTGGTGCTGCTCGAGATCGTGACGTGCAGGAGGAGCATGGAAATGGAAGAGGCCGGCGAGGAACAAACCCTGATGGAGCTGGTGTATGAGTGCCTGCTCAAGGGTGAGGTGAAGAGGGCTATGAAAAGCGAGGAGGAGGTCGATACGGCGGCCGTGGAGCGGGTGGTGAAGGTTGGGCTCTTGTGCGTGCAAGGAGAGCCCGAGTCTAGGCCGTCCATCAGAACCGCCATCTTAATGCTGGAAGGACATCTAGACGTACCATTTCCTTCGCGCCCGGCTTCCTAGCTAGTGCTGAACTTTCATATCACCTAGGTCGCTCGGAACATGATGAACTACTCGGCTATCAAATGCAGATGCCTTTAAAATTGGTGGAGTCCAAAAAATGGTACTCCCTCCTTCCCAAAATATAAAGGCGTGCATTGACTTTTTTTTATCTTCATGACATAACTTTGACTATGATTTTCATTTATTGTAGCCCTACAAAATTACTATATAGACATATGAAATAGAATTGTTTTGCAAGACAAAACGATAATACTATTGATATATGTTCAATCCATGTATTTTGGTACGCATGCATCAAAGACCGTGCATATATGTTAATGATCAAAGTCGTGCATCAATGACTGCGCAAAGTCAAACATGTATTTTGGGAAGGAGAGGGTACAAAATACAAACACTGTGATACTATTCTTTGATTTTTTTTTTGAAAAAGGATATATTAAACCCTCAAGGAAACAAGATAATTTGGTTTGCTAAGCGTCAAGAAGCATGTAGGAAGGCCAGAAAGCTCCTTCACGGTCGCGCGTTGGAACGCTCGATTGAGCATCATGTGTTGGTCATTCCATAAATCTCTCGTCCTCAATTCAACGGGCGGGGCGGGCATCTCCTTCCATACCCCCCCCCCCCAAAACAAAAAATCAGGGCTGACGCGTCATTTGATTTTTCTCACGCCCTCATTTAGGTTGCTATCGGAGATTGACGCGCGAGCACGAAATAGCATCCGTCGTAGGGAGGATGATGAGCGACCATCTGGAGTGTTGCAGGCTTGATTTGCCATCGTTCGTGCCCCGGCAAGATGTTGGGATCAAAAGCTTTTATGGAGCATTGTGACAGTGTGTGTGATCATGCACAATGTGACCATAAAAGAATAGCGAGGTCAACTAGAGGACTTTGGTATGAGAATGAGGGCAAGAAATTTACATAGCTCATGTGAACCGAAGAATGGATGAACATCTTCATAGATTTCTTTAAGTGCATCAATAGATTGAAGACGCACAACTTCGAGGAATTGGCACCATGAGACGCAAGGTCGTAAGCAATTTCCATCCCAGAGTTACCGGATCCAACGACCAACATATTTTCCCTACAGAATCTCTTGCCTGACTTGTAGCTTCGTGAACTTTGCCATGTTCAGCGCCATGATAGACCAACACTTCTTATGTGCACTTTGCCATGTCCAGCGCCTTGATAGACCAACACTTCTTATCATTGTCGTATGTGCATGACTCCGCACCGGTGAGATACTTTGGTTGGATATTGAAATGCTCAATGTAGTTATCCAAGTACTTTTTTTACGAACATGTTTTTTTGGTATGTACTATGTTGGTGCATCCGCTGGGTATGACATTCTTTGGTAACTCACAGAATTCCTTTGCAAAATGCAGCTTGAGGCGATCGTAAGCGCGGTGCCGCCAAGTGACGCACTGCAGTTCTCTCGCTCGAAGA
The DNA here is from genome assembly GCA_021437245.1 of Aegilops speltoides. Taxonomy (NCBI): domain Eukaryota; kingdom Viridiplantae; phylum Streptophyta; class Magnoliopsida; order Poales; family Poaceae; genus Aegilops; species Aegilops speltoides. The sequence goes on along the minus strand of CM038146.1, from coordinate 92,718,421 downwards.
TGACATAGGGAATGGAGAATTGGCTGCTGTGGCGAGGCCTACCGGCCCTGCACAAACAAGCAACACTGTGACATTCTCCATCGCAAAAACAAGAGGCTGCAAAGTTGTGGGATGTGGTGTGGTGGTAGGATGGGATACCTAGTGTAAGATGAGATAACCTTTTGCTTGTCAGATGGATGTTTGGACGGGATACTCAGGGGGATACCCAAAAGCAGGCGCCGGCGGAGTGGCAGCAGGCGCCAGCGGAGGTGGCGGAAGAGGCTCCCGACGACGGCCCGGTGGACTGGGACGACGTCGCGAACCGGTCCAGCAGCGACGATGACGGCAGCGACGACCCGACTGTGATTGACCTTGTTGATAGCGACGACGAGTAGTTTTTCCTTTTTAATGTCTTGTTTAGTTAATTTGGTTATGCCGTTCTAAGCCTAAGTAGTAGACTTTATGTATGAACTTATCATTATCGAGTTCGCTCGACTATGTAAAATATCTTATCTATGTTCAACGAAATTTGAGTGAAATTTGTTTCATCCATTTCATTCGAGAGTGTTGATTTGATGATGCATTTGTACACGAATATATGCTAAAGGATAAGAAATAAGTCGTACAAAAAATAAGGCTTAAAAAATGTGGAACAAACACATAAAATACCGGTAGTCCAGAACGATGCTGGTTGCACTAGAGGTACGTGATCGCATGCATGAAACGAAACAAAATTTTGCGAGGGTGTGTGCATGCCCAATGTAGGCCCCACGCAAGATATGAACGAAATCGGACACCGAACACACCTCCGGCGTCGTACAGAGGTCGAACTCCTCTACTACCACTGTCTGACCTCGCCGCCCTATTGGACCCAGCTTCTTGGCCGTTGTTGGTCCCTATGGACCTCCCAAGTCGCCCTCGTCGGCTTGATTTGGGTGGAAGATATCCCAATTCCGGTCCAGTAGCTGCCGGTCGGGCATTTTTTTTTCACGTCTCCGGTCGGGCATTTTTATTCCACAACGACGGTCAGGCGGGGAACGGAACGCACATGTACAGTAATGATCATTAACCAAACAAAATGCCGGTATTTAAAAACTGTGAACTCTTTCACATAGCATTACAAAAAACATGGCAATTCATTCAACAAATATGATGTGTCATATCACATATGTTCACATAAGTATTTTCATCAATACCGCCCTTTCATCAAACATGAACAAATCACTTATTAAGTTTTCTGAGACACACGTACGAATAAAAAACAACGTAAATTATTCAGAGATGACTCGTGCGACCACTTCCATTCTTCCAACAAACCAAGCTGCTTGTCTACGTCCAATTCCCAAATAAAACATAAAGAAATGGGTGAGAAAATATAGTTGGTGAAATCAAAGTAGCAACATAATAAAAATAAGAAGGTAGCATCTTACTTCTCGTTCAATTTACATGTAACCTTGTTATGACCTGGGAGACTACACAGACTACAAAAGGACCACTTTTCTTTTCCCTAAAATCTTTTGGCCTAGCATTCTTTGTAACGTCGCCCCCCCCTTGACCGTGATAACCCACAAGTATAGGGGATCGCAACAGTTTTCGAGGGTAGAGTATTCAACCCAAATTTATTGATTCGACACAAGGGGAGCCAAAGAATATTCTCAAGTATTAGCAGCTGAGTTGTCAATTCAACCACACCTGGAAACTTAGTATCTGCAGCAAAGTGTTTAGTAGCAAAGTAATATGATAGTGGTGGTAACGGTAACAAAAGTAAAGACAGCAAAAGTAATGTTTTTGGTATTTTGTAGTGATTGTAACAGTAGCAACAGAAAAGTAAATAAGCGAGAACCAGTATATGGAAAACTCGTAGGCACCGGATTAGTGATGGATAATTATGCCGGATGCGGTTCGTCGTGTAACAGTCATAACATAGGGTGACACAGAACTAGCTCCAGTTCATTAATGTAATGTAGGCATGTATTCCGTATATAATCATACGTGCTTATGGAAAAGAACTTGCATGACATCTTTTGTCCTACCCTCCCGTGGCAGCGGGGTCCTATTGGAAACTAAAGGCCTCCTTTTAATAGAGAACCGGAACAAAGCATTAGCACATATTGAATACATGAACTCCTCAAACTATGGTCATCACCGGGAGTGGTCCCGATTATTGTCACTTCGGGGTTGCCGGATCATAACACATAGTAGGTGACTATAGACTTGCAAGATAGGATCAAGAACACACATATATTCATGAAAACATAATAGGTTCAGATCTGAAATCATGGCACTCGGGCCCTAGTGACAAGCATTAAGCATAGCAAAGTCATAGCAACATCAATCTCGAACATAGTGGATACTAGGATCAAACCCTAACAAAACTAACTCGACACATGATAAATCTCATCCAACCCATCACCGTCCAGCAAGCCTACGATGCAATTACTCACGCACGGCAGTGAGCATCATGAAATTGGTGATGGAGGATGGTTGATGATGACGACGGCGACGAATCCCCCTCTCCGGAGCCCCGAATGGACTCCAGATCAGCCCTCCCGAGAGAGGTTAGGGCTTGGCAGCGGCTCCGTATCGTAAAACGTGATGATTTCTTCTCTCTGATTTTTTTCTCCCCGAAAGCCAATATGGAGTTGGAGTTGGCGTCGGAGGGCCACCAGGGGGCCCACGAGGTAGGCGGGCGCGCCCAGGGGGGCGCGCCCCCCTTCCTCGTGAGTAGGGTGTGGGCCCCCTGGTCTTCATCTTTGGTGAGGATTTTTTATTGTTTTTTCTAAGATGTTCCGTGGAGTTTCAGGTCATTCCGAGAACTTTTATTTTCTGCACATAAAACAACACCCTGGCAATTCTGCTGAAAACAGCGTCAGTCCGGGTTAGTTCCATTCAAATCATACAAGTTAGAGTCCAAAACAAGGGCAAAAGTGTTTGAAAAAGTAGATACGACGGAGACGTATCAACTCCCCCAAGCTTAAACCCTTACTTGTACTCAAGCAATTCAGTTGACAAACTGAAAGAGAAAAAGAAAAACTTTTACAAACTCTGTTTTCTCTTGTTGTTGTAAACATGAAAAGCCAGCATTCAAGTTTCAGCAAATATTATGAACTAACCATACTCACAATAACACGTAGGTCTCACAATTACTCATATCAATAGCATAATCAGCTAGCGAGCCATAATAATAAAACTCATATGACAACACTTTCTCAAAATAATCATAACATGATATAACAAAATGGTATCTCGGTAGCCCTTTCTGAGACCGCAAAACATAAATGCAGAGCACCTTTAAAGATCAAGGACTGACTAAACATTGTAATTCATGGGAAAAGAGATCCAGCAAAGTCATACCCAATATAAACCAATTATAATGAATGCAAACGACAGTGTGCTCTCCAGCGGGTGCTTTTTAATAAGAAGGGTGATGACTCAACATAAAAGTAAATGGATAGGCCCTTCGCAGAGGGAAGCAGGGATTTGTAGAGGTGCGAGAGCTCGATTTTGAAATAGAGATAAATTATATTTTGAGCGGCATACTTTCATTGTCAACATAACAACTAAAAGACGATGATATCTTCCATGCTAAACAGATTATAGGCGGTTCCCAAACAGAATGGTAAAGTTTATACTCCCCTTCCTCCACAAGCATCAATCCATGGCTTGCTCGAAACAACGAGTGCCTCCAACATTCAACGGGTCCCAAGGGGAGTTTTGTTTGCAGTTATTTTGATTTAGTTTGCATAAAGCATGGGACTGGGCATCCCGGATACCAGCCATTTTCTCGTGAATGAGGAGCGGAGTCGACTCCTCTTGAGAATAACCCGCCTAACACGGAAGATAAGGGCAGCTCTAGTTGACATATGAGCTATTCGAGCATGCAAAACAGAATGTTTATTTGAAGGTTTAGAGTTTGGCACATACAAATTTACTTGGAACGGCAGGTAAATACCGCATATAGGAAGGTATACTGGACTCATATGGAATAACTTTGGGTTTTAAGGAGTTTGGATGCACAAGCAGTATTCCCGCTTAGTACAAGTGAAGTCTAGCACAAGACTGGGAAGCGGCCAACTGAGAGAGCGACAACAGTCGTAAACATGCATTAGAATTAATTTACACCGAATACAAGCATGAGTAGGATATAATCTACCATGAACATAAATATCATGAAGGCTATGTTGATTTGATTCAACTACATGCGTGAACATGTGCCAAGTCTAGTCACTCAATTCATTTAAAGTAGGATACCATCCCATCATACCACATCATAATCATTCTAATAGCATGTTGGCACGCAAGGTAAACCATTATAACTCATAGCTAATCAAGCATGGCACAAGCAACTATAATCTCTAAATGTCATTGCAAATATGTTTACTTCATAATAGCTGACTCAGGAACGATGAATCATCATATTTACAAAAACAAGAGAGGTCGAGTTCATACCAGCTTTTCTCATCCCAATAAGTCCATCATATATCATCATTATTGCCTTTCACTTGCACGACCGAAGGATGTGTATAATAATAAGAGTGCACGTGCATTGGACTAAGCTGGAATCTGCAAGCATTCAACTCAAGAGAGAAGACAAGTAATATGGGCTCTAAGTTAAATAAAAAGATCATGCATATAAGAGCCACTAAGCATTTTCAATATGGTCTTCTCGACCCCCAAAGAAAATAAAAGAAATAAAAACTATTTACATGGGAAAGCTCCCAACAAGCAAAAGAAGAATGGGGAATATTTTTTGGGTTTTCTTTTTAATTCTACTACAAGCAAGGAAAGTAAACTAACTAATTTTTTTTGTTTTTTCTTAAGGTTTATTAAACACACAAGAAGAAAGCAGGAAAAAGAAAATAAACTAGCATGGATAATACAGTGAAAAAGTATGAGCACCAACATCTAGCAATGAGTGTGTGTGAACATAAATGTAATGTCGGTGAGAAATACGTACTCCCCCAAGCTTAGGCTTTTGGCCTAAGTTGGTCTATTGCTAGGGATAGCCTAGCGGATACCCGTAGGTGAAGCTGGGGTCATACTGTGATGAAGAAGGCTCCGGCTGCCACTGGTTGGCAACCTCCTCTGGATCCCAAGAATAAACAGATAGTCGTGGAGGCTCATCTTGTGGCTCCGGTTCCTGGGCTGGTGCAGGATTCCGATAGGCTTGAACAGCCAACCATGGAACGATGTGAGGACCTGCAGATAAGTTAAACAAAGAAGGGGCAGGCAAAGTAATAGTCTCAGGGTGATGTTATCAAAGTATAATTTGTATTTGAGCTCCCCTTCGCGACTCTTAACAAGAAAGTCATGCGCTATCATACTCTTATAATCTAGATAAACACGGGGCAGCGCTGTTTCTTCTTTCTCCTCATGCCTAATAGGTATTTCAATATGTTCAGCTAGGCGTGAAGCATAAATGCCTCCAAAGATGGGGCCCTTAGTACGGTTCAGACTTAACCGTCTAGCAACAATTCCACCCATACTAACAGAGTTATTGCGGTATAAACCATGGAACAAAATAATAATATCAGGAATACTAAGGTTCCCATAGTTCCCGCGTCCAATCAAGCAACGACTAGCAAATAAGGCAAAGTAGCGTAAAACATGAAAATTTATGCTAGTGATTCTTGCATCAGAAACCTTACTCGTTTCTCCCACAGTGATACTGTTAATAAAAGCTTCTACTTCGTTACGGTGGGGTTCATCTAAGGTGCCCTCAAAGGGTATTCTGCAAACCTCGCAGAATTCAGCTAATGTCATCTCTTTAACAACGTCATATAAATGAAACTCTACTGTCGGAGGTGATTTCTTAGGGAAAAAGTAGAAGTTTTGCACAAAAGTATTTGTGGGTAAGAGATACTGATGACGTTGGTCGTGGAGGAAGTTGGTGAGGCCAGCATTTTCAATCAATAAATAGAAATCCTCATAAATCCCGGCTCTCCTCAAGAAGTCATCGGAAGGCCATTCACACGGCCGGACCTCCGTGGTGCGAGGCAAATTAAATTTGGGCTTCTGCTCTTCTTCCTTTTGTTTTTTCCTTAGAGCTTCGGCTTGACGAGCCCCTCAAAAGTCTCTTCATTATTTCTAAAACAATCTGAAATTTTTAGTAACTTCAAATAAAAGTGAACCAACTTCAATAAAATTGATAGCAACAACTCCCATAAGTGCCTAGAGCCTATATAAAGCATTGGAACTACTTGGAACCACATGAATTTGACATGCAAGCTCAAGAACATGATCACCTATGCAGCACAAATTTGCAATGAATAAATCACTAGAACAAAAACTAATTGGACCAATGGAGGAGTCACATACCAAGGAACAATCTCCCCAAGCAGTTTTGCGAGAGGTGCTTTGAGCAAGGAGATCGAAAATCACAGAACGGGGCCGGAACTCGTGCTTGAGTTGGTTTTTCGTGTTTGTGTGAGGCAGAGGAAGAAGATGGGTGCAGGATAAGTGGAGGAGGGCCACCATGGGCCCACGAGGCAGGGGGCGCGCCCAGGGGGTAGGGCGCGCCCTCCACCCTCGTGGCCAGGTGGCAGCTCCCCCCGCGGTAATTTTTGCACAGTGGATCCTCAAATATTCCCGAAAAAATCATATTAAATTGGCATGGCATTGTGAGGACTTTTATTTTCGGGGTATTTTTATATTGCATGGATAAGTCAGGAAACAGATAGAAAAATATTATTTTACTTTATTTCTACTAAATAACAGAAAATATAAAGAGGGTACAGAAGGTTGTGCTTCTAGTTTCATCCATCTCGTGATCATCAAAATGAACCCACTAACAAGGTTGATCAAGTCTTGTTAACAAACTCATTCCGAATAATCATGGAACCGGAGAAATTTCGAATAACACTAAGTTACCTCAACGGGGATATGAAAATCCCCAACAATAAGAATATCATACTTTTTCTTGACAGTAGGGAGAGGAAATTCAAAACCTCAAAATATAATCGATGGCAATTTTCCAATAGAGTTGATACTATAAACTTGAGGTTGTTTCCTCGGAAAATGTACCGTGTGCTCATTGCCATTAACATGAAAAGTGACATTGCCTTTGGTGCAATCAATAACAGCCCTCGCAGTATTAAGGAAAGGTCTTCCAAGAATAATAGACATACTATCGCCCTCGGAATATCAAGAATAACAAAGTCCGTTAAAATAGTAACGCTTTGCAACCACAACAGCACATCCTCACAAATACCGGCAGTATAGCAGTTGATTTATCAGCCATTTGCAAAGATATTTCAGTAGGTGTCAACTTATTCAAATCAAGTCTACGATATAAAGAGAGAGGCATAACACCGACACGGCTCCAAGATCTCATAAAGCGTTTTAACAAAATTTCTCTTAATGGAGCATGGTATAGTAGGTACTCCTGGATCTCCAAGTTTCTTTGGTATTCCACCCTTAAAAGTATAATTAGCAAGCATGGTGGAAATTTCAGCTTCAGGTATCTTTCTTTTATTAGTAATGATATCCTTCATATACTTAGCATAAGGATTTGTTTTGAGCACATCGCTTAATCGCACGCAAAAAGATGGGTCTAATCATTTCAAAGAAAGCGCTCAAAATCCTCATCATCCTTTTTCTTGGATGGTTTCGGAGGAAAAGGCATGGGTTTATGAACCCATGGTTCCCTTTCTTTACCATGTTTCCTAGCAACGAAGTCTCTTTTATCATAACGTTGATTCCTTGATTGTGGGTTATCAAGATCAACAACAGGTTCAACTTCTACATCATTATCTTACTAGGTTGAGCATCAACATGAACATTATCATCACTAGGTTCATGTTCCTCACCTGATTGTGTTTCATCATCAGACATAGAGATATCATTTGGATTCTCAGGTGGTTCAGCAATAGGTTCACTAGAAGTTTGCAAAGTCCTATCATTTTTCTTTTTCTTCCTTTTAGAAGAACTAGGTACATCAATATTATTTCTCTCAGAATCTTGCTCGATTCTCTTAGGGTGGCCTTCAGGATACAAAGGTTCCTGAGTCATTCTACCAGTTCTAGTAGCCACTCAATCATTTTTCTTACTATTCATTTCATCAAGCACTTCTTTCTGAGCTTTGAGTACTTGTTCTACTTGAGTGGTGACCATAGAAGCATGTTTGCTAACAAGTTTAAGTTCACCTCTAATATCAGCCATAAAATCACCCAAGCGTTTAATCATAAAGGTATTCTGTTTTAATTGTCTACCAAAATATGCATTAAAGTCATCTTGCTTAAACATAAAGTCATCAAACTCATCCAAGCACTGACTAGCAATTTTAGTAGGAGGGACTTCAGCTTTATCATATATATAGAGAGAATTTACCTTTACTACCTATGTCGGGATATCGGGAGGTTCTTCAGTGAATAAGTAATTGAGATCATATACTTCTTCAACAGGCGGTAAATTAAGACCATGTATTTCTTCAATAGGAGGTAAATTCTTAACATCTTCAGCTTTAATACCTTTTTCTTTCATAGATTTCTTTGCCTCTTGCATATCTTCGGGACTGAGAAATAAAACACCTCTCTTCTTCGGAGTTGGTTTAGGAATAGGCTCGGTAATTGGCTCTGGAGCTGGCTCAGGAGGTGGCTCAGGAGGTGCCTAGTTATTTTCATTTGCCAACATATTATTCAATAGAATTTCAGCTTCATTCGGTGTTCTTTCCCTGAAAAGAGAACCAGCACAACTATCCAGGTAATCTCTGGAAGCATCAGTTAGTCCATTATAAAAGATATGAAATATTTCAGGTTTCTTAAGAGGATGATCAGGAAAAGCATTAAGTAACTTGATAAGCCTCCCCCAAGCTTGTGGGAGACTCTCTTCTTCAATTTGCACAAAGTTGTATATTTCCCTCAAAGCAGCTTGTTTCTTATGAGCGGGGACATATTTAGCAGAGAAGTAATAAATCATATCCTGGGGACTTTGCACACAACCAGGATCAAGAGAATTAAACCATGTCTTAGCGTCACCCTTTAATGAGAACAGAAATATTTTGAGTAAATAAAGGTAGCGCGATCTCTCATTATTAGTAAACAAGGCAGCTATATCATTTAACTTACTAAGATGTGCCACAACAGTTTCAGATTCATAGCCATAAAAAGGATCAGATTCAACCAAAGTAATTATATCTGGATCAACAGAATAATCATAATAATCCTTATCAGGAACACAGATAGGTGAAGTAGCAAAAGCAGGGTCGGGTCTCATTCTATCTCTAAGAGATTCTTTACTCCATTTAATTAGCAACCTCTTAAGTTTGTATCTATCCTGGCAAGCAAAAATAGCTGCAGTTCAGCATAAAAAAGATAATCCCCTGGGGAATAGTAGGCATATTCTCATCATCACTATCATCATCGTATTCAGGTTCAATAATTTCTCTTTCTCTAGACCTAGCAGTTTGCTCATCAAGAAATTCACCAAGGGGCACAGTAGTATCAAGCATAGAAGTAGTTTCATCATAAGTATCATGCATAGTAGAAGTGGCATCATCAATAACATGCGACATATCAGAATTCATAGGAGTAGCAGGTTTAGGTGTCGCAAGCTTACTTATAACAGAAGGAGAATCTAGTGCAAGGCTAGATGGCCGTTCCTTACCTTCCCTCGTAGTTGAGGGCAAAATAGTAGTTCGATCATCTTTCAAGTTCTTCATAGTGTCCAGCAGATATAAATCCCAAGTGACTCAAAGAATAGAGCTATGCTCCCCGGCAACGGCGCCAAGAAAAAGGTCTTGATAACCCACAAGTATAGGGGATCGCAACAGTTTTCGAGGGTAGAGTATTCAACCCAAATTTATTGATTCGACACAAGGGGAGCCAAAGAATATTCTCAAGTATTAGCAGCTGAGTTGTCAATTCAACCACACCTGGAAACTTAGTATCTGCAGCAAAGTGTTTACTAGCAAAGTAATATGATAATGGTGGTAACGGTAACAAAAGTAAAGACATCAAAAGTAATGTTTTTGGTATTTTGTAGTGATTGTAACAATAGCAACAGAAAAGTAAATAAGCGAGAACCAGTATATGGAAAACTCGTAGGCACCGGATTAGTGATGGATAATTATGCCGGATGCGGTTCGTCATGTAACACCATAACATAGGGTGACATAGAACTAGCTCCAGTTCATCAATGTAATGTAGGCATGTATTCCGTATATAATCATACGTGCTTATGGAAAAGAACTTGCATGACATCTTTTGTCCTACCCTCCCGTGGCAGCGGGGTCCTATTGGAAACTAAGGGATATTAAGGCCTCCTTTTAATAGAGAACCGGAACAAAGCATTAGCACATAGTGAATACATGAACTCCTCAAACTATGGTCATCACCGGGAGTGGTCCCGATTATTGTCACTTCGGGGTTGCCGGATCATAACACATAGTAGGTGACTATAGACTTGCAAGATAGAATCAAGAACACACATATATTCATGAAAACATAATAGGTTCAGATCTGAAATCATGGCACACAGGCCCTAGTGACAAGCATTAAGCATAGCAAAGTCATAGCAACATCAATCTCAAAACATAGTGGATACTAGGGATCAAACCCTAACAAAACTAACTCGAATTACATGATAAATCTCATCCAACCCATCACCGTCCAGCAAGCCTACGATGCAATTACTCACGCACGGCGGCGAGCATCATGAAATTGGTGATGGAGGATGGTTGATGATGATGACGGCGACGAATCCCCCTCTCCGGAGCCCCGAACGGAGTCCAGATCAGCCCTCCCGAGAGAGATTAGGGCTTGGCGGCGGCTCCATATTGTAAAACGCGATGATTTCTTCTCTCTGATTTTTTTCTCCCCGAAAGCCAATATGGAGTTGGAGTTGGCGTCGGAGGGCCACCAGGGGGCCCACGAGGTAGGGGGGCGCGCCCAGGGGGCGCGCCCCCCTTCCTCGTGAGCAGGGTGTGGGCCCCCTGGTCTTCATCTTTGGCGAGGATTTTTTATTGTTTTTTCTAAGATGTTCCATGGAGTTTCAGGTCATTCCGAGAACTTTTATTTTCTGCACATAAAACAACACCATAGCAATTCTGCTGAAAACAACGTCAGTCTGGGTTAGTTCCATTCAAATCATACAAGTTAGAGTCCAAAACAAGGGCAAAAGTGTTTGGAAAAGTAGATACGACGGAGACGTATCAGACCGCCCCTTCTTAGGTGCATCCTTCATCGAAACTTTCTCAGGATCACCAATACCAGGTTAAACTTGAAAGTGCGTTGTCGACTAGAGAGGGGTGATAGGCGATTTTTATGAATTCTTTACTGACGAATTTCAGGGTGAGGAAATTCCTAAGCGAAGAACTACTTGCAGCAGAATAAGTACTCAGGTATAAGCATGACGAGCAACAGCATAGTCATCATGATGAAATGAAAGACAAAACACAGAGTACAGAAAGCGTAAACACGGGATAAGCAGGATGAAGACAAATTGACTGAAGAAATAGGAATGAGGATTTAGAGAATGTCTTCAGTCAAAGTCTTCAAACAGTAATGATCAGGTTCATCAACACATAATGGAGGAAACAAAAGGGTTGAGGAAATAGAACTAGTAGGTTTGGTGAAGACAATGATTTGGTAGACCAGTTCCAACTGCTGTGACAGTTGTACGTCTGGTTGGAGCGGCTGAGTATTTAAACTCGAAATTTCAGGGTGAGGAAATTTCTAAGCGAAGAACTACTTGCAGTGAAATAAGTACTCAGGTATAAGCATGACAGAGCAACAACATAGTCATCATGATGAAATGAAATACAAAACACAAAGTATAGAAAGCGTAAACACATGATAAGCAGGACGAAGACAAACTGACTGAAGAAATAGGATTGAGGAATTAGATAAAGTCTTCAGTCAAAGTCTTCAAACAGTAACGATCAGGTTCATCAACACATAACTAAGGAATTAGAGAAAGTCTTTAGTCAAAGTCTTCAAATAGTAGGCTTGGTGAAGATAATGATTTGGTAGACCAGTTCCAACTGTTGTGACAGTTGTACGTCTGGTTGGAGCTGCTGAGTATTTAAACTTGAGGACACATAGTCCTCACTGTATTCTCCTTGAGCTAAGATCATACAGACCTCTCCCAACAGTAGTGGTAAGTCTTCACAGGTGACTTCCAAACCTTCACAGACTAGGTTACTCGGCGATCCACAATTCCTCTTGGATGCTCAGACCATGACGCCTAACCGCCTGGAGGATACACAGTCATCAAAGGTAACAAGTGTCGGTTCCACACAGGAACAATCTCTTCAGTGATGCTCAATCACTTTGGGTTTGTAGGTTTGGGTTTGGGATTTGGGTTTTCCCCAGTTGATGATTTTCGCTCAAAGTCCTCGGAGGATGGGATGATCGCAAATGACAAGTGACAGTTTCTCTTGGAGCAGCCAACCAGCTAGTGGTTGTAAGGGGCGGCTATTTATAGCCTAGGGAGCAGACCGACATGATAAGACATAAATGCCCTTCAATGATATGACCGTTAGGTGGTAGGATATTTTGGACAGCTGGCGCGTGGCACATGAACGGTCGGATTTGAGGTTCGAATTCCTCAGGGCTATCATGTTCCTCAGTGTGTAGGCAATTCGCACTAGCGAATTCCTAACTCCTCAGTCAGAACAAATTCCTCATAGACCAAAAGATCTTCATCTCTGTCACTGAAGAAATTGACTGACCTGATATGAGATTTCCAATGGCTTCACTTGAAGGATTTGGTAGGTGTAGGATTTTGAGATGAGCATCACTTGGAAATCAGTTTCCTTAGTATTACCTCGACCCCCTTTAACAGTACGATGTTTCCTATGACTCAAGAAGAAGAAAATGAAACTACGAAAACAAAAGTCTTCACGCTTCATAGTCCTCGCATGAATATTCAAGTCTTCACGGTCACACCAATTTCTTCACTTTCAAAGTCTTCAGGAGAACCAAAGTCTTCAGCCGAAGACGTTCATTTTTTGGGGTCGACTTTCACTGTCTATATCAAACTCCTCATCGACTTATAGAACCTGTGTACACTCACAAACATATTAGTCCCTTAACCTATAAGTCTTCAATACACCAAAATCACTAAGGGGCACTAGATGCACTTACAATCTCCCCCTTTTTGGTGACTGATGACAATATAGGTTAAGTTTTCAACGGGGATAAACATATGAATTGAAAGTGCTTAATATTGATGAATTTCATTGCAAGATATAGAACAACTCCCCCTGAAGATGTGCATAGTGAGGAATTTGCTTTTGAAGCAATGCTCATTTGAAGAGTAGAATCATGGAGATCTCCCCCTATATCTTGAAATTCATACACGCATTTAACATATCGAATGAAGAATTTGAAATGCATGATGAAATGTGGTGACTGATGTAATTCAGCATGCGTGCATAGCATATATGAGGAAATAGCATGCAGAAAACAAGGCAAAAGTATCAGGTCACCACCGGACTTAAGTTTACAACTCAATCAACAAACACTTCAGAAGAGCGAGAGTTGCAACTTAACAAAAAAACGCCCATTATAGATAGTCCCTCTTGAAGACTAACTCAAATTTCTCCCCCTTTGTCATCAAATGACCAAAAGGGACGAAAAATGAGGACTAACGCCCCTGAAGAATTTCATCATGAAGTCGATGGAGGAGCATCAGCGTTGTTGGGGTCGGTTGTTGGTGTAGGACCTGTTGGAAATATGCCCTAGAGGCAATAATAAATTAGTTATTATTATTATATTTCCTTGTTCATGATAATCGTTTATTATCCATGCTATAATTGTATTGATAGGAAACTCAGATACATGTGTGGATACATAGACAACACCATGTCCCTAGTAAGCCTCTAGTAGACTAGCTCGTTGATCAATAGATGATTACGCTTTCCTGACCATGGACATTGGATGTCGTTGATAACAGGATCACATCATTAGGAGAATGATGTGATGGACAAGACCCAATCCTAAGCCTAGCACAAAGATCGTGTAGTTCGTATGCTAAAGCTTTTCTAATGTCAAGTATCATTTCCTTAGACCATGAGATTGTGCAACTCCCGGATGCCGTAGGAATGCTTTGGGTGTACCAAACGTCCACAACGAATCGGGTGGCTATAAAGGTACACTACGGTATCTCCGAAAGTGTCTGGGTTGGCACGAATCGAGATGGATTTGTCACTCTGTGTGACGAAGAGGTAACTCTGGGCCCACTCGGTAGGACATCATCATAATGTGCACAATGTGACCAAGGGGTTGATCACGGGATGATGTGTTACGGAATGAGTAAAGAGACTTGCCGGTAACGAGATTGAACAAGGTATCGGGATACCGACGATCGAATCTCAGGCAAGTACTATACCGCTAGACAAAGGGAAGTGAATACGGGATTGATTGAATCCTCGACATCGTGGTTCATCCGATGAGATAATCGTGGAACATGTGTGAGCCAACATGGGTATCCAGATCCCGCTGTTGGTTATTGGCCAGAGAGTTGTCTCGGTCATGTCTGCATGATTCCTGAACCCGTAGCGTCTACACACTTAAGGTTTGGTGACGCTAGAGTTGTTATGGGAAATAGTATGTGGTTACCGAAGGTTGTTCGGAGTCCCGGATGAGATCCCGGACATCACGAGGAGTTCCGGAATGGCCCGGCGGTGAAGATCAATATATTGGACGAAGGGTATTGGAGTCCGGAAGTGTTCCGGGGGTACCAGGCTATGGCCAGCATGACCGAAAGGTGTTTCGGAAGCCCCGGCAAGTGTTGGAGGGCCTCATGGGCCAAAGGGGAAGGGGCAAACCAGCCCACTAAGGGGTGGTGCGCCCCTCCCAGCCCCTCTCACGTAACCAGGAGAGGTGGGGGCGCCTCCCCTAGGGCAGCCCCCCTCCCCGGCTTGGGGGGCAAGTTTCCTAGGGGGTGGGGGCGCCCAAACCCATCTAGGGTTTCCCGTGTGGCCGCCACCCCTCCCCTAGGGAACCCTAGGGCGCCTCCTCCACCCCCCTTACCCCTATATATAGTGAGGGAGAGAGAGGACAGCCGTACACCCTCCCTTGGCGCAGCCCTCTCCCTCCTCCAACACCTCCTCCTCCTCCGTAGTGCTTGGCGGCCTGTTTGAGAACCACGAGCTCCACCACCACCACGCCGTCGTGCTGTCGGAGTTCTCCCTCAACTTCTCCTCTCCCCTTGCTGGATCAAGAAGGAGGAGACGTCCCCGGGTTATACGTGTGTTGAACGCGGAGGCGCCGTCCGTTCGGCGCTAGATCGGATCTTCAACGATTTGAATCGCCGCGAGTACGACTCCATCAACCCCGTTCACTTGAACGCTTCCGCTTAGCGATCTACAAGGGTATGTAGATGCACTCTCCTTCCCCTCGTTGCTAGATTACTCCATAGATTGATCTTGGTGATGCGTAGAAAAGTTTGAATTTCTGCTACGTTCCCCAATAGTGGCACCATGAGCTAGGTCTATGCGTAGTTTCTAAGCACGAGTAGAACACAAGTTGTTGTGGGCGTTGATCTTTGTTCAATATGCTTACCGTTACTAGTCCAATCTTGTTTCGACGGTATTGTGGGATGAAGCGGCCCGGACGGACCTTACACGTACACTTACGGGAGACAGGTTCCACCGACTGACATGCACTAGTCGCATAAGGTGGCTAGCGGGTGCCAGTCTCTCCCACTTTAGTCGGATCGGATTCGATGAAAAGGGTCTTTATGAAGGGTAAATAGCAATTGACATATCACGTTGTGGTTTTTGCGTAGGTAAGAAACGTTCTTGCTAGAAACCCATAGCAGCCACGTAAAACATGCAAACAACAATTAGAGGACGTCTAACTTGTTTTTGCAGGGTATGCTATGTGATGTGATATGGCCAAATAGAATGTGATGAATGACATGTGATGTATGAGATTGATCATGTTCTTGTAATAGGAATCACGACTTGCATGTCGATGAGTATGACAACCGGCAGGAGCCATAGGAGTTGTCTTAATTTATTGTATGACCTGCGTGTCATTGAACAACGCCATGTAATTACTTTACTTTATTGCTAAGCCGTTAGCCATAGTAGTAGAAGTAATAGTTGGCGAGACAACTTCATGGAGACACGATGATGGAGATCATGATGATGGAGATCATGGTGTCATGCCGATGACGATGATGATCATGGAGCCCCGAAGATGGAGATCAAAAGGAGAAAAATGATATTGGCCATATCATGTCATTTTTTTATTGCATGTGATGTTTATCATGCTTATGCATCTTATTTGCTTAGAACAATGGTAGCTTAAATAAGATGATCCCTCGCAATAATTTCAAGAAAAGTGTTCCCCCTAACTGTGCACCATTGCGAAGGCTCGTTGTTTCGAAGCACCACGTGATGATCGGGTGTGATAGATTCTAACGTTCGAATACAACGAGTGTAAGCCAGATTTACACACGCAATACACTTAGGTTGACTTGACAGCCTAGCATGTACAGACATGGCCTCGGAACACGGAAGACCGAAAGGTCGAGCATGAGTCGTATAGAAGATACGATCAACATGAAGATGTTCACCGACGTTGACTAGTCCGTCTCACGTGATGATCGGACACGGCCTAGTTGACTCGGATCATGTAATCCCTTAGATGACTAGAGGTATGTCTATCTGAGTGGGAGTTCATAAGATGAACTTAATTATCCTGAACATAGTCAAAAGATCTTTGCAAATTATGTCGTAAGCTCGCGCTTTAATTCTACTATTTAGATATGTTCCTAGAGTAAATTCAGTTGAAAGTTGATAGTAGCGATTATGCGGACTAGGTCCGTAAACTGAGGATTGTCCTCGTTGCTTCGTAGAAGGCTATGTCCTTAATGCACCGCTCAATGTGTTGAACCTTGAACATCGTCTGTGGATGTTGCGAACATCTGACATACACGTTTTGATAACTACGTGATAGTTCAGTTAAACGGTTTAGAGTTGAGGCACCAAAGACGATTTCGAAACATCGCGAAACATATGAGATGTTTCGAGGGCTGAAATTGGGATTTCAGGCTCGTGCCCACATCAAGAGGTATAAGACCTCCGACGATTTTCTTAGCCTGCAAACTAAGGGATAAAAGCTCAATCGTTGAGCTTGTGCTCAGATTGTCTGAGTACAACAATCACTTGAATCGAGTGGGAGTTGATCTTCCAGATGAGATAGTGATGTTTCTCCAAAGTCATTGCCACCAAGCTGCTAGAGCTTCGTGATGAACTATAACATATCAGGGATAGATATGATGATCCTTGAGATATTCGCGATGATTGACACCGCAAAAGTAGAAATCAAGAAGGAGCATCAATTGTTGATGGTTAGTGAAACCACTAGTTTCAAGAAGGGCAAGGGCAAGAAAAGATACTTCATGAAACGGCAAATCAACTGCTGATCTAGTGAAGAAACAAAAGGTTGAACGCAAACCCGAGACTAAGTGCTTCTGTAATAAGGGGAACAGCCACTGGAGCAGAATTACCATAGATACTTGGTAGATGAGAAGGCTGGCAAGGTCGATAGAAGTATACTGGATATACATTATGTTAATGTGCACTTTACTAGTACTCCTAGTAGCACCAGGGTATTAGATACCGGTTCGGTTGCTAAGTGTTAGTAACTCGAAATAAAAGGCTACGGAATAAAGGAGACTAGCTAAAGGTGAGCTGACGATATGTGTTGGAAGTCTTTTCCAATCTTGATGTGATCAAGCATTGCACGCTCCCTCTACCATCGAGATTGATGTTAAACCTAAGTAATTGTTATTTGGTGTTTGCGAGCATAGACATGATTGGATTATGTCCATCGCAATACGGTTATTCATTTAAGGAGAATAATGGTTACTCTGTTTATTTGAATAGTACCTTCAATGGTCTTGCACCCAAAATGAATGGTTTATTGAATCTCGATCGTAGTGATACACATGTTCATGCCAAAAGATATAAGATAGTAATGATAGTACCACCTACTTGTGGCACTGCCATGTAAGTCATATTGGTATAAAATGCATGAAGAAGCTCCATGTTGATGGATCTTTGGACTCATTCGTTTTTGAAAAGTTTGAGACATGCGAACCATGTCTATTGGTGTATATGCATGAAGAAACTCCATGAAAATGGACCGTTTGGACTCACTTGATTTGGAATCACTTGAGACATGCAAATCATACCACATGGGCAAGATGACTGAAAGCCTCGTTTTCAGTAAAATGGAACAAGAAGGCGACTTGTTGGAAGTAATACATTTTGATGTGTGCAGTCCAATGAGTGCTGAGGCATGCAGTGGATATCGTTATGTTCTTACTTCACGGATGATTTGAGTAGATACTAAGTATATTTACTTGATGAAACACAAGTCTAAATTATTGAATGGTTCAAGTAATTTCAGAGTGAAGTTGAAGATCATCGTGACAAGAGGATAAAATGTCTATGATGTGATCATAGAGATGAGTATCTGAGTTACGAGCTTTGGCACGCAATTAAGACATTGTGGAAATTGTTTCACAATTAATACCGGCTGGAACACCATAGCGTGATGGTGTGTCCGAACATCATAGTGGCACCCTATTGGATATGGTGCATACCATGATGTCTCTTATCGAATTACCACTATCGTTCATGGGTTAGGCATTAGAGACAACCACATTCACTTTAAATAGGGCACCACATAACTCCATTGAGATGACACCGTATGAACTATGGTTTGGAGAAACCTAAGTTGTCGTTTCTTAAAAGTTTGGGGCTGCGACGCTTATGTGACAAAGTTTCAGGTTGATAAGCTCGAACCCAAAGCGGATAAAATGCATCTTCATAGGACACCCAAAACAGTTGGGTATACCTCCTAATTCAGATCCGAAAGCAATAGGGATTGTTTCTTGAATCGGGTCCTTTCTCGAGGAAAAGTTTGTCTCGGGAAGTTGAGTGGGAGCATGGTGGAGACTTGATGAGGTCATTGAACCGTCACTTCAACTAGTGTGTAGAAGGGCGCAGGAAGTTGTTCCTGTGGAGCCCACACCAATTGAAGTAGAAGCTTATGATAGTGATCATGAAGTTTCGGATCAAGTCACTATCGTACCTCGTAGGGTGACAAGGATGCGTACTACTTTAGAGTAGTACAGTAATCCTGTCTTGAAGGTCATGTTGCTAGACAACAATGAACCTGCGAGCTATGGAGAAGCGATGGTGGGCCCATATTCCGACAAATGGCTAGAAGCCATGAAATCCGAGATAGGATCCATGTATCAGAACAAAGCATAGACTTTGGTGAACTTGCCCGATGATCGGCAAGCCATTGAGATAAATGGATCTTTAAGAAGAAGACAGACGTGGATGGTAATGCCACTGTCTATGAAGCTCGACTTGTGGCGAAGAGTTTTTCACAAGTTCAAGGAGTTGACTATGATGAGATTTTCTCATCCGTAGCGATGCTTAAGTCCGTCGGAATCGTGTTAGCATTAGCTACATTTATGAAATCTGGCAGATGGATGTCAAAACGAGTTTCCTTACCAGTTTTCGTAAGGAAAGGTTGCATGTGATACAATCAGAAAGGTTTTGTCGATCCTAAGGATGCTAAAAGGTATGCTAGATCCAGCGATCCTTCCATGGGCTTGAGCAAGCATCTCGGAGTCAGAATATGCGCATTGATGAGATGATCAAAGATTTTGGGTTTATACAAAGTTTATGAGAAACTTGTATCTCCAAAGAAGTGAAAGGGAGCACTATAGAATTTCTGATGAGTATATGTTGTTAACATTATGTTGATCAGAAATGATGTAGAGTTTCTGGAAAGCATATAGGGTTATTTGAAAAGTTTTTTTCAAGGGAAGACCTAGTTTAAGCTACTTGAACATTGAGCATCAAGATCTATAAGGATAGATCAAAAACCGCTTAATGGTACTTTCAAATGAGCATATACCTTGACATGATCTTGAAGGTGTTCAAGATGGATCAGTCAAAGAAGGAGTTCTTGCCTGAGATGTAAGGTATGAAGTTAAGACTTAAAAACTTGACCACGGCAGAAAAGAGAGAAATGACGAAGGTCTTCCCCTATGCTTTAGACGTAGGCTCTACAGTATGCTATGATGTGTACTGCACCTGATGTGTGCCTTGCCACATGTCTGGCAAGAGGGTACAAAGGTGATCAAGGAGTGGATCACCAGATAGCGGTCAAAATTATCCTTGGAGTAATAAGGACATGTTTCTCGATTATGGAGGTGATAAAGAGTTCGACGTAAAGGGTTACGTCGATGCAAGCTTTAACACCTATCCGAATGACTCTGAGTAGCAAACCGGATACGTATAGTGGAGCAACCATTTGGAATAGCTCCAAGTGGAGCGAGGAAGCAGCATTTACAATATGACCTAGAGATTTGGAAGTACATACGGATCTGAATGTTGCAGACCCGTTGACTAAAACCTCTCTCACAAGCAAAACATGATCAAACCCCAGAACTCATTGAGTCTTAATCACATGATGATGTGAACTAGTTTAGTGACACTAGTAAACTCTTCGGATGTTGGTCACATGGCGATGTGACCTGTGAGTGTTAATCACATGGCGATGTGAACTAGATTATTGACTCTAGTGCAAGTGGGAGACTATTGGAAATATGCCCTAGAGGCAATAATAAATTAGTTATTATTATTATATTTCATTGTTCATGATAATCGTTTATTATCCATGCTATAATTGTATTGATAGGAAACTCAGATACATGTGTGGATACATAGACAACACCATGTCCCTAGTAAGCCTCTAGTAGACTAGCTCGTTGATCAATAGATGGTTACGGTTTCCTGACCATGGACATTGGATGTCGTTGATAACGGAATCACATCATTAGGAGAATGATGTGATGGACAAGACCCAATCCTAAGCCTAGCACAAAGATCGTGTAGTTCGTATGCTAAAGCTTTTCTAATGTCAAGTATCATTTCCTTAGACCATGAGATTGTGCAACTCCCGGATGCTGTAGGAATGCTTTAGGTGTACCAAACGTCACAACATAACTAGGTGGCTATAAAGGTACACTACGGGTATCTCTGAAAGTGTCTATTGGGTTAGCACGAATCGAGACTGGGATTTGTCACTCCGTGTGACGGAGAGGTATCTCTGGGCCCACTCGGTAGGACATCATCATAATGTGCACAATGAGACCAAGGGGTTGATCACGGGATGATGTGTTACGGAACGAGTAAAGATACTTGCCAGTAACGAGATTGAACAAGGTATCGGGATACCGACGATCGAATCTCGGGCAAGTACTATACCGCTAGACAAAGGGAAGTGAATACGGGATTGATTAAATCCTCGACATCGTGGTTCATCCGATGAGATCATCGTGGAACATGTGGGAGCCAACATGGGTATCAAGATCCCGCTGTTGGGTATTGGCCAGAGAGTTGTCTCGGTCATGTCTGCATGATTCCCGAACCCGTAGGGTCTACACACTTAAGGTTCGGTGACGCTAGAGTTGTTATGGGAAATAGTATGTGGTTACCAAAGGTTGTTCGGAGTCCCGGATGAGATCCCAGACGTCACGAGGAGTTCCGGAATGGTCCGGCGGTGAAGATCGATATACTGGACGAAGGGTATTGGAGTCCGGAAGTGTTCCGGGGGTACCAGGCTATGGCCAGCATGGCCGAAAGGTGTTTCGGGAGCCCCGACATGTGTTGGAGGGCCTCATGGGCCAAAGGGGAAGGGGCAAACCAGCCCACTAAGGGGTGGTGCGCCCCTCCCAGCCCCTCTCACGTAACCAGGAGAGGTGGGGGGCCTCCCCTAGGGCAGCCCCCCTTCCCGGCTTGGGGGGCAAGTTTCCTAGGGGGTGGGGGCGCCCAAACCCATCTAGGGTTTCCCCTGTGGCCGCCGCCCCTCCACTAGGGAACCCTAGGGCGCCTCCTCCACCCCCCTTACCCCTATATATAGTGAGGGAGAGAGAGGACAGCCGTACACCCTTCCCTTGGCGCAGCCCTCTCCCTCCTCCAACACCTCCTCCTCCTCCGTAGTGCTTGGCGAAGCCCTGCTGGAGAACCACGAGCTCCACCACCACCACGCCGTCGTGCTGTCAGAGTTCTCCCTCAACTTCTCCTCTCCCCTTGCTGGATCAAGAAGGAGGAGACGTCCCCGGGTTGTACGTGTGTTGAACGCGGAGGCGCCGTCCATTCGGCGCTAGATGGATCTTCCGTGATTTGAATCACCGCGAGTACGACTCCATCAACCCCGTTCACTTGAACGCTTCCGCTTAGCGATCTACAAGGGTATGTAGATGCACTCTCCTTCCCCTCGTTGCTATATTACTCCATAGATTGATCTTGGTGATGCATAGAAAATTTTGAATTTCTGCTACGTTCCCCAATAGGGCCTGCCGCAGTGTCGTCCAAGTCTTCATTTTCATTGGTCTCGCGGGATGAGGAATATGAGCTGGGCACCAAAGAAGGAACTTCAACCTTCTTGAATTTCTTCACCGGAGGCTTTGACCAGCTGAAGTCCTTCTTGAAGCCCATCTGCTTGAGATCTTCATCACCGTAGAGATGAGTCAGAACTGCCCAGCTGCGATCAAAAACTTCATAGAGGTAGTAGTGGTTCTTCTTCACTGAATTGTATGTGGTAGTCATGTTGTGAAGAATAGCACCAAACTGACGCTTGACCCATTTATGATTGCGATCCACCTTCTGATGAAGACTGAGGAGAACCTCACGATCAGTCATCACTCTTGGAGATGTGGCTTGAGGACTTTGCTTTTAGGCATTGGTGGCAGAGTCATGACTAGCAGAGTCATCATTGGTGGAATATGAGGCAGTTTTGTGAAACTGCCCATCCAATGGATGATTGCCCTCATCAATAATTGCAGTGGCCTTGCCCTTTTCATCAGCTGAGGAAAATGTCTGCTTGAGGACTTCAATAGGGGGCAAGGAACTGCCATGGTTGAGTGTGTCAGCTTTGTAGTTGAGTGATGACCTTGATCTGAGGAATCTCATAATTCAAGGACCATGAGGCTTCAACTCAAAGGGAGACATCGCAACATTTTCCAAAGTCCTCATGAAGAAGTCATGGTAGTTCACTGGAATACCATGCATGATATTGAATAGCAGATTCTTCATGATGCCAACGACTTCTTCATCATTCGAGTCGTGGCCTTTGATAAGACTCAGAGTCTTGGTCAGAATGCGGTATACAGTCCTAGGCACATATTGCAATTCCTTCACAAGGAACTTTGTCCTTGAGGCTTGACCAAGCTTCAATGGCTTCATCAGGATTGCATGAAATGATCAGATAGTTCAGTTTCATTGTAGACAAGACGCACACCTTCTAGGGGAGGACTGATAGGCATGGCATGAAGCAATTCTGTGGCCGGAGCTTTAAAGTGAGTATTTTCTATCATCCAGTCCAACACCCAAGAGTTCACATCTTCAGCATTTCCAGTGATGTGCAGCGTCGCATAGAACTGAAGAATGAGTTCTTCATTCCAATCATAGATGTCAGTGCAGAAGTTTAGCAATCCAGCATCATGAATAGCACTGACGACTGGTGCGAAGCACGACAATGATTCCATATCAACAGGAGGAATGTGCTCATGGTCGAAGACTTTGTCTTTATTGAAAATCACTAAAGAATAGAAGTTTGCTTGGCTGGCAGTCTAGAAACGCTTCCGTCTCAGACGAGCAGAGTCATAAGGATTGTAGTCAGTGAAGAACACATGCTCATTGAAGAAGGCATCAACCTTGAATTTTGGAGTCTTGGAGAATGGATTCTTCGGCTTTGGCTGCAGAGTATCAGTCAGTTGCAGCACAATCTTGGGAATCTCAATCTCTGGAGCCGCAGCCTGAGGAATTCCAGCTTCTGCTTCAGTAACAGCCTGGGCCTCCATTTCTTCAGCAGTTTTGTCATCAGCACTAGTGGCTAGAATCTCTTCATGAATGGAAGGGGCAGTATGAATTTCATCAGAACCCATCTGAACTTCTGTAGAGACCGGGGACTAAGGAATTTGTTGAAGCAGTGTGAACAGAGGAGAGTTAGGGTGCTGACTGTCCCAAAAGTCATCGTTCATCACAGGTGTGGTGCTCCCAATGTCCACATCCTCATCCTCTTCCATTTCTTCAACGCCGGCCTCTTCAGCTGTGAACTGAGGCGTTGGCGATGATACCTGGGGAGTTGAAGTGATAGCATCCACTTCAATTTCTTCATCCATCTGCTCTATTGAAGCAGCAGAGGGATTTTCTTCAGCAGATTCATCAGGAATCTCATAATCTTCACAAAAAGGAATGAGTTCCTTTGATGGCATGCTTGAGAGAGGAACAACATCAATAGGATTCTCAACTGAGCTTGTCAAAATCTTCGCCTTCTTGGGTGCAGAAGATTCTGAGGAAATAGATGCTTTCCTTTTCTTCAGAGCAGCTCGCTCTGCAGCTTTTATTTTCTTCACTTCCAGGCAGAAGGAAGAACTAGGCTAGGTGTTGGTGCAGGCGGAGCAGAGGAAATTGGATCATTTTCTTCAGGCACAACTGATGCAGTTGGCCTGGCTTGTGCAATTTCTTCAGATACAGCTTCAAATTCTTCAGGTACAGCTTCAGCTATCCTGACTCTTGTTCTTCATGCGCAACACTAGTGGTTGCCCTGGCAGTTTCTTCATCGGCTGGTATTTCTTCAGCCCTGGTGCTAACAGTGTCATCAGCAGCCTGATTTTCATCAGCGGTGCTGGCATGTTCTTCAGTTGGCTGAGCAGATGCTTCAGTCGAGGGAATCTCAATGTGCGATGGATCCGCAACATTGGAAGTGAATTTCTTCGCCATTTTGATGAATCTGACCTTGGCTCCCAGCCATTCTGCCTTATAGGCGTCAAATTCATCACTAGGCTTCTTGATCTCAGATTGCAGTGCAATGAGTTGCTCAGGCGATAACATCAGAATGTTATCCTTCAGATAGCGCTGCTTCTTGTACTGGGCTTTCTTAGCAACTCTGGCTTGATCATATTTCCATTTTTCTTCAGCAATGAATGCCGTCAACATGTGACTTTGTCCAGGAGTGAGGTCTAGCTCAGGCAATGGAGTGTTCGGATCTTTATGCCAGAGGTCAATGAAATCCAGGATCTTCTTCGGATCCAATAGAATAGGCACAACACTTCCTTTGGCTCTAGCGGCCCTTTGCTGTCTATCTTTGATGATATCAGCTAATTCATCATCATCAGCCTCATCATCATCAGAAGGCACTTGAAAAGAAACTTGTTTCTTCTGAGGACTTGGTCTAGTGCCTCGTCCTGCAGTGGCCTTGGTCTTCAGCAAAGTTGGACTAATTGAAGACAGATGAGGAACTGAAGAACTTGCAGAAGCTCCTGAGGCAATTGAGATGTATGTGGTCCTTTGTCAAGTGGCGAGATGCACAGGTGCTGAGGACTTTGACGGAGGAGCTGAGGGTTTTGAAGCACGAGAAACTGGTGCAGTTTGAGGAACTGGGGCAGCTTGAGGAATTTGCCTTGATGGCACAGAGGAGCTTGGCCGTGAGGGCATTGCTGAGGAACTTGGCCGTGAGAGCATTGCTTAGAAACTTGGTTTTCGAGCAGGCTTCTTTAGCATAGCCTTCTTGCTCGTGGTGACCTCAGCAGCGGCAGCAGCAGAATCTTCGTTGAATTTCTTCACTGCTTCTTTGGGCTGCTTGGCCAACGTAGCTTGCCGCCTGGCCCATTCATCAGCATAATCCTCACCACGTTTAAGGCTTGTTGGATCAGCTCTTTGGCCAGGTGCCAATGGAGGTCTTGAGCATGGAGGGTGAAGAGCGAATTTCTTCATATATTTAGGAGTAACATATCTGTACTCCCTCCACTCTCGTGCCCATCTTCGTTCAATCCTCTGTATGTGCACTTTGCGTTCATTCTTGGTTTATTTCTCGTGAGTTGCCTCATCATGCGTGCAGTACCCTGCGTAAATGTCATCAGGGATCTCAAAGGCAGTGTTAACTTCAAGCTTCTTTCCTCCTTTCTGAGGTCTTTTACCATCTGCCATTTTTTTAGCTGAGGAATTTGAACAATAGAGTTCTATGAGGAAGTATTCAGCTTTTCTTCGAGGAACGCTGCAAATGAGTTAAGTTGATGAGAACCTAGTGATTCAACAGCAGACATGTGTACATGTGAACAAAGTATAGGTGCGAAGAATTTGGAGAGGTCATATGCGTTCTCAGAAGTTTTTGCAAAACGGAACAAGTTTGAGGAAATTGACCAAATGTGTCTTGAAGAATTTCACTAAGTGTTCTTTGACTTAGGTTCCAGAGTTGTGCGGATTGTGAGATTCACATAATTGAGGAATCATGAAGAAAAAAATCACTTAGAGAAACAGATCAAGAGCAGAAGATTGTGCTAGGTGTTTAGAGTGTGGAAGTTGAAGAATAAACACATTTTGAAGATTTGATGAAAATCATCAGTAGTAACAAAGGCAGTAAAAGCAACTTTTAATTACCCTTGACGAAGAACATGATGAACAGGAAGTGTAGATTGAGAAGTTCGTCAGTCCAGATCTTCCACGCCCTAACTTGCCGGAGGAAGACAGCTACGGCGGCGATGGAGAGAAGATGTCTGCGGCCGGCGTGAGTACGACGGCGGCGAGGTGGAGGTAGTGAAGCTCTTCCTCACCGGCGATGATGAAGGTAGCAGCGGCGCTAGGGCTTGAGAGCTCGACCGAGGGGAGTGAGATCGAGTGGGGTAAATGCAGTCTGAGGAGGGTGAGGGGTATTTATAGCCGCAGTGAAAAACCGTTCGCCTGAGGAAAATGGATGAACGTGCCCCTGACCCTTCTCATCCTAGCGACATGTGTCACCCACGTACAGTGTGGTGGAGATCGTGTACGATCGTGAGTGAATAGATAAGTTTATCGTGGAATGTGTAACGGTTTGAGCGGCAAAGCCGAAATTCAGATAAGAATATTTTAAAGTTTCATTCACAATTTCTTCAGCTGACAAGGACACAGTGAAGATTTTGAATGAGTTTCAAATAGAACGCACATGAAGAATTTGTGAATAGACTGGGTTCAGTTTAGCATAGAGGGGGAAAGGGGTCCGATCACATTCACTTAGCAAAGAAAGTCAACTTGAAGAATTAGCAATAAGTAAATGTTGTAGAGGACATAAAAACTCAAGTATATGTATATATAGTCGATGAAGAACAATAACAGAAAGAGTGAAGACAATGCAAAGTTGAAGAAATTGAACAACTAAGAAATTTCAAAAATGAAGAAAAACTCAAATTGAAGATTTTAAACTTTGGTTGGTGGTCTAACCCACCGTATAAGAATGATGATTTCAGACACCGCGTACAATAATTGTCGTAGGGTTCTAAGAATCAAATTCTTCATTAATTTCTTCACACTTAGAGGGTTAGTCTTCATTGATTGAAGAAAAACGTTACTTCGTGTGTTGCACATCTAAGTCATCAAATTTGCATAAGTGTTAGGATGTGTGTCTTTTTCAAAGAACATTCAAAGATTCTAAGATATTTAGCTCACACTGCAACTTGCTAAATCTCTTCTCATCAAAGGGCTTTGTGAAGATATCGGTCGGTTGGTCTTCAATATTTGCGTGGTCGATGGAGATGTCGCCTTTCAACACATGGTCACGAAGAAAATGATGATGAATCTGGATGTTCTTTGTCTTCAAGTGCAGAACTGGGTTGTGAGCAATCTTGATAGCACTCTCTTTGTCGCAGTAGAGTGGCACATTCTTCACATTGATGCCATAGTCCTTAAGGGTTTGCTTCATCCATAGCAATTGAGCACAGCAGGATCCAGCAGCAATGTAGTCAGCTTCAGCAGTAGAGAGTGATACGCAGTTCTGCTTCTTCGAGGACGAACATACCAAGGATCGTCCGAGGAAATGACATGTGCCTGATGTTGACTTGCGGTCTACCCGATCACCAGCATAGTCAGAGTCAGAATATCCAATTAGATCAAAGGAAGAGCCCTTGGGATACCATAATCCAAGTGTTGGAGTGTGAGCTAGACATCGAAGAATATGCTTCGCAACCTTATGGTGTGATTCCTTCGGTGTAGCTTCAAATCGGGCACACATGCAAACACAAAGCATAATATCCGGCCTAGATGCACATAGGTACAATAAAGAGCCAATCGTGGAGCAGTATACCTTTTGATCGAAGTCTTTACCATTTTCATCAGTGCATAGATGGCCATTTGTGGGCATAGGGATTTTGACGCCTTTGCAATCTTGCATCCCAAATTTCCTCAGCACATCCTTGAGGTATTTCTCCTGAGATATGAATATGACATTGTATTGTTGATGAATTTTAAGACCTAAGAAGAATTTCAGTTCTCCCATCATAGACATTTGATATTCTTCACTCATCATATAGGCAAATTCATCACTGTAACATTGGTTAGTACATCCAAAGATAATATCATCAACATATATTTGGCACATGAATAATTCATCATCATATGCTTTGGTGAAAAGAGTTGGGTCAAGTGAACCGGGTTTGAAGCATTTCTTTTCATGAGGAATTCCTTCGGTGTGTCATACCATGCCCGAGGTGCTTGCTTGAGGCCATAGAGGGCCTTGTTGAGTCTGTAGACGTGATCTGGAAATTTTGGATCCTCAAAACCTAGTGGTTGAGCAACATATACTTCTTCCTCAAGCTTACCATTGAGGAATACACTTTTCACATCCATTTGATGTAAGGTGATATTATGATGGTTAGCATAAGCAAGCAATATGCGAATAGCCTCAAGTCTAGCAACAAGTGCAAAAGTTTCATCGAAATTAATTCCTTAAACCTATGTATAGCCTTGAGCTACAAGATGAGCCTTATTCCTCACCACAAGGCCATTTTCATCTTGTTTGTTGCGGTAAATCCATTTGGTACCGATGATGCTGTTCTTGCATGGGTCTGGTTGCTTGACAAGCTCCCACACATTGTTGAGCTCGAATTGATGCAATTCATCTTGCATGGCTTGATTCCACTCAGATTCCATGAATGCTTCATCAACTTTAGTGGGCTCTGTGATAGAGACAAAAGCAAAATGCCCACAAAAGTTAGATAAATGTGAAGCTTTTGAGCGCGTGAGAGGACCTGGTGCATTGATGTCATCAATGATCTTCTCGATCTGCACTTCGTTTGGAACGCGAGGATGTGCAGGTTGATGACTTTGCTTAGGCCTAGCAATTTCTTCAGGACCAGTTTCTTCAGCAGCACCAGCGTGATTTTCTTCGCGATCCGGAATGACTTCTTCAGCAGATTCTTCTGTAGGGATGATATCCTCATTAGCTTTGAACTTGATGGATTCCTCAGGTGACATTTCATCTAACACAGGAGGTAGGTGCTCTCTTTGCGAGCCATTAGTTTCATCGAACCGCACATCTACAGTTTCAATAATCTTGTGATGATTGATGTTGAAGACCCCGTAGGTGTGCGAGTCCTTTCCATAACCAAGCATAAAACCCTCATGTGCTCTCGGTGCAAATTTAGAGTGGTGGTGAGGATCTCTAATCCAGCATTTAGCATCGAAGACTTTGAAATAACTTACATTGGGTTTCTTGTCAGTGAGGAGTTCATATGAGGTCTTTTTGAAGAATTTGTGAAGATATACCCTGTTGATGATGTGGCACGCAGTATCAATTGCTTTAGGCCAAAAGCGCTTAGGTGTCTTGTATTCATCAAGCATAGTGTGAGCCATCTCAACAAGAGTTCTGTTCTTGCACTCCACGACGCCATTCTGCTGAGGAGTATAAGGAGCAGATAACTCATGAGTAATACCAAGTATATCAAGATATTCATCGAGGCCAGTGTTCTTGAACTCGGTTCCATTATCACTCCTGATATGCTTGATCTTCACACCGAAGTTATAGAAGCCCTTGAGGAAAATTGTCTGAAGACTTCCTGCACTTCATTTTTGTAAGTGATGATATGCACCCATGTGTAACAAGAATAGTCATCTACTATGACAAAACCGTATAATGATGCATAACTAGAGAACATGGCATAATTAGTAGGGCCAAAGAGATCCATATGAAGTAATTCAAAGGGATGAGAAGTGGTCATGATAGTCTTCGAGGGATGCTTGGCTCTGGTGATCTTTCCAGCCTCACAAGCCCCACAAGATGATCTTTGAGGAATTTGACACCCTCGATGCCAATGACATGCTTCTTCTTCGCGAGTGTATGCAAGTTTCTCATCCCAGCATGACCAAGTCGTCGATGCCATAGCCAGCATTCTGAAGCTTTTGCAAGTAGACATGTGGCAGGTTGTGGTCCTATAGAGAAATCAACAATATACAAGTCTCCTTTCCTAAAGCCTCGAAGACTTTGGAATTGTCAGATTCCATTATCACAATGCAACAATATTTGCCAAAGACAACAACATATCAAGATCACAAAGCATTGAGACAGACATGAGGTTGAATCCTAAGGACTCGACAAGCATGACTTTGTCCATGTGTCTATCCTTTGAGATTGCAACCTTACCTAGACCCAATACCTTGCTTTTGCCTTTGTCAGCGTAGGTGATATGCTTCAGATGAGATGGTGACAAATTAGTGTCCATCAACAAGTTCCTGTCACCGGTCATGCGATTCGTACATCCACTGTCGAGGACCCACTCAGTAGCTTTGGGTTGTTCATCTTGAATATGAATTAGTGCAACTTACGAACCCATATACTTCAACAGTGAAGAATATGATATCAATTTCATCAACAGTATCAGATATAGCAGCATGAGGACGTGAGAAATGAATGATTCATTTCTCCATGATTAGCTTGCATCCTTTCAAGCACATTCAGGTCTCCAGCAATTTCTTCAGACGATCAAGGTTGTCTCGAGACCTGACCCTGCATAAGAGATTAGTTCCTTTTCTTCACCACCCACATCTGGAGGGGTGGCAAAGAGTTCATCATTCCGCGAGCTTCATAAGAAAAAGATGGCATAGAGGCCAATGCACTTTGTTTCACAGAAGAGTGGTTAGGATAAGCATATGAATAAGCAAAGAAATTCTTCGAGGTCTTATGAACATAATGGTTTGAAGAATAATGCACATATTCATGGCCCTTAGACTTTCCCTGCAAAACAGAAGTGTTAGCATGATGATGTTCATATGAGGATTTTGATCCACGTGAGGAATTTGATCCATATGAAGAATTTGGTCCATTTGAGGACTTGGATCCATATGAAGATTTTGATCCATATGAAGAATTTGATCTAGGGTTCCTATTCTTCATGGGTGGTGTCATGATGTCATTCACCTGAAGATTTTCAAGACATCTTTTAGGAACCCAGATTTTCTTCATAGGGGGACCGTTCCTGCAGTTAGTTCCAACATATCGAGCAAATACTTCACCATTCTAATTCTTAAACAGTTTATAATTGGAGTCGAATGACTCATCAGAGGAATATGAAGAATCACAGGTAAAGCCAGATAGAGTGCAAGGATCTACAGGAGGTCCTTTCATAGAAACCCATGAGGTTTTGGGATACTGCTCAGGTTTCCAGTAGGTCCCATCAGCATTGAGTTTCCTCTCAAAGGCAATACCCTCTTTCCTAGGGTTCCTATTCAAGATCTGCTTTTTGAGCACATCACATAGAGTCTGATGCCCTTTGAGGATTTTGTAAATGCCTGTCACATACAATTCCTTCAGCCCTACATTATCGTCAGTGATATATGTGGTATCCTCAGATGAGGAATTTGTGACCACAAAGACAGTTGAAGAATTTGCAGCAATAGAAGCATTTGAACATTCAGGTAATGAATTAGCAGATTCACGCTCAATGCATTTTAGACATGGTGGAATAAATTCTTCCTGAGCGGAACTGACCTGTTGAGCAAGCAATGAATCGTTTTCCTTCTAAAGATCTTCATAACTCACTTTTAACTTCTTAAGATCTTGCTTTCTCTGAAGAAATTCATAAGAAGGATTCTCATGATCAGTTAAGAGAGTTATGATGATTTTGAAGGTTGTCAAATTTAGTTTGAAGTTTTTGAAGATTATATGTCAGAGTCTTGGTTCGATTCAATTCCTCACCCAATAGGTCATCGCTTCTGTCTAGTTGATTTTGAATCTTTTCTAAAGCCTTCTGTTATTTAACAACAATTTTAGCAAGTTTCGAGTAGCTAGGCTTGAGGTTGTCATCAAATTCATCCTCACTAGAGTCAGAGGGGGAATGTTTGAGTACCTTGGCACCTTTTGCCATGAAGTAGTAGGCGGGAGCATAGTCATCGAAGCTTTTTTCAGCAGAGTTGGGGAGGTCATTTTCTTCAGTGTTGAAGATGGACTTGCTAACGTAAGCGGTAGCGAGGGCTAAGCTTGCCACACCAGAGTTTGATTCCTCAGATTCCTCCTCCTCCACATTGTCCTCAGATTCAGCTTCAGAGTCCATTTCCTTGCCAATGAATGCCCGGGCCTTCCTGGAACTGCTCTTCTTGTGAGATGAAGACTTCGAAGATTTTGACGATGAAGACTTTGAAGGTTTCTTCTTCTTCTTTGAGTCATCAGAATCGTCATCTTTGTGCTTCTTCTTCTTTGATTCCTTTTCCCACAGAGGTCAATTAGACGTGTAGTGACCAGGTTTCTTGCATTTGTGGCAAGTTCTCTTTTTGTAGTCATGAGACGAGGAATCATCATTTCTTGAAGACTTTCCAAAACGACTGCGGTGAGAGAAGTTTTGGAATTTCCCCATGAGCATTGCTAGATCCTAGCTTAGTTCTTCAGGATCACCAAGGCTGCTACCAGAGTCTTCAGCTTCGGACTCAGAGACTGCCTTGGCCTTCAGTGCACGTGATCTTCCGTAGCTCGGTCCATAGAGATCTCTCTTCTCAGCAAGCTGGAACTCATGAGTATTTAGCCTCTCGAGGATATCAGCGGGATCTAGGGACTTGTAATCAGCTCGCTCTTGAATCATCAGTGTCAAGGGTGTCGAATAAAGAATCTAGTGATCTCAGCAATTTCTTCACCACCTCATGGTCGGTGATGTCAGTGGCACCAAGTGCTTGAAGCTCATTTGAGATGTCAGTGAGGCGATCGAAGGTTTGCTGAACATTTTCGTTGTCGAGTCTTTTGAAGCAGTTGAACAGATTGCGAAGAACATCAACTCGGGAGTCACGTTGAGTTGAGACTCCTTCGTTGACCTTTGACAGCTTGTCCCATATCAGCTTGGCAGTTTCCAGGGCACTCACTCTGCCGTACTGTCCTTTGCTTAGATGGCCACATATGATATTCTTCGTTTGAGAATCGAGTTGCTTGAATGTCTTCACATCAGCAGCATTCACATACAGAGTGATAGAGGGAACACCATTTTCCACAACATACCAGATATCTTGTTCTTCCAGTAGGGGTAGTCCATCCCATCAAAGGTAGGACACCCAGCCGAGACCTTGATCATAGCTGCAGTCGACATAACTAAAATTCCAGGTGGTTAAACCAAAATCACACAGAACAAGGAAGTACCTTGCTCTGATACCAATTGAAAGTGCGTTACGTCGACTAGAGGGGGGTGAATAGGCGATTTTTATGAATTCTTCACTGAGGAATTTCAGGGTGAGGAAATTCCTAAGCGAAGAACTACTTGCAGCGGAATAAGTACTCAGGTATAAGCATGACAGAGCAACAACATAGTCATCATGATGAAATGAAAGACAAATCACAGAGTATAGAAAGCGTAAACACAGGATAAGCAAGACGAAGACAAACTGACTGAAGAAATATGATTGAGGAATTAGAGAAAGTCTTCAGTCGAAGTCTTCAAACAGTAATGATCAGGTTCATCAACACATAACTGAGGAAATGAAAGGGTTGAGGAAATAGAACCAGTAGGCTTGGTGAAGACAATGATTTGGTAGACCAGTTCCAACTGCTGTGACAGTTGTACGTCTGGTTGGAGCGGCTGAGTATTTAAACTCGAGGACACACAGTCCTCACCGTATTCTCCTTGAGCTAAGATCACACAGACCTCGCCCAATAGTAGTGGTAAGTCTTCACAGGTGACTTCCAAACCTTCACGGACTAGGTCACTCGGCGATCTACAATTCCTCTTGGATGCTTAGACCATGACGCCTAACCGTCTGGAGGATACACAGTCCTCAAAGGTAACAAGTGACGGTTCCACACAGGAACAATCTCTTCAGTGATGCTCAATCACTTTGGGTTTGTAGGTTCGGGTTTGGGATTTGGGTTTTCCTCACTTGATGGTTTTTGCTCAAAGTCCTCAGAGGATGGGATGCTCTCAAATGACAAGTGTCGGTTTCTCTTGGAGCAGCCAACCAGCTATTGGTTGTAGGGGCGGCTATTTATAGCCTAGGGAGCAGCCCGACATGATAAGACATAAATGCCCTTCAATGATATGACCGTTTGGTGGTAGGATATTTTGGACAGCTGGCGCGTGGCACAGCAACGGTCGGATTTGAGGTTTGAATTCCTTAGGGCTATCATGTTCCTCAGTGTGTAGGCAATTCACACTAGCGAATTCCTAACTCAGTCAGAACAAATTCCACAGAGACCAGAAGATCTTCGTCTCTGTCATTGAAGAAATTGACTGAATTGATATGAGATTTCCAATGGCTTCACTCGAAGGATTTGGTAGGTGTAGGATTTTGAGATGAGCATCACTTGGAAATTAGTTTCCTTAGTATTACCACGACCCCCTTTAACAGTATGGTGTTTCCTATGACTCAGCAATCCCATTACCATGCGTATCAAGACTAGCAAAGCTTAATGGGAAAGGAAGGGGTAAAGTGGTGAGGTTGCAGCAGCGGCTAAGCAAAATATGGTGGCTAACATACGCAAATGAGAGTGAGAAGAGAAGCAAAGGAACGGTCGTGAAGCTAGCAATGATCAAGAGGTGATCCTGAACTCCTACTTACGTCAAACATAACCCAAAACCGTGTTCACTTCCCAGACTCCGCCGAGAAGAGACCATCACGGCTACACACACGGTTGATGCATTTTAATTCGAATCTGGTGTCAAGTTATCTACAACCGGACATTAACAAATTCCCATCTGCCACATAACCGCAAGCACGGCTTTCAAAGATAATACCTGCAGGGTGTCCCAACTTAGCCCATGATAAGCTCTCGCGATCAACGAAGGATATACCTTCTCCCAGAAGACCCGATCGCCTCGGAATCCTGGTTTAGAAGACATTTTGACAATGGTAAAACAAGACCAGCAAAGCTGCCCGATGTGCCGACAATCCCGATAGGAGCTGCACATATCTCATTCTCGTGGCAACACCGATGAGCAATCCGCATAACTAAAACCAGACCTCAAGTTTCCAGGGGCGCCGCAAAGGGTTTAGTTCGACCAGCACTTATAGAAGCACCGCCCGGGGCTAAAATAAAGATGACCCTCGGCTCCGGACACCCAAGGGAAAAAGGGCTAGGTGAGGCAAATGGTAAAACCAAGGTTGGGCCTTGCTGGAGGAGTTTTATTCAAAGCGAACTGTCAAGGGGGTCCCATAAATCACCCAACCACGTAAGGAACTAAAAATCCGGGAACATAACACCGGTATGACGGAAACTAGGGCGGCAAGAGTGGAACAAAACACAAGGCATAAGGCTGAGCCTTTCACCCTTTACCAAGTATATAGATGCATTTATTAAATAAGAGATATTGTGATATCCCAACCATAATCCTGTCCTTCATGGAGCAACCTTCAACTTCACCTACAACTAACAACGCTATAAGAGGGGCTGAGCAAAGCGGTAACATAGCCAAACAACGGTTTGCTAGGAAGGGTAAAAATGTTAGAGGCTGACATGGCAATTGGGAGGCTTGATTAACAATAGATAGGTAGCACGGCAAAGTGATAGAATGAGGCAACTAGCATAGCAATGATAGTAGTGAGATCCAAGGTGATGGTCATCTTGCCTGAAATCCCGCTAGGAAGAAGAACGAGTCCATGAAGACGAACGGGCGTAGTCAAACGAATCCTCACAACTCCGGAACGAAACCGAAGCTAACGAGAGAAGCAAACCGGAAAGAAGCAAACAACATGGTAAACACACAAGCATAATCATGTCATGATGCACAATCAAGTATGATGCATGTCCGGTTTAATGAGGCATGGCATGGCAAAGTGCACAAACAATACTACAAATTAAGCGGAGCTCAATATGCAAC
Source organism: Aegilops speltoides (assembly GCA_021437245.1). Taxonomy (NCBI): domain Eukaryota; kingdom Viridiplantae; phylum Streptophyta; class Magnoliopsida; order Poales; family Poaceae; genus Aegilops; species Aegilops speltoides. The sequence continues at coordinate 92,682,364 of CM038146.1, read as the reverse complement.
GAGTTGCATATTGACGAAACACCACATCACTTATTTAGTTCTCTCTTGTTTATGTACCCAACAATATTAAATGTTTTTAAACATAGCAAGGGGTGAAGCATAATAAAACTACCTATCTAGGCAATTTAAATGAGGCCGAAAATGACAAACAACAATTCCAGAAAATCCTCATAAGCATATTTTGAATTTGCTACTGTTCTGCCATAAACCATATTTTAGAGTTGTTAAACATGCAAGATGAGTGCACCATGTTAAACTAGGCATTTTCCACCCCATTTACATATAAAGTTTATTTAAAACCGAGCTGCGGTTATTTAGTTATGAAATAAATCATTTTAACATGGCATTTGAGCAAATTTAAACAAACAACAAGTTTAAACATTTTTAACATGGATGGATGTGGCATATTATGAAACTAGATGAAATTCTAAGCATTTTTCATATATAATGTTTGTACATAAGATGCATAGTTTGTGAGTTATTAAATGCATGAACAACAGGGGGTTTTCTGTAAAACTGACAGTACTGGATAATTAGCAAATTCGCAGCAGCGGGAAAAAACACTATGGGCCGAAACTAGTTGGCCCAACAGTGCACAGGGCGATGGCGCTGGATCTAAAGCTCACCAGGCCTCCTGGGGCGGCTCGGTGGTGAGGCACTGGGCCTTGCGTGGCGCAGGGGAGCGGCTGGGCCGAAGCAGAGGAGGGCTCGCGGTCAACATGAGGAGGGGAGGCCAGTTCAGAGGCGTCTGCATCAATGGCGCGCGCCAGTGTTGTGGCGCTTTCTCTCCCGTCAAGCAGTAGGCTCATGGCAGCGGACTTGGCGGGGCGGGCATCTCCGGCAAGGCAAGGACGGGGCGGCGGAACTTGGCGTGGCGGTGGAGCGGCGCTGTATGAGAATCTCCATGCGGCTGGGTGCTCCATCTCTCCTGTACCCGAACAGAGAGAGAGGAAAGGTTAGAGAAGAGATAGGGAGGGCGTCAGGGAGAGAGAAAAGAACAAAAGCAGAGCGGGGCACTCATCTGCTCGTCGGGGATTCGCCGAAGCAGCGAGGCAAGGTCGGGGCCGGCTAGGAGGCGTCGTGGCTCCGGAGGAGGTCCAGCATGAGGAGGAGGTCGAGGACGGCTGGGGGTGACGGCCTGAACCTACTACTGGTGATGCTCGTGGTCGATCTGGGTGAGGTAGCGGCGAGGTTCGATGGGGTCGGCGCCGATCCAGCGCAGAGGTGGCTGGAGGCGGTCAACAAGGAGCAAGGGATCGATCAGGCGGTCTCGTTCATGGCGTCTCCTGTTCCTGTGAATAAGAGAAGGAGAGAGCTGAGAGAGGGAACAGAGAGAGGGAAAGGAAGGAGAGGGAGGCGACGGGGAGCTACAGCATGACCTGGTGCTCCGGTCGGCGAGGTCGAGGGAGGCAGAGATGGCGGGGAGGGGGAGGTGCTCTTGTGGTGGATCGGGAAGGTGGAGGCAGGGGAGTGCGCTGGTTGGATCGGTGAGGAAAACTAGGAGAAGGTGGTTGGCGGCTAGATCAGGAGAGATCCCAAGGAAGAAGGAGGTTTGTCGGGTGGCTCGAATGGATCAGGCAAGATCCCGAGGATGGAGGAGGCAGTGGCCGATGGCGGCGGGGAGGATTTGATGGATGGGACGGCTAGTTCTAGGGTTAGGTTGGTTATATAGGTAGGTTGGTTAGCTTAGGGCAAAACGGACCCTCCGATTAGAATTGAACGGTCGAAAATAAAAAGGTTAGGGAGTCCAATAACGAAAACGGAGATGTTTTATAGATGTGTGGGGATGATCCGGACCCAACGGCGATGACTGTCCAGGCCGGGTTCGGGGGAGTTTCGGACACGCGCGCGAGGGGGCTGCGAGCTGGCAAGAGAGGTTAGGTGGTCGGACAAGAGGGAAACGAAAACACGGTTGGTCTCGGGACGGTCAACAAAAGCAAGGGGGGACGCGACAACTACGAGCGGATGCAAGTTAAAAAAAACAATGATGGCAACGAGTGCCGAATCAATGCAAATGATGCGATGATGAAATGCATGACATGAATAAAATGCAAAACAAAAGACAAAAACCCAACCACGACGGAAATATCATATCGCATATCCGGAAAAGGCAAGAGTTGGAGTTACAAATATGGAAAGTTGTATCCGGGGCGTTACAACACTCCACCACTATGAGAGGATCTCGTCCCGAGATCTAGGATGGCACCGGAGAGAAATGGAAGAGGAAGAGAGGAGGTAAAACTAAGTTGCTTCCTTGACGAACGAGTGAAACCACAAACCTTGAGAGGTTGAGCAATTTAAAGGAAAGAGTACAACAGAGATGAACGAGATTGCAAACAATCCGTTAGAAAAGAGGAACAAGGAACATTACGAGAACTTGAAGGTTGCAAAGACATGAATCAAGAGTTTAATGGACAAGATAAAATTCGAAACCACTCCGGTTAAAACAAGATAAGAGAGGAAGAATTCGGGCAGCACTCCAGTTGAACAGACACGCATGACTTGATAAGATGAAAAGAACTTGAATGGAGGACACGACACGCTAGTTAAATGGATAAGCATGAAAAGAACATGACCTTCACAATTCGACATGATGGTGAAAAGAGAAACATCACAATGCCTCCGGAAGAAAGAATAGAAGCTAGATTGTTGGAAAGAAAAGAACGGAGAAGAAAAATCACAACTCTCCCAACTAAAATTGAAAGAGCATCTTTAGGAGAAAGGCTTGAACGGAGTAGTTGAAAAATCAACAACAAAGACATGATTCGCGTGGGCTTATGTAACCATCTCAATACATTGAGGCTAATTCTGCCACCAATGAAAACAAAGATTGATTGAGATCAACGAAAAGATGAAAACTTCTTCACCGAGATGCGAAGGAGAAATTTGGATCATTGATGAGAACCAGAATAGCAACATTCTCAAAGGAAGGCTTCAGGTGAAATATAACCCAAGATAACTCCAATGAAGAGATTGACGGGTTGCAGAGGCTCTCCTGGACAAAGAGAAAATGATGGGTTTAAATATCTCATTCTTAACAACTTGTGAACCTTGAAACATGAAGGAAAATTGTCAAGAATGACATAACACCACCTCAAAATATAATGGAGAAGAATTGCAGTTCAGAACACAAGATGAAGAATGGTTGAGCTCCTTCAATAAGAGTTTTGGCGAACACTTTGAGAAGGAATTAAATCCTTGATGAACCACCATGTAGATCCTCCATGAAGAACTCCGGTAATAATAGGATGATAAAAAGAAAGAGAACTTGAAAACACAAGGTGAAGCCTTGCGATGATTTAGATGGAGCTTCGCGACGAGATAATGCGGAAAACATGGAACTCCGGAAAAAGAATAGATGAAACACTAGAACCACGAATTACTTCATCATGAACAATCTCCGGAAGAAAAGAATTGAATCACCCCGAGGAAATAAGAATAAGATTTATTGTATGCTTATCCTTCATCAAATTAAATTGATGGCAAGCAATGGATTTTGCATATTACTTATTCTCATAGAAAGGATTAAAAGAGATATAGCGCGAACTTGAGAAGGTATCGATGGAACCACCGGTGGGATTTGGAAACAACAAATGAATTGATATGATAACAAAGGAAGTGAAATGTCGAACGAACCACCATAAAAATTGGAAAAGAGAGTAGCAAGGGCACAATTCACCGGAAAGAGTTTGAAAATGAATGAAGATACTTGAAGGGATTTAGATACATGAGAATGAAGAGAACATGAACTGATTAGAGGATATTTGAACGATTCACCAGTAAGATTTGGAGAACGATAGCTACACACTGAGAATGAAGAATTATGACATGATGGCCTTCGGAGGAAAGAAATGGGAACAACTCATGAAATGCTTCGGATGGGTGAAAAGAATTCCCACAATCGAAAACAATTATAAGAGGATGGCATCGAACTTGAACTACGCATCTTTGGAAGAATGGGTAAGGATTTAAGAGGAACTCTTCTTCGGTCTTCAAAATCCGACAATGACGAGGAGAAACACCACCATGAATTGTTGAGACACTCCGGAAGGATTAAACAAAAAAGGTTGAGCCAAATATGAAAAGAATTTGAAAGCAATCTTGGACAAGGCATATGACTGATGGAATCCATTCTTACGTCGCACTTTGAAAAGAATTTGGGAATAGCTCCTGAATAATTAGAAGAGTCAGGTAAGATCCTGGGAAAAGACCTGTGGGTTAGGGCCCACTGAAAGGAAACACACCATTGAAATGATTACTTGAAAAGGAGATTGCACCGGTTGAATTAAATGGCTTGAATGAGGTAACAACCTCGAAATAGCTAAAAAAGGATTAAGAATAGAAACTTGAATCTTCTGAGATAATCTTAAGCACTCCAGAGAAGAAAAATAGGGAGGTGAATAATTAAGAGGTGCACCAAGCATGACAAAGCAATTGACACGAGGAAAGGAATATGATCAGCACTGAAAGCTTGAATTGGATCCACCGGAGAAGAAACAACAATGAAGGATGATGAACTTGAAACTGTTGAGCATCTTCATGGGAAATCACCGGATAAGAACATTGAAAGAAAAGAATGAAGAGACTTCCCACAAATAAAAGGATACATGATTACGAAATCTGAGTCCTTGAAGAAAAAGGGTGGGAGGGCGGGAAAACAAAGGCAACTTGGGGACGGATGAAATGGGTACCGTTGAGAAAACTTAGAATTGATCTCACAAATGTTGAAATGATCGGATTCACTTGAAGAGAAGCACACCGGTTGGAAAGAATTGACATGACAATCTCGATGATCAAAAGGATTAGTACTCCCATAGAAATATGAGAACAACGTTTAGGAAAGGTATGGATTCAACATTTGACTTTGAAGCAACTCGAATACCACAAATAAAACAAAACAAAGGATTTGACTTGCAGAATAAGCCGGAAACAAACATATGATAGAGATTTACCCAATCCCATATCATGCATCTGTCGGAAAGATATTCTAGGAGCTACTAGAATTCCCACCTTTAAACTCCCGAAACTTTCTGGTTATGCAATCTGGTGTTGGGGATATAGGGGAAGCAATATATCTCACCCAAACTAACAATCCCTACATCCAGCTGTATCCATCCGTCAACACATAACAAAGAAAATTCCGAAAATCGTGTACCTCAACCTTCGAAAAGCATCCGTTATACTAGCTATGGCAATACTCCCGAACTCCCCAGTACTGGGTGGCGTCGAGATTATCTCACCAACAACTGCATAAAAGAGATTTTCGATGTCGGCAAAACTCAGGTATTCCAGAACTGCAACGATAAAATTGTGACGACAACACCTCGGAGCTCAACTCCCCGAGACACTGCCACAACCCCTAAATGTCAGGAGGCAGCAAGAACAATGTTCTCGTCACAAGACTATCGGGACGATTCCAAGATACCTGCGTGATCCTAAATTTTTTTTAGTGAAATTTGAGGAGAGGAAAGACAAAACATCTACGTCAGGAGTCCTCACTAGAGCGACGAAGGGCGCTGAGGAGTAAAAAGAATCCTACTCTCATATATATATATATATATATTACTAAGACTCAAAATAGTTTTCTTCTAGACTCAACAACGACCAACAATCAAGGGGGCTCCTATGGTCGGTCGAGGCTCTGATACCAACTTGTCACGCCCAAGATGCGACCCTATCCTAAAGGAACTCGAAGGTCCCACCAAGGATAGAAGCGCATCTTGAAGACGCTTTTGCAAGGTGGATATCATTACATCAACATTACATAATAGATAGGGATACATACAAAAGGCATACAATGCCACACGAATACAACATCATCTTACATAAGAGCACCATCTAACTACGGATGAAACACAAACGTAAACTCAAACGACATCCACCCGCTAGCCAGTGCCGACACACCGAACCTATCCCCGATCAAGAAGAAGCGTAAGAAGAAACTCCAAAACAAGCAAACATCGCCTCATGTCATGATCATCGTGATAACCTGTACCAAGAATCGTTGTTGTAGTAATCAGGAGCCACGAGGACTCAAAGAATCCCATTACCATGTGTATCAAGACTAGCAAAGATTAATGGGAAAGGAAGGGGTAAAGTGGTGAGGTTGCAGCTGCAGCTAAGCAAAATATGGTGGCTAACATACGCAAATGAGAGCAAGAAGAGAAGCAAAAGAACGGTCGTGAAGCTAGCAATGATCAAGAGGTGATCCTGAACTCCTACTTACGCCAAACATAACCCAAAACCGTGTTCACTTCCCGGACTCCGCCGAGAAGAGACCATCACGGCTACACACGCGGTTGATGCATTTTAATTCGAATCTGGTGTCAAGTTATCTACAACCGGACATTAACAAATTCCCATCTGCCACATAACCGCGGGCACGGCTTGCAAAAGATAATACCCTGCAGGGGTGTCCCAACTTAGCCCATGATAAGCTCTCACGATCAACGAAGGATCTACCTTCTCCCAGGAAGACCCGATCAGTCTCGGAATCCTGGTTTACAAGACATTTTGACAATGGTAAAACAAGACCAGCAAAGTCGCCCGATGTGCCGACAATCCCGATAGGAGCTGCACATATCTCGTTCTCAGGGCAACACCGGATGAGCAATCCGTACAACTAAAACGAGACCTCAAGTTTCCCTGAGGGGGCGCTGCAAAGGGCTCTAGTTCAGACCAGCACTTAGAGAAGCACTAGCCCGGGGGGGGGGGCTAAAATAAAGATGACCCTCGGGCTCCAGAAACCCAAGGGAAAAAGGGCTAGGTGAGGCAAATGGTAAAACCAAGGTTGGGCCTTGCTGGAGGAGTTTTATTCAAAGCAAACTGTCAAGGGGGTCCCAAAAATCACCCAACCGCGTAAGGAACGCAAAATCCGAGAACATAACACCGGTATGACGGAAACTAGGGTGGCAAGAGTGGAACAAAACACCAGGCATAAGGCCGAGCCTTCCACCCTTTACCAATATAGATGCATTAATTAAATAAGAGATATTGTGATATCCCAACCATAATCCTGTCCTTCATGGAGCAATCTTCAACTTCACCTACAACTAGCAACGCTATACGAGGGGTGAGCAAAGCGGTAACATAGCCAAACAACGGTTTGCTAGGAAGGGTAAAAATGTTAGAGGCTGACATGGCAATTTGGGAGTCTTGATCAATAATAGATAGGTAGAACGGCAAAGCGATAGAACGAAGAAACTAGCAAAGCAATGATAGTAGTGAGATCCAAGGTGATGGTCATCTTGCCTGAAATCCCGCTAGGAAGAAGAACGAGTCCATGAAGAAGACGAACGGGCGTAGTCAAACGAATCCTCACAAATCCGGAACGAAACCTAAGATAACGAGAGAAGCAAACCGGAAAGAAGCCAACAACATGGTAAACACACAAGCATAATCATGGCATGATGCACAATCAAGTATGATGCATGTCCGGTTTAATGAGGCATGGCATGGCCAAGTGCACAAACAATACTACAAATTAAGTGGAGCTCAGTATGCAATGTGTTGCATATTGACGAAACACCACATCACTTATTTAGTTCTCTCTTGTTTATGTACCAACAATATGAAATGTTTTTAAACATAGCAAGGGGTGAAGCATAATAAAACTACCTATCTAGGCAATTTAAATGAGGCCGGAAATGACAAACAACAATTCCGGAAAATCCTCATAAGCATATTTTGAATTTGCTACTGTTTTGCCATAAACTATATTTTAGAGTTGTTAAACATGCAAGATGAGTGCACCATGTTAAACTAGGCATTTTTCCACCCCATTTACATATAAATTTTATTTAAAACCGAGCTACGGTTATTTAGTTATGAAATAAATCATTTTAACATGGCATTTGAGCAAATTTAAACAAACAGAAAGTTTAAACATTTTTAACATGGATGGAAGTGGCATATTATGAAAATAGATGAAATTCTAAGCATTTTTCATATATAATGTTTTTACATAAGATGCATAGTTTGTGAGTTATTAAATGCATGAACAATAGGGGGTTTTCTATAAAACTGACAGTACTGGATAATTGGCAAATTCGCAGCAGCGGGAAAAAACACTATGGGCCGAAACTAGCTGGCCCAGCAGTGCACAGGGCGAGGGAGCTGGATCTGAAGCTCACCAGGCCTCCTGGGCCGGCTCGGTGGTGAGGCGTTGGGCCTTGCGCGGCACAGGGGAGCGGCTGGGCCAAAGCAGAGGAGGGCTCGCGGTCAACACGAGGAGGGAGGCCGTTCAGTATGGCGATCACGATCAGCGGCATGGCGCAGGTGTCATGAAAGCATTTTCTCCTGTCAAGGTAAGCATGGGAGGCAGCAACGTGATGCAGAGTCTCCACGGTAGCGGGACTTGGCAAAGGCGGGGCATCTCCGGCAAGACAAGGATGAGGCGGCGGAACTTGGCGCGGCGGTGGAGCGGCGCTGTATGAGAAGCTCCATGTAGCTGGGTGCTCCATTGAAAGTGCAACTATCCCTAGGTGGTTTTGGTAATTCATAACAACATATAGCTCATTGAGCTAATACTATTCCAAGACTATTATTTCAGGAAAGCTCAATGAATGGCATGGCATGGATGATGAAAGTGGCTCCCACAAAATACTAAGGACAAAGGATTGGCTCAAGCTCAAAAGCTCAAGACTCTTCATTTTATATTTTAGTGATCCAAGATCACACTGAGTCTATAGGAAAAGCCAATACTATCAAGGAGGGATGAGGTGTTGCTTAATGAGCCTCTTGCTTCATGTGCTTAGTGATATGCTCCAAAACCCTCAACTACTTTCCCACATCCACAAATGACCTAAACTCAAAGCCAAAATCGGTCACACCGATTCTTCCTATCAGGCGCCACCGATTCCAAAAGTCATAGCCACTGCCACAAACCCTAAGCAAATCGGTCTTACCGATAGGGATCTCGGTCTCATCGAGATGGGATTGTAATCTCTCTGTTTCCCTTTGTAACGTTTCAGTCTAACCGAAGTGAGCGATCGGTCCCACCGAGATTACAGTGTAAACTCTCTGTTTCCTTTTTGTAATATTTCGGTCTCACCGAAAAGAGCAAATCGGTCCCACCGAGTTTACCTGACCAACTCTCTGGAAAGCTTATTACCAAATCGGTCTCACCGAGTTTGTGTAATCGGTCTTACCGAGATTACGTTATGCCCTAACCCTAACCAAATCGGTCTCACCGTGATGCATGTCGGTCCCACCGAAAATCGCTAACGTCACCAGGTTTACTAAATCGGTCCGACTGAGTTTAACGATTCGGTCCCACCGAGTTTGGTAAATTGTGTGTAACGGTTAGATTTTGTGTGGAGGCTATATATACCCCTCCACCTCCTCTTCATTCGTGGAGAGAGCCATCAGAACGAACCTACACTTCCAACTTACCATTTCTGAGAGAGAACCACCTACTCATGTGTTGAGACCAAGATATTCCATTCCTACCATATGAATCTTGATCTCTAGCCTTCCCCAAGTTGCTTTCCACTCAAATCTTCTTTCCACCAGATCCAAAACCTATGAGAGAGAGTTGAGTGCTGGGGAGACTATCATTTGAAGCACAAGAGCAAGGAGTTCATCATCAACGCACCATTTGTTACTTCTTGGAGAGTGGTGTCTCCTAGATTGGCTAGGTGTCACTTGGGAGCCTCCGACAAGATTGTGGAGTTGAACCAAGGAGTTTGTAAGGGCAAGGAGATCGCCTACTTCATGAAGGTCTACCGCTAGTGAGGCAAGTCCTTCATGGGCGACGGCCATGGTGGGATATACAAGGTTGCTTCTTCGTGGGCCTTCGTGGGTGGAGCCCTCCGTGGGCTCGCGCAGCCATTACCCTTCGTGGGTTGAAGTCTCCATCAACGTGGATGTACGATAGCACCACCTATCGGAACCACGCCAAAAACATCCGTGTCTCCAATTGCGTTTGAATCCTCCAAACCCTTCCCTTTACTTTCTTGCAAGTTGCATGCTTTAATTTCCGCTGCCTATATACTCTTTGCATACTTGCTTGAATTGTGTGATGATTGCTTGACATGTCCTAAAGTAGCTAAAATCTGCCAAACTCTAAAATTGGGAAAAGGTTAAGTTTTTATTGGTCAAGTAGTCTAATCACCCCCCTCTAGACTTACTTCAAGGTCCTACAAGTGGTATCAGAGCTTTGGTCTCCATTTGCTATGATTTCCATAGCTTTTGGTGGTCATAGCCTTGGTTTCACAACCTAGGAGAGTATGGCGTCTAGCAAGGGAAATTATCGCCATAGAGGTCCTTACTTTGATGGTACTAACTTTGCTAGTTGGAAGCATAAGATGAAAATGCATATTCTCGGACATAACCCCGCCGTTTGGGCAATTATTTGTATTGGCTTGCAAGGTGAATTTTTCGATGGGAGAGAACCGAACCGTGAAGGTAATGCGGAAGAATTGAAGATGCTGCAATACAACACTCAAGCTTGTGATATCATCTTCAACAGATTGTACCCCGAAGGATTCAACAAAATCAGCCATCTTGAAAATGCAAAGGAAATTTGGGATACTTTGATTGATATGCATGAAGGTACCGAGTCCGTCAAGGAATCCAAGTTGGATGTGCTCCAAAGTCAGCTTGACAAGTTCAAAATGAAGGATGGTGAAGGTGTCGCTGAAATGTACTCTAGGCTTGCTCTTATCACAAATGAGATTGCCGGCTTAGGGAGTGAAGAGATGACCGACAAATTCATCATCAAGAAAATCCTAAGAGCATTGGATGGAAAGTATGATACTGTGTGCACATTGATTCAAATGATGCCAAACTACAAAGATCTCAAGCCAACGGAAGTCATTGGAAGAATTGTTGCTCATGAGATGTCACTCAAGGATAAGGAGGAACTTCACAACAAGTCAAGTGGTGCTTACAAAGCCTCAAGTGAAGCCCCCACATCATCAAGTGAGAAACAAACCTTCAATGAAGAATTGAGCTTAATGGTGAAGAACTTCAACAAATTCTACAAGAGTAGAAGCAAAGAAAGAAGCTCCAAGTCAAGGTCTTACAATGACAAGAGATCTTCTAGTCGAGAGCACAATTGCTACAATTGTGGGAGACCCGGACACTACTCCAATGAGTGTACGACACCCTACAAAAGAAGAGAAGATTCTCCAAGAAGAAGGAGCAAAAGAGAAGAATCACCACCAAGAGAGAGGAGGAGTAGAGATGATCGTTATGAACGAAGACCCTCACGGAGAAGCAAGGATTCGTAAAGGAAGGACAAGTCATCAAGGAGCTACACAAAACGAAGACATCAAGCTCATGTTGGTGAATGGGTTTCCGGCTCCGACTCCGACAATCACTCCGAGAGAAGCTATCACTCCGACTCCTAATATACTCAAGATGAAGGTGTTGCCGGTCTAGCACTTGTGTCAACCAACTCCTACGACATATTTGATTCACCAAATGAAGGTGTTGGAAGATGCTTCATGGCCAAAGGTCCAAAGGTAACACATCCTGAGTATGTTGATTTCAATAGTGATGAAGATGACTTGCTTGTGGATGATGATTTACTTGTTGACAACTCTAGTGATGAATACTATGATGAAATGTCAATTAATCATGCTAATCAAGATAAAACGAATGACAATGATAAGGAGAAGATTGAGATTCTAACTAAAGAACTATACTCTCTTAAGTTGGCTCATGAAACTATCTACGAAGATCATCGAGAACTTATAAAGGCTCATGAGAAGTTACGCTTTGCAAAGCTCAATCTTGAGCAAGAGCATGAGTTCTTAAAATCAATCAATGATGATCTCCGCAAGAAAAGTTCTTCTTACATTGCCAAGCGTTTACTCTTATCTACTTACATGCCTCAAGTCAAGTCTAGTAACAAGTACAAGAAAGATACTTCCTCTAGTAGTAACAATAATAATGTCAAATCCAATATTTTTCTTCTAGTAGTTCTCTTGATTCCACTAATGATTCTCTTAGCCAAGTTACACTTGAGCAAGAAAATAGCTTATTGAAGGGAATTATAGAGAAAGGTGTTTACAAGAGCCTTGCTGGGAGTAAGCAATTTGAGGAAATTGTACGCAAGCAAGGAAGGCATCGGAAGAATCAAGGTGTTGGTTTTGAACGAAAGTTCAATGTCAATGGAGTTGAGTGGGAAGAAGATCAATACCCCAAGACGAAGTTTGTTCCTCAACAAGAGAAGTATGATCCTACTTCCTTCAAGGGAACACAAGCTCAAGATGATCTTCCACCACAAGACCACAAGAACAAAGGCAAGGACAAGCTTCAAGAAGAGATTGATGCATTTGAAGAAGCACCTAAAGCCTCGTTCAAGTGGGTCCCCAAGACTACATCAAGTTCTAATTCATCTAGTACAACTACAACTCCAAGGATTCCCATCAAGATGATGTGGATCCCGAAGAAGAAGAACTAGAGAGTTCTTGAGGGTGACTCCGCCAACATTCTTCACTCATATCATTTTGGCAAGAACAAGTGCAATCAACCTCCACATCTTGCACTAGTTCAAGGAGTCACAAACCCTCATGTTGGTAAGGCAAGGGACAAGGAAACCTAATGATTTCATGGACATCATCTTGTGTGTGCATCACTCTATGTCTATGGATATTCTTGTTTGTTCCTTGTGGGACTAACCCATGTAGGTAAGTTGAAAGTGCAACTCACTCCAAAGGATTGCTCCAAATGATCTACACCAACATTGAGCATCCACATCTTCAACACCTACATGAAGTCATCATAGACAAAACCCAAGGTTATTTCATCCCTCTAAGGGGGGGATCTCACATCTAGGGGGAGCTTAACTCTAAGAATTGAGTCAAAGCAACTCTAATGGTGTGAACACATTAATGCATTATGTAAAAGTGGTAACCCCACTTGAGCTTAAACGATGAGTATGACCTATGATCAAATGTTCTCATTTGACTCCTAAGTCAATATACTCATATATAGATGACCTAGTTGTCGGTGTCAAAACCGGCGGATCTCGGGTAGGGGGTCCCGAACTGTGCGTCTAGGCGGATGGTAACAGGAGACAAGGGACACGATGTTTTACCCAGGTTCGGGCCCTCTTGATGGAGGTAAAACACTACGTCGTGCTTGATTAATATTGATGATGTGTATTACAAGAGTGGATCTACCACGAGATCAAGGAGGCTAAACCCTAGAAGCTAGCCTATGGTATGATTGTTGTAATGGATGTTGTGTCCTACGGACTAAAACCCTCCGGTTTATATAGACACCGGAGAGGGCTAGGGTTACACAGAGTTGGTTACGATGGTAGGAGATCTACATATCCGTATCGCCTAGCTTGCCTTCTGTCGGTGTCAAAACCGGCGGATCTTGGGTAGGGGGTCCCGAACTGTGCGTCTAGGCGGATGGTAACAGAAAACGAGGGACACAATGTTTTTACCCAGTTTCAGGCCCTCTCGATGGAGGTAATACCCTACATCCTGCTTGATTAATATTGATGATATGGGTAGTACAAGAGTAGATCTACCACGAGATCAAGGAGGCTAAACCCTAGAAGCTAGCCTATGGTATGATTGTTGAGATGTAATGTTGTGTCCTACGGACTAAAGCCCTCCGGTTTATATAGACACCGGAGAGGCTAGGGTTACACAGAGTCGGTTACAATGGTAGGAGATCTACATATCCGTATCGCCAAGCTTGCCTTCCACGCCAAGGAAAGTACCTTCCGACACGAGCCGAGTCTTCAATCTTCTATCTTCGTAGTCCGGGAGTCCGCGGATATTGATAGTCCGGCTGTCCGGACACCCCTAGTCCAGACTCCTCAAGAGTAGCCCTGAACCAGTCTTCAATGACGATAAGTCCGGCGTGCATAATGTTCGGCATTGCAAGGCGGGTTCCTCCCTTGAATAATCCGGAGGAGATAACGAACACCAGGATAGTGTCCGGCTCTACAAAATAATTTCCACATTCCAAACGTAGAGAGAATAAAACACATATATTGATCCGATCTGCTGACGTATTTATGCGGCGTGACATCACACCGGCACCAAGCCCTTGTTTGAATTACTGTACCACCTCAAAGACGCTTAGCGGCGGTTTCCTTTTGCACGCCCCGTCAAGCGTAGATCATGTTCCCCTTATTCCGGATTCTCATCAATACGCAGCGTAGGTAACCCAACCGCGCCATTGATGGTGGCGCTTGGGAGATAAGCGAGTTTTACCAGCCGGTGAGGGACGATAGTTTTGTCCGCCTATATATAAGGGATAAGGATTTACCTTCTCACCTACGCCTTCTTCCTCCTTTGCTTATCCATCCCTGCGAACTCAAGCTCCAACGCCCAAGCTCGCGCATCTCACCTCAACCTTTCTCCGAATATGTCCGGAGGAGGAGGCAAGTGGATGGCCTCCACCGCGAAGGAGGAGGACATCACCAAGCTGCGCGACGCCGGATACCTCTCTAGCGACATCGCGTACCGGCTGCCCGACGCGGGGCAGCTCATCCCCACCCCAGGGCCTCATGAGAGGGTCGCCTTCCTTCCCCACTCCTCCGCTGGATCGGACTTTCCGCCCATCCATTCGTCCGGGGCTCATGTTTTACTACGGCCTGGACTTCCATGATCTGGCGCCAACTTCGCCCTCAACATCTCGGCGTTTATCGTGCGTGTCGAGGCCTTTCTCTGCATCCGCCCCACTTCGCCTGTGGCTCAAGACCTTCAACTTCGCGAAGATTGTGAAGGGACGCAAGCGAATGCGGAGGCGCCATGTTGGGCAGCCGCCCAACGCCCCTTGGCTAGAAGGGACCTTCGTGGACTCCGCCAAGGGGTGGCAATCGGGTGGTTCTAGATCACCGAGCCGCAAGAAGCCTGCATGGGCGGCGGCCCCGAATTCAGATCTGGAATCCCTACGCAGCTCACCTCCTGGAAAGAGAAGGGCTTGCAGTGGGGTGATCCGGTGGAGGTGACGGGACTTCGAGCCTGCATCAAGAAGCTAGTGAGCAATGGGCTCCGGCTCGTCGACGTGGTCCAGTCATGCTCCTCTGGCGGATTCTCCCATGCCAAGAAAGGGCATTTAATCTGTGGGAGTTTAATCCGGAACAGCACCGGACGTTGAGCGGGCTCTTCGGCACAACGCACTGAAGGTGCCTCGGAGGGTGCTGTTCAAGAGCGCCGATCGCCCAGATCCGCGACCAAGACCGCGAATTCAGCCTCGCAGCTCCGCCGACGGGGTAAGTGATTCACCCCATTACGGACACTTGTAGTAATTAGATTGACTCTAGCGAGGTTTTTAATCTACCTCTTCCGCTGACAGAATGGATGGAGAAGGCCGAGCTGCTCATCAGCCCAGCTCCCATGCCGAAGAACCAAGAACGCCCATTTAGCAAGGTTATCGGTCCCGCACCGTCACGTGGTGCCGGAGAAAAGGCCAAGAAGGTGGCGCGGGGACTCGAAAGAGTTCCCGCAATCAGGCGTCTGATGACGACGACGAAGACTCCTCCCCTGAAGACGAGGAGGAGGAGGAGTACTCTCTCCCGGAGGAGGGAGAGAGAAAGAGGAAGGCCTCCCCAATCGGGGCGGCCGAAGGGTCCAAGAGGGGGAGAACTATCCCCCCGGACAGTTTCGCCAACATCAACATTGGCGAGGACGAGTGGCCTCCAAGGGCCCGGCGTCCGGCAATATCGTAAGTATCCGGATCATTCATATGCCGTATATTGTATGTCACGTAGTGTCCTTCTAATGCCGCATTGTTCCTTTAGTCCGGCCGGTGACGACTTTCCCGACTCGATGAGCGGGTCGTTGGCGCCGTCGGATGTAAATTCCGTCCCGACTGCCTCTACCCCATGCGTCGAGGACGACGAGGCGGAATCCCACAGGGGGACGCGCCAGGAGGAGGCTCCGGAGGCGCCGTCAGGCAGCCCTCCGGACTTTGTGCTGGACTCTACTCCGGAACCCGTAGCAGTTCCAGAGTCCGGCAAGCAGCCCCCTCGAAAGAGGGGCAGGACCGTGACGCCGGCGGCCTCCGGCCCAACCGAGGCACGGACAACCTCTTGGAGGCGCTCAAAGGCGCCTCCATCAAGGAAGAACACCGCACTCTCATGAGTGCGGTGATTGAGAAGGTTCAGCTCGCGAAGGGCGGGCTGACCGAAGCCTGCAATAGCCTTCTAACAGGCTTTGAGGTAAGAAGGTTAAAATTTAAGTAATATAATACCGCATAGACAGTAGCCCCTGATGCTTAGTCCAGTGTTCGGAAGGAAAAGCCGAACTAAGGATCTAACAAGATATACGCAGGGTTGTTAAAAAATATGTCGATATGGGTTTGCAGGCTGCGCTGTTGACCTCTGCCACATTAACGGCGGAGGTGGAGGCGCTGAAGAAGGATCTTGAGCGGTCGGAGCAAGAGCTCGGCCACGCCAGGAGGCAGCTCAAGGAAAAAGAAGGTGAATAACACCCCTTTAAATAGGTACCTTACAGAAAAGGGTTTTGGTTGCAAACAAGATTAACCAGGATAATATATGTAATGCAGGGGCCACTAACGAGGTGGCAGCCCTGAAGGATGCCGTGTCCGTGGCCGAACGCAATGTGGCCACATAACGGACTGAGCGAGAAAAGCAAGCGGCGCTGGTGGCGGAAGTTCGGCGAGAGCTCCAGGCTCTCATGAAAAAACATGAGAGTTTGGAGCGTGACTCCAAGACTCGAGAGTCCGAGCTTGCCTCGGCTCTCGATAGGGCCGAGTCCGCCAAGGCCGAGGCCCAGAAGGCCCATATGGAAGTAGAGGACATGAGGAAGATAGCGACAGGTAAGGCGTTTTTCATGCAGAGCAATCATGTTAATGTAAATTACCGGATACTTACCCGAATTCGGAGCTCTCCAGGGGCGTTTGCAGATCTGCCGCGTAGTGCGTCTGATGCCGCCGCTTTCTATCGTGGCGAGGAGGGGAGCTCAACGGAGAAGGTCTTCTGGTCTTAGTACGCTGAGGCCGGCCATCCGGTGCCCCCAAGCGACCAGCTGAAGCAGCTGGTCGAACTCCACAAGGTAGCCGAGGAGGCCATGAAGGGCCACACAGTCGGCCAGGCTCGGGCAGGCCATGCCTGGCAGCTACTTTGGCCTAGTGCGGTGGCTGGTGGATGCATGCCCAAGGCTGGATGTGATCAAGCGCTCCGTCTGCATTGAAGGTGCTCGTCGGGCCCTTGCCCGCATAAAGGTGCAATGGGGCAAGCTGGATGCGGAGAAGCTTCACGGATCCGCCGCCGGGCAAGGAGCACCGACGGCGGAGCGATATTATAAAGTTGTCTGAAGGGAGACCGCGATATTGCGGATGAGTGCCCCTTAATGTAATCCTTGAGTGAACTTGTAGATATTTATCCCGTGCGCTGAGAATTTCGCTTATATGCGCCATGAGCAACGCTTTGTTGAATTTAAAATATTACCTTCAGGCGGCCGCTTGTTAAATCGAGAGATGGCAAGTCGTTGGCTTCAGCCCCAAGCCACGAGTGCTTTGGGTGTTCGGTGATAAACTTGAGCACTCTTGTTCCCATCTTTGGGTCCATCTAGGAGGCGCCAACACGACGAACAAGGCGACGGACTTATAATGCTTGAACACTCTCACTTAGCCATAGAATTCTATAATTTTAAATTTGGCGAAGCCCCGGTATTCGAAGACCGAATCCGGGCGCTATCCACGCCTTCGCTCGGACATCATCCGAACTTCGCTCGGCGGCATGAGTCTTTAGGGACCCAAAAGACCTCTCGAACAGCGACCAGCTCTCGCCTTATCATGCCGCCGGTTTAGCTTTCCATCGAGGCGTTAACCCGCTCAACCGGGCGCAATCGCAGTGGTTCTCCCAGTGCTACCTTAGCCGACGGAACGGAACGTAAGGTACCAAAACATAGGAGCCGGGCAAACCCAACTATTGACCCAAGACATGATTCGGAGCTGATTCATATAATGCTATAAGTTCGGGGTGCCGTACTTGTGAAAGTGTTCGGTCTTAATCACACCATAGCATGGGGAACGGAAGCCCCTGGTGTATTCGGCCGTACCAAAGTATACGGGTGCAAGATGTCATATAATGAACACATGTAAAAGATAACGCAATTGCAATGAAAAAGTAATGTACTTGCAAAAAGGAAATGTTGCCTTATTTATGAAAGAAGGTCTGCTAATAGAGCGGATCGATACAAATAGTGCGTATAGCGAGGATTCGGACTAAATTAACATGTCCCCCTCGTGGATAAGCTGCAGACTTGGTGTATGTAATTGAATTTAATGCTCGTGAACGGAGACCACCGAGTGTTCGCCGCAGCCTTCTTTAATCCCCGATCGTTGTATCGTGAGTTCGCAAGTTCGCCGTCGGGCAGGGCTTCTATTTGGTAGAGTCCTGTATATATAAAAAGAAAAGATAAAAAATAAAACCAAGGGGCGCTTAGCACGAGCCTCGGTGCGGTCGAGCCGCACTCTTCAATCCTTGAGGTTAAGCCCTCCCCGCGCCCATGGTATCTCCAAAGCGTAATGATGTACGCGAGTGTTATTCTTGTGATCATACGCTGGCGAGGTGGGGGCCGATTGTTACGCTGCGATGCTCGATCGCGCCAGTGGTCTTGGTTAGTGTTGCTCGGCGCTGCTTTGATGCATCCGCTTTTAATTGCCGGACTAGAGAATTGCCGTGAAGGCTGCTCAGTACTTCGCCGCGAGAGCCGCTATTTGTTCCTCCGTTCGGAGGAGCGCCCGTATTCCCATTGACCGTGATAACTCCGCAAGGGCCCGCATCTTGAGCTTTAGGTATGCATAATGCGGCATCGCGTTGAACTTTGCAACGCGTTCGTCCGAGCAGGCGTGATAGCCGCCACGAACGGGACTATATCGAAGGTTAACTCTTCGCCGAAATTATCCGGGATCCAAGACCACTTCGGTGTGACGGAGCTGTCATAGCTGGCTTCCACTCGGGATGACACCTTTGAAGGTTGTCTTGGTAGGCTTGATCCTGGATGGATCTATGCCCATTTTGCGACCGTGTCCCGTAAAGCAGGTTCAGTCTTTGCCGCCGTCCATCGTGACTCTTGTGAGGTGAAATCCATCGACGATTGGGTCTAGGACCAATGCGCGAATCCGCCATGGCGTATGCTAGTCGGATGGTCTCGCCGATCAAAAGTGATCGGACAGAGGACCATGGATTGAACTTCGGGCGATCGCTCCATCGCATAGACGTCCCGTAGTCGCGCTTCCTCTCCCTCTTGGGTATGTGGGTCGCGTAATCATATTCACCGTCCGCACTTGCGGGGGAAACCCTTCGTCCTTTGTTGTTCGGGCGGCGGGTCTCTTCCTCGTCGTCGCTATTTAGCCCCTTGTCATTGTGTTCGCAATTAACTTGCTACCGCTGAACACCCAACAATCTCTATTGGTGTGATTAGCTGGCTTTTGGGGGTGCCATGTATCCGCATGAGCGGTCGAGTATTTTGTCCAGATTGGACGGGCCCGAGTTGTTCTTTTAAATGGCTTCTTCCGCTGACCGGTTTGGAGCCTCGAATCCGCATTGACCGTTGTATCCTCTTTGTCGCCGCCGTTAGTACGGCGTTTGTTTTGATTCGACGTGACCTGCCGTGATTGTCCTTGTTGTCCGGACTGCCGAATTTTTGCGGAGATTATTGCTGCGGCTAGCCAGCTATCCTCTCCGCGCAAAAGCGGTCATTAACGATGTGAGGGCTGCCATGGATTTCGGCTTCTCCGCCCTGTGCCGGGCTAGCCATTCGTCCCGATGTTGTGTTTGAAGGCTGCAAGGGCCTCCGCATCCGGACAATCGACGATTTGATTTTTCTTCGTCAAGAACCGTGTCCGTAACTATCGCCGATTCGTCTCGCTGCTGAATAATGTGGCTTAGGTCATCGGCGCTCGGTGGTCGCACGATGTACCTTGGAAGTTATCAAGGAACGCGCCTCCAGTCTTCCCAACACCCAATCGACTCTGCGGGCAGGCTGTTGAGCCAATGCCGAGCTGGTCCTTTAAGCTTGAGTGGGAGATATTTGATGGCGTGCAGATCGTCACCGCGGGCCATATGGATGTGGAGAAGATAATCTTCGATCCACACCGCGGGGTCTGTTGTACCATCATAAGATTCGATGTTCACGGGTTTGAACCCTTCGGGGATCTGATGATCCATTACTTCATCAGTGAAGCATAACGGGTGTGCGGCGCCCAGATTGAGCAATACCGCGACACAGCTCGAGGGAGCGCCGCTCGCTGTGTTCGCCCGGTCGGGCGTTATGTCCGGGCGCGACGGTATTCGCCGGGGTCGAGGGCGCCCACGTGCTCCATAGATGGATCTAGATTGCCTTGCTTTGTCCTGCAAGATGTCTCGCAAGTCCATCGCATTCCCTTTTGGCTTCGTACTCCTGGATCGATGTCGGGGTACGGTCTTGGCTGGGGCCTTGAATGCCTCTCTGTCGCGACCGCGGGGCGGTCGGTCAGCCATGTCGTGCGCTGGTGATAAAGGTATGTATGCTTCCTCCTCTAATTGGGGAGCAGCTTATGCCTTGGGTAACTTTTGAGGGGAATTCGAGTTTATACTCTTGACGCGAGGACCTCGGTCCATCGATCGGCTAGCAGATCTTGATCAGCCTGAAGTCATTGTTGCTTTTTCTTTAGGCTATTTGCCGTGGCTACGAGCCTGCGCTCAAGCGCTCTTGTTCGACGGGATCCTCTGGTATGACGAATTCATCATCGCTGAGGCTCGCTTCGTCTTCGGAGGATGCATATAGTTATCGCCCTCAACCCCTTCGCTCGCCGCCTGTCGCGGGCTTGCTTGCGGCCTCCGCGCTGAATCTTGCGGAGGGGTCGCCTTCGGCACTCTCCGGAGTGTTATTATCTCCGTGCGGAATCTCCATTCTTGTTGTGGCGGGATTTAGAGCGGCGCCCGACGCCGGCGCGCTTGGCTGCTTCTTTAGAGAATCTTCCTCCGCTGCTTTTCGCCATCCCTTCTTTTGGGGTATCCACCATGTAGACGTCGTATGACGAGGTGGCCTTCCAGCGCCTCGTGGGCGCTGGTCTGATCGCCTCCGCATCGCCGCCCATAGCGTCGATGTCATCGGAGTCGTAGTCTAGCATGTCGGTTAAATCTCGGCAGTGGCTACAAAGTGGGTGGTGGGTGGGCTTGAATTTCTTCGTCGTCCGAACTCCAACCGCCCTGCCATAGTCCGCCAGATTCTCCGATAGCGAGAGATGCTTCAGAGATTTGTGGATATCGCCAAAAGGCGAGTGTTGAAAGATGTCCGCGGCGGTGAATTCCATAACCGGCGCCCAATCTAGCTTAATTGGCAGGGGCGTGGGAGGCTCGGAGTCCGGCGAGGAGTCCGGCGCCTCGGGATCACGAGTTTCGCAGGGGACAAGATTGGTATTCGGCTCCATCGCCGTAGATGTTGAAGCCCCCAGGGCGGCGTCTATCCACCGGCCCTCGTCATGGGCGATCGATTCCGGGCTGATAGCCGGAGCGGGTTTGTGTGCGGCCACCAAAGCACTGTCCGGCGGCAGAGCTAGATCATGCCCATCGTTGCGATCTTGCGCGCGCTGGCGTGGCTCGAGTCCGTCGAAGATCAAGTCTCCGCGGTCATCGGCCGTGAAGTTTAGGCTTCGAATCGACTGACGCCGGGGCGTAGCTTTCGATCTGCTCGAGATGGCCAAGAGAATTGGCCCGCCGTGCAAAGCCGCCGAATATGAAGATCTGTCCGGGGAGAAAAGTCTCACCCTGGACAGCGTTGATGGTCGAGGATGCCATCGAGCCTATCGATGACGACACAGAGGAACTCTCAATGAAAGCACCAATGTCGGTGTCAAACCGGCGGATCTCGGGTAGGGGGTCCCGAACTATGCGTCTAGGCGGATGGTAACAGAAACGAGGGACACAATGTTTTTACCTGTGTTCGTGCCCTCTCGATGGAGGTAATACCCTCGCCCCGCTTGATTAATATTGATGATATGGGTAGTACAAGAGTAGATCTACCACGAGATCAAGGAGGCTAAACCCTAGGAGCTAGCCTATGGTATGATTGTTGAGATGTAATGTTGTGTCCTACGGACTAAAGCCCTCCGGTTTATATAGACACCGGAGAGGCTAGGGTTACACAGAGTCGGTTACAATGGTAGGAGATCTACATATCCGTATCGCCAAGCTTGCCTTCCACGCCAAGGAAAGTACCTTCCGGACACGAGCCGGAGTCTTCAATCTTCTATCTTCGTAGTCTGGGAGTCCGGCGGATATTGATAGTCCGGCTGTCCGGACACCCCCTAGTCCAGGACTCCCTCACCTTCCATGGCAAGGAAAGTCCCATCCGGACACGGGACGGAGTCTTCAATCTTGTATCTTCGTAGTCTTGGAGTCCGGCGGACGATGATAGTCCGGCTGTCCGGACACCCCCTAGTTCAGGACTCCCTCAGTAGCCCCTGAATCTGGCTTCAATGACAATGAGTCCGGCGCGCATAATGTTCGGCATTGCAAGACGGGTTCCTCCTTTGAATAATCCATAGAAGATTGTGAACACCAGGATAGTGTCCGGCTCTGCAAAATAATTTCCACATTCCACCGTAGAGAGAATAATATGTACACAGGTTCAATCTGCTGACGTATTTTGCGCCATGACGTCACACCACTACCAAGCTTTTACTTGAATCATTTTTTATCATACCACCTCAGCACGTTTAGCGAAGCGGTTTCCTTGGCACGTCTTGTCGAAGCAGAGATCGTGTTCCCCTTATTCTGGGATTCTCATCAATACGGACGTGGGTAACCCAACCGCGCCCGTCACCACGCCTCCTCTATTGAAGGCGGGTCCCGAACGGTCGCGGAGACGGCTCTTGGTATTCTCCCTCTTTATAACAGGACCAAGGCTCGTCTCTTTTCTTCAATCGTCCTTCGAATCCTCTCCTCGCTCCAAGTTCCAACACCCAGAGCCCAAGATTCGAGTGCTTCGGACCTTCAACAATTGTCCGGCTCCGACCTTCAGGGCCGGTGGATGCCCTCCTCTGTCACGGAGGAGGACGTGCTAAAGCTGCGAGAGGCCAAGTACCTGTCCTACAAGATTTCGCACAGGTTGCCCGCCGAAGGGCAGGCCATACCCACTCCCGAGCCCGGTGAGTACGTCGTCTTTGTATCCCACCTCCGTCGGGGTTTAGGCTTCTCAACGGATCCTTTCGTGAGAGGGCTCATGTTCTACTACGGGCTGGATTTCCATGACTTGGCTCCGGAGTCCATCCTCCATATTTCCGCATTTATTATCGTCTGCGAAGCCTTCCTCCGCATCACCCCCCACTTCGCCCGTGGTCAAGACCTTCAATGTGGAGCCAAGATGATTGGGGGCGCCAAGCGAGTGCAGTGGGCAGCCATAAGCGGGAGGGCCGATGCCCGTGGCCGAGGGCTCCTTCCAAGAGGAGCTCGGCCAGGCAGCAGGAGGGTTCTATATCACCGCTCCAAAGGGCGCAGGCGAAGCCACCGCCTTCATTCCGCTGACCTCCACGACGGTTGATGTCGTGGGTCAACCAAGGGCTCAATTGGGGGCCGTCAAAAGACGTGCCCCTATTGCGAGGCAGGATTCGAGACCTCAAGCGAGGGAGATCGATCCGGTCGTGGTGATGCAGTCATGCTAATTAGGCGACTTCGCCTGCAACGCCGCCCTCTCCGCTATGGGAGTTCAATCCGAGGGACCACGGATTCTCCAACACTTCATGGGTACGACACCCGTGGAGATGTACAAGTTATTCTTCGACCGCAGCGGCGTGTCCGAATTGACCGAGGATGCCGGCCTAAGCTGCAATCGCCCGGATACTCAAGTAAGTAGCTCAGTGTTCGGATGCACCATTTGTTTGCCTTTCTACAATTCGCCTTTTAACCCGTTATCCTTCAACAGGAGTGGATAGCGCAGGCAAAGCTGATACGGTGTCCGGCTACCCTCCCAGAGACCGCGCCGGAGCCCGTGCTGGTCAGAATGTTGGAGGTCGCACCTTCAGAAGAAGGCAAAGGGGAAAATAGAGGAGCTACCACCTCGCCGAAGGGGGCGCTTGAAGAAGGGGGGATCGAGAATCCCTTCCTCCAGGGGGAGAAGAGGACCGCCTCCGAAGACCCGGACGCCAAAGCCCCTAAGCGGGGAAGAAATCTTCACCAGAGGGTCTCAAGTCTGGGAGGTCCCGCCGCACAATCTTCTCTAAAGAATCAGCCCTCCAATGAGCCGTGAGTAGAAAAAGGGGAGTTCATTAATAAGAAACATCCCTATTTGTGCTTCGAGGATAACCGAATTTTACCTTGTAGTTCGGATCTGCGACCTTCTCGGATGAGCTCGTCTTCGGGGATCTTCGTCCGGAGATGATGGAGAGCGAGACGCCTCCGTCATTGCAGCTGCGTCGGATAGGGCGGACGAGCCCAAGTGTCATCACGGAGGGTATCCCGAGCCAGCGGAGCCAAAGAGTTCGGCGCCGACTAGTGTTCGGCCGGGGGAGCCGAAGGATCTGATTGAGAGGGCGTCCATCTTAGAAGATCACCGTGCATTGATGAGCATGGTGGTTGGAAGGATTTCGTCCGCCGAAAGCGGATTGCATAATGCCGCCGAGTTTGTCAAGGGGTTTGAGGTACGAAAAACGACGACCTTTTGATAGTTTTGCACATGAAAGTCGCCTGATAGATAGTAGCCCCGAGACTCGGTAGGTTGTCGAAAGCGACGGTGCCGAGGATCAAAATCGCAGTATTGAGTGTCGACTTTCCTATGCAGGTGGCGGATAGTCCGGGGGCTAGCCGGACTGATGGAGTTGCTGAATTAATGCGGCAACTCGATGTTGCGGATGCAGACATCGCGCTAGTCAACAAGCGACTTGACGAATCGCAAGGTAGATTGTTTCTCCGCAGTCACCTATTAAGGGAGCCAAAGCCCACCTCTTACAATATTTATGCTTGATGCAGATGGTGCTGCTGCTGTGGAGAGCCTTTCGCGTAACTTGCTCAAGCCAAGGAGCAAACCGAGAGGAGTGATGCGGCTGCCTCGAGGGCGGCCGAGGAGTTAGAAGCGAAAGGGCTGCACACTGCCGAAGCAGAGAAGAGATGGCCGAATTGGCCGTTAAATTGAAGGATGCTACTGACCGCAATGAGGCTCTTGAAAAGGAGCACCTATCGAAGCGAGAAGACCTGGGGAAGGCCACCGCCGAAGCCAAGGATGCCCGTTCTGCAATGCGGGCTATGAAGGAGGAGCTGCGTCAGGCTGGAGATCTTGTGGCTGGCAAGCCTTTTCTGCTACGCCGCAGATTTACAGATCCAAAGTATGCCCAGCTTGGCCAGCTGTGGGGTCCGGAGGATCCATATATGGACTTAGCGGCGAGTGCGGCCGATGCCATTGTGCACTTCCGAAGTCAGAAGGATCACAAGACGGAAGAGCTATTTTGGTCTCAATTCCATAGTCCAGATCGTTCACTTCCGCTGACCGATCGGTTGGCCGAATGGGCTGAGCTGAATAGGTTGTCCGAACTTGCCATGACGGATATCGTGACTCATGTCTGGCTGGAGAGGCCCAAGCCAACGAGCTATTTTGGCTTATTGCAGCAGTTTCTTGGGGCGGTGCCGCATATCAAGGAGATGAAGCGGTCGGCCTGCATAGAGGGTGCGCGGATGGCCCTTGCCCATGTGAAGACACACTGGACAGAGATGGATGCCACCGCTGTTGCAACCCAGGGTTCGGACGAAAGCCGGTTACCCGCCGAGCATTATTTTGGGGAAGTTATGCGTGGTGCTCGGGTAATAGAGTCGCAGTGCTCGAAAAATGTCATGTTCAAATGCACGTTTTATTTTGTAAAACAATGGTTATGATGTAATCGCTTTTTATACTTGTGCGTTCCAAGTATTGAAATATCTCCTATGCGGCCGCTTATGTATACGTGTGTAACCCGAAGATGGCGCTCTTGACATTTCCCCGCACAAGGTGCGGGTGTTTGCAAAATAGCGCATTTTCACACTTAATCCGACGCCTCGGTCCTGTTGAGGAGGTGGTAGCATAGCAAACGAGGCAACCGGACTATGATGCTTTATCACTTTCACTTCGCCATTGAGTTCGAGGGTGGGGCTACGATATAGCCCTCGGGGCACCGCGCTCTCGAATTCGGGCGCGTGTGTGCTCGACCGAAACGGTCCTTCGTCAAAGCGAGGAATTCTAAACATTCCGGTGGTCGATCGAGTGGTTGACCGATCTCTCATCAGATCATGACGATCGGTTTTGGCTTTCATCGAGGTGCTCGCCAAATTAACCGGGGCACAATCGCAGAGTTCTCCGGTGCCGCGTTAGCCGATGATACGGAACGAAGGCAGCATAACACAAGAGCCGGGCAAACCCAACATTTGACCAAAGACATGATTCGAGCTGATGCATATAAGGCCTAACTCTCGAGACACGAACACTCCCTAAGGTGTTCGGTCTTTTATAATAATGGGCTAAACAATGCCCTAAGCCCCTTGTGTCTGTGCACGGCGAGGTCCTCCGACGCGGCCGATGCCAAAACGCCGAGATCCTCTCTGGTTATCATGAAAACCATGGGATTATAGCAACAAGAGACAAGAAAAAGGTTTACGCAGGTCTTAATCAAAAGAATCCTAGCCACGGGTCCCTCACCGCACGCCTGCGCTGTGTCTCCGTTGTGCCGTTATCCTGGACGGGTGTGCACGGTGTTCATCTGTAAAAAGAGAGGAACTTAGTTTGAAAGGAAATCGTGCGAAAAAGTGTATGAAAAATATCAATAAATAAATAAAGCGGAGTGCAGCTAGGGAGCCCCTAGCTTATTTATGTCAGACTCGTCTAGCCGTGTCTGGAGTCTTTAGATGACCCTCTTAATGAAATGACGCCACGTGGACCGGGCATTTTAAGTGTAAGAGACGTGTAATGTGGTATTGCGTTAAAGCGGACAAAAGCTTCGCGTCCCAGTAGTGCTTGATAGCTACTTTTGAATGGGGCGACATGGAAGATTAGCTTTTCGCATTGGAAGTTGTTCGGTGACCCGAACACAACTTCTAGTAACAAGGAGCCTGTGCACTTGGCGTAAGGGCCTGGCGTCACTCCTTTAAAGGAAGTGCGGCTATGTCGAATTTTAGTAAGGTCTATCCCCAACTTGCGGATTGTGTTCGGATATAGCAGGTTTAAATCGCTGCCGCCGTCCATCAAGACTTGTGTAAATTGTAGTCCGTCAATTATAGGATCTAATATCAGAGCAGTCCATTCTGCATTTCGAACACTTCTGGAATAATCCAGGTGGTCAAAAGTGATTGGTTTTGACATCCAATCTCGGGGTTCCGCTGGGGTGGACCGTGCGAGACCCATCTTAGCGGGTGCCGCATTGTTTTTCCGTATTATCACATGAAGTGAGTTTACTGCTTTGACTTCTTGTGGGAAAGTCTTTTGTTTTCCGGTGCCTGCTTTGGTGGGGTTCGCTAAATCGTCCTCGCTTGGTGCGTCAAGCCCCTTGTGTTCGGCGTTGAGTCGGCCAGACTATTTGAAAACCCAACAATCTCGGTGGGTGTGGTTTGCAGGCCTTCCGGGGGTACTGTGGATTTGACATATCCAATCCAAAATTTTGTTTCAGTTGGATAGCTCATCACTGTTATTCTTAAGAGGCAGTGTTTTGTTGTTTGGCCGCGAGCTTTTAAATCCGGCGTTCACCGCCGTGTTCTTTGGGCTTTTCTCTTTATTCCGGCGCTGATCTTTTCTGCGCCGTGATTTTCCGTTTCCATCTCTGATTTCGGATGTACTTGGGTCGCTGGTGCCGCATTTTGTTAGCCAGCTATCTTCCCCCGCGCAAAAGCGGGTCATGTGGCTTGTTAGCACGGACATTGTCCTCGGCTTCTCTTGGCCGAGGTGTCTAGCGAGCCATTCTTCTCGGACGTTGTGTTTAAAAGCTGCTAAGGGTTCGGCGTCCGGACAGTCGACTATTTGGTTCTTTTTAGTAAGGAACCTGTTCCAGAATTTGCGCGCTGACTCTCCGGGCTGTTGAGTAATATGACTTAGATCGTCTGCATCCGGAGGGCGGACATAAGTCCCTTGAAAATTTGCTCTAAACGCGTCCTCAAGATCTTCCCAACTTCCAACAGTATTTTCTGGGAGGCTTTTGAGCCAATGCCGAGCTGGCCCTTTGAGCTTGAGGGGTAGGTATTTTATGGCGCGGAGGTCATCTCCTCTATCCATGTGTATGTGTAGAATATAATCCTCTATCCAGACTCCAGGGTCTGTTGTTCCGTCGTAAGCCTCTATGTTTATGGGTTTAAACCCTGCTGGGAATTCATGATCCAGCACCTCATTGGTGAAACATAGTGGGTGTGCGGCGCCCCTGTATTTGGGTGTACCGCTGTCTTCGAACACTTGGCGTGTTGTGTTGCTTCCTGGGGCCCTCTTTTTTGGCCCGTAAATGGACCTGGTTGGGCCATCTGTTTTCCCAGGGTCATGAGTCGGCTTATGTGCGGCGCCGCTTGTAGATTTTGGCCTATCATCTGGCCGTCTATCCGGCCAGGCGGCCTCTTCATTTTTTGACTGTGGAGGCTCTATGGCTTCCTCGTCAAATTCCGGCGGCAGCTTGCGCTTTGGATAGCTCTTTGATTGATGGCCATTGCCGTATTTGTCTGCGGTTTTGAGCACTTTGCTCCACCTCATTTTGAGTATGTCTTCCATTGTTTTGAGATTCCGTTTTTCCTTCTTCAAACTTCTTGCAGTGGCGACGAGTCTTTTCCGAAGGCTCTTATTCTCCGGTGGTGTGTTTGGCGTGAGGTCGTCTGGACTATTGGTTTCGTCGGGCATGGATTGATTATCCGACTCGTCCTGTTTGGACGGTTGCTTGGCTGCATGTTCGTCGTCCACTAGTTTGCCCTGCTTTATTGCTGGGTCATTAGGAGCGCTGTTGTTGTCGAGGCGGGACTTAGGGCGGCGTCTGCGTCGCCGCTTTGGTTGTTTAACGGCGGGATTATCCTTTGCCGCGCCCCGTTGGTCCTTGTTATTGCTTCCTTTTGGGGTATCCACCATATATAAATTATGGGTTGGGGTGACCTTCCAGTGCTTGGTGAGCGCTGGTTCTTGATCGTCTCCGGCATCGTCGTCCATCCCGTCGATGTCTTCGGAGTCGTAGTCTAGCATGTCGGTTAGATCGTCGACAATGGCTACAAAGTGGGTGGTGGGTGGGATTTGAATTTCTTCGTCGTCCGCACCCCAACCATCCCGGCCATAATCCGGCCAGGGCTCTCCGGATAGCGAGAGATGCTTTAGCGAATTTAGAATGTCGCCAAAGGGTGAGTGCTGAAAGATGTCCGCAGCGGTGAACTCCATGATCGGCGCCCAATCGGATTCGCTTGGCAGGGGCGCGGGAGGTTTGGAGTCCGGCAAGGAGTCCGGCACCTCGGAGTCACGGGCTTTATAGGGGACAAGGTCAGTGTTCGGCTCCATCGCCGCGGATGTTGCAGCTCCCGAGGCGGTGTCCAACCACTTGTCCTCGATCTGCGCGATCAGCTCTGAACTATGGGTCAGAGCGGATTCGTGTGCGGCCTCCAAGGCACTGTCCGGCGGCGGAGCTAAATCATGCCCATCGCGACAGTGCGGCACGCTCGGCAGCGGATCGGATCCATCGTAGATCAAGTCTCCACGGATGTCTGCCGTGAAGTTTAGGCTTCAAATCGACCGACGGCCGGGGCGAAGCTTCGATCTGCTCGGATGGCCAAGTGAATTAGCCCAGAGGCGGTCCGCCCGAATCTGAAGATCTGTATGGGGAGAAAAGTCTCACCCTGGACAGCGTTGTTGTTGATTGAAGAAGCCATCGAGCCTATCGGTGACGGCACAGAGGAACTCTCAATGAAAGCACCAATGTCGGTGTCAAAACCGGCGGATCTCAGGTAGGGGGTCCCGAACTATGCGTCTAGGTGGGTGGTAATAGGAGACAAGGGACACGATGTTTTACCCAGGTTCGGGCCCTCTTGATGGAGGTAAAACCCTATGTCCTGCTTGATTAATATTGATGATGTGTATTACAAGAGTGGATCTACCACGAGATCAAGGAGGCTAAACCCTAGAAGCTAGCCTATGGTATGATTGTTGTAATGGATGTTGTGTCCTACAGACTAAAACCCTCCGATTTATATAGACACCGGAGAGGGCTAGGGTTACACAGAGTCCGTTACGATGGTAGGAGATCTACATATCCGTATCGCCAAGCTTGCCTTCCACGCCAAGGAAAGTCCCATCCGGACACGGGACGGAGTCTTCAATCTTGTATCTTCGTAGTCTTGGAGTCCGGCGGACGATGATAGTCCGGCTGTCCGGACACCCCCTAGTCCAGGACTCCCTCACTAGTCATCGCCAATTGTTTGATAGATGCTAGAATTGGTTGTGCATGCTTTGCCACATATTTCATTTGCTATCTTATTGTGTGAGCATGTTGGTGCATATTTTACTCATTCAAGGACATCCACTTGTTGTTTTGATTGTTTGGTTTCTTTTCTTTTTGCCAAGTGGATGGACAAGAATGCCTAAGAACCTTCTTTAGCTATCTATGCTTTTCTCATCTCAAACTCTATTCATGCTACATCACAAAATTTGATCAAGTTAGATTCGAACCACTCTGTGTGAGGAGCACTCGGAGTCCCCAATTCGTCATAGACTTAAACTTCCAAAACCTCTTTGTGATTCTCGGTCAGACCGATTCTTCCATTTCGGTCCTACCGAGATCACCAAGTTGATCTGAGTTTTCAATCTCGGTGCAACCGATTTGAACTTTTTGGTCTCACCGATTTGCTGTAACTAAACACAGTTATGCATCTCGGTGCCACCGAGTTGTTCCACTCGGTCACACCGACAGGGTCGGGATATATATAGCCACGGGAAAAAGTTTGGAAATTTCTCCGAAACCCTTCGCCCGCGCAACAGCTCGCTCTGCCATCGTGGTCTCCGAATCGTCTCCTCGTCGCCAGCAGCCTCCTGTCGCTGGTCTTCGCCGCTGTCAACGGATTTCGTCCCTGCCGTTGCTGCCGCAGCAAGTCTACCGCCAAGTTAGGGTATGGACTTGATCCTTTGTGCTATCCACGTCTGATTCCTAGCACATTGTTTTCATATTGATTCTTGCCACGATTGAGACTATTCTATCTAGCCAAAATAGTCCATAGATTAGATGCGATTCAAATTTTTAGGGTTAGGTTTCTGCGGAAACCATCTCGGACCCACCGAGTTGAAAAACTTGGTCTCACCGATTTGGCTTATGCCATTGCACTTGTGACTCTCGGTCTGGCCGAGAATTACAAATCGGTGCGACCGATTTGAGGATTCTGTGAAACCCTAGCAGTCTCGGTGCCACCGAACTGAAACTCGGTCCAACCGAGATCATCAGTTTAGGTTCCAAAACTGCTTCGGTATCACCGAGTTTGAAAATCGGTTGATCCGAAATGCTTTCTGTGGAAACTAAAACTGAACTTTTGAATCATTCTTTAGCAAAAATCTTTGCATTTTGTGATGCTCATCTTTTCTATCTCATCTATAACTCTTCATAGGGTCAGCAGTCAGCTTTTGCAGTATGTCAGATCAAAGTGACAGCCAGAACAGGTCAGAAGAGCAGATGGACTTGAGTGAGGGCACTAGTCCCTTATCTTCAGATGATGGGAGCAAAAGTACTCCTAGCAATTTGCCTAAGGCTGCTACTAGGCAAAGGAGGAAAAGAACTTCAGATTCTGAGGATGAAGATTACAAAGCTGAGGAAGATGAGGCCACTTCCAAGAAAGTGGTGCTCAAGAAAGAGTATGGCTCTGCACAGAGCACAAAACCAGGTCTGAAGAAGAAAGTTCCTGCCAAGAGAACTCCAATGCCAAAGGCCAGGAAATCCACTCAAGTGCCAGCTCAAGCTCAACCCAAAGAGGCACCTTCAAGGAAAGAAGCGTCATCAAAACCTCAGAAAGTCCCCACTGGTGCAACTATGAAGTTCACAATTGAATCAGAGGATGATGGTGATCAGGACAAGAAAAATAAGAGAGGAAGAACCACAACTGCCAAGGTCCTTGGAAAGCCCTCAATGAGAAGGGATTCTGAAGAAGAGAAAGAGGATGCTGCACCAGCACCTAAGGCACCCAAGCTTATGGGTGATGCAATCAGATCAGGGGCTGCAACATCCAAGCCCAACGAAGCACCCAAAGCTGCCTCCAAGGCCAAGCAAGTTCCAAAGAGGAATACTAGGAGTATTCCAGCTACTGAAAAGAACAAGGCCCTAGTGCCCAATGTTGCTGAGGAAGAGGATGAAGAAGGATAGGTCCTCAGAAAGCTCAAGCCCAAGATACCAGACCACAATGATGCCCATCCTGTGGCTGAGGACATGAGAATCAGGAAGGATTCAGGGCTGAGGTTGTGGAGGATGGAAGATCCATATGCTTCAAGAAGAAGAACTGATGTTGACTACAGGTTCCACACAAAGGAACAGCAGGACTTCTATGAAACAATTCTATTGGACAAGAAGCCCATAGTCTGTGACATGAGGTGGGTTGACTGGAAATTCATCGGGGAAAATGAGCAGCACTATCCTGGAGTGCATGAGAGCTTTGTTGCTTGTGGAGTTGCAGATTTTGTTGGACAGAAGTTCACCAACTGGAATGATGAGCTTATCATGCAGTTCTACTCCACAGCACATTTTTATCCAGATGGTAGAATTGTTTGGATGTCTGAAGGTACAAGGTACCAATCCACTGTTGAAGAATGGGCAAGTCTCATTAATGCCCCCAAGGAAAATGAGGATGACCTGGACATTTATGCAAAGAAGAAGTTGGGTCACAATTCAATGGCTCACATGTACAAGGAAATTCCTGACAAGGCTGTAGAGACTCACAAGTTTGGATCAGTTCACTTTCTGCTGTCAGGGTTGCCAACCATAAATTGGATTCTGAGGCACACTCTGTTGCCCAAGTCAGGTGACCATAACATGATCAGAGGACACGCCATCAACATGCTGCATGTGTTTGATGTGCCACATAATTTCAAAGTCATGAGCCTCATAATTGAAACAATCAAGAGGACTGCAGCAGATCAGAAGAGGGGCTGTGGATATGCACCTCAGATTCAGGAATTGATCAACTCAAAGATGGGCACAGGGAAATATCAGTTGGATAAGGAACACTTTCCACTTTATCTAGACTTTGAGGACAATGAGGTTGTCATGAATGAAGATGATCCACAATCAGTTCAAGCTCAGGAGAAGAAGGAGAAGGCAAAGAAGGAGAAGGCTGCCAAGATGCCAACTCAAGAGGAGTCATCTGAGTATTTCTTGAAAACCAAACAGGAGCAGCTTGGTAACTTGATAGCATCAACTCTGAGGATTGAGAAGGGGTTGGCCACCCTAACTCAAAACCAGGAGAGCCTGGAAAGAATCATGGAACAAAAATTCTATGATCTAGATGTCAAGGTAACTGAGATTCAATCAGTTGTAGAGCAGCTGCAGGATGACATGCAGGAGAGGAAGGGCAAGACAACCACCAATGTGTTTGCCAGAGTGCCCAGAGCCCAGAGGTCAGTTGCAGTGCCAGTGTCAGACACTAGAGCTACAACTTCAGCACCAGCCACTGCCCCTACAGTTCTAGTGCAACAAGCTCCAGCATCCACTCCAGCACCCTCTACTTCAACTGAAGCCTTCGTCCAAAGAGCTATCAGGACACCACCACCAGAAGATCAAGCCTGAGAGTCGATCTAGCACTATGCATTTTCTATGAACTTTTTGCTAACTTGTTGCCAAAGGGGGAGAAAAATGTATAGATCATAGGCTTCGAGAGAGAGTGTGTTGCTTTTGATCTCTCTTGCTTTATTTGGTGGCTTTTCAAACTTTGTAGCTTTTGGTTGAGATACTATGCTTGTATGACATTGATGATCATGTGTTTGATCATAAGCTACACTTATGCATGCTTGATATTATCCTATCTATCTTATGTGATCACTCACTATGCTTGGTGATGAGTGCATGTATTCATTGTTTATTATTTTGAGCGCTCCACCAAGATGTATGTGACATGGAAGAGTAACCCATGAGCCTAATTCATTGTGCATTTGCAGTCTAAAGCAAATCTAAAACTATGCACAAATTTAGGGGGAGCTCTTGCTTATCACATACTTCTCAAAACGACGATGTTGTTAAATCTTATTATCATTTGTCGAAGCTTTGATCTATATGTTGTCATCAATTAGCAAAAAGGGGAGATTTAAAGTGCAACTATCCCTAGGTGGTTTTGGTAATTCATAACAACATATAGCTCATTGAGCTAATACTATTCCAAGACTATTATTTCAGGAAAGCTCAATGAATGGCATGGCATGGATGATGAAAGTGGATCCCTCAAAATACTAAGGACAAATGATTGGCTCAAGCTCAAAAGCTCAAGACTCTTCATTTTATATTTTAGTGATCCAAGATCACATTGAGTCTATAGGAAAAGCCAATACTATCAAGGAGGGATGAGGTGTTGCTTAATGAGCCTCTTGCTTCATGTGCTTAGTGATATGCTCCAAAACCCTCAACTACTTTCCCACATCCACAAATGACCTAAACTCAAAGTCAAAATCGGTCACACCGATTCTTCCTATCCGGTGCCATCGATTCCAAAAGTCATAGCCACTGCCACAAACCCTAAGCAAATCGGTCTTACCGATAGGGATCTCGGTCTCACCGAGATGGGATTGTAATCTCTCTGTTTCCCTTCGTAACATTTCGGTCTAACCGAAGTGAGCGATCGGTCCCACCGAGATTGCAATGTAAACTCTCTGTTTCCTTTTTGTAACATTTTAGTCTCACCGAAAAGAGCAAATCGGTCCCACCGAGTTTACCTGACCAACTCTCTGGAAAGCTTATTACCAAATCGGTCTCACCGAGTTTGTGTAATCGGTCTTACCGAGATTACGTTATGCCCTAACCCTAACCGAATCAGTCTCACCGAGATGCATGTCAGTCCCACCGAAAATCACTAACGGTCACTAGGTTTACTAAATCGGTCCGACCGAGTTTAACGATTCGGTCCCACCGAGTTTGGTAAATTGTGTGTAACGGTTAGATTTTGTGTGGAGGCTATATATAGCCCTCCACCTCCTCTTCATTCGTGGAGAGAGCCATCAGAACAAACCTACACTTCCAACTTACCATTTCTGAGAGAGCACCACCTACTCATGTGTTGAGACCAAGATATTCCATTCCTACCATATGAATCTTGATCTCTAGCCTTCCCCAAGTTGCTTTCCACTCAAATCTTCTTTCCACCAGATCCAAAACCTATGAGAGAGAGTTGAGTGTTGGGGAGACTATCATTTGAAGCACAAGAGCAAGGAGTTCATCATCAACGCACCATTTGTTACTTCTTGGAGAGTGGTGTCTCCTAGATTGGCTAGGTGTCACTTGGGAGCCTCCGACAAGATTGTGGAGTTGAACCAAGGAGTTTGTAAGGGCAAGGAGATCGTGTAATTCATGAATATCTTCCGCTAGTGAGGCAAGTCCTTCGTGGGCGACGGCCATGGTGGGATAGACAAGGTTGCTTCTTCGTGGACCCTTCGTGGGTGGAGCCCTCCGTGGACTCGCGCAGCCGTTACCCTTCGTGGGTTGAAGTCTCCATCAACGTGGACGTACGATAGCACCACCTATCGGAACCACGCCAAAAACATCCGTGTCTCCAATTGCGTTTGAATCCTCCAAACCCTTCCCTTTACTTTCTTGTAAGTTGCATGCTTTAATTTCCGCTGCCTATATACTCTTTGCATGCTTGCTTGAATTGTGTGATGATTGCTTGACTTGTCCTAAAGTAGCTAAAATCTGCCAAACTCTAAAATTGGGAAAAGGTTAAGTTTTTATTGGTCAAGTAGTCTAATCACCCCCCTCTAGACTTACTTCAAGGTCCTACATCCATCTCTCCTGTACCCGAACAGAGAGAGAGGAAAGGTTAGAGAAGAGATTGGGAGGGCGTCAGGGAGAGAGAAAGGAACAAAAGCAGAGCGGGGCACTCATATGCTCGTCGAGGATTCGCCGGAGCAGCGAGGCAAGGTCGGGGCCGGCCAGGAGGCGTCGTGGCTCCGGAGGAGGTCCAGCATGAGGAGGAGGTCGAGGACGGCTGGGGGTGACGGCCTGAACCTGCTGCTGGTGACGCTCGTGGTCGATCTGGGTGAGGTAGCGGTGAGGTTCGACGAGGCCGGCGCCGATCCAGCGTAGAGGTGGCCGGAGGCGGTCAACAAGGAGCACAGGATCGAGCAGGCGGTCTCATTCATGGCGTCTCCTATTCCTGTGAATAAGAGAAGGAGAGAGCTGAGAGAGGGAACATGGAGAGGGAAAGGAAGGAGAGGGAGGCGACGGGGAGCTGCAGCATGACCTGGTGCTCTGGTCGGCGAGGTCGAGGGAGGCAGAGACGACGGGGAGGGGGAGGTGCTGTTGTGGTGGATCGAGAAGGTGGAGGCAGGGGAGTGCGCTAGTTGGATCTGTGGGGAAAACTAGGAGAAGGTGGTTGGCGGCTGGATCAGGAGAGATCCTGAGGAAGAAGGAGGTTTGTCGGGTGGCTCGAATGGATCGGGCAAGATCCCGAGGATGGAGGAGGCAGTGGCCGACGGCGGCGGGGAGGATTTGATGGATGGGACGCCTAGGTCTACGGTTAGGTTGGTTATATAGGTAGGTTGGTTAGCTTAGGGCAAAACGGACCCTCCGATTAGAATTGAACGGTCGAAAATAAATAGGTTAGGGAGTCCAATAACGAAAACGGAGATGTTTTATAGATGTTTGGGGATGATCCGGACCCAACGGCGATGACTATCCAGGTCGGGTTCGGTGGAGTTTCGGACACGCGCGCGAGGGGGCTGCGAGCTGGCAAGAGAGGTTAGGTGGTCGGACAAGAGGGAAACGAAAATACGATTGGTCTCGGGATGGTCAACAAAAGCAAGGGGGGACGCGACAACTACGAGCGGATGCAAGTTAAAAAAAAGAATGATGGCAATGAGTGCCGATGCAATGCAAATGATGCGATGATGAAATGCATGACATGAATAAAATGCAAAACAAAAGACAAAAACCCAACCACGACGGAAATATCATATCGCATCTCCGGAAAAGGCAAGAGTTGGAGTTACGAATACGGAAAGTTGTATCCGGGGCGTTACAACACCAATTTATTCACTTTCAAAGTCTTCAGGAGAACCAAAGTCTTCAGCCGAAGACATTGATTTTTAGGGTTCGACTTTCACTGTAAATATCAAACTCCTCATTGACTTATAGAACCTGTGTACACTCACAAACATATTAGTCCCTTAACCTATAAGTCTTCAATACACTAAATCACTAAGGGGCACTAGATGCACTTACAAAACTTTTTGCGCCTGACTTGCCTCCTTCATAAGCTTAGCATATCTTCTACTTCCTATAAGTTCCTCCTCTGGTATCTTTTTCTGTGCTATTATGTTGTCTAGGCACTTCATCAACTCGTCAAACAAGAAGGGATCATTTCCT
Organism: Aegilops speltoides; assembly: GCA_021437245.1. Taxonomy (NCBI): domain Eukaryota; kingdom Viridiplantae; phylum Streptophyta; class Magnoliopsida; order Poales; family Poaceae; genus Aegilops; species Aegilops speltoides. Next base: position 92,644,930 of record CM038146.1, on the reverse strand, counting down.
GCAACATGTGCAGCCTCTGCAGTTTTTATGCTTATTTGACTATACTGGTCTCTCTCTAATGGCCCTGACCAACCCCATCCAAACATATCACTCCTCCACTGCACAGGCAACCCATCTCTCGCATTTTTTGACAACCGATGAAGGACACAACACTTTGGTATTTCAGTTATGCTCAGATGATGGAGAACAAAAAGAATGTGTTTGCATGGCAACCCTTTCCGAACCATCCTAAGACAACTGCATGTTATAGTTTCTTCTGAGTTACCTGGTTCATAAACAACATTAAACTTGTGGTTATCCTTCCATGTCACCATAAATGTCTCAGCTCAATTCCCACGAGCATCTCAAATATCTCCAGCTGGCCCATCTTTTGCAAATCATCTTGCAGGATGTAGAAATTAGCAGGTGTGAATACTTTGGCGGCATGCTCCTCAAGGGCCTTATATTCAGTAACTGACAGTGGTTCTTTCTGGTGTGCCTCGCAGTCATCGTACGCCTCGTTCTCACGCAGGCAAACTATACAGTTCTCATACTGCACTACCAAATCAACTATTGTCATACCATAGTCCAGGTGAAGGTGAAGGCAGGAGTTGAGGCTTTAGCTCCTCTGGTTACTTCGCATACCAAGAAAAAACCATCGGAAATATATGAAGCTGCCCAAAGTCTCCTCTTCCTGTACATCCTGTCAAGCCACTCTTGAGTTCTATTCGTCTTCCACTTATCATAGAAAGCGGTCCATCTCTGCTCAAAGTTCGCTTGAGAGGTGGCATAGTATAGGAGCGATCTGAACTCATCCAGTGACTTGTAATGCGGGTGTCTCTGCATATTTTTCTCGATATGCCAGGAGCAAAGACGATGGAACACATCTAAAAGGACAGTCTGAATAGCCCGGATCATTGCAGCGTCACCGTATGTGATTATTGACTTTGGCTTCACCTAACAGTTTGCCTTCATAAATGTCTGCAGCAACCACACGTATGTCCCTTTCGTCTCGTCAGCAATGATGGCACAGCCAAACACTATGGTGCAACGGTGGTTGTTAACTCCAACAAAGGGGACGAACGGCATACCATACCTGATCATCTTATACGTGCTATCAAACACGACCGCATCTCCGTAGTCCTGATAGTCCCTCCACGACTATGCATCACACCAGAACATACTCTTCAGTCGCCCTTCCTTTTCAAGCACATGCTCAAAAAAAACTCAGGGTCCTTCTCTTTCCTGCTCCTCATAATGCCAACTATCGTCTCAACGTCACCCTTTGCAATGAGCTTCATTTTTTATCTGCAACAAAGATTGTAAACGTCCCTCCTGATAAGCCCACACTTATCGTACGAACCATACCTGCTCATGAAGTTGTCCATTATTATATTCTTTCTTATCCCGACTGCTTCCAACGCCAATATCTCTGCCCTCTTGCCTTCTCTAATCCGTCTGTGTAACCACAGAAAACAAACCTCGTCGGGCCTAGCCATCGTGTGGTTGTGATCATCCATGAATGACACGACGAACCAAACGCCACGTTCTCCGTCTAGCTTCACCACCATATGTGCACCACAGTCGCAACGAGTCTCTGGTCTAAGCCTGCGCTTGCGACCCTCCATGGTTATAAACTTGCCCTGCCTTCTCCCTGCCCTGGAGCAAAGAAACCGCCGGTACCGTATCATTCCTGAAGCACCTCGTTTGACCTTCTGTTTCCTGATGCTGAACTTGTTCTCTTTGGCGTGATTGTTGTAGAATATGTATGCATCCCCTTGCGACCGAAAGGTCATAGCCATCACCTTCCAATGTGTCTCCAGCATGTGTTGCTGCCCTCGAGCCTCCTCAATGTCGATCTCCCCCTCATCGTGATCACCGCTAAGACCATCTGAAAAAATTCATATGAAAATATATATGTCAATTACTATCATTTAGTTCATACTATTCATCGATGTACAACATCTATCAACGAACCTGGCTCAAGTTATCTGCGAATGATTCCTGTAAACTAATTTGCACATTGTCAACATCCACATCTTCCTGCAAATTTGTATATATAGATAAATAGTTAGCCATGCCATACGTTGTCGATTCAAAGATGAAATCAAAATATACGTCACTTACGTTTTCACTATTTGCGCCATGTTCATTATTATCAAAATCCTCCGGAGGCAAGATATCATATGACGAAATGCAATCGTTATCGCTGTTGTCATCATCTTTGTTAAAAATATCGTTATCATTTCAAGTCGCCTTATTAGTACCATTTTCATCCCCTGTGAATGCGGTTTGTTCGTCCATGGCAACACGCCTAACTCACGAAACTGCACAACATTGTGAATTTGTCATCTGTTAAGTTTGTACAGTGGATCATGCCCAAGTGCAACACTAACTGTCTACAACATGCGGTCGTCCAGGGAGGCAGCACTACGACGACATGTTTACATGAACCCTAAACCCTAGATCACTATATGAACTCATCACTTCTATCATCTAGCATGCTAGGTTTAGATGACGAGATTAGATGGCAAACCTTGGGCCGTGGTGTAGGCTTTGCCGGTTGAAAGGATCGAGATGGACCTAGAGGGAGGGTGAATAGGTACAATTAGAAATTTTAATTATTACTTAGCAATTTTAGGCAATAATGCAGAATATGAAGGTGAGCCTAACAATTGCAAGTGTAGTACTAAGTGCTAAGCAAGATAAACAAGTGGCACAAATATATGAGAAGCAAGCACAATATGATAAATGTAGGTGCAAGAGACAAGTAACCACAAGTAGGGAGTTAGGGTTAGGAATAACCGCAACTCCGAGACACGAGGATGTATGCCGATGTTCACTTCCTTGGAGGGAAGCTACGTCACCGTTTAGAGAGGTGGATGTCACCACGAAGGCACACCAATGCCACGAAGGCTCACCCTATTTTCTCTTTGAGACAACACCACGAAGGCATTTCTCAACCACTAGTGGTAGACCTTGTGGTGGTCTCCAAACCCTCACAAACTTTCCGGGGGTAATCACAATGGTTGATTCCTCACCGAATGACTCCTACCGCCTTAGGAGTCTCCAAGCTCCAAGAGTGACAAGATCCAAGGGGAAAGACTCAAGACTTGCTCAAACCACGATCTGCTTTGGTCACAAGAAGGAGAGGGAGAAGATATTTCTTTTGATTGGAACAACTCTTCGAAACTCTCAAGAATCAAGCCGGGATCTAGGATTTAGTGTATGAGCAAGAGAGGGGGAGCACTGGTGTTCTTGAGGCGTGTTTGTGTGAAGTGTTCAACCTTATCTCGAAGAGGTAAGTGACTATTTATACCATGTCCAAAATTGAGCCGTTTGGACAGAAGTTGACCAGCCCGGATGATCTGGGACACCACCCGAATGATCTGGACATTGTCCGGATTAATCTGGCTGAAGGCCCGGATGCAGATGGGAGCAGCAGAGCTGCGAGCAGCCCGGACAGACCGGAGGCCACCCCGGACGATCCGGACATATCCCGGATGATCCGGATGCCTGGCCGGACGATCCGGCTACAACTATCTGGGTTCTGTGAAAAACAGGGCAGGATTTCCCGGATGATCTGGAACAGGATTCGGATGATCCGGGGCAAAGCCCGGATGATCCGGAAGAATGTCCGGAAGATCCGGCTTCAGCCACACCATTCTGTGATGAAAACCGCCAATTATCCGGATGATCCGAAGCAAGGTCCGGCTGATCCGGGTGAAGCCCGGATGATCTGGGGAGCCGTCCAGATGATCCGACTAGGAGAAGTGGTAGGTTTTGGCTAAGGGGTTTTGCTAGGGATTTTGGTCTTTTGTGAAAAATTATTTGTGAGACAAAATGTGAGCAAGTCTTGAACCTACACCTCGGATCCCCTCTTAATAGTGCGGGATTCCTATTACTCAAGAAATATAAAAGAGCACAATACTTCATATTTGTTTGCTCGTTTCCTCATTGATAATTTGCTTGAGTAAAATCTCATATGATGTGACCATGATGCTCATTAGAAAAAACCAGAGGACTGACAGTCTATGTATATACTTAGCAAACAAGGTTAGTCCCCTATATGTAGATTTGTCATCAATATCAAAAATATTATTTAAGACCAAGATTGCACTTTCAATCTCCCCCTTTTTTGGTAGTTGATGACAAACTACATATAGCACTCAACAAGTGAAATGTGATGCGAATAATTCTAGGAGAGTAGTTCGGTATGTGTTTTAGGAAGAGCTCCCCCTTAATGTATGCATAGGGATGTGTTTTAAGGAGAGCTCCCCCTTAATGTATGCATGGAATAAAGTGATAAAAATGCAAAATCATGCACATATGGAGTGGATGCCCTCATTCGGAATATAGTGTTGTAACAGTAGTGTAGACATACACCATTAAAATCAACATAGGCAATGATAAGCAACGAATGAAGACAGCATACTTAAGCACTTGCATGGTGACATAGACTCATAACTCATAAACTCGTACAAGGTCTCATAACACATGACCAAAGTACCATTACAATAATCATAACACATGACCAAAGTACCATAGTACCATTACAATAATAATAATGAGTCCACTTAACTAGAGCTCTAAGCATACCAGACACACACTCATACTCCTCCTAAGAATTACATCTCCCCCTTGACAGCAAGTACCGAAAAAGGGGAAGACGGTCGAGAAAGTAGGAGGATCACATAGCATCCTCATCATCATCATCACCATCACTCAGATCAGCAGGTGTAAGGAAGAACTCGGGAAAATCAGTGGCAGAAGGAAAGTCAACCTCCGGAAGAGGAAGTCGATCAGGAATAGGCTCATCAGGCTCGACAGGACTGCCAGGACGCGCACGAAGGCGAGCCCTAAGAGCATTTGCCTCAGAGATGCGGCGAACCTCCTCGGTAGCAATGTGAGTAGCGGTGTAGCGACAGGTGTCAAATGTGGCTTTATGGGACTTCCCAATAAAGCGACCAAGGCGGTCAAACGGCTTGATGAAAGGTTTGGTGTGACAAGAGCTCTCACCACACGAAGGAGCAGGAGCCTTGACCCTAGAAGTGTCATCACGCGGAGTCCGCATGGAGTGAATCTTGGTCTTGTTGATGGGGCAAGTGAAGACAGAGTCAATGACAGTCTGAATGAAGGGAGCATGTGGAAGAGTATGAACCTTTAGACAACTAGCCATGTGAATCTCACGCCAAAGGAAATCTGCCATGTCAATGGGACGAGTTGGATTCTTCCGTGAGTAGTACATCAAATCAATGTTGTAGGCCCGAACCATCCCACGATCCCTTTTATTGGGAGCAATGGAGTTTAGGATACACTGGAAAAGCCACCGGTATTTGAGACGGAAGATACTGATATCATTAAGCTCCTTGCTTTGCTGCACTGTGGATAGCTGAGTGGTGAGCATGGTGAGAGAACTACAAGCACTGATGGGCATAGCCTCAAACTTGGGATTCACCTCATGGATCCGAAAAAGAGCGGCCTCAGATCCAGGCATGCCCAAGGCAGCAGCAAACTCCTCAAAAGAGACAGTGAACTGAGAATGGTGAGTCGTCCAAGTGATAGAATGATTCGGATGGAAGAAACACTTGAAAGAGAATTGCCGAATGGCAGCCTCATTCCAATCATAGTGGAGAGTCATAGCACGATGCAGCCCCATGCCCTCAATCTTCTCTAACACACCATCGAACTTGGTTGGATTTTTCTCAATGTAATCCAAGTTCACATAATGCTGAGGAGAGAACCCTAGATGAGCAATGACGGATTGATAGATGTCCTGTTGAACCAAGGTGCGAAACCGAGGATCGGTTGCATTGGCCGGGGCGGCAAATTGGTTGACATCACCCCTTAAAGCAGCATACTCATAGGGGTCCATTGACTGATAGCTGATAGTACGATGGCCACGGTTGGTGGGGTTGGCCATGGACAAGATGAGACCAGTAGGTGCGGCAGACTGCGAGCTTGAGGCAGAAACCACTTTCTTCTTCTTGGCTTTGGTCGTGGGGTGAACCGGCACGAGCTCTTCCTCATGGAGTTCGTCCTCATAGTCAGGGTTGTCCTGCCCGGCATAGGACGGACGAGCACGACCTCGCTGTCTTGAGTGGACGAGCAGCTTCCTCAGAGTCCGTTGATGCTTGGCGAAGTGGTTCTGTGCACACGCATTGGAACGAAAAAGGGGCCAACTAGATGAGTAATTGACCCTAGATGAGTAATAGGGGAAAAAGAGGAGAGAAGCAGATGAGATACCACGAGAGGGACCCGAGGATGTCGACTTGAAGCTCTGGCCAGTACCATCACGGCCGACCACCATGGCGTAGTTGGGGACAGAGGCCGAGATTGGAGAGGATCCAATCGGCCCCGGGGAAACGGCGCGAGGAGGGAGTAGATCGAGGCGACGGCAGCCCGTGAGGGCGAGATCCGCACAGTTGGCCGTACGGATTGGTGGGGCGGCCCGACAAGCAGCCGCCGGCTGTGGGGGCGAGAGGATGGGGTCGAGGGGAAAAACAGGGGAATAACCCCCTGTGCCCACACGGCCCGATATGTTACTGGGCAGGGCAAAGACCCACCCGGATGTCCGGGCCCTGGATGATCCGGACAGGTCCAGATGTCCGGGTATGAGCCCGGATATCCGGGCAGACATGGGAGCACAGCCTGGACGTTCGGATGGAAATCCGGATGATCCGGCCAGCCAGAATGCTGAGAGCTAGTTCTGATGTTGTGAAGAGTGATGAGGTGATGACGTTATATGTATATTTTTATAGAGAGAGATATATATAAGTAGCTTTAGTCACAACAATATCTCAAACCCATATAAACAACTAAAAAGAGTTGTAGGCTAAGTGACCATGTGAGTATACATAACTTGGGAGAGCAAAAATTTGAACTTTTGGACCCATGATTATTACTCCATCATTTTAAAGTACTATGAACACAAATTAAATGTCATAGTGACTTTGAGAGTGTTGGTTCTATTTATGCATTATGTAGGGTGAGAGTACTCATGAATTGAGTGTCTCCCCCTAAGAATATGCCTACATCAAGACAAAACATTATGAAAATGCATGCATGGGTACTAGATTTCACATAATGTTGTAAAGCTCCAAGATACCAAGTTCACGCCTAAGTCAACAAAACCTTGCTTCATCCAATGGTTTGGTGAAAATATCTGCAAGTTGCAAATCTGTACCAACATGATCGATGTGAATATCACCCTTTTCCACATGATCTCTCAAGAAGTGATACCTAATATCAATGTGCTTGGTGCGGAGATGATCCTTGGGGTTCTCAGCAATATTGTCACACCCAATATGCGACCCTATCCTAAAGGAACTCGAATGTCCCACCAAGGATAGAAGCGCATATTGGAGACGCTTTTGCAAGGTGGATATCATTACATCGTACCATTACATAATAGTTGGGGATACATACAAGAGGCATACAATGCCACACGAATACAACAACATCATACATAAGAGCATCATCCGACTACGGATGAAACACAAACAGAAACTCAAACGACATCCACCCTGCTAGCCCAGGCTGCCGACCTGGAACCTATCCCCTAATCGAAGAAGAAGCAGAAGAAGAACTCCAAAACAAGCAAACATCACTCTCGCATCATGATCATCGCATAACCTACACGTGCAACTGTTGTTGTAGTAATCTGTGAGCCACAAGGGATCAACAATCCCATTACCATGGTATCAAGACTAGCAAAGCTTAATGGGTAAGGAAAGGATAAGTGGTGAGGTTACAGCAGTGACAAAGCATATATGGTGGCTAAGATACGCAAATAAGAGCAAGAAGAGAAGAAAATGGAACGGTTGAGAAGCTAGAAGTGATCAAGAAGTGATCCTGAAACTACTTACGTTCATACATAACCCAAACCGTGTTCACTTCCCGAACTCCGCCGAAAAGAGACCATCATGGCTACACACGCGGTTGATGCGTTTTACTTAAGTCAAGTGTCAAGTTCTCTACATTAACAAATTCCCATCTGCCACATAACCGCGGGCACGGCTCTCGAAAGTTTATACCCTGCAGGGGTGTCCCAACTTAGCCCATCACAAGCTCTCATGGTCAACGAAGGATATTCCTTCTCCCAGGAAGACCCGGTCAGTCTCGGAATCCCGGTTACAAGACATTTCGACAATGGTAAAACAGGACCAGCAAAGCCGCCCGAATGTGCCGACAAATCCCAATAGGAGCTGCACATATCTCGTTCTCATGGCACATCGGATTGTCCAAGCTTCCGGTAGACCAGCCCAGAGTTGCCCCCGGTGGCCACCGGCGACTGACAGGTTGGACCAACACTCACGACGAGCACTGGCCCCGGGGGGGGGGGTAAAATAAGATGACCCTCGAGCTCCAGAAACCCAAGGGAAAAAGGCTTAGGTGAGGCAAATGTAAAACCAAGGTTGTGCCTTGCTGGAGGAGTTTTATTCAAAGCAAACTGTCAAGGGGGTCCCATAATCACCCAACCGCGTAAGGAATGCAAAATCAAGGAACATAACACCGGTATGACGGAAACTAGGGCGGCAAGAGTGGAACAAAACACCAGGCATAAGGCCGAGCCTTCCACCCTTTACCAAGTATATAGGTGCATTAATTAAATAAGAGATATTGTGATATCCCAACATAATCCTGTCCATCAAGGAGCAATCTTCAACTTCACCTGCAACTAACAACGCTATAAGAGGGGCTGAGCAAAAGCGGTAACATAGCCAAGCAATGGTTTGCTAGGAAGGTTGTAAATGGTTAGAGGCTGACATGGCAATTTGGGAGGTTTGATGAACAAGTGATAGGTAGCACAGCATAGCGATAGAACGAAGCAACTAGCATAGCAATGATAGTAGTGAGATCCAGAGTAACGGTCATCTTGCCTGAAATCCCGCTAGGAAGAAGAACGAGTCCATGAAGAAGATGAACGGGCAAAGACGAACCAAGCGTATTCGAACGAATCCTCACGATCGCAACGAAACAGGAACTATCGAGGAGAAGCACAACCGGAAAGAAGCAAGCACCACGGTAAACACACAACACATAAACATGACATGATGCACAACCAAGCCTGATGCATGACAAAGGCTATATGATGCTACTCATTGCAAGAGATGAAGCATAAAAGAATAACACATCAAGGCAAGTTTAAATGAGGCCGGAAACAACATATAATAAATCCGGTAAGTCCTCATCTGCAAATTTCGAAATAGGTCCAGATCTGAATAAATCTTATGTTCAAGTTGTCAAACACAAGTTAAAATGCATCAAGATGATCTACATGAAATTCTAGTCAAGTTACATATAAAGTTCATTTAGTTCGAAGCTACGGCCTAGAAGATATGAGCAAAACAAGTTAAACATGGCATTGATGCAAAATACATACAAACATCAAGCAAACACACTCAAAACATGGATGCAACAAGATAATATGAAACCTCATGCAAAACTAAGCAAGTTTCATATAGAGCACACTCCAAACGGAGCAACGGTGCAACACATACACATGAAACAAGTTAAAAGGACAAGTTGTCCGAAACAGCAACTTGGCATCTAGCAAGCATCAAAACAATATGCTACAGCACCTCAACATGAAAACAAAAGGCATGGACATGATTTACAGGTAAAGCATGACAAAACATGAACACTGAGCTATCTCCAGAAATCACTAGAACATGCTCAAAAGGACATGGCAAGATTGCAAATAATAACAGTTTCACAGACTTGGCAGAAATCACTGGACATGGCAGAAATAACATCTGGTTGCAATGTTTAGAGCTATCAAATAACCTGCTACAGAAACTTATCATGGCAAACGAAGGCATTGCATGCTAATACTAAAGACAAATAACAAAACTCCCTTACTGAACTTATTCCAAAGATCAAAAGAAAACATGGTATCATCCATGCAAACATGGCAAATGATATGACAGATTCAGACCTAGTAAAAATAACAGTACATGGCAGAAACAACGATAAGTAGGCAAGTTTGTGAGCTTGTAAAACTCACCACAGAGAAATAAATGGCATCACAATGTACCCAACAGTAAGAAGACACATTCATGGAGCTAAACATGGCAATATCATAGTCATAGGTTGCATGGATCACTAGCAAAACACATGGCAAAACTGAACTTCATGTTAACAGGCTCACAGTAACATCATTTAGCAACTTTGGAGCATGATAACGACAAGCTACAGCAGGCTATAAATGCAATCAAGGGCATGGACGGATAGATCATGCCATGTATAACAAAACATCTTTAGTGAATATCTCCATATTATGCATAGAATGACTTGTAGTAGCAGGTTTACATAGCATCAAGATATAATAGATTCAGCCTATCAAAACAGTAACAGCAAGTACCCTACTTCACGAGCTTGATGCACTCACTACAAGACTCAAAAAATACATGGATTGCACCACTGTAAATATGGCATGAATATGCTCCTAAAACATGTAGACATCATGCTCAAAGGATGCACACACAAAATGCAACGAAAAGGACAAAACAGCAAGTTATAACAGTCTCAGCAGGTTAACATCATATACCACTCTTGCAACGATAATTAGGGCATCAATATGGACTCAAAAAAGCATGGCACAATGAAACAAAATGAAGATCATCTCACAGTGAACATTTTGATATATTATGCATGCAAAACGGATCTACGGTCAGAGACTTATGGCATGTTGAATAGGGCACTAGAATGCAAGAATTAAGGGACAGCAGATTTTACCCCGCGAAAAAAAACTGGAAGGTCGGGGTTGGCTCCTTCTCTCCTACAGAACCACTCCGGCGGAAGTCAACGGTGATGGTGGGGCAACGTGGGACTCCGGCGAGGGTCAGGGAGGCCGTGACTGGGTAGATCGGGTGCGGGGCAACCCATTCCCGGTGATGAGGCGGCTTGGGGCGGCGTGAGCGCGAAGATCGGGGCAGCCATGGATGCTTCTGTGAAGGTGAGAGAGATAAAGATGCGTGAGGGAGCGAGAGAATGAGAGAGAGAGAGAGAGAGCAGACGGGAGGAGAGATGGTCGGTGGGGCTGGCCTGGACGGTCACCGGCGGGAGGGACTCCGGCGGTCGCCGGCCGGGGCGACGGGAGACGAGCAGCGGGAGGCTCTGGATCGGGCTCCTCCCAATCTGGAGCTCGGAGACAGTGGGCACGGAGGCGCGGGGCACGGAGGCGAGGAGCAGCTGGGCGGCGTGGGCTCCCTCGGGCCCGGCGCGGCCCGGGGCGGGCCCGATCTGGGCTCCACGGGCCCTGCGGTGGAGGGAGGAGACAGAGGGCCGGCGAGACGACGTGGTGGCGCGGGATTGGTCCGGTCACTGTGGTGGACGCGTCCGGTGGGGGTGTGGACATGTCCGGCGGCAGGAGGAGGAAGAAGTTAGGGTTAGGGTAGGGTTTGATTCGAAATTTCGGGGGAGAGGGCTAATTTATAGGTAGAGGGAGCTAGGAGGGTCCAAATGGGGTGCGGTTTTCACCCACATGATCGTGATCGAACGGCGGAGAGCATGGATGGGAGTTAGATGGGCTAGATGGGTTGTGTGAAGAGGTGTTGGGCTGCAAAGAGAAGGGGGGTTCGGTTAGCTCGGTTAACCGTTGGGGCATCAAACAACCTCCAAATGGAACGAAATTTGACGGGCGGTCTACCGGTGATATGCCAAGACCACTCGGCAAATCTAGACCCATTCCGAGAGTGTTTTTCTCCCGCTCACGAAACAAGGTCTGAGAGGTGCGACGGGTGCGTGCGAGTGTGTCTGTGCTCAGAACGAACAACGGAGAGAACCGACAGAACCCGAACGGATGCAAGTTTTTGAAAAGCATGCAGATGAAATGCAGATGATGACATGGCAAATTGCAACACGCAAGCCAAGGATAGAAGCGCGTATTGGGCATGACAAGTATTGATGGCACTTTCATTATCACATAGGAGAGGCACATGTCTATAAGTGATACCATAATCCTTCAAGGTTTGTCTCATCCATAATAATTGAGTTGCACAACTGCCGGCTGCAATGTATTCAGCTTCTGCGGTAGAGAGGGTAATACAATTTTGTTTCTTCGAGGACCAACTTACCAAGGAACGACCAAGAAATTGACATGCACCGGAGGTGGACTTACAATCCACTTTGTCTCCAACCCAATCTGCATTTGTGTACCCAATGAGATCAAACTTAGCATCCTTGGGGTACCATAGACCCAACTTTGGGGTGAGGACAAGGTATCTAAGAATATGCTTAACCGCCTTATGATGAATTTCCCTAGGGGAAGCTTGAAATCTAGCACACATGCATACACTAAACATGATGTCTGGTCTAGAAGCACAAAGATAAAGCAATGAACCAATCATAGAGCGGTATTTAGATGGGTCGAAAGGGATACCGTTGGTGCCTTCAGTGAGTACAATTTTGGTTGGCATGGGTGTCTTACATGGACTAGCATCAGTCATACCGAACTTCTCTAGGATATCCTTGAGGTATTTTGCTTGAGACAAGAAAATTCCTTCTTGAAATTTTTGAATTTGAAATCCAAGAAAGAACTTCAAATCCTTATTGAGTGACATTTCAAAATTCTTGGTCATGGAGTCCGCAAACTTCTTGCACAAATGAATGTTAGGAGAACCAAAAATTATATCATCTACATAGATTTGGGATAAGATCAAATCACCCATGTCCCTCTTAGTAAAAAGAGTGGGATCGATCACCCCTCTCACAAAGCCATCATCGAGTAAAAACTTCTTAAGATGATCATACCAAGCACGAGGTGCTTGTTTGAGGCCATACAGAGCCTTATGAAGTTTATACACATAGTCTTTGTGATCGGGATCAATGAACCCAGGTGGTTGTGACACATATACTTCTTCTTGTAGAGGACCGTTAAGGAAAGCACTCTTTACATCCATTTGATGTAGTGTAAATCCATTGAAAGCGGCATAAGCAAGTAAGATGTGAATGGATTCAAGACGAGCAACGGGGTCAAAGGTCTCACCAAAGTCCAAACCTTCAACTTGTGAGTACCCTTGTGCCACTAACCTTGCCTTGTTGCAGATGATTATACCATTCTCATCTTGCTTGTTCTTGAAAATCCATTTTGTTCCAATGACATTGTGTTCCGTAGTTGGCCTCTTGACTAATGACCACACTTGGTTGCATTCAAAACTGTTCAACTCTTCTTGCATAGCAACGAGCCAATCATTGTCCATCAATGCATCTTGTACCTTGATAGGTTCAACACTAGACACAAACGAGAAGTGAGCACAAAAGTTAGTCAACTGTTTACGAGTGACTCTACTTTCCTATATGCCGGTGAGAATTTTGTCAACATCAACACGACCGGCCACTCAAGGCATGATGGAGGATAGAGTTTCTCGAGGTTCAACTTCATGTCCATCATCCATGTCCTCAACATATGGATCATTAATGTGTGGAGGAAGATCTTCTTGTTCATATTGCATTTTTTGAGGTTCATCATCAATGATTGGACTTTCTTGTTCTTGCCCTTGATGATGATCTTGTTCTTGAAGATTATCATGAAGAGGAACTTGATCATCTTCTTCTACTTGGGCTAAGGGCATCGGTTGAGCAATAGGAACTTGTAATGGTATGGGTGTTGAAGTAGTTTGATGATGTGTGAAGCTTCCATCTTCTTCTTCATCATCATGAGGTTCTTGTTCCATAGGAAGAAGTGCACCAACACCCATGGTCAAAATATCTTGAGAAGAATCTTCTTCACCTGCATCACTTAGATCAACTTGCTCCCCACGGGAGCCATTAAATTCATCAAACACCACGTCACAAGTTTCTACAACACATCCATTGGATTTGTTGTAGACTCTATCGGCGTGAGAGTTTGATCCATAGCCAACAAATATGCCCTCAATTGTTTTGGATTGAAATTTTCCTAACCGTTCTCTTTTGTTGAGGATGAAACATTTGCATCCAAATACACGAAAGTACTTGAAATTTGGCTTGTTCCCAGTTAGAAGCTCATATGGAGTCTTTTCCAATATAGTGCGGAGGAAGAGCCGGTTCGATGCATGGCATGCAGTGTTGACAGCTTCGGCCCAAAAACTATGTGGTGACTTGTATTCATCCAACATGGACCTTGCCATCTCTACAAGTGTACAGTTCTTCCTTTCGGCTACACCATTTTGCTGAGGAGTGTATGGAGCTGAATATTGATGCTCAATCCCTTCATCACAAAGGAATTCTTCCAAGGTATAGTTCTTGAACTCAGAGCCATTATCACTTCTTATTGCCAAGATTTCTTTGTCAAATTTGCGTTGTGCTTGCTTGGCAAAATCAATTAAGGTGATCTTCGTCTCGTCCTTGGAATTGAGGGAAAACACCCATGTATATCTTGAGTAATCATCAACAATGACAAGTCCATACTTTTTACCACCAAGACTATCCCATGAAGGAGGCCCAAAAAGATCCACATGAAGGAGCTCCAGGGGCCTTGAAGTAGACACAATGTTCTTGGGTGGGTGCTTTGATTGATGTTCCTTCCCGGCTATGCATGCACTACACACACGGTCTTTCTCAAAAGAGACATTGGTTAGTCCAAGGATGTGATTCCCCTTTAATAGATCTTGAAGATTTCTCATGCCGACATGGGCTAGCCGGCGATGCCATAGCCACCCCTTGTCGGCCTTGGCCATTAGACAAGTTGCATGGAATGTGCTCTCTTTCGATAAATCAACCGTGTAAAGGTTGCCATCCAACTCTCCAACAAAGGCCACTTCAAGAGTATCTCTCTTAAAGACTGTCACATCCGTTATTCCAAAGAGTGTATCATAACCAACAGAAGCCAATTGGCGAACAGAAAGCAAATGGTATTTAAGGGATTGGACAAGCATGACATTTGCAAGAGACATGTCATTTGTGATAGCCACCTTGCCCAACCCGAGTACCTGTCCTTTTGAACCTCCACCAAACATTAATGCTCATGAATGGTTGAATAGCTTCCATGAAATTGTAGAGCAATTTGCTATCTCCGGTCATATGATTGGTACATCCACTATCAATCACCCATTTTACTCCACCGGAGAAGGCAACCTACACACAATTATGACTTGGTTACAGGCACCCATTTTGCAATGGGACCTCTCAAGTTAGTCACAAGGGTCTTAGGGACTCAAATAGCATAGAATCGGAATGCATTTCGAGGACCAACAAATTTTGCATAAACTTCTCCATCCTTAGTCTTACAAAGTACATAGGATGGAGGCATGAACTCTTTTGGCTTGTTGAGAGTGGGCATGCCCCTTGTGGCCTTCCCACTAACAACCTTACCTTTATCCTTGTGCCCTTCTCGTACAAATGTTTCTTTTAGAGGGGTTGTGCACTTTTGAGAGGATGTCTTCTTCTTGCTTGTGCTTGGGTCAAACCCTAGTCCCTCTTTGGCAAACACCTCATTGTGTTGGCTCAATACCTCATTAAGGTTCTTTTGCCCTTGAGCACATGTCATGAGACCTTTCTCGATTTGAGCCTTGAGGAAGCGATTTTCCTCAAGAATAGATGCTAGATCACCACTAGAGTTAGTCGTACAAGCATCAACATTGATAATAGGAGAAGAGTAAGCCTTGGCTAGAGTTTCAAGATAAGTAAGTTTGAGCGTCTCAAAACTCTTTGTGAGAAGGGTGAGCTCTTCTTCCTTGGTCTTGAGGGACACGGATAGAAGCTCACAATCCTTAGAGAAAGAAGCATGAGACTTCAGAAGCTTACTTTTATCATTCATCAACTCTTCGCAAGAGTCAATAGCCTTTTTCAAGGAGGCAAGATCTTTAGTATGGAAATCAATTTTTGCACCTATTTTTAAGCATAGTTCATCATTTCGTGCTTCCTCATATTGGACTTCCCGCTCAAGGATTTCACATTTTTCCCTTTCCTTGGTGACGAGGGTTTCGAGTTCCTTAATGGTGATGGTGTGCTTACCCACCACCTCCATAAGCATACAAAACATAGTGAGCTTCTTTCATTTGATGGAGCACATGAACTTATTAAGTTTAGCAAGCATAGGATCATCTAGATCATCATCATCATAGCTATCCTCCGCATCAAGATACTCATCACTAGGAGTAGAAGGAGTGAAAAGAGGAGGATTTGATCGTGGGGTTACCTTGACCTTGTCAGGAGAGCTTTGGTCCTCTCCATCTTCTACCACGGCATTTGCCATTAGGCACTTGTGAGCGTTGCCCTTGTAGTCTTTCATGTAGTTGTAGGTGACCACATCACCACTCTTGTTCACTAACCTCAGAGTGTTTTGAGAGTCTTAAGCAACTCCGGCAACACCACTAACATCATCTGGATTGGATTCTTCTTGAGCAACCATTGCTTTCCCATCTCTCTTCTTGAGCTTGGAGTTCAAAGGATTTGGCAACTTCTTCTTGGGAAAGGTCTTGGGAAACCTTGGTTTATCCTCTCTCTTCTCATAAGGAGACTCGTTGGACAAGTGGTTGGTTTATTCACAGTTGTAGCATTTTCTTACTTTCTTCTTTTGAAATCTTCCCTTGAATTTTCCCACGCTAAACTTCTTGACAAAGAGAGCCATGTCTTCATATGAAGGGCCCTCATCGGATTCAATCTCATCACCATCTTCATCATCATCATCTTCTTCTTCCTCTTCACATACATGCTTGGACTTCAATGCAAGATTGATCTTTGATGATGGGGTACCATGCATGGCAAGATGTTTTGTGGCATTAGCCTTTGACTCTTCAAATAGTTGGAAGGTGGATATTATGTCATCTGTAGTCATTTCCTTGAAGGCATGGTGTTGTCTTATGTCCGACACCATTTGATGGTGATATGGGGCAAGAGCATGAAGCAACTTATCCACAAGGAATCGCTTAGTCATGTTGAATCCATCTTGTGTCTTGTCACACTCACACGACTCAATGTCGGCAGTGAGGGTCATGAGATGCTCAAGGAGTTGATTGGGGGTTTCACCTTTCTCCATACAAAAGTTTTGCAATTTCCCCTTGGCAATTTCATATTGAGCACTCCGGAGGGTAGAGGTGCCAGTCTTGGATCTTATAATACTTTCCCATAGTTCCTTGGCACTTGTGATGTGTATGAACGGTCTCCTTTGCTTGTCATCCATACCTCTCCTTATACACATGATTGCAGTGTCATTGAGATTCTTGTCATAGATTTCTCTTGGTGTAGGGTTCTTTGGATCAACCACATGATAACCATACTCCATGATCTCTAGCATCTCATCGTTTCCATGTCGACGATGATCCTGCATAGCAACTCTCCACAAGGCAAAATCGGAAGTGGCACTAAGTAAAGGAGGTTTGCCTTGAGGATTATATCTTGGTTTCTCAACCTGGGGTCTTTCATAAAGCCAAGGAACACTAGAGTGAACATTGCTAGGAGGTTGTTGACCAAGTGACGAAGCAGTCACAGTTGGCCTCGAGGTTGGACCACCCAAAAGTGGTGCAAGCACCGTGGACAACGTGGCTAATCTCATTCGGACCAAGGCCTCAAGAGAAGCATCATGCTCCTCCTTTTTCTTAGCAAGGGCCCATTCCAGATCTTCATAAGTAAAGGACTTGACTTCAGAAGAAGCCTCGCCGTTATCCTTCGGATCTACAACAAGGGGAGTCCCATCGGGGTTCATCTCGCTCTAGGGCGGTTAAGCCACAAGAATAGAGCACGAGGCTCTGATACCAATTGAAAGGATCGAGATGAACCTAGAGGGGGTGAATAGGTACAATTACAAATTTTAATTATTACTTAGCAATTTTAGGCAATAATGCGGAATATGAAGGTGAGTCTAACAATTGCAAGTGTAGTACTAAGTGCTAAGCAAGACAAATAAGTGGCACAAATATATGAGAAGCAAACACAATAGGATAAATGTAGGTGCAAGAGACAAGTAACCACAAGTAGGGAGTTAGGGTTAGGAATAACCGCAACTCCGAGAGACGAGGATGTATGCCGATGTTCACTTCCTTGGAGGGAAGCTACGTCACCGTTTAGAGAGGTGGATGTTACCATGAAGGCACACCAACGCCACGAAGGCTCACCCTATTCTCTCTTTGAGACAACACCACGAAGGCGTTTCTCAACCACTAGTGGTAGACCGTGGGGTGGTCTCCAAACCCTCACAAACTTTCCGGGGGTAATCACAATGGTTGATTCCTTACCGAATGACTCCTACCGCCTAGGAGTCACCAACCTCCAAGAGTGACAAGATCCAAGGGGAAAGATTCAAGACTTGCTCAAACGACGATTTGCTTTGGTCACAAGAAGGAGAGGGAGAGGATCTTTCTTTTGATTGGAACAACTCTACGAAACTCTCAAGAATCAAGCTGGGATCTAGGATTTAGTGTATGAGCAAGAGAGGGGGAGCACTGGTGTTCTTGAGGCGTGTTTGTGTGAACTGTTCAACCTTATCTCGAAGAGGTAAGGGACTATTTATACCATGTCCAGAATTGAGCCATTTGGACAGAAGTTGACCAGCCCGGATGATCTGGGACACCACCCGGATGATCTGGACATTGTCCGGATTAATCTGGCTGAAGGCACGGATGTAGATGGGAGCAGCAGAGCTGCGAGCATCCCGGACAGACCGGAGGCCACCCCGGACGATCCGGACATATCCTGGATGATCCGGATGCCTGGTCGGATGATCCGGCTATAACTATCTGGGTTCTGTGAAAAACAGGGCAGGATTTCCCGGATGATCCGGAACAGGATCCGGACGATCCGAGGCACAGCGCGGATGATCCCGAAGAATGTCCGGACGATCCAGCTTCAGCCACACCATTTTGTGATGAAAACCGCCAATTATCCGGATGATCCGGAGCAAGGTCCGGCTGATCCGGGTGAAGCCCGGATGATCTGGGGAGCCGTCTGAATTATCCGGCTAGGAGAAGTGGTAGGTTTTGGATAAGGGGTTTTGCTAGGGATTTTGGTCTTTTGTGAAAAATTGTTTGTGAGACAAAATGTGAGCAAGTCTTGAACCTACACCTCGGATCCCCTCTTAATAGTGCGGGATTCCTATTACTCAAGAAATATAAAAGAGCACAATACTTCATCTTTGTTTGCTCCTTTCCTCATTCGTAATTTGCTTGAGTAAAATCTCATATGATGTGATCATGATGCTCATTAAAAAAACCAGAGGACTGACAATCTGTGTATATACTTAGAAAACAAGGTTAGTCCCCTATATGTAGATTTGTCATCAATATCAAAAATATTCTTTAAGAGCAAGATTGCACTTTCACCGGTGTAAGACGACGGGCCTTCAGGCAGGGGTCTAGTCAGCGGCGACGTGCAAGACGAGGGTGAGATGCAAGACGGCGCGGATGTGCAAGACGAGGGCTGCGGTGCAGAAATCGCCGGCATAGGTTGACGTGGGCCGGATCCGCAGCGGGGGACGACAGTGTGGTCAGTCGCAACCAACACGTCGTCGGACAACGAGGTTCAGATGCGGCGTCGGATGGGGTTCAGGCGGCGGCGACTGCACAGTTGGAAAATGGACGTGATCGACGAGCGTGATCGCCGGGCGGGCGAGAAGATCGTGCAGACACCTTTTTACCCGTACACACGCGGCGGTTTTTTTTTTGCATTCGTGGAGGTATACGTACGTCGGTCTATACGGAATGATAGGAAGTGGGTATATGTTTCTTCCGTATGACCATTATGCCCTTCTACGTTTTTGGGGGGGGGGGTTACCGAAGCAAGGCCTTGCACTAGTTCGGTGAAGAGATGGTGATACAAGTGCAATATGGATGGTGGATATAGGTATTTGTAATCTGAAAATATAAAAACAGCAAGGTAACTAATGATAAAAGTGAGCGTAAACGGTATTGCAATGATAGGAAACAAGGCCTAGGGTTCATACTTTCACTAGTGCAAGTTCTCTCAACAATAATAACATAGATAGATCATATAACAATCCCTCAACATGCAACAAAGAGTCACTCCAAAGCCACTAATTGCAGAGAACAAACGTAGAGATTATGGTAGGGTATGAAACCACCTCAAAGTTATTCTTTCGGATCGATCTATAAAAGAGTTCGTACTAGAATAACACCTTAAGACACAAATCAACCAAAACCCTAATGTCACCTAGATACTCCATTGTCACCTCAACTATCCGTGGGCATGATTATACGATATGCATCACACAATCTCGGATTCATCCAACCAACACAAAGTACTTCAAAGAGTGCCCCAAAGTTTCTACCGGAGAGTCAAGAAAACGTGTGCCAACCCCTATGCATAGGTTCATGGGCGGAACCCGCAAGTTGGTCACCAAAACATACATCAAGTGGCACGTGATATCCCATTGTCACCACAGATAAACACGGCAAGACATACATCAAGTGTTCTCAAATCAAAGACTCAATCCGATAAGATAACTTCAAGAGGGAAACTCAATTCATCACAAGAGAGTAGAGGGGGAGAAACATCATAAGATCCAACTATAATAGCAAAGCTCGTGATACATCAAGATCATGCCATAGAGAGAACACGAGAGAGAGAGAGAGAGAGAGAGAGAGAGAGAGATCAAACACATAGCTATTGGTACATACCCTTAGCCCCAAGGGCGAACTACTCCCTCCTCGTCATGGATAGCGCCGGGATGATGAAGATGGCCACCGGTGATGGGTTCCCCCTCTGGCAGGGTGCCGGAACGGACTCCCGAGAGGTTTTTGGTGGCTAGAGAGGCTTGCGGCGGCGGAACTCCCGATCTATCTTGATATTCGATGGTTTTAGGGTACGTAGGCTTATATAGGTGAAATAAGTCAGTCAGGAGGTGCTCGAGGGGCCCACGAGACAGGGGGGCACACCCAGTAGGGGGGGCGCCCCCCTATCTCTTGGCCTCCTCGAGGATCTTCTGACGTGAACTCCAAGTCTCCAGGATGATATTCTTCCCAAAAATAACGCTGCCGAAGGTTTCATTCCGTTTGGACTCCGTTTGATATTCCTTTCCTCGAAATACTGAAACAGGCAATAAAACAGCAATATGGGCTGGGCCTCCGGTTAATAGGTTAGTCCCAAAAGTAATATAAAAGTGTATAATAAAGCCCGTAATCATTCAAAACAGGTAATAAAATAGCATGAATGCTTCATAAATTATAGATACGTTGGAGACGTATCAGCATCCCCGAGTTTAATTCCTACTCGTCCTCGAGTAGGTAAATGATAAAGAAAGAATTTATGAAGTGTGAATGCTAGAAGGTGCACAAGTTTGATCAATGATAATTTCAATCACCTTTTCTAGCATGATAATATGTCATAACAGTAGTTCATCTCAGAAAACTTCTCACGATAAAGTAACAAGCAATTCACATGTCAAAGCATAGACCATAAACTTTCTTGAAAACTAGCAAACTTCATTCTCAGTCATCAAACAATTGCAATTCATCTTATTTCCAGGAATAGCAAACTCCACATACTCAACTATCATATAGTCTTCTACAATTGCTAACACTCACGCAATACTAATGGCTATGGAGTTTCAATCGGACACTGATAAAGATAAGGGCTTATAGTGTTGCCTCCCAACATATTCACCTTTGGGTGATGTCAACAATAATAGTTCATGCTAACTTACATCCAATTGGATATATATATCAGGATCACCCCAACACAAAGTGCTTGCCAAAGGATAAAATGAAAAAGGGAAAGGTGAAGATCACCTTGACTCTTGCATAAAGTAAAAGACATAAAGTAAAAGATAGGCCCTTCGCAGAGGGAAGCAGAGGTTGTCATGCGCTTTTAGGGTTGGATGCACAAAATATTAATGCGAATGAACGTCACTTTATATTGCCACTTGTATATAGACCTTTATTATGCAGTCCATCCCTTTTATTGCTTCCATAACAAGATCGTATAAAGCTATTTTCTTCACACCAAAAGATCATACATATTTAGAGAGCAATTTTTATTGCTTGCACCGATGCCAACTTACTTGAAGGATCTTACTCAATCCATAGGTGGGTATGGTAGACTCGCATGGAAAAACTGTGTTTAAGGATATTTGGAAGCACAAGTAGTATCTATAATTGATGCAAGGAATTTTGGCTAGCATGAGGGGGAAAGGCAAGCTCAACATGTATGAATGATCCATGACAATATACTTTAACTGAGATGTCGGAAAACATAACCCATTATGTTGACTTCCTTGTCCAACATCAACTCTTTAGCATGTCATACTTAATGAGTGCTCACAATTATAAAAGATGTCTACAATAGTATATTTATATGTGAAATCTCTCTTCCTTCAATATTCTTTCATGAATTGTTCAAATGACCAATACAATGCTTGCTAACCTTCAATAAATTTACAACCTCTACTTCTTAGATGTGAAGTCATTACTCCCCATGGGATAATAAAATGAGACATATATAATTTCAGATTTATGACAATCACCTCATTCAACAATTTACTCAAAGGAAATAAGTGAAGCACACGAGTAAATGACAAACTACTCCAACAAGATATAAGTGAAGATCAATGAGTAGCTAAATAATTATGTAACTATGTGAAGACTCTCTCTCATTAAATAATTTCAGATCTTGGTATTGTATTCAAACAGCAAACAAAACAAGACAAAATGACATTGCAAGGATAGCACAACTTATGTGAAGAAGCAAAAACTTGGGCTCAACCGATACTAACCGATAGTTGTTGAAGAAGAAAGGTGGGATGCCTAACGGGGCATCCCCAAACTTAGATGCTTGAGACTTCTTGAAATATTATCTTGGGGTGCTATGGTCATCCCCAAGCTTGAACTTTTGTGTCTCCTTAATTCCTCTCATATCATGGTTTCTCTTTTTATCAAAAGCTTCATCCACACCAAACTCAACAAGAACTCGTGAGATAGGTTAGTATAAACCAATGCAAAACCTTATCATTTTCTACTGTAACAAATCACTAAAACCATTATTAAACATTGCATACTAAATGCCTCTACATATTTAATACTCCTATCCTCAAATAGGATCATTAAACAAGCAAACATATGCAAACAACGCAAACATAATAGCAATCTGTCAAAACAGTATAGTCTGTAAAGAATGCAAGGGTATCAATACTTACCTAACTCCAAAAATTATGAAATAAAATTCCCACTGTAGTAAATTTATCATATCTCATTATGAAAAAAGTTTCAACATTATACCATTCTCTGACTTTTCTAGGGAATTTTTTCAACAGCGGTAAACTTCCTGTTTTCAAACAGCAACATGTATACTAGCAAAATAAGCATGGCAAAGCCTATCCTTGACTTTTTTATTGAAACTAAAGATGCAAAACATTATTCTAAATAACAGCAAGCAAATACTAACAAAATAAAATGATGCTCCAAGCAAAACACATATCCTGTGGTGAATAAAAATATAGCTCCAAGTAAAGTTACCGATGAACAAAGACGAAAGAGGGGATGCCATCCGGGGCATCTCCAAGCTTAGGCCCTTGGTTGTCCTTGAATATTACCTTGGGGTGCCTTGGGAATCTCCAAGCTTAGGCTCTTGCCACTCCTTATTCCATAGTCCATCGAATCCTTACCCAAAACTTGAAAACTTCACAACACAAAACTCAACAGAAAACTCGTAAGCTCCGTTAGTATGAGAAAATAAAACCACCACTTAGTACTGTAATGAACTCATTCTAAATTCATATTGGTGTAATATATACTTCATTCCAACTTATATATGGGTCATACACTCCGATACTACTCATAGATTCATCAAAATAAGCAAACAACACATAGAAAACAGAATCTGACAAAAACAGAACAGTCTGTAGTAATCTGTATCAAACGTGTACTTCTGGAACTCCAAAGATCCTACCCAATTAAGACATGCTAAGCAATTTCTGTACCAATCCAGAGCAAAAATAATCAGATCAAGAGCACGTTTCTATGAATTAACAAAACTAATTTACTGGGTGCAAAAGTTTCTGATTCTCAGCAGGATCAACACAACTATCACCGTAAGCTATCCTAAAGGTCTTACTTGGCACTTTATTGAAACAAAAGCTATAAAACATGATTACTACAGTAGCATAATCATGTGGACACACAAAAACAGTAAGGATAGATTTTGGGTTGTCTCCCAACAAGCGCTTTTGTTTAATGTCTTTCTAGCTAGGCATGATGATGGCAATGATGCTTGACGAAGTCATGTACCTAGGGTAGGGTCATGGACCTGTCCAAGGTACCCTCCCCAAGGACATCTTTATACGAAGCTACCTTCCAGTCGACCAAGAGAGACTCCACTCGACGGACTTGAAGACACTTGACCATGAAGACTCACTCGACCACTAGGAGATCAAGAGCCACTCTGCATCCAAACGATCTGTAATTAAGTAGTCTTTATGGCCATGATGACACTTTATGTAAGGCGTTACAGGTAACGCCTGGCCTTAATGTACTTTAAACCCTCCTCTACGTGGGCTGGCTGGGGTCCTGGCAGACACTATATAAGCCACCCCCCTCCACTGGCAGAAGGGTTCGCACCCCTGTAACTCATACACATATAATCCAGTCGACCGCCTCCGGGCTCCAAGACGTAGGGCTGTTACTTCCTCCGAGAAGGGCCTGAACTTGTAAATCTCTTGTGTATACAACTACTCCATAGCTAGGATCTTGCCTCTCCATACCTACCCCCCATTCTACTGTCAGTCTTAGTACCACGACAGTTGGCGCCCACCGTGAGGCAGGTGTCTTAGCGACTTGTTGGAGAAGTTGCATTGGTTCCGATCACCTTCATCATGGTTTCTGGCGGAGTTCTGGTCGAGGGTCGCGAGATTTGTCTCGGTGCGCTCACGTTCATCGCCGACGACTCCGCTTGGCTCCAGGAGGCTCCGCTCGACATCGACGCACTCCCCGTCTGCGGGGCGATGTACTTTCGTGCGTGTGTCCGCGGCGTCCTGCTGCGGCAACCGTCGACTCCGTATCGGTCGACTCTTGTGTCATCGTCCCTCCTTGTCTCCCGCCAGTGCAAGCACTCTGGTCGGTCGAGGCTCCAGCGGTGGGTGAGGCACGCAATGGCTCGTCAATCGGCCACCACCCAAGTCGCGGCAATCGAGCCCGACGAATCTCTCTACGACCTGTTCGATCTGTCGACTGGCTCCGTAGAGACTGCATCCGAGTGCGACAGTAGTGATCCAGCGGCGGAGGTCCTGATGGTCAATGGACCTCGTAGTCCTCCCGGCTTCCCCCGCACCGACGGGATGGACGGCGGAGGCAACCCCGCTCAAGTCCACAAGGAATATCAACCCGAGCCGCTCACTTCTCTGCAAAGGGAAGATCTTCGCCGCCGGAACATAGATGCCCTGCATACTCCCATCACAGGACAAACTCCCGAGGCTCATGCCTTGGAAGAGGTGCGTTTGGCCAACTTGGCTGAACGCACTCGACTGGAGAACCTCCAGCGATCACTCGACGAACGTGCACAGCAACGAGTACCCGACTCCAGTTGACGTCAACTCTTTCCGCAACCAACTCAGGTATATCGAACCCCGATTCAAAATCTAGCAGCTGCGGCCCGTATAGCAGAGTCAATTCATCCCTCTCAGTTGGAGGCTGGTAGAGGCTTGATGCAGATCCGCGATTTGCTCCGGGCAGCATGGGATCAGAATTCAGCTGTCTTCTAATACCCTATAATCCACAAATACTGGGAAGGCTACCTTGCTATAGCCAATCCACCGATTTCCATTATCATGGCCAAGTAAACTCCAAGGTCAAGCTCACAAAGATGCCTAAATAAACTCCGACAATTAGTCCAATCTCCTAGTTTATCATCCACCGAGAAGCATGGTATCATGATCGAGATCATCAGTCTAAATCCAATTTACTCCGAACCATGTAGACATGCTCAGCATCTATATTCAACTAGAATCACCTATTTAAATCCAAATCTCATGTCCAACGAGAATTCCTACATGCTTCCCCAAAGTCATTATCATAATGTCAACTATCTCCTGTCAATATCCCCTGGCTAAGTCAAAGCCTTATACTTCCAAGAATTTCAGCTTGCGATCATAATTGTCCTATTAAATCCAATTTACTTAGGGGTAATGAAAGCTATGCTACTCTATAATCATGATCCCACCAAGTTCATCTACCAAGATCAAAGCCTCATAATCCATCTCATATAATTCCTCAAGTCATTGCTATAAACTCATCAAGTCATTTCTCCTCTATTCCTATATCCTCTGATTGGTCTTCCCTATGGCATCGTCAGTTTTGGTGCTATCTTAGGAAGATAATGTGCTCGTTCACTATGTCCACTAGTTCCATAATGAACCCAGTGACAAGCAAGGTTACGGAGGCTTAACTGGTTCTCTTGCAATTCTGTGGGTTAAGCACATGGTTAAGGTTTCGAGCTGGGGTATCTCGTGAAGTCTCGAAGGGTCTAGGAATAGGGTTCTAGTCTTGAGGTGTAAATATACGGGGTTGTACTTGGTCGAGGAGGTTGTAGTAAAAGTCTTCAGTGCTTGTTGGTCGCGAGGTGGAATCCTTGGTGCATGTTGTCTTCTTGTCTTGATTGAGGAAAGAGATGAGAGGAAAAGTAGCATAGAGGAGGAATGCCTAAAGGGGGTTCTATAGTACAAGTGCAAACAAACAGGTGCAAAAAGGGCCAAACAGAAGAAGCAAGGTAAGCAAGGTGATATAGTCGCATACTTGTCCCTAGGGCAAAAGTGCGACCTATATCAAAACACAAACAAATAAAAACAAGCAACACACAATCATGGTTCTATTCGAACTATCATACGGACTCGACTGCGCATAGGGGGTACACGACTCATCCTACCCTAGGGGTTCTCGGACTCAGTAGTCGTGCCTTGTGCCTCATGCAGTCTTCTGAGTTTTCCTCAGGTGTTGCTACATCTCTTGTAGTTGTTCGATGAAACAAATCCGGGTTGAGCCTGAAGATTCTTCAACAACTTCTCGCCTGTTGAAGTGATGGGGTGAAGGCGGCTCCTCGTAACTGGCATTGACTTGGTCTTCTATTGTCTTCTTACTCACGATGATCCCTTGTTGTCTTCTAAGCCGTCGATGGTACCAGGTAGGTAATCCTTTATGCAATAATATTATCAAGGCGTAATAGAGGTCCACCATGTCGGTTACGTTGGTGACAACATCGACACCAAGAGCGGGGGATGAGGAGAACCGTTTTCCTGCTCACTATGGTGAGGCAGACCAAATGGCTAGGTTCTCATCCGTCGGTGGTTGCCGATACAACAACGGTAGTGACAGGGTTACTCTATTAGCGATGTATATCATGATCTTGCATATCCTATACCACTGGTCATCGTGAGGCTAAGGTTGCATCATCTTGGGGCGATGTCAAGGATGTCACCATCTCCAGGTCTTGGTCCTCATTCCTCGAGGATGTATCTTCATTGGTATTGTCTTGTTGTGATGTCGCCAATCTTGTGTTCGGAGATGTGGGTGAATGTCCGGCAAGGCATCTTCCTTCTAGATTATCCACGAGGATTACAAGGAATCCGATGGTCGGGGCATAAGGGTTCTAGCGACCAAAGGTTTTGAAGGGAAGAGATCAATAAGGAAAGTATACCTTAGTTTTAAAAAACGAGAAGGAAGAGAAGTATAGATAGTTTTGAAAACTAGTAGTAGTTTTGGAAATAGTTTTACCTAACTAACGACCATGCTAACTAAGGCTTCCTACAACGGGATGGCTCGATACCAGCTCTGTGGGGACCCGACTCATAAGTCGTGATCACCGAATGCTGCGTGTCTGATGATCCCGAGATCAATGCTCACTTGAACACACGAAGCTGAATAACAAGAGTCTTACATCCGTACATACCGTTTTGAACAAGTAGGACCATTATGGTCAAGTCTTGAGTATATCATCGCAGCAGAAATCTTCGTCGATAACTTGGACCCATGCCATCTTCCTTAACCCTACAAGCATTACATTGACCGAAGCGTCCTAGCTCGCATGTTAAATCACAAGTGTTCTTCATCACATCCTGTTCTTTCATGCCCGCCAATAAAATAACCAAGGCAAGCCAATAAGTACTTTGAATGTACTACTTAAGCAACCCATGTTTTGGTTCAAGATACAACAATGCATGATATAGGTAAATTTTTGCAGAAAGCTAGTTTTGAGTGCAATGACATGTTCAACAACTTGTCAGACATGCATCAAGAGAATTCAAGTAACCATGAGGACAGGTTACAGATATCAACATAAATAGAGTGGGCACCAACCCAACTCAATCATGTCAAGTCCCTTGACTTGACCCAAGTAGTTCTTTCCACTCATCCATACATACTCACCATGTTTCGTAAACACATGGACGTAGCCCAAGAGCGGTTACCCAACTGTCCTTGACCGTGGACACGGCTATTCGAATAGTTTTACACTCTGCAGAGGTTGCACACTGTACCCACATGATCCGGGGAACTTCTGTGTCAGCCACGACCCGTGATACCTCAAGTACCGAGGGTAAGCACCCGATCACTACCTTTCCCTAGACGACACTAACATGGAGTCCACTCGATTAGTAGTAACCCCGTGCCCAACATTATCACATAACATTTTCGTGGAGCCACGCCCATAATCATCTCACATCACAAGCACGGGTACCAGCGGTGTGTCCGGTGCCCCATAAAATGTTCTTGGTCGCCCTACAGCACGACCCGTCCCGAGAGAGAGCACCAACTCTCCCCCGTCACTAGTAATGCGGGCTCCAAGCTAGTATCGATGTAGGTACTCAATAATGCCCTTTCCCATATAAGGGTAGAGTGGTTGCGCATGTAAGGTTGGAATAACGGTCGCAACTTAAACCAATCCGTTTTGAAAACAACACACACATTTGCCTCGGTACACCACTTCGTCATCAAGTGGTTACCCATCTCATCATCTCCCTCGGGCATAAGTGGCACCCGACGGGGTTTTCGAAAAAGTCTTTTGAAAATACTTTGTCTCCATCACCATGCATATTCCCGTCCCTTTTTGCGTAGCACTACTTTAGCATCCTATCTACTCCCACCGGCATAACCCTCATAAGAGGGTAGGGTCATGCACAATGCAAGTATCAACGAGGAAGTATGGTGGCAAACCATCAAGGTTGTTACTACCTCATCATGATTCCATTGCAACAACAATATGGTGCTATATGACATGCATAAAAAGGGTTTCATAGACATGGTCAAAGGGCTGCTTGCCTGTTCCTCAGAGTCTTCAAGTCTTCTGGTCCTTCTCCAAGTACTCCGTCTACTTTGTCAACTAACGTCGGAAACAAATACAATAAGCAACACAACAAGGCAAAAGTAAAAGTACTCTAAAAATATGAGTTGGACTTTTCTAGGATACCTCTGGTCATATGAGGGATGACCAAAGTGGTTTCATTAGGATTTGATCAATGGACATCTCTGAACATTTCAATATGATGGAATCGAGGGGTTTATGGATTTGTAAGAAGTGTACAGAAATATATTTTTGAAAAATGAGCAAAGGCACCCATTTAACAAAGGATGATTTTAGAAGCATCTAGGAATTGGTTTCACTGGATTTGGAGTTGAGATGATTTTCCTATGAATTTGCAAAGTTGTCAAATATGAAGAAATGGCTCATTATTTTGTGGGGTACAGAAAGTATTAATAAAAATGTTCATAAACTAAGTTATGAACTTAGATTCATCTAGGAATTTGAATCATGGCATTTGGATCAATCTTGAGCTCTCTGTGATTTTCTAAAGTTCATCACAAAAATGGAAAAATGGGGTTTTGATAAATATTTGTGAAGGAAATGCTCCTGTAAAAATATTACAACAGCACCATGTGGTAGGGCATGATTTTAGAAACTACTAGAAATTTGAATCATCAAATTTGGAGTCCATTTGAATTGTTTATGGGTTTTTGAAGTTGACTGGAAAAAGAATAAGGAAAAAGTCTATACCACTTATTCTGCGCGCTGGGCGAGGGATAGCTGACGGGCCGGCCGGGTGGCCCAGCTGCGCGGGGCGCCCAGGCAACGTCGATGGCGCACTTTGGGAACGCGCCAACGGTGTGGGGGAGGCGGTAAGCAGCAGTACCCGCCTCCACTTAAATGACGTGGCAGCTGGCGGGTCGCTGACCCGCGGGGCCCGCCTGCAGGTCGCCCCGTCGCCCCTGGTCGTCTCCTACCGCGCGACGCGGGGCAGAGGAGGGCGTGGCCGCGCACGGCCGATGCTCGCCCCGGCGGCTCAGGCCATCCCCGGTGGCGTTCCGGCCATCGGAGTGATCGGTAGGGCGCACCAGTGGTCTGCTCCTCTTCTTGCGCGAAAGCCAGATCCATGACGGTTTGGGTGACATGGATGAGATCGCCGGCCAGCATCGGCCTCGAGCACACGGCATACGTGGGAGAAAATGGCGGCGAAAGAGGCCCTAGCGGTGCATTGAGGGAGTACTGGAGTGGGTAGGGGGAAGAGAGAGAGGCCGAGGAGCTCGTCCTTGCCCGAATCGAGGTGGAGGCCAGCGGCGGCACTCCGGCCATGGTGGGTGCTGGAGGGCACGAGAGGGAGGGGATGTTGTCCAGGAGGAGCACGGGAGAGAGAGGGGTCCAAACAAGGCAAGAGAGAGCTCGGGGATGGGTTATATGGAGGAGGCGCCGGTGCTCCATGGGCAGCGTCCATGGACGCGCTTGGTGAGCTCTGCAGAGGGGGGAGGAGAGAGGTCCAGGAGGGGCCCGACATCTTGCCATGTCTCGGGCCGAGGCGACCTCGGGGACACGAGGGAGGCCCTAGGTGGTCCGGTGGCTCGGCGAGAGCGGCTCTGAGTGCTAGGCGCCTTGTGGCGCTCAGAGCTGCACGATATGGCTGGCATTGGCATCTTTGGCGCCAGTCGTGGCCACTAGTGTCTAGGGGTCACGGGAGGAGTAAACAAAGGGTGGTGGCCTTGGATGCCTGGTGAGCCAGTGGGAGAGGAGAGAGGTAGAAGAAGAGAGGAAATGGGCTGTCGGAGAGAGAGAAGTGGGGTTTACCCTCCAATAATTGTGTTATGGATCTGCCGTTGCTACTGGAGGTGCAAGGGGACTAGGAGGGGCTGTGGTAAAAAGTTGAGGCCATGGAGAAGAGTGGAAGTGGTCAAAATGATGATTTTGGAAAAATGGCAGAAGGTGTTTGTTGTTGGTTTGGGCAAGAAAATTAATTCAAATTGCCATGAGAATTAACGGGATGGAATGGCACATAGAAGTAGGGTGTTTCACCAAGTTTGAGCTCATTTGGGCAAAGTAGCCAATGTAACTTTGGTAAACCCTAGAAATCAGTAGAAATGGCTTTACCAAGATTTAGTCATGCAAATCTATTCTCCTTGATGCACCACTTGGTGTAGTGTCATCATTTGAGGTTATGAACATGTCCACAAAAGTTGATATCAAAAGGAGAAAGTTGCCAATGTAGAGTTATTTGAATTTGGTTCTGCATAGGAAGGGTTTTGAGGCACTTTGATCAACATAACATTCTCTCCAACTTGTGCCATTTGGTCTAGATGCATTATTACACCATTTGAGAATGTGCACCAAGTTTGAGGGCATTTGGACATGCTTTACAGTGCAAAGTTGTTCAAACTTGAAAAAGGACAGAAGTGGTCTTGAGAGGGTTTATGGGGTTATACTGTTCTCCATGACATGATACTTGGCAAGATCATCAAACATGTCATATTTGACATGATAGAATTTCTTGGAATTTTTGGGGAATATTTCCTTTGTAAATATTTCAAAATCTTGAAATATCCAGAAAGGGTTTTCGAGGGATTTGACCAATATTTTGAACATGACCATGTGTTGAAACTCTTATATATGGACAATATATGTCCTATGAGTTTCCCTAAATTTTGTAAAATATCTTTGAAGCAATAAAATAATTTTTCCCTATTAAAGACCATTTTTGGCCTTAAGAAAAAGCTTTTAAATAAAATAGGAAAGTAACTTTCAAAACTATATTTTTGTGGTTTCTGGGTATCCTATATCTAATAGGAGTCAAATATATTTTTAGAAAGATTTTTACTGCCCTAAAATTAAGTACTTACAGTGCAAACCTCAATTCAGGGGGTTTTGAAAAACTAATTCTTGAAAATACTATTTGGCCAAATGATTTTTGCAAGAAATTATTTTTATGTCCTATACACATGGCATGATCATTGGGAAAGGTTTTTGGATCAAGGAGAAGGAGTATAAGAGTTGGAGGATTTATTTTATTTTTAGAGCACTTGCAAACAACAGACAAAATCCAATCAAGGCAAAGTCCAAAACACCCAAAAGTTTTTGTCAAACCACATTTTATCATGATTTATCATCTTAAGTGTTGTGCCATGAAAATCAGGGTGTGACAGACCTACCCCCCTTACAAGAATCTCGTCCCCGAGATTCCCAAACTAGGCGCGGAAAAGAGTACGGAAACCTAGGTCTGGGGTAGTCTTCACGTCCCCATACTGCTTCTGCTTCCAAGTGGTGCTCCCTTGAGCTGGAAGTACTTGATGGCGTGGCTTCGTGTATGACGCTCTTCTTGATCCAGGTTGCTAATGGGTAGCTTGCGGTAGGTTAGATTGGGCTAGGGGTCGATGGCTCGGTGGTCAATGTCCTTGTAGAGACCGGGCTAGTTAGGAAGTTGGAAATGTTTTCGGAGTGGTGTCGTGTGGAAAAATGCTGTGCACAGTGGGTGAGTCAGGTGGTAACTCTAGTTGGTATCTGTCTTCTCTTCGTCTCGTAGCGATCTCGGAGGGGGTTGTTAAATCTTGGAGTGATCTTGAAGAAGGCCGATGAATCTTGGTGTAAGCTTCCTTGTCTTGGGAATGTTCGGTGCCTTTGAGAGGAGTGACTTGCAGATATGCACGGTCTTCAACGCGGAAGCTCACTCCTTGACGACGGTGGTTGGTATAGTTCTTCCTCCTTGACATGGCGGTTTTCGGATGTTCCCTAACCAGCTGATCAACTCTTCTTCCATCTTCATGTGGACATACATGTCCTCAAGTAAGGATGATGATTAACTTGCCCAAGTACTCTATGAAGTATTTGGGGTACGCAGAGTGGGCTGAGGCATTGGTGAGGGTCACGGTTGAGCATTGGCCAAGGTCTTATTGATCTAGAGCCAAAGCCCAAGGTCATGATCCAACCACGTTGTGGCTTGGTAGGGCTTAAGGGTTTCGAGGATTCGAGTGCGAGTGAATGTTTATCATCCCATCCTTGAGCACGGTTTACGAGATGCCAATAGTTCTACCTAGTCCTTCAAACAAATAACCTTATACCCGAAAGCATCGACTCTTGTAGGTCACTCAATCATCACTCATGCTATTATTATCCTCATGACTCCCAAAGGAGGTCTAATAAATCTATACATGTCACTATCCCAAACTCATATGTATGGCTACCCTAAAATCCATGGGTAGAGCATATAAGCTGCTAAGCTTGAATTTAATCACCACAATCCAAGTGCTCAGTCTATTGACCCAAGGTCCATGGTAAAGCATCCCTATCCTAAGGAAACACGTCGTAAGCCACTCCAAGATCTTGTTTCCTTCCTATGAATCAACTCCAACAACCCATTAACTACACCAATCACTACGTGATCCAGTAGTTCTTCAAATCCAATCTCTATGGTGTTCCACACGATCTTCTAATAACCTATAATCCACAAATACTGGGAAGGCTACCTTGCTATAGCCAATCCACCGATTTCCATTATCATGGCCAAGTAAACTCCAAGGTCAAGCTCACAAAGATGCCTAAATAAACTCCGACAATTAGTCCAATCTCCTAGTTTATCGTCCACCGAGAAGCATGGTATCATGATCGAGATCATCAGTCTAAATCCAATTTACTCCGAACCATGTAGACATGCTCAGCATCTATATTCAACTAGAATCACCTATTTAAATCCAAATCTCATGTCCAACGAGAATTCCTACATGCTTCCCCAAAGTCATTATCATAATGTCAACTATCTCCTGTCAATATCCCCTGGCTAAGTCAAATCCTTATACTTCCAAGAATTTCAGCTTGCGATCATAATTGTCCTATTAAATCCAATTTACTCAGGGGTAATGAAAGCTATGCTACTCTATAATCATGATCCCATCAAGTTCATCTACCAAGATCAAAGCCTCATAATCCATCTCATATAATTCCTCAAGTCATTGCTATAAACTCATCAAGTCATTTCTCCTCTATTCCTATATCCTCTGATTGGTCTTCCCTATGGCATCGTCAGTTTTGGTGCTATCTTAGGAAGATAATGTGCTCGTTCACTATGTCCGCTAGTTCCATAATGAACCCAGTGACAATCAAGGTTACGGAGGCTTAACTGGTTCTCTTGCAATTTTGTGGGTTAAGCACATGGTTAAGGTTTCGAGCTGGGGTATCTCGTGAAGTCTCGAAGGGTCTAGGAATAGGGTTCTAGT
Organism: Aegilops speltoides; assembly: GCA_021437245.1. NCBI lineage: Eukaryota > Viridiplantae > Streptophyta > Magnoliopsida > Poales > Poaceae > Aegilops > Aegilops speltoides. Next base: position 92,610,569 of record CM038146.1, on the reverse strand, counting down.
CTTGAGGTGTAAATATACGGGGTTGTACTTGGTCGAGGAGGTTGTAGCAAAAGTCTTCAGTGCTTGTTGGTCGCCGAGGTGGAATCCTTGGTGCATATTGTCTTGCTTGTCTTCAGTTGAGGAAAGAGATGAGAGGGAAAAGTAGCATAGAGGAGGGGAATGCCTAAAGGGGGTTCTATAGTGCAAGTGCAAACAAACAGGTGCAAAAAGGGCCAAACAGAAGAAGCAAGGTAAGGAAGGTGATATAGTCGCATACTTGTCCCTAGGGCAAAAGTGCGACCTATATCAAAACACAAACAAATAAAAACAAGCAACACACAATCATGGTTCTATTCAAACTATCATACGGACTCGACTGCGCATAGGGGGTACACGACTCATCCTACCCTAGGGGTTCTCGGACTCAATAGTCGTGCCTTGTGCCTCATGCAGTCTTCTGAGTTTTCCTCAGGTGTTGCTACGTCTCTTGTAGTTGTTCGATGAAAAAAAATCCGGGTTGAGCCTGAAGATTCTTCAACAACTTCTTGCCTGTTGAAGGGATGGGGTGAAGGCGGCTCCTCGTAACTGGCACTGACTTGGTCTTCTATTGTCTTCTTACTCACGACGATCCCTTGTTGTCTTCTAAGCCGTCGATGGTACCAGGTAGGTAATCCTTTATGCAATGATATTATCAAGGCGTAATAGAGGTCCACCATGTCGGTTACATTGGTGACAACATCGACACCAAGAGCGGGGGATGAGGAGAACCGTTTTCCTGCTCACTATGGTGAGGCGGACCAAATGGCTAGGTTCTCATCCGTCGGTGGTTGCCGATACAACAACGGTAGTGACAGGGTTACTCTATTAGCGATGTATATCATGATCTTGCATATCCTATACCCTGGTCATCGTAGGCTAAGGTTGCATCATCTTGGGGCAGTGTCAAGGGTGTCACCATCTCACAGGTCTTGTGTCCTCATTCCTCGAGGATGTATCTTACATTGGTATCGTCTTGTTGTGATGACGCCAATCTTGTGTTCAGGAGATGTGGGTGAATGTCTGGCAAGGCATCTTCCTTCTAGATTATCCACGAGGATTACAAGGAATCGAGTGGTCAGGGGCATAAGGGTTCTAGCGACCAAAGGTTTTGAAGGGGAAGAGATCAATAAGGAAAGTATACCTTAGTTTTAGAAAAACTGAGAAGGGAAGAGAAGTATAGATAGTTTTGAAAACTAGTAGTAGTTTTGGAAATAGTTATACCCTAACTAACGGCCATGCTAACTAAGGCTTCCTACAATCGGGATGGCTCTGATACCGACTCTGTGGGGACCCCGACTCATAAGTCGTGATCACCGAATGCACGTGTACAGTGATCCTAGAGATCAATGCTCATTGAACACACACAAGCTGAATAACAAGAGTCTTACATCCGTACATACCGTTTTACACAAGTAGGACCATTATGGTCAAGTCTTGAGTATATCATCGCAGCAGAAATCTTCGTCAATAACTTGGACCCATGCCATCTGCCTTAACCCTCTGGGCATTACATTGGGAAGCGTCCTAGCTCGCATGTTAAATCACACCAGTGTTCTTCATCACATCCTATTCTTTCATGCAGCCAATAAAATAACCAGTGGCAAGCCAATGAGTACTTTGAATGTACTACAAGCAACCCATGTTTTGGTTCAAGATACAACAATGCATGATATAGGTAAATTTTTGCGAAAGCTAGTTTTGAGTGCAATGACATGTTCAACAACTTGTCGACATGCATCAAGAGAATTCAAGTAACCAGGAGGACAGAGTTACGATATCAACATAAATAGAGTGGGCACCAACCCAACTCAATCATGTCAAGTCCCTTGACTTGACCCAAGTAGTTCTTTCCACTCATCCATACATACTCACCATGTTTCGTAAACACATGGACGTAGCCCAAGAGCGGTTACCCAACTGTCCTTGACCATGGACACGGCTATTGAATAGTTTTACACTCTGCAGAGGTTGCACACTGTACCCACAAGATCCGGGAACTTTCGTGTCACCCACGACCATGATACCTCAAGTACCGGGGTAAGCACCGATCACTACCTTTCCTAGATGACACTAACATGGAGTCCACTCGATTGGTTGTAACCCGTTGCCCAACATTATCACATAACATTTTCGTGGAGCCACGCCCATAATCATCTCACATCACAAGCACGGGTACCAGCGGTGTGTCCGGTGCCCCATAAAAATGTTCTTGGTCGCCCTACAGCACGACCCCATCCCGAGAGAGAGCACCAACTCTCCCCGTCACTAATGTCATGGGCTCCAAGCTAGTATCGGTCTAGGTACTCAATAATGCCCTTTCCCATATAAGGGTAGAGTGGTTGTGCATGTAAGGTTGGAATAACGGTCGCAACTTAAACCAATCCGTTTTGAAAACAACACACACATTTGCCTCGGTACACCACTTCGTCATCAAGTGCTTACCCATCTCATCATCTTCCTCGGGCATAAGTAGCACCCGACGGGGTTTTCGAAAAAGTCTTTTGAAAATACTTTGTCTCCATCACCATGCATATTCCCGTCCCTTTTGCGTAGCACTACTTTAGCATCCTATCTACTCCCACCGGCATAACCCTCATAAGAAGGTAGGGTCATGCACAATGCAAGTATCAACGAGGAAGTACGGTGGCAAACCATCAAGGTTGTTACTACCTCATCATGATTCCATTGCAACAACAATATGGTGCTATATGACATGCATAAAAAGGGTTTCATAGACATGGTCAAAGGGCTGCTTGCCTGTTCCTCAGAGTCTTCAAGTCTTCTGGTCCTTCTCCAAGTACTCCGTCTACTTCGTCAACTAACGTCGGAAACAAATACAATAAGCAACACAACAAGGCAAAAGTAAAAGTGCTCTAAAAATATGAGTTGGACTTTTCTAGGATACCTCTGGTCATATGAGGGATGACCAAAGTGGTTTCATTAGGATTTGATCAATGGACATCTCTGAACATTTCAATATGACTGGAAAAAGAATAAGGAAAAAGTCTATACCACTTATTCTGCTTGTATTTGGCGAGGATAGGTGACGGGTCGGCGGGTGGCCCAGCTGCTGGGCGCCAGAACGCGTCGATGGCGCACTTTAGGAACGCCAGCGGTGTGGGGAGGCGATGGCAGCAGATACCGCCTCCACTTAAATGACGTGGCAGGTGGCGGTCGCCGACCCATGGGCCCGCTGCAGTCGCCCGTCACCTGATCGTCTCCTACCATGCGACGCTGGGCGAGGAGGCGTGGCGCACATGGCGATGCTCGCCCGGCTCGAGCCATCCGTGGCGTTCCGCCACCGGAGTGATCGGCGAGGCACACCCATCGTGCTGCTCCTCTTCTTGCCGAAAAGCGCCAGATCCGCGATGGTTTGGGTGACATGGAGGAGATCGCCGGCCAGCATCGGCCTTGAGCACACAGCGTACGGGGGAGGAAATGGCAGCGGAAGAGGCCCTAGCGGTGCATTGAGGGAGTGCTGGAGTGGGTAGGCGGAAGAGAGAGAGAGGCCGAGGAGCTCGTCCTTGCCCGAATTGAGGTGGAGGCCAGTGGCAGCACTCCGGCCATGGTGGGTGCTGGAGGGCACGAGAGGGAGGGGGATGCTGTCCAGGAGGTGCACAGAGAGAGAGGGGTCCAAACGAGGCAAGAGAGAGCTCGGGGATGGATTATATGGAGGAGGCGCGGTGCTCCGTGGGCGGCGTCCGCAGACGCTTGGTGAGCTCTGCAGAGGGGAGGAGAGAGGTCCAGAGGGGCCCGACATCTTGCCGTGTCTCGGACGCCGAGGAGACCTCGGGGGACACGAGTGGGAGGCCCTAGGTGGTCCGGTGGCTCGGGCAGAGGCGGCTCTGATGCTAGAGCGCCATGGCAGCGCTCAGAGCACGCATATGGCTGGTATTGTCATCTTTTGGCGCCAGGTCGTGGCCACTAGTGTCTAGGGGTCGGGGAGGAGTAAACAAAGGGGTGGTGGCCTTGGATGCCTGGTGAGCCATGGGAGAGGAGAGAAGTAGAAGAGAGAGGAAATGGGCTGTCGAGAGAGAGAAAGTGGGGTTTACCCTCCAATAATTGAGCTATGGATCTGCCGTTGCTCTGGAGGTGCAAGGGGACTAGGAGGGCTGTGGTAAAAGTTGAGGCCATGGAGAAGAGTGGAAGTGGTCAAAATGATGATTTTGGAAAACTGGCAGAAGGTGTTTGTTGTTGGTTTGGGCAAGAAAATTAATTCAAATTGCCATGAGAATTAACGGGATGGAATGGCACATAGAAGTAGGGTGTTTCACCATGTTTGAGCTCATTTGGGCAAAGTAGCCAATGTAACTTTGGTAAACCCTAGAAATCAGCAGAAATGGCTTTACCAAGATTTAGTCATGCAAATCTATTCTCCTTGATGCACCACTTGGTGTAGTGTCATCATTTGAGGTTATAAACATGTCCACAAAAGTTGATATCAAAAGGAGAAAGTTGCCAATGTAGAGTTGTTCGAATTTGGTTCTGGACAGGAAGGGCTTTGAGGCACTTTGATCAACATAAAATTCTCTCCAACTTGTGCCATTTGGTCTAGATGCATTATTACACCATTTGAGAATGTGCACCAAGTTTGAGGGCATTTGGACATGCTTTACATTGCAAAGTTGTTCAAACTTGAAAAAGGACATAAGTGGTCTTGAGAGGGTTTCATGGGGTTATACTGTTCTCCATGACATGATACTTGCCAAGATCATCAAACATGTCATATTTGAGATGATAGAATTTTCTTGGAATTTTTGGGGAATATTTCCTTTGTAAATATTTCAAAATCTTGAAATATCCAGAAAGCGTTTTTGAGGGATTTGACCAATATTTTGAACATGACCATGTGTTGAAACTCTTATATATGGACAATATTTGTCCTATGAGTTTCCCTAAATTTTGTAAAATATCTTTGAAGCAATAAAATAATTTTTCCCTATTAAAGACCATTTTTGGCCTTAAGAAAAAGCTTTTAAATTAAATAGGAAAATAACTTTCAAAATTATATTTTTGTGGTTTCTGGGTATCCTATATCTAATAGGAGTCAAATATATTTTTAGAAAGATTTTTACTGCCCTTAATTAGGTACTTGCAGTGCAAACCTCAATTCAGGGGTTTTTGAAAAACTAATTCTTGAAAATACTATTTGGACAAATTATTTTTGCAAGAAATTATTTTTATGTCCTATACACATGGCATGATCATTGGGAAAGGTTTTTGGATCAAGGAGAAGGAGTATAAGAGTTGGAGGATTTATTTTATTTTTAGAGCACTTGTAAACAACAGACAAAATCCAATCAAGGCAAAGTCCAAAACACCCAAAAGTTTTTGTCAAACCACATTTTATCATGATTTATCATCTTAAGTGTTGTGCCATGAAAATCAGGGTGTGACATGATACCTCCCAACTTCAGGTTGGCGACTGGAGTAAGTAAGTTCACTGGTGAGTCCAAGCCCAAAACCTGGCTCGAGGACTACCGAGTGGCTATACAGATTGGAGGTGGCAATGATGAGGTAGCCATGAAGCACTTACCACTCATGTTGGAAGGTTCGGCCAGGGCCTGGTTGAATCAGTTAGCTCCTAGCAGCATTTACACTTGGGAAGATCTTTCTCGAGTGTTCGTCAGGACATTTGAGGGAACTTGCAAGCGACTAGCAGGACTGACAGAGCTGCAAGTCTGCGTGCAAAAGTCGAATGAGACCCTGAGATTACATCCAGAGATGGATCACCTTGCATCATACCGTGGAGAATGTATCTGATCATCAAGCGGTCTGTGCCTTCAAAGATAGTGTTAAAAACAGAGAGTTAAGTTTGAAGTTTGGTCGGACCGGGGATATGACCCTGAGTCGAATGATGGAGATTGCCACCAAATCATGAATGGTGAAGAAGAGGATCGACTCGAGTGGCAAGTACAAGCCGAGTCGATCGGAAAAAAACTCGATCGAAGCGAAGCGGAAAGACGAGCCAGCTGCTCCTAGAGAGGCTCTGGCCGTGACTCAGGGCAAATTCAAAGGGAAGCCCAAAGGATCATGGAATCCCAAGAAGGTGAAGGATAAAGAAGGAAACGACGTGATGGATCTGCCGTGTCACATCCACACGAAGAAAGACGAAGAGGGTAACTTCATCTACCTGAAACATACCACTCGCCAATGCCGACTATTAATCCAGCAGTTTCAAGGAAAACAGCCCAAGGACAAGGAAAAGGAGACGGATAAGGCTGAGGACAAAGAGGACAGTGATGAAGGATACCCTCATGTCAATTCCACCCTGATGATTTTTGCTGATGTGGAGAGCAAAAGTCGACTGAGAGTTATCAACCGTGAGATAAATATGGTCGCTCCGGCGACACCAAGTTATTTGAGATGGTCCCAAACTGCCATTACGTTCGACCAGTTCGATCATCCGACCCACATAGCCACCCCTGGGAGGCAAGCTTTGGTGGTCGACCCAGTTGTCGAAGGCACTCGACTGACTAAGGTGATGATGGACGGTGGCAGTGGACTGAATATATTGTATGTGGAGACGCTAAAGGGAATGGGCATTCCGATGTCCAGACTCAGCTCCAGCAACATGAGTTTTCATGGAGTCATTCCTGGCAAGAAGGCTGAGTCACTCGGCCAAATAGCTCTAGATGTGGTGTTCGCGACTCAAGCATTTCCGCAAAGAGAAGTGACATTTGGGTTGTGGATTTCAGGCGCTTATCACGCTATTTTGGGGAGACCAGCTTATGCACGTTTCATGGCTCGACCATGTTACGTGTACCTCAAACTGAAGATGCCCGGCCCCAAAGGCGTGATCACCATCACTGGCAATCAAAAAAAGGCAGAAGAGTGTTTTCAGAAAGGCTCAAAAATTGCCGATTCCCAGATAACAGTGGTAGAGCTAGAGGAATATAAGAAAAATGCAGATCCGAGTGATCTATTGCGGGCCAAGAAGCCCGCCACAGAGTCAGTGTTCCAGTCGTCTGGTGAGACGAAGCCTGTTCACATTCACCCGACCGACCCCAGCACGGCTCCGACTCATATTTCCACAACACTCGACTCTAAATAGGAAGAAGCGCTCATCCAGTTCCTCCGTGAGAACTGGGACATATTTGCATGGAAGTTCACAGGGGGCTGGCTGGGCATCGTTTACGAGTCGACCCAAAAGCAAAACCTGTCGAAGAACATCTTCGACGGTCTGCCGTCCAGAAGAGAAAGGCCATTGGCGAGGAGGTGGCTCGACTCCTGGCAGCAGAGTTTATCCGAGAGATATACCACTCTGAGTGGCTCGCCAATGTTGTCATGGTCCCCAAGAAGGACAAGTCACTTCGCATGTGCATCGATTTCAAACATATCAATCGGGCCTGCCCGAAAGATCATTTTCTCTCCCTCGCATCGACCAAATTGTCGACTCATTGCGGGATCACGAGATTGTCTTTTTTAGATGCCTATTCCGGGTACCATCAGATCCGTCTGTATGGACCCGACGAGATCAAAACAGCTTTCATCACTCCATTCGGGTGCTTCTACTATGTCACCATGCCATTCGGTCTCAAGAATGCCGGAGCCACGTTCATGAGGATGATTCAAAAGTGTTTGCTCACTCAAATCAGTTGGAATGTGGAAGCGTACATGGATGATATTGTGGTTAAGTCACGGAAGGGTTCCGACCTGTTGACTGACCTCGCTGAAACATTTGCCAATCTCAGGAGGTATGATATCAAGCTTAATCCATCAAAGTGCACATTCGGAGTTCCTGGTGGGAAGTTACTCGGTTTTCTCATTTCAGAACGAGGAATCGATGCTAACCCAGAAAAAGTTGGCACCATACTCCGAATGAATCACCCTGTGCATGTGCACGATGTCCAGAAGCTTACTGGATGCTTGGCCGCATTAAGTCGATTCATCTCTCGCCTCGGTGAAAAGGCATTGCCTCTTTACCGACTGATGAAGAAGGCAGACAAGTTCGAGTGGACTCCAGAAGCTGATGCAGCGTTTGCCAAGCTAAAAGCTCTGCTCTCCACCCAGCCGGCGCTTGCTGCTCCAATCAGCAAAGAGCCCCTGATGCTTTACATTGCAGCCACAGGACAAGTCGTCGAGATAAGATTTACAATGATCGGCGGGAAGAAGAAGGAAAGCCTTCAAAGTTCAGCGCCCGGTGTATTATCTTTCCGAAGTTTTGACCCCATCGAAGCAAAGATATCCTCATTATCAGAAGCTTGTGTATGGGATCTACATGACCACGAAGAAGGTTGCTCATTATTTCTCTGATCATTCCCATACCTGGCCAAACGGGTCTGCCCGGCACGCACGGCCCGCCCATTATAATCGTGCACGGCACGGCACGGCCGCCAGAACGACGATTACTATCTGGTCGTGCCGTGCGGCCCGCGCGCGTCTTCGCCCAGCCCGAGCATGGCCCGATTAGTAAACGGGCGGCACGTTGGCCCGTTTAGCACGGTGGGCGATATTTTCAGCCTATTATGTGATGCATCGGCGTTTTTAGTCTATTTTTACATATTGGGCCATATATAGATGTATAAAAATAAAAATAAACTTAACGGGCCGTGCCGTGCCGCCCGCGTTTAACCTCGAGCCGAGCACGGCCTGTATGCAGCGTGCTGCCCCGCCCATTTAGCCGTCTTGTGCTCGCCCAAGGCGGGCCGTGCGGCGTGCTCATGGGCGGCCAAAAAACGCCCATTTGGCCAGCTATAATCATTACATTACGATCGTCGTGACGCGCCCCATCGCCGAGATTCTCGCACAACAGATGCAAGCGGTCGAGTGGCGAAATGGGCGATTGAACTCCTTCCCTTGATATCAAGTTTGAGGCAAAGAAAGCCATTAAGTCCCAAGCAATAGCAGATTTCCTTGCCGAGTGGATTGAACAACAACGACCGACTCAAGTTCACTCGGAGCATTGGACCATGTTCTTTGATGGCTCTAAGATGTTAAATGGTTCCGATCTTTGGGGTAGTTTTGCTTTCCCCGGAGGAGATAAGCTCGGATATGTGCTCCAGATTCACTTTGATTCCTCCAACAATGAAGCGTAATCTGAGGCACTTTTATATGGGTTGCGCATGGCCATTTCACTCGGCGTCCGTCACCTTATGGTTTATGGCGACTCAGATTTGGTGGTCAATCAGGTGATGAAGGAGGGGGCGTTAGAAGCCCAAATTATGATTGGATCTTGCAATGCAATGATAAAGCTTGAAAAGAAATTGAAGGGTTAGAGCTCCATCATATACCCCGACTGAAGAATCAAGCGGCTGATGATTTGGCGAAGATAGGTTCCAAGAGAGAAGCCATTCCCAGTAACGTGTTCTTGGAGCATATCCACATTCCATCAGTTAAAGAAGATCCTTTTACCGAAGAAGCTCCGCAACCTAAAAGTATCACGGATCCGACTGTAGTTGAAGTTCCAGCAGTGGTCGACCTGATCATGGAAGTGTTGGTGATCACTCCCGATTGGACAGTACCATATATCGCGTATATCTTAAGGAAAGAACTCCCAAAGGATGAAGAAGAGGCTCGACAGATCGTTCACCGATCTAAAGTCTTTACCGTGATAAGGGGACAGTTGTACAGAGAAAGCGCGACTGGAGTTGGTCAGAAATGCATAACGCCAGAAGAAGGTCGAATAATCCTTGACGACATCCACTCGGGGACCTGTGGCCAAAGCATACCGAGCCAGATTTTACTGGCCAAGAGCGAACGAAATGGCAAAGGAGATAGTCGACAAGTGTGAAGGATGTCAATTTTACTCCAATATGTCACACAAGCCCGCCTCAGCTTTAAAGACCATACCACTCGTCTAGCCCTTCGTTGTATGGGGATTGGATATGGTTGGACCTCTGAAAACAGGCAGAAGCGGTTTCACCCATGTGCTGGTAGCAGTCGACAAGTTCACCAAATGGATTGAGGCTAAACCCATTAAGAACCTTGATGCCGGCACTACTGTCAGCTTCATCAGAGAATTGATATTCAGATATGGAGTCCCACACAGCATCATCACTGACAACGGGTCAAACTTTGATTCCGAGGAATTCAGAGCGTTCTAAACATCTAAGGGCACACGAGTCGATTATGCTTCAGTCGCTCATCCTCAGTCGAATGGACAGGCAGAACGAGCCAATGGCTTGATTCTCAAATGATTGAAACCCCGATTGATGCGTGATCTCAAGCATGCGGTGGCGCGGGTCGACGAGCCCGTCGCTGCTTTGGGGTTAAGGACCACGCCTAAGCGGTCATTGGGAGAACTCCGTTCTTATTGGTCTCACGGAGCTGAAGCGGTCTTGCCGACACCGCTTCTAACGCTCCCGAGTCGAGCTCTACACCAAGTGAAGCGTAACAAGCCCGGCAGGACGCAGTCGACCTTCTAGAGGAAGAAAGGGAGATGTCTTTGATCCGATCGACCATTTACCAGCAGGACTTGCGTCACTTCCACGCCAAAAACGTGAGGAGTCGAGCCTTCCAGAAGGAGATCTGGTTCTCCGAGTGGATCATCAGAAACCACACAAGCTCGCCCCTTCTTGGGAAGGCCCCTTCATTGTCACCAAGGTTCTCCACAATGGAGCGTACCGTCTTTACAATGTCGAGCACCAGATCGACGAGCCCCAAGCTTGGAACGCGGAGCTGCTCCGCCCCTTTTACACTTAAGTGTGCACTCGGAAATATAATAAAAGTACTTCTGTAGTTCATTTTTCAAAGACAATAGTGTTATAATTTTCCCAGTGATTGTTTTTTACTTTTGCTTACTCAATAAAATCCCCCCCCCAGTGGGTGGCTTAGCTGTGAATCCGTTTCGCCTAAGTTTGTAAAAATCCTACCGAGTGGTGAGCTAGCCTCTCACTCGGAGGCTTAGCCGCGAATCCGTTTCGCCTAAGTTTAAATAAAATCCTACCGAGTGGTGAGCCAGCATCCCACTCGGAGGCTTAGCTGCAGTCCAAGTACTCGCCTAAGTTTTTGAAAATCCTACCGAGTGGAGAGCAAACCTCCCACTCGGGGGCTTAGCTGCAGCCCAGTGCTCGCCTAAGTATCAATAAAAATCCTACCGAGTGGTGAGCCAGCCTCCCACTCGGGGGCTTAGCTGCAGCCCAGTGCTCGCCTAAGTTTCAATAAAATCCTACCGAGTGGTGAGCCAGCCTCCCACTCGGAGGCTTAGCTGCAGTCCAAGTACTCGCCTAAGTTTCAACGAAATCCTACCGAGTGGTGAGCCAGCCTCCCACTCAGAGGCTTAGCTGCAGCATAGCGCTCGCCTAAGTACAAGCATAACGTGCGCTCCGCAAGGAAGACGAGGTGCAGGTCGACTGTTGCTCTGCTCTTCCGAGCTACGCCACAAGTATAATGTGCTCTCCGCAAAGAGGACGAGGTTCAGGTCGACTGCTACTTCTCCTTCCGAGCTACGCCACAAGTATAATGTGCGCTCCACAGGAAGACGAGGTGCAGGTCGATTGATGACTTCTTCCTCGGAGGAACGCCGCAAAAATCCTACCGAGTGGAGAGCAAACCTCCCACTCGGGGGCTTAGCTGCAGCCCAGTGCTTGCCTAAGTTTTTGAAAATCCTACCGAGTGGAGAACAGAACTCCCACTCGGGGGCTTAGCTGCAGCCCAGTGCTCGCCTAAATTTTTGAAAATCCTACCGAGTGGAGAGCAAACCACCCACTCGGGGGCTTAGCTGCAGCCCAGTGCTCGCCTAAGTTTTTGAAAATCCTACCGAGTGGAGAGCAAACCACCCACTCGGAGGCTTAGCTGCAGCTCAGGGCTCGCCTAAGTTTTTGAAAATCCTACCGAGTGGAGAGCAAACCTCCCGCTCGGGGGTTTAGCCGCAGCCCAGAGCTCGCCTAAGTTTTTGAAAATCTTACCGAGTGGAGAGCAGACCTCCTGCTCGGGGGCTTAGCTACAGCCTAGTGCTTGCCTAAGTGTGTTGAGGAACAAGTCGATTGCAATAAGTGCTTCATCCTAGCCTGCAAAAGACACCTCAAACCAGATGCAAACATATTCAACGATGAATCTAAGTTCGGATAACGTCTTACGGGACCGTAAGTGCTCAGGCGCTAAGCCAGTTATGGTTTATCGGTTACAAAAACCACTCGGCATACCGAGGCAAATTTAAACTATCAAGCTTAGAAGTTTTTTACCCCTCCTGCGGAGGGCTGGAAGGCGCAACGAATTCATCCAGGTCGATTCCATCTGCGATCCGAGTGGCAGCAGCGATGAAGTTCTCCATGAAGGATCGGAAATCATGCTTCTTGGTATTAGCCACCTTGAGGGCTGCCAGCTTGTCCTCTCGCACTTCCTTGCAGTGAACACGGGCCAGAGACAGAGCAACATCCGCACCGCATCTGGCAGAAGATTTCTTCCATTCTTGCACTCGACTTGGAACATCATTCAGTCAAGTCATCAGAGACTCGAGGTCGTTCTGAAGCGTCTCTCCTGGCCAGAGTGTTGTGTCGATGCGGGAAGTTGCGACCTTCAGCCTTGCGAGATAGTCAACAACAGCAGCAATGCGAGACTCAAGTCGGAGCACATTCATGGCGACTTCATCCTTCACAGGAGAGTTTATGGGATCTAGGTTCGTCTCCATTCGACCAGTCTCCTCTTCGAAGTTCTGGCAGAACTCTGCAATCACAACCCCAAAGTCAAGACAGCAGTTTGATGGCGAGATCATAGTTAAAATGTCTGTTTGATTCAAAAGATTACCTTCAAGCATGAGGAATAACTTCTGGGCGAGTCCTCCCAGATAAGCCTCCAGATCATTCTTCTTTCCCACCAACTCGCTGGCCTTGTCACTCAAGGCAATCTTGTCATTCTTCAGTCGACTGACCTCCTTGTTGGCCGCGTCAAGAGCAGCTTTCAGATTGGTATTTTCCTCTTCAAGCTTGGTGATTGAAGCCAGCTTCTCATCTGCGAGCTTGGTCTTCTCTAAAGCCGCTTCTGCGCCTCGGCCAAGTCAAGGTCTTTCTTCTTGAGCATCCCTCGGTTTATCGCAAAGTCACAAAGAGATCGACTCGAAATGGGCAAGAGACAAAAGCAGTCGTCGAGGTTCTCACCAAACATACCTTTTGCCTCCTCCTTTGCCTTCGTGAAGTTCTCCTGGACAAGTTTCAGATCAAGTTTGAGCTGGATATGCTTGTTCTCCAACTCAGTATAACGAGCTGCAAGCTCGCAAGATTTCTGCGAAGAACCAATCGGCAGATGTCAAAGACGGGTCACTTCCGAGTGACTAAGGAAAAATCATAGCATTTCTAAGACTACAGCCGAATATAAACATTCGACCATAGTCTCCGGGACTACACCCAGTGGGTGCACTCAGCGTGCCCCCACTAGTTCAGTTAGAGTCGATCAGTCGACCAACAAATAGCCTCAAAAAAAGAGGTGTTCTTCAGACTGTAGTCGACTGCCAGCAGTCGACCACAGTCTCGGGGACTACACCTAGTGGGTGCACTCAGCGTGCCCCCACCGGTCTATGATTCCATTCGACCTGATCGAGTGAAGAAAAAGCTTAAGACATAAAGACTATGGTCGACTGCCAGCAGTCCACCATAGCCTTGGGGACTCCACCCAGTGGGTGCACTCAGCGAGCCCCCACCGATACAGAATTTCAATCGACACACCCAGTGGGTGTACGACAGACACTAAGATTTTCCGAAAGAATGATGTTCAGGTATCATATCCTAAGAAAACAGGCGGTGGTCGACTAACCTGGACATTGCTCTGGAGAGCTGAATTGGCGTCATAGGCCGCCTGGCTGGCGTCTCGGATTGCCTTCGCTTGCTCCATCATGACCCCTGCCTGGCGTATTGCTTCCTTAGCAGTGCTTGCTTGGTCTTCTGGGACGTGGTGGGTCGAGAAAAGTGAAGGCTGAGCGGCACTCGACAATGAGGGGCGAGCACTCGTCAGCGGCACCGCAAAGGATACGGTAGGCCGAGTGACGTTATCCCCCTCCACAACCAACGTCTCGGGTGCTGACACATCCTGAGTCGCCTTGCCAGCAGACGCTTTGCTATTCCTCCTCTGCCTCAGTGGTTCCTCGTCATCATCGTTAGGAAGGTCAATAACGATGTTAGGTGGAGCTGCAGAAAAGGGTCAAATTTAAAGACAAAGGTACAACTGACTGAAGACGAAACTACAAAAGTCATACCAGGTTTTGAAGTGACAGCATCTTCCATTTCGTGATCTTCAGGTCTGGTCGAGGTATCATAAGTAGCAGCACTGCAATTCCAGAAGTCAGTCGGTCAACCCACAAATCGACCAAGAATAAAATCCATGTGAAACAAGAAAACTCAAGCTACACCATTACCCTGAGATAGTGGGGATCACCATCTTCATCTTCGGCAAGACCTTCATCAGCTTCGATGGCGCCACTCGAGATTGCTTCGGAGCTTTCTCAGTCGGCGCCGGGGAAGTCGTCCGAGGACGCTTGGTCGATCAGCGACGGTACAACCCCTTACCACGCCAACAGCGGGGTCATGGACAAGCTTTGAGCGCCTTTCAGAACGGGGAGGTGCAACTTCCTCCTCCTCTTCCTCTTCCTCCTCATCGGAGTCATCGTCTTCATCATCGTCATCACCATCCGAATCCCACTCCTCGGGCTTCGCCCCACTTCCTTCCTCCTCCTCGGTCGATTCTGCGCCCCATTGGGCATCGAGTACAACTTCGATGGTGGCGACAAACAACAAAACAAGGCAAAGGTTAATCGACCGATTGGCAGCAAAACAAAATGAATGAAACAGGATCCCCACCGGGAGTAAGTGGTCATACCGTGTCTGGTTGATAAGACTGATCGAGTGGTGGGATCCTCCTAGCCTCGCGGGGGTTATCTTTGTTCCCCGTGCAGTCATCCACCTCTCCAGTGTGGCGTCGTCGACCTCCTCTGGGTGGACCCGAGTGGTGTCCTCGGTACCAGAGTACAACCACATTGGGTGACCTCGGTACTGGAGCGCCTGTATGCGCCGTCGAAGAAAAACCTCCAAAAGATCCATGCCAGTAACACCATCGCGAATGAGTTGAACCACACGCTCCACCAACATTTTTACCTCAGCCTTTTCTTCCGGAAGTACCTTCAGAGAAGATGGCTTGTTCACTCGGTCCATGGAGAACGGAGGGAGACCATTCGACTGCCCCGGCGTCGACTGGTCTTGGCAGTAGAACCAGGTCGACTGCCACCCTCTAACCGAATCGGGAAGGGTCATGGCTACAAAAGCACTCTTACTCCTCATTTGGATCCCAAGACCCCCACACATCTAGATAACCTTGGTCCTCTCATCATCTGGACTCGCCTTTTTCACCGTCTGAGAGTGACAAGTGAATATGTGCTTAAAGAGACCCCAGTGCGGCCGACAACCCAGGAAGTTTTCGCACAGAGACACAAAAGCGGCAAGGTAGGCAATGGAATTGGGAGTGAAATGGTGGAGTTGTGCCCCAAAGAAGTTCAGAAACCCTCGGAAGAAAAGATTTGGTGGCAGAGAGAATCCGCGATCTACATGAGTGGCTAAGAGAACACACTCACCCTCCAAAGAACAAGGTTGCCACTCGGACCGGAAGTCTTGCTGACCCATGGGAGATCAGTCCCTCATTGGCGAGATCATCAAGATCCTTCTGGGTGATGGTCGAGCGGATCCAATCTCCTTGGACCCAACCTTGCGGCAGGCGGGACCGCGATGAAGATCCACCCCGACTGGTCGCTCTCCCCTTTGCTTTCGCTGACATCGTAGCCTTCTTTGCTCGCTCCAAGGCTGCCGTCTTCTCCTTCACCATCGTCGCCGACGAGGCGTGCGAGGAGCGGGCGGGCAGAGGAAGAAGAGGGCGCAGCGGGCGAGGTTGAGGGAGGTGGAGAGGGGAATGGAGACGCACTATTCAAAAAAACCCCGTCCGGCGCTTTATATAAAGGCACTTCCGAGTGGCTGACAGGTAGGCCCGGGCGATCCTGTCAAATCCCGAAACAATCACGCGCGTGATACGTGGCGAAAAAGGCGGTGCGGAAATCGAGGCGCCTCCGTCTTATCCCATCCGAGTACCGCGGTCCTCTCCGCTTCGCGCGCTTCCCAAAATTCGGATCCCACCAAATCCACTAACAGCAGAGCAACCTATCAGACGGTAGATTTCCCGCGATCCGTCGCTCGGAGGTCCACCAAGTTCAAAAGTTCACTCGACAGAGGAAAAGAATGGATCAAGGCGACTGAAAGAAAAGTTGATGCCATCGCTAAATAAGGTCATTGATCCAGAATGTGACATACTCAGAACACGGAAAACAGGTCGGAAAAATTATCAACTCCTTCCTCACTCAAACCTCGATCCATTCGGGGGCTAATGACGAAGTCATGTACCTAGGGTAGGGTCATGGACCTGTCCAAGGTACCCTCCACAAGGACATCTTTATACAAAGCTACCTTCTAGTCGACCAAGAGAGACTCCACTCGACGGACTTGAAGACACTCGACCATGAAGACTCACTCGACCACTAGGAGATCAAGAGCCACTCTGCATCCAAACGGTCTATAATTAAGTAGTCTTTATGGCCATGATGACACTTTATGTAAGGCGTTACAGGTAACGCCTGGCCTTAATGTACTTTAAACCCTCCACTGCATGGGCTGGCTGGGGTCCTGGCAGACACTATATAAGCCACCCCCTCCACTGGCAGAAGGGTTCGCACCCCTATAACTCATACACATATAATCCAGTCGACCGCCTCCGGGCTCCGAGACGTAGGGCTGTTACTTCCTCCGAGAAGGGCCTGAACTCATAAATCTCTTGTTTATACAACTACTCCATAGCAAGGATCTTGCCTCTCCATACCTACCCCCCATTCTACTGTCAGTCTTAGTACCACGACAATGCTCACATAAAATATAAGAATTGAAACATAACGGGAGCATCATGAAGCACATGACTAGCACATTTAAGTCTAACCCACTTCCTATGCACAGGGATTTTGTGAGCAAACAACTTATGGGAACAATAATCAACTAGCATAGGAAAGTAAAACAAACATAGCTTCAAAACTTTAGGCACATAGAGAGGAAACTTAATATTTTTGCAATTCCTACAAGCATATGTTTCCCCCTCATAATAATTTTCAGTAGCATCATGAATGAATTCAACAATATAACCAGCACCTAAAGCATTCTTTTCATGATCTACAAGCATAGAAAATTTACTACTCTCCACATAAGCACAATTCTTCTCATGAATAGTAGTGGGAGCAAACTCAACAAAATAATTATCATGTGAGGCATAATCCAATTGAAAACTAAAATCATGATGACAAGTTTCATGGTTATCATTATTCCTAATAGCATACAAGTCATCACAATAATCATCATAGATAGCAACTTTGTTCTCATAATCAATTGGAACCTCTTCCGAAATACTGGAATCATCACTAAATAAAGTTGACACTCTTCCAAATCCACTTTCATGTTCATCAAAATAAGATTCAACATCCTCCAACATAGTGGGGTCACTACTTCCTAAAGTTGACACTCTTCCAAACCCACTTTCATCAATATAATCATCATAAATAGGAGGCATGCTTTCATCGTAATAAATTTGCTCATCAAAACTTGGGGGACAAAAAATATCATCTTCATCAAACATTGCTTCCCCAAGATTGTGGCTTTGCATATCATTAGCATCATTAATATTCAAGGAATTCATACTAACAACATTGTAATCATGCTCATCACACAAAGATCTAGTACCAAACATTTTAATGCATTCTTCTTCTAGCACTTGAGCACAATTTTCCTTTTCATCATACTCACGAAAGATATTAAAAAGATGAAGCATATGAGACAAACTCAATTCCATTTTTTTGTAGTTTTCTTTTATAAACTAAACTTGTGATAAAACAAGAAACAAAAAGATTCAATTGCAAGATCTAAAGATATACCTTGAAGCACTCACCTCCCCGGCAATGGCGCCAGAAAAGTGCTTGATGTCTACTACACAACCATCTTCTTGTAGACGTTGTTGGGCCTCCAAGTGCAGAGGTTTGTAGGGCAGTAGTAAATTTCCCTCAAGTGGCTGGCCTAAGGTTTATCAATCCGTGGGAGGCGTAGGATGAAGATGGTCTCTCTCAAACAACCCTGCAACCAAATAACAAAGAGTCTCTTGTGTCCCCAACACACCCAATACAATGGTAAACTGTATAGGTGCACTAGTTCGGCGAAGAGATGGTGATACAAGTGCAATATGGATGGTAGATATAGGTATTTGTAATCTGAAAATATAAAAACAGCAAGGTAACTAATGATAAAAGTGAGTGTAAACGGTATTGCAATGATAGGAAACAAGGCATAGGGTTCATACTTTCACTAGTGCAAGTTCTCTCAACAATAATAACATAGATAGATCATATAACAATCCCTCAACATGCAACAAAGAGTCACTCCAAAGCCACTAATAGCGGATAACAAACGTAGAGATTATGGTAGGGTACGAAACCACCTCAAAGTTATTCTTTCGGATCGATCTATAAAAGAGTTCTTACTAGAATAACACCTTAAGACACAAATCAACCAAAACCCTAATGTCACCTAGATACTCCATTGTCACCTCAAGTATCTGTGGACATGATTATACGATATGCATCACACAATCTTGGATTCATCCAACCAACACAAAGTACTTCAAAGAGTGCCCCAAAGTTTCTACCGGAGAGTCAAGAAAACGTGTGCCAACCACTATGCATAGGTTCATGGGCGGAACCCGCAAGTTGGTCACCAAAACATACATCAAGTGGCACGTGATATCCCATTGTCACCACAGATAAACACGACAAGACATACATCAAGTGTTCTCAAATCAAAGACTCAATCCGATAAGATAACTTCAAGAGGGAAACTCAATTCATCACAAAGAGTAGAGGGGGAGAAACATCATAAGATCCAACTATAATAGCAAAGCTCGTGATACATCAAGATCGTGCCATAGAGAGAACACGAGAGAGAGAGATCAAACACATAGCTCTTGGTACATACCCTCAAATTTCCCAGGGTGAACTACTCCCTTCTCGTCATGGATAGCGCCGGGATGATGAAGATGGCCACGGTGATGGGTTCCCCCTCCGTGGTCTTGAACGGACTCCCGAGAGGTTTTTGGTGGCTACAAAGGCTTGCGGCGGCGGAACTCCCGATCTATCTTGATATTCGATGGTTTTAGGGTATGTAGGCTTATATAGGCGAAAGAAGTCGGTCGGGAGGTGCTCGAGGGGCCCACAAGGCAGTAGCGCCCGATGAGAAGCGCGCCCCTATCTCCTGGCCTCCTCGAGGATCTTCTGACGTGAACTCCAAGTCTCCAGGATGATATTCTTCCCAAAAATAACGCTGCTGAAGGTTTCATTCCATTTGGACTCCGTTTGATATTCCTTTTCCTCGAAATACTAAAACAGGCAATAAAATAGCAATATGGGTTGGGCCTCCGGTTAATAGGTTAGTCCCAAAAGTAATATAAAAATGTATAATAAAGTCCGTAATCATTCAAAACAGATAATGAAATAGCATGAATGCTTCATAAATTATAGATACGTTGGAGACGTATCAGGCCCATATACTTATAGATTTCACGTGCCAATTCTATTTTGTGGTCGTGCTCAGATTAAGAGATGCATGAAAGGTAACGACTGATTGACACATATAACCTTTTTTTAGGAAAGGAGGAGGACCCCCGGCCTCTGCATCTGGACGATGCATGTAACTCCCTCGATGCGGCTATATCTCCCACGTGTCGAAGCACGACTTAGAGGCATAACCGCATTGAAAGCAATGTCGCAAGTGAGGTAATCTTCACACAACCCATGTAATACATAAGGGAAAGAGATACATAGTTGGCTTACAATCGCCACTTCACACAATTACATGAATAAAGCATTACATCATCCAAATACAATCAAGGTCCGACTACGGAACCAAAATAAAAGAAGAACCCCAAAAGCGACAAAGGTCCCCGATCGACCCCAACTGGGCTCCACTACTGATCAACTAGAACGAAACAACACAAAGGGCAAGATCTTCATCGAGCTCCCCTTGAGCTCGGATCGTCACCGCGCGGTTTCATCGGCACACCGCAAACCGGTTTTGGAAGTATCCGGTGAGTCACGAGGACCAAAGAATCCCATTACCATGGGTATCAAGACTAGCAAAGCTTAAAGGGTAAGGAAGGGGTAAAGTGGTGAGGTTGCGGCGCTAAGCATGATATGGTGGCTAACATACGCAAATAAGAGCAAGAAGAGAACAAGCGGAGCGGTCGTGAAGCTAGCAATGATCAAGAGGTGATCCCAACACCTACTTACGTCAAACATAACCCGAAACCGTGTTCACTTCCGGACTCGAGAAGAGACCATCACGGCTACACACTCGGTTGATGCGTTTTAATTCGGATCTGGTGTCAAGTTATCTACAACCGACATTAACAAATTCCCATCGCCACATAACCAGGCACGGCTCTCGAAAGTTTATACCTGCAGGGTGTCCCAACTTAGCCCATGACAAGCTCTCGCGATCAACGAAGGAATAGACCTTCTCCCAGAAGACCCAATCGGTCTCGGAATCCCGATTTACAAGACATTTCGACAATGGTAAAACAAGACCAAAAAGCCTCCCATTGTCCGACAAATCCCGATAGGAGCTGCACATATCTCGTTCTCGGGGCACACCGGATGAGCAAGACGTCGGGTTGGCATAGACCACAGCTTGCCAGGCGCCGGACATCGCTTCGGTTCGGACCAAAGACTTAGACAAGCAACGGCCCGGGGCTAAAATAAAGATGACCCTCGGGTTGGCCGACCCAAGGAAAGGGATAGGTGGTGGTGAGGCAAATGGTAAAACCAAGGTTGGGCCTTCTTTGGACAAGTTTTATTCAAAGCGAACCGTCGGGGGTCCCATAAATCACCCGACCGCGTTAGGAACGCAAAATCCGGAACATAACACGGTATGATGGAAACTAGGGGCAAGAGTGGAACAAAACACTGGGCATAAGGCCGAGCCTTCCACCCTTTACCAAATATATAGATGCATTAATAATATAAGAGATATTGTGATATCCCAACCAAAATCCATCCACCATGGAGAAATCTTCAACTTCACCGCAACTAGCAACGCTATAAGAGGGCCGAGCAAAAGCGGTAACATAGCCAAACAACGGTTTGCTAGGAAGGGTGTCAAAGGTTAGAGGTTCATGGCAATTTGGGAGGCTTGAAGAACAAATGATGGGTAACGCAAAGATAGCGATAGAACGAGGCAACTAGCATAGCAATGATAGTAGTGAGATCGAGGTAGCGATCATCTTGCACGAAATCCCGCTAGGAAGAAGAACGAGTCCATGAAGAAGACGAACGGACGTAGTCGAACAAATCCTCACAATCGCAACATTACCGGGACTAAGAAGCAACACCGGAAAGAAACAAACAACATGGTGAATGCGCAAGCATAAACATGGCATGATGCACAATCAAGTATGATGCATGTCCGGTTTAATGAGGCATGGCATGGCAAAGTGCAACACACAATACTACAAGTTAAGTGGAGCTCAATATGCAACGAGTTGCATATTGACGAAACACCACATCCGAGTTATTTAGTTCGCTCTCGTTTAGGTACACAACAATGTTAAATGTTGTTAAACATGCCAAGGGGTGTAACAAAAGTAAACTAAATATTTAGGCAAGTTTAAATGAGGCCGGAACAACAAACAACATTTCCGGAAAAAACTCATATGCAATTTATGAATTTGCTACTGTTCTGCCCTAAAACATATTTTAAAGTTGTTAAACAGGAAAATAAAGTGGACCACATTAATCTAGGCATTTTTCCACCCCATTTACATATAAAGAACATTTAAAACCGAGCTACGGTTATTTAGTTATGAAATAAATCATTTTAGCATGGCATTAGAGCAAATTTAAACAAATATCATTTTAAACATTTTAAACATGGATGAAAGTGGCAAATTATTAATCTACACAAAATTCTAAGCATTTTACATATATAAATTATTTTAAACCGATGCACGTTTAAGAGTTATTAAATGCATGAAATCTAGGGTTTTTCACGTAAAAGCAGATAAATCATCGGAATATTACTAAATTGCAGGACGAGAAAAAAACATATCGGGCGAATTAAAGGTACAGCCAAAACAGGACATGGGCGCGGGGTGGTTTCATGGGCCATGGGCCATAGCCAGCAAAGGAGGCCGGCGGATCTGGCGAAGAGGAGCTGGCCTCAAGGCCTTGGCGGCCGACCGCTTCAGGCGGGTTAGACGACGCGTCAACGAAACATGTGCTACCTGGCCTCGCCTCGCCGACGCAGAGAGCAGAGAGCCCACGCCGCTTGGTTGGACAATGGCGAGGCAAAGAGGAGGGCGGGCTCGCCGGGCGACGAGGGCGCGTGAGAATCCGGCCAATCCGAGGCCGAGGCGATGGGGTCGGCGTGGAGGTCAACGAGCGAGAGGATCGTGGTGGCGCGTCGTCCTCTCTGCCGATCTGAAGCGAAGGAGGTCGATCGGTCAACGGCGAAGGCCTTCGTCGCTCGAATCGAAGACAGAGCGAACGGCAATGGCGGACTTGCCGCGACAGACGACCTCCGGAAGAAGATGGCGGCGGCGAGGCGCAGCGACTGGAGGCGGAAGAGGCCGGAGACGCAGAGCCTTGCCGGTTCGAGCGGAGAAGACGACGAACAAAGCAGGTGGCGGCGGGGAGCTGGGCTTCGTCCGGTTCTGCTAGAAGAAGCGGGGAGAGATGAGAGCTCCGGAGAGAGAGAGATTAGAGCGAGAGGAGATGAAGGAGAGGCGCGAGGGCTAGTCTGGTGGACGACTCACCACGGCGGCCGAACAGCGATGACAAAAGGGGCTGGAGGAGCTCCTCTCCTGGTCGATGAGGAGAGCGAGGAGGCTCAGCGCAAGGTGGGGCTCGGGCGCGAGAGGCCCGGCGAGGACGCAGCTTTGAGGCGAGCAAAAGCGGATCAAGAGGTCGGATCTGAGCTTGGGCTGCAGCCATCCATGGCGCCGCATTAGGAGGTCGCGAGAGATGTGAGGCACAGGAGGTGCAGGGAAAACGGAGGAGCAAAGCAGCAGGCATCTCACCGTGGCGGAGGAGGTCCCGTGCTCGTGAGGTGGAACTCCGGCGTGGCACCACGAAGACGACGGATTCGGGGAGGCACTAGTTGGCAAGGAGAGATCGAGGGGAGTTTGGATCGGGCGCGGGCATCTAGATCGAGGAGGAGCGATGGGGAGAGCTGGTTGGTGGCCGGAGGAAAACGAGGAGAAGGGATCCCGAGGGATTTGGTGGAGTGGCGCGCGATGAGATGCATGGGACAACAAATTAAAAACTAGGGTTAGAATGATATATATAGTAAGGATTTTGGTTTGGGGCTATCTCGTCCCTCCGATCGTGTCGACGACGCGAGTAAAAATAGGCTAGGAAGCCCAAATAAGAAAACGGAGATGTTTTGTAGACGTTAGGGGATGATCCGGACCAACGGTAATGACCGCCGGTCGGGTTTAGGGGAGTTTTGGACGCCGCAAGAGGGGTTTGACGAAAACGCCATGGAGACAAAGGGTATTGATGGGCTCGAAAAGAGAGAAGAGAGCGGTCGGTTGATCCGAGAGGGTCAACAGGACAAGGAAGAAACGACAACTACGAGCGAATGCAAGTTTTATGAAAACGATGCCGATGCAATGCGAATGATGCGATGATGAAATGCATGACATGAACAAAATGCAAAACAAAAAGCAAAAACCCAACCACGAAGGAAAAATCATATCGCATCTCCGGAAAAGGCAAGAGTTGGAGTTACGAATATGGAAAGCTACATCCGGGGCGTTACAACACTCCACCACTACGAGAGGATCTCGTCCCGAGATCTAGGATGGCACCGGAGAAAAAACGGAAGAGGAAGAGAAGAGGTAAAACTAAGTTGCTTCTTTGACCAATGAGTGAAACCAAAGAACCTTGAGAGGTTGAACAAATTGAAAGAAACAAAATAACGGAGATGAACAAGATTGCAAACAATCCGTTGGACAAGAGGAACAAGGAATATGACGAGAACCAAGAGGTTTAGTGATAAGATAGATATTGAAACCACTCTGGTTAAAACTAGATAGAGGAGGAATAAGACTGATATAATTTGGGCAGCACTCCGACTGTAAATGGAGGGAATTGAACATGAACTTGACAAGATGAGAGGATACATGATGAAATCAACAACACACTGCCTCCGGAATTGAAAGAATGGCACAAGGGGTAAGAAACATTACAAACCGCACTCCGGTTGAGAAGGGAGGCAAAACTTGATAAGATGAGAAGAACTTGAAGAGATGACACAACACTCCAGTTAAATGGATAAGCATGAAAAGAACACGATCCTCACAATTCGAGATGATGCGTGAAGGGAGCAACATCACAATGCCTCCGGAAGAAAGAATAGAAGATAGATCATTGGAATAACAGAATGAAGAAGAAAATGCCAACTTCTGTCACAAATTAACTTGGAAAGCATCCATGCAAAGAAGAATTTAACGAAGTTGTTGCAAAATCAACAACGAAAAGCACAAGCTTGTTGTGGGCTTATGGCAAACATCTCAAAATGATGAGGTGACAACCGGCCATTGACAGAAACAATTGATTTCATTGATATCAACAAGGAGACGAGAAACTTATTTCACCGGGAGGACAAATGAAGAACTTGGGTCATTTTTAATCACCATAAATAGCAACAATCCTTAGGGAAAGCTTTAGGTGAAATATAACCCAAGATAACTCCAATGAAGAGACTGATGGATTTAAAATACCTCATTCTTGACAACAATATGAATCTTGAAACATGAAGGAAATTGTCAAGAGTGACATAACACCACCTCAAGAGATAAGGTAGAAGGAATTGCACTTCGGAATGCAAGACAAAGAATACTTGAACGCCTCAAAACAAAACATGTGTTGAGCACCATGTTTAATTTTGAGTATAGCTTGGCTGGTCTTAACTTCAAGAGAAATCTTGAAGAACAATTGAAGAATGAAAAGAATCCTTGACGAACCACCATGTAGAGCCTCCATGAAGAACTCCGGTAATAAAAGGATGATAGAAAGAAAGAGAAGTTGAAAACACAAGGTGAAGCCTTGCAATGATTTAGATGGAGCTTCGTGACGAGATAACCGAGAAAACTTGAAACTCCGGAAAAGGAAAAGATGAAACACTAGAACCGAGAATTACTTCATCATGAACAATCTCCGAAAGAAAAGAATTGAGTCACCTCAAGGAAATAAGAATAAGATTTATTGTATGCTTATCCTTCATCAAATTAAATTGATGGCAAGCAATGGATTTTGCATATTACTTATTATCGTAGAAAGGATTAAGAGGGATATAGCGTAAACTTGAGAAGGTATTGATGGAACCACTGGTGGGATTTGGAAACAACGAATGAATGAGTGAATTGATACGATAACAAAGGAAGAGAAATCTTGAACGAACCACCGTAAGAATTGAAAATGATCGAAGTAGGGGTGCATCACCGGTAAGAATTAGCAAATGAACGAAGGTGCTTGAGACAAACTAGATACATGAGAACAAAGAGATCAAGAACTGATTAGAGGATATTCGATTGATGCACCGGCAAGATAGGAGAATGATAACCGGCACCGAGAATGAATAAACTGAATTGATGGACTCGGATGACAAACCGAGAAGACTCTTGAATATCTCGATGGGTGAAAAAATTCTCACAATCGAAAACAATTATGAGAGGATGGCAACAAGCTAGCACCATGAATCTTGAAGAGAATAGAGCAAGATTAGAGAGAAACTCTTCTTCGGTCTTCAAATGACAACGAGAAACACCACCAAGAATTATTGAGGCACACCGGAAGAATCAAAAGCGAAGAGTTTGAGCCAACTATGAAAAGAATTTGAAAGATCTTGGAGAAAAGCATTTGATGATGATAACTCATTCTTCGCCAAACTTGGAGAAGAATTTAGGATAGCTCGGGAAAATAGAAGAGTCGTAAGATCCTCGAAAAAACATGTGGGTTAGGGCCCACTCAAAAGAACACCGCTGAAAAGATTTAAAAGAGATGTTGCACCTGTTGAATTAAATGACTTGAATGAGATACCAATCTCGAAAGAGCTTGAACGAATGCAAGAGTGGAAACACGAATCTTGAGATATCTTGAGCACTCCGGAATAACAAATAGCGAGAAGAAGAATGATAATGAGGTGCACCCATGAGAAGACATTGAAATGAGGAAAAGGTATGATCAACAAAACTTGACTTGAATCCACCGGAGAAGAGAAAGGAATGAGGAATGACGAACTAGTAGAACATCTTCTTGAGAACCACCGGGTAAAAGCATTGATGGAAAAGAATGGAGAAACTTCACAAAAATAAAAGGATACTTGGTAAAGAAATCTTAGTCCTTGAGGAAAAAGGGTGGGTGGGCGGGGAAAAACAAAGGCAACTTGGAGACAGATGAAACAAACACCGTTGAGAAGAAATGATAATTGGTCTTCTTGATGTTGAAGTGATCGGATCCACGAAGAGAAACAGGCGGTTGAAAAGGATTGACATGACAATCTCGATTGTCGAGAAGGATTGGTATTCACATCGGAGTATGAGAACATCATTTCGGAAAGGTATGGAATCAACACTTGACATTGAAGCAACTCGAATACCACAACTCAAAACAAAAACAAAGGACTTGGCTTGCAAAATAAGCCGGAAACAAACATATGATAGAGATTTACCGAATCCCATATCATGCATCTGTCGGAAAGATATTCTAAGAGCTACTTGAATTCCCACCTATAAACTCCCGAAACTTTCTGGTTATGCAAACTGGTGTTGGGGATACAGGGGAAGCAATATATCTCACCCAAACTAACAATACCTACATCCAAGTCAGATCCATCCGTCAACACATAACCAAGAAACCTTCGAAATCGTGTACCTCAACCTTCAAAAGCATCCGTTATACGAGTCATGGCAATACTCCGTACTCACCTCGATCTTTGGGTTATCGGGTTATCTCACCAACGAATCGCATAAAAGAGATTTTCGATGTCGGCACTAAACTCGGTATTCCAGAATCGCAACGATAAGATTATGACGACAACACCTCGAGCTCAACTCCCCGGACACTTCCACTAAACCCCGACAGAGGCACCAAGACAATGTTCTCATCATAAAACCATCTAACAATTCCAAAATACCCGCGTGATCCTAAAAAAAGTTAGTGAAATTTGAGAAGAGAAGAGTCAAAACTCTCGTCGGAGACCTCACCAGAGCGACGAAGGGACCGAGGAGTAAAAAAATTCTAACTCTCCGATATATATATAATCCTAAATGACTCAAAACATTTTTCTAGACACAACTCGGCCGCTAAAAGCGATCAAGCAGATGGGGCTCCTAAGGTCGGGAAGGCTCGATTACCAACTTAACGCCTCGATGCAAATATATCTCCCACGTGTCGAAGCACGACTTAGAGGCATAACCGCATTGAAAGCAATGTCGCAAGTGAGGTAATCTTCACACAACCCATGTAATACATAAGGAAAGAGATACATAGTTGGCTTACAATCGCCACTTCACACAATTACATGAATAAAGCATTACATCATCCAGATACAATCAAGGTCCGACTATGGAACCAAAATAAAAGAAGAACCCCAAAAGCGACAAAGGTCCCCGATCGACCCCAACTGGGCTCCACTCTTGATCAACTAGAACGAAACAACACAAAGGGCAAGATCTTCATCGAGCTCCTCCTTGAGCTCGGATCGTCGCCACCGCACGGTTTCATCGGCACCGCAAACCGGTTTTGAAGTATCCGTGAGTCACGAGGACTCAAAGAATCCCATTACCATGGGTATCAAGACTAGCAAAGCTTAAAGGGTAAGGAAGGGGTAAAGTGGTGAGGTTGCGAAGAATGGCTAAGCATGATATGGTGGCTAACATACGCAAATAAGAGCGAGAAGAGAACAAGCGGAACGGTCGTGAAGCTAGCAATGATCAAGAGGTGATCCCGAACACCTACTTACGCCAAACATAACCCGTAAACCGTGTTCACTTCCGGACTCACGAGAAGAGACCATCACGACTACACACTCGGTTGATGCGTTTTAATTCGGATCCGTGTCAAGTTATCTACAACCGACATTAACAAATTCCCATCTCGCCACATAACCAGCAGCACGGCTCTCGAAAGTTTATACCTGCAGGGTGTCCCAACTTAGCCCATGACAAGCTCTCGCGATCAACGAAGAATAGACCTTCTCCCAGAAGACCCGATCTCCTTTAATCCGGTTTACAAGACATTTCGACAATGGTAAAACAAGACCAAAGAAAGCCTCCCATTGTCCGACAAATCCCGATAGGAGCCGCACATATCTCGTTCTCGGGCACACCGTATGAGCAAGACGTCGGGTTGGCATAGACCACAGTCGCCAGTATTGCGCGGATATCGCTTCGCTCGGACCAAAGACTTAGACAAGCAATCGCCCGGGGCTAAAATAAAGATGACCCTCGGGTTGGCCGACCCAAGGAAAGGGATAGGTGGTGGTGAGGCAAATGGTAAAACCAAGGTTGGGCCTTCTTTGGACAAGTTTTATTCAAAGCGAAATGTCGGGGGTCCCATAAATCACCCGACCGCGCGTAGGAACATAAAATCAGGAACATAACACCCAGATGATGGAAACTAGGCGGCAAGAGTGGAACAAAACACCGGCATAAGGCCGAGCCTTCCACCCTTTACCAAATATATAGATGCATTAATAATATAAGAGATATTGTGATATCCCAACCAAAATCCTCGCCCACCATGGAGAAATCTTCAACTTCACTCGCAACTAGCAACGCTATAAGAGGGCCGAGCAAAAGCGGTAACATAGCCAAACAACGGTTTGCTAGGAAGGGTGTCAAAGGTTAGAGGTTCATGGCAATTTGGGAGGCTTGAAGAACAAATGATGGGTAACGCAGCATAGCGATAGAACGAGGCAACTAGCATAGCAATGATAGTAGTGAGATCCAGGGTAGCGGTCATCTTGCCTGAAATCCCGCTAGGAAGAAGAACGAGTCCATGAAGAAGACGAACGGACGTAGTCGAACAAATCCTCACAATCGCAACATTACCGGGACTAAGAAGCAACACCGGAAAGAAACAAACAACATGGTGAATGCGCAAGCATAAACATGGCATGATGCACAATCAAGTATGATGCATGTCCGGTTTAATGAGGCATGGCATGGCAAAGTGCAACACACAATACTACAAGTTAAGTGGAGCTCAATATGCAACGAGTTGCATATTAATGGCTTTCCACATCCGAGTTATTTAGTTCGCTCTCGTTTAGGTAGAAACAATGTTAAATGTTGTTAAACATGCCAAGGGGTGTAACAAAAGTAAACTAAATATTGAGACAAGTTTAAATGAGGCCGGAACAACAAACAACATTTCCGGAAAAACCTCATATGCAATTTATGAATTTGCTACTGTTCTGCCCTAAAACATATTTTAAAGTTGTTAAACAGGAAAATAAAGTGTACCACGTT
The DNA here is from genome assembly GCA_021437245.1 of Aegilops speltoides. Taxonomy (NCBI): domain Eukaryota; kingdom Viridiplantae; phylum Streptophyta; class Magnoliopsida; order Poales; family Poaceae; genus Aegilops; species Aegilops speltoides. The sequence continues at coordinate 92,581,025 of CM038146.1, read as the reverse complement.
AATCTAGGCATTTTTCCACCCCATTTACATATAAAGAACATTTAAAACCGAGCTACGGTTATTTAGTTATGAAATAAATCATTTTAGCATGGCATTAGAGCAAATTTAAACAAACATCATTTTAAACATTTTAAACATGGATGAAAGTGGCAAATTATTAATCTACACAAAATTCTAAGCATTTTACATATATAAATTATTTTAAACCGATGCACAGTTTAAGAGTTATTAAATGCATGAAATCTAGGGGTTTTTCTGTAAAACAGATAAATCACTGGAATATTACTAAATTCGCAGGACCAGAAAAAAACATATCGGGCCGAATTAAAGGTACAGGCCGAAACAGGACATGGGCGCGGGGGGTGGTTTCTCACCATGGGCCATGGCCCAGTTGGAAGCAGAGGAGGCCGGCGGATCTGGCGAAGAGGAGCTGGGCCCTGGCGCGCGGTCGACCCGCTCGGGCGGGTTGACGACGCGGTCAACGAGCGCGCGGCTGCCTGGCCTCGCTCGACGCAGAGGCAGCAGAGGCCACGCCGGCTTGGTTGGACAGCGGCGAGGCAGCAGCGGAGGGCAGGACTGGCCGGCGACGAGGGCGCGTGAGAATCCGACCGAATCCGAGGCCAGGGCGATGGGGTCAGCGTGGAGGGTCAACGAGCAGAGGATCAGCGGCTGGGCGCGTGCGTCCTCTCCTGCTCGATGCAGAAGCAGAGGAGGTCGATGCGGTCAACGGGCGAGCGCTCGTCCGCTCGAACTGGAAGACAGAGCGGAACGGCGGCGGGACTTGCCGCGACGGACGACCTCCGGGAAGAAGATGGCGGCGGGCGGAGGCGCAGCGACCTGGAGGCGGGAAGAGGCCGGAGACGCAGAGCCTTGCTGGTTCGAGCGGAGAAGACGACGAACAAAGCAGGGCGGCGGCGGGAGCTGGGGCTTCGTCCGGTTCCTGCTAGAAGAAGCGGGGGGAGAGATGAGAGCTCCGGGAGAGAGAGAGATTAGAGCAGAGGGAGATGAAGGAGAGGGGCGCGAGGGCTAGTCTGGTGGACGACTCACCGACGGCGCCGAACGGCGATGACAAAAGGGGCTTCGGGAGGAGCTCCTCTCCCTGGGTCGATGAGGAGAGCGAGGAGGCTCAGGCGCAAGGTGGGGCTCGGGCGCGCGAGAGGCCCGGCGAGGACGCGGCTTTGAGGCGGAGCAAAAGCGGATCCAAGAGGGTCGGACGCGAGCTTGGGCTGCAGCCATCCATGGCGCTGCATTAGGAGGTCGCGAGAGAGATGTGAGGCACGGGAGGTGCAGGGGAAAACGGAGGAGCAGCAGCAGGGCATCTCACCGGCGGCAGAGGAGGTCCTGTGCTCCGGCGAGGTGGAACTCCGGCGTGGCACACGAAGACGACGGGATTCAGGGGAGGCACTAGTTGGCGAGGAGAGATCGAGGGGGGAGTTTGGATCGGGGGCGCGGGCACCTAGATCGAGGAGGAGCAGTGGGGAGAGCTGGTTGGTGGCTGGAGGAAAACGAGGAGAAGGGATCCCGAGGGGATTTGGTGGAGTGGCGGCGGCGATGAGATGCATGGGACAGCCAGCCTAAAAACTAGGGTTAGAATGATATATATAGTAAGGGATTTTGGTTTGGGGCTATCTCGTCCCTCCGATCGTAATCGGACGGGCAGAAAAATAGGCTAGGGAAGCCCAAATAAGAAAACGGAGATGTTTTGTAGACGTTAGGGGATGATCCGGACCCAACGGTAATGACTGCCCGGGTCGGGTTTAGGGGAGTTTTCGGACGCACGCAAGAGGGGTTTGACGAAACGCCATGGAGACAAAGGGTATTGATGGGCTTAGAAAAGAGAGAGAAGAGAGCGGTCCGGTTGATCTGAGAGGGGTCAACAGGGACAAGGAAGAAACAACAACTACGAGCGAATGCAAGTTTTATGAAAACGATGCCGATGCAATGTGAATGATGCGATGATGAAATGCATGACATGAACAAAATGCAAAACAAAAAAGCAAAAACCCAACCACGAAGGAAAAATCATATCGCATCTCCGGAAAAGGCAAGAGTTGGAGTTACGAATATGGAAAGCTACATCCGGGGCGTTACAATGCATGCAGCTACTTTATTAAACAAACACATAAGACCTTAAAAAGTCATACAACAGTAAGATTAAAGCCACCGTCTAGGCAACATTTGTCACTACTCCTATCCAGTTGATAAAGGGATGCTGATAGTCCGGGCCTAATACCAAACAAACCTCGCAGCCAAACCTAACATCTAAGACCTGAGGTCTCATCCAGGACGCCTGCCGAGTATGCGGCACCCACCAGTCCGGCGCACTCCTCAACCAGGACGCCTGTCGAGTATGAGGCCGCCACAGCCACCTGCCACCAATCCATCTTGATTGTATCTTCGCATCCACCTTGCCGGTCTAGCTGCCGCCGACGCCACCACGATGCGAACAACGCCACCATCTGCGCTCGTCCATCATCACACGCCCAATGGTGAGACCCCATCGCCTGCGTCACCGAGACCCGCCATTGTCGACGTGTCGATCTGGCGCCGCTCCTCGTCGCGAACACCAACAACAGAAACGCCCTAAAGATACAAAAGGCACTCTGCACAACTTACAGATGATCGCACTCGAGGCGCCATGGGCAAAGAGCGATGAGGCACCACCGGATGTTAGCCACACTATCCTGCACCAAGAACGCTGACGAAGCGAAAAAGCCGCCATGAAAAGCGAGAGAGAGGCGACAAAGAAGGCAACGAGATAGCACCTCAAAGACTAAACCCGACGAGCCCACCGACGGCCAAAGCCCCCACCTTCGCTACCCACACCAATCCTAGCTCCCGTGCAACGCCCAAGGAAGGATGCGCCCATGCTGCATCACGCCCAATCAAGGCCGGATTTTGGGTTTTCACCCAGGAGAGGACCGAAGGTGGCAAGAAGAGGGACCACGACACCGCCTCCAAGAAGGATGTGTCACCCGAAGCCGACGCCGTTGTCGAGCCGAACCAGCCGGCCTAGTGTTTCCCCCATTCCCAATCTGCACCACCATCCCCAAAAGCACCGGATCCAGCAGCGACAGCCGTCATCAAGCGCAAAGGGGAAGGAGCAGGAAGGAGGGAGCAGCAGACCTCCAGATCTGGTGAGGAAGAAGGCCCCCACTCTGCCGCCACCAAGCGCCGACGCCCCACCACCCGAGAGGTCGAGGACGCCAGTCAGAGCCCCCGCGCACACCGTCCAGGGCATGAACGGCGGCGCCACACCGGCAAGGCCGCCGCCCCGTGGATCCTGATCTCCGCGAACGGAGCGACGAGGGCCTCGCCGCCACCGTCACCGGTCTGGCCGCACAGGCTTGCCCGGCGACCTCCTCAGGTGGCGGCAAGGAGTGGGAGAGGAGATGTAGGTGGCGGCGCTCGAAACCCTAGTCGCTGCCCGAGTCGCCCGAGGGGGCGACCTTATAAAAATGGGAGAGATTTTCACTTCCCGGCCTCTGCACCGACTAAGGATGCATACGGCCATTTAACCTGGGAGCAAAACAAAAAAATATATGAAAGCTTCCATGGTGTTATCACAATCATAGATGGACACATATAACCTGGTGTATATTTTGTTCCTTTTGGAAAAGAAACCCCATAATGGCATTGTTCGTGTGAAAGCATATCCTTGTACGAAATACTCCTAGGTAAGAACCACAATTCTGATCAGTTACAGTTCTTTTGAAAATACTAACCGGGTTAATTTGCATATGCTTCGACCATAGCTTTTTTGTGTTTCTTCCCGTAACGAATAAAGATATGTGTTCTGAGAATGATGTTTTTAGAGTGCATCTTTCCTTTCACTGCAGTTATAGACAAAAGAAATTTTAAACGTGGTTGGATAAGAGGTTTGAGTCAGGTTTCTCGACAAACATTTACAGATAAAATCTTATTTGATTCCCCCTAGGCAAGGAAATGCAGCAATATTCTGAAACTTGCATCGGTTCTTCTCAAGCCATTCATTCTAGATGACCACAATACGCGCTACACCGAACTCATGAGTATGTGGTTTATCCATGTGGGTTATACGCAAATTCCACCACTCGTTGAGGTTACCTTTTTAAGCCATCTGTAATTAGTTGGTTGGCCGCTTATGAGATACACAATTCGTCAATTCCAAACACTATGGAAATGTTGTAGTACTCGGCCGGGTTGGGATCCACTGCGACGTCAATCCGCAGAACATCCTTGTAGATGGGGCAGCACGGCAAAAATCGCCGACTTCGGGCTCGCCAAGCTGCTCCAGCCTGACCAGACACAGCACTTCCACCAGTGTCCATGGCACACGCGGGTACCTAGCCCCCGAGTGGTACAGAACTATCATATGGCACGAAGCAACACAAGCACCCAGGTCGCTGGGAACATGACGAAGAATTCAAGATGTCGAATGCAGAACTGCAGATGGCATAAAAATTGGTTGCATCTTGCAAGAGAAGGCGGCAAACAGAGTACAAATATACATGAGTGAAGTTGGAAAAAAGGTACGTACAAAGTACAAACACAGTGAGATTATTACTTCTGGACTAACCTAACCCTCTACGTTCCATGTTCCCATCTTTGGGGGGAGCAAAGACCTCCTATTCACCCCCCTGAGCTAAGTTTCAGGTGATTTCGAAGTGTTTGCTTCCTGGTGAGCAGATGAGAAACTGACGATCGCATGTTTTGCGGCCACATAATCTCCTCGGCAATCCTTCACAAATTTGTATCCAGAGTTATTCCTTTTAGGCCTTCTGAATAACTCTGAGCTTTGCACTTCTACACCTTTGATTTAGTTTCTCTTCCTCTTGTGAAGGGGTTATTGGTCTTTTTGTCAGGACGGTGCCGTTAGTCCCTTGCACCATCTGCTTAAACCATGGTTCATCTTCGTCGTCAATGTCAGCGCACGGCAAGTCTTCATCGTTGCCATCTGCTTCACCCCCATGAATAAGCTCCAGGAATGTCTGCTTCACAATTCTGTCCTCTAAACTGTGGAATGAGATTACAGCAAGACGGCCATCTGGTGCTAGGCAGTCAAAACACGAATGAAGTGCATCTTCTAAAGTTCGCAGCTCATCATTAACTGCAATCCTAAGGGCCTGGAATACCCTTGTTGCAGTCTTAATCCAGCCTTGCCGTCCTGTAGATTATAAACTTGTTGTGAGATTCTTATTTAATTATCTCCGCCTTGCAAAAATACCAAATATTGTTTTTTTGTAGAGAAATTACATTATATGCTACACTGAGAACCTTGAGAACGTTTACAAAGTAGCAAGCAGAAATTTACATAAATCAAAGGATCAAACGGTCCATAAGAAATCATTACTTTTTTGTAAATTCACAAAAGTTTATCGAGCAAAACAAAAAAGAGAATAAAACCTTGCACGGTGTTAGCACAATCATAGAAGGAAACCTCAAAGTAATTTCATAATCATAGCTTCATACATACCTCCTGAAATGGTACACGATCTTTGGATAAGTTTGGCAAGCTCGCCAGTAGAGTGTAAACCCCCCGTTTTCCGTTCTTTAACAATTCGCCTCTGAAGGGATTGCCAATTGCTTTCCTCCCCATAATCACGGAGGATACGCCCAACTTCAAGCTCAGGCCAAGAGTTCAAGATATCTTCTGCTGTTAAAGTTGCCTGTCTAGTTTCAGCTATAGGTTAGAAGCAGTAAACAATTGCAACACAAAACATATATAAAGGTCGAGTTGTACCATTTGGACATTACTAATTCACCAAGATTGACTCAAACATGAAGTAACACACAAGAAAATATTTCTCAGCATTTTGGACATGGCAAGTTCAATAGTACTCCCTCCGTATCATAATATAAGACGTTTTTTGACACTATCATAGTGTCAAAAAAACATCTTATATTATGATACAGAGGTAGTATAAAACAACAGATCTGGAAATATAGTGTGGCATCCAAAGAAAAACAATGTGTTCGGTTAGCAAACATTACAGATAGAAATATTAATTGCCATGATAAATTAATATGGAACTCGTGCATATAAATACGGTCGGAATGGAACACAACAGAAATGAACCAAGTGCAACTGTGTTTTATAAATTCCTAGATAGATTGTCTGATTGGCATCTAAATAATTGCAGCTCGTGCTATCTGCCAATAAAAAGACCTTTTAGCAAGAAAAAGTAATATTAGATATAAGTTGTTTTAATCTTTACTCATTCAAGTTTGCAACACTACGTGATTGTGGTAACTAGCAAAAAGAATATTGAATCCATGTAGATGGTGCATTCTGATAAGTAGAATAAAGAAATGACCAGTAAGGCTGTAAGTAAGATTAAATCAACACTGACCTTAGGGTCCATGCGCATGTCAAGTGGACCATCATTAAGCACACTAAATCCCCTATCTGACCTGTTAACCTGCGTACAGCAGACCCAAAAAAATGGGTCAGCCAATGGGAAATTTAGCAGTCTTAGCATCAGTTTCATCACATTTTACTGATTTTTTACCTGCATGGATGACATGCCAAGATCGATGAGGATACCGTCAACGCCAGACGAGCCATCCGACAGGCTCTCGTCAACGCCACCAAGAACATGCTTGATGTACTTGAAATTCTTGACGTGAGTATAGGCGCGCAGTGTCCCTTGCGGAGCATCTTCTCCTCCTTCCTCACTTGCCCTACTAGCAAGGAAAGCCTCTATGTGGCGCTGGCCAATCTCCAGCGCAGAGGGGTCGACGTCCATGCCAACGTGCAGCTCCATCTCCGGGTGCGCCTCCATCATCTGTTATCCCAAGACCTATTACATCAAACAGCTTATGGGCACAAATGAGCACCATAACATTGAGGTCAAGCGCCTACAGCGGTACAGACATTCAATTCTACTAGTAGTTCTACTAAGCACGAACAGCTTGTTCCCGCGACAACAGAAGGTAAATGCGAAAGGGAAGGGATTACGGACGGCGAGGGAGTGGCCGGCGGCACCGAGGGTGCAGTCGACGAAGGAGCGGAGCGGGAGCGGGCGGCGGAACGCGGCCAGGACCTCCCCGAGCAAGACGGGGACGTGGTGGGAGTGGGATTGGCGGCGGTAGAGGCCGGGGTCGAAGGCGCCGGCGGAGCGGGTGCGCCGCTTGAGGTGCTCCTCCAGCTCCCGCCGCTGCGGCCGCCACATGGTGGTGTCCTTGGCCTTGCTCTTCGCCCTGGTCTTGCCGGTGGATTTGCACGAGACGGCATCGCGCTTGCGGCTGTGGGGAGCCGGCGCAACGGCGGCGAGCGGGCGCGCGCCGGGCGGCCGGAGGTGGAAGGGGACGAGGCGCCGCGCTGCCGTCGCCATCAGGAGTCACGAGCGCGCGAGGAACGGATAAATAGCGTGCGCCGCAGGGTGACCGTCCGTCGTCTGATCACGGATGGACGGTTCGGATCGGCTCGGTGCCTGGTCAGAGCTTTTCAGCTACAACAAACTCAGTTGGTTCGAATTCGTAGTCTATGGATACATATAACGGGATTACTGAATCTCAGTAGACTACAAAGTCTCAGTCCATGCTATAGTCATTTGATATTATACAAAAATCCATGTAAAAATTTCTTTTAAATTCTTTTTTTTTATATGTTCTGTTACTTGACTGAGACTTTAAGTCTCGGTCCATTGAGATCTAGCCACAACCCTATATATAATAGCAGGGCAGCTGCCCAGAAAACTGTTCGTAGATCATTTCGATCCAAAATAATACTCCAACATTGTCCTATCTCTATATTTTGTGGTCTCAATTTGAGGCAGACCTGAACTTCAACCCCTTGCGCTGTAAATATATAGCATGCAAGCACTTACCGCAAAAACAAAGCTATGTGGCGCAAACTCCAAACCACCAAGTGAAACTTCCTCTCGCCGCACTCCGCCTCTCACCCCAACAATGCCGACCGATTCTCGCCGCTAACGGCAAGACTGTTGTCGATCCATCGCTTCACACCGGCGCCATTCCCGGATGGCATGGCAGCCTGTCGCTCCGGACAATCGTGGCAGCCCGCGCTAACGCCTTATTCGGGTCCCCATTGCGTCGGTTTTGGTCCGTCACCGGACAGCCATTGCTGACCACGTGAACGCCACGACCGAGCCGAGCCACTGCTACTTCAGATGGCGTCTACGAGGCCCTCTCAATGCCATTTCCACCTGACGCGGTGACCACCTCAGCTCCGACGAGCAACCAGATGGCTTCCTCCTCGAGGTGTTCGAGGAATTGCCTAGAAGGTCAAAATTTTGCTTCTCGCTTTTTTGTTTTGGACAAATGAGTATATTGTAATAAAAACTACTGTATTGTAGATGAGTTCATTTGAATCCTCTTTTGTGGGATGATTCCTCGTCTGAAGAGGAATGTGACATGACCAAAGAGGAGGACACTGCTTTGATCTTGATGATGCACAAGAATAAGAGGTCGAAGCATGATGGTTCCGTTTTCGTCCATGAGTTGATTCGAAGGGATAGGCAAGATGCTCACGATAGACTGATGCGCAGCTATTCTGCTCCAAATATGATGTATCAAGGGCGATACTTTCGACATCGGTTTAAGATGTCTCCAGATTTGTTCCTTTATATTGCAAACTGTGTGAAGCAACATAATCGGTCTTTGAGCAAAGGAGGAATTGCACCGGACTTGGATATAACACTATCCAGAAGGTGACTGTCGCATCGTGCATTATGGCATATGGTGTTCCGACGAATTTAATTGATGATAACTTGGCAATGGTAGAGAGCACTTCAATCTTTTACGTCAAACAATGAGAGCACCCAATGCTCAAGACATGGCGAGGCTTTTGGAGATGAACAAACCCTGCGGGTTTTCAGGTATGCTTGGTTCCATTGATTGCATGAGTTGTAAGTGGAATAACTTCCCTACAACATGGCATGGACAGTTCAAATGACACAAGAAGGTTGCCACCATCCTTCATGAAGCCATGGGCAATCAGGAGACATGAATTTGGCATGCATACTTTGGGCCCTGGATCTTGCAATGACATCAATGTGCTTTAGCGGTCACCTCTCTTTGCAAAGTTAGCCAATGGGGAACCACCATTGGTGGAGTTCCAAGCAAATGGTCGCACGTACAACATGGGCTACTACCTTGCGGATGGTATATATCCGAAGTGGGCTACTTTTGTGAAGCCAATTTCAAGCCCCCAAAGTAAGAAAGAGCTCTATTTTCATAATGCTCAAGGGTCTGCTAGGAAAGACGTGGAGAGAGCTTTTGAGATTTTGCAAACCTAATTTGTTATTGTGTGAGGATCAGCTAGCTTTTGGGATCAAAAGATCCTTGGGTACTCCCTCCGTTCCTTTTTACTCCGCGTATAAAATCCGAGCCGGGTCAAACTTTATAAAGTTTGGCCAAATTTATATTAAAAAATATCATCATCTAGAATACTAAATCTATATAATATGAAACTAAATTCCATAATGAATCTAATGATATTGATTTGGTATTGTGAATGTTGATACATTTTTCTATAAGTTTGGTCAAATTAGAGATACTTTGACTTTAGATAAAACTTATATGCAAACTAAAAAGAAACGATGGGGGTACATCATCACAGCCTGCATGATCATGCACAACATGATCTCTGTGAATGAGCATGAGAAAGATTTGGATTGGATTATACCTTCTATGAACTCATGGGACAACTCGTACGACCGCATAGAAGGGAAGACCAAATCCGATGTTTTCTAGGTGCCCATGACATTTGAGATTCCGATAAGCATGAAGATCTTCAAAAAGATCCCGTTGAGTGGCGGGCATGGCATGGGCAACAAGACCACTAGTTTTATCTCATGTTTCATGTCATGTGTGATGAATGATTTTGTGTTGAATTTCATGTTCTGGATTAATAAAGTATATAATAATTTGATGTCGTGAATTGATGAATTTGATTTTACTAGTAAATGTGTACGTGCAATGCACGTCAATATTAGGAAGAAACTAATGACACACTGGTATTAGCTAGGATATCACTTACATGTTGATTATGTGATTAGCACATATATTGATATTTGGTATGATATTAATTACACGCTAAACATGTTAAGTGTTCACCATTGAACCAATCTAGATCGTTGTATTGACATGGTTTGATGACCGAGATTAATTGAATCTGCCCCGTTGGGTCTTTCTATATTGGTATATAGATGTTTCTAATATTTATGTTTCATTTATTTTAATTCATTTGATATTAGTTGTTTTAATATATATGCAATTGTAATTTTCTACTCCCTCCATTCCTAAATATATGTCCTTTCAGAGATTTCAATTTGGACTACGTACGGGGCAAGATGAGTGAACCTACACTCTATGCCTATATACATTCGTATCTAGTCCATATTGAAATCTCTAAAATGACTTTATATTTAGAAACAGAGAGAGTATTTTACATTATCAATTGGAGAAGAAGAATTACGGTGCCATATTTACATTATCTGTTGGAGAAGCATAATTTCCAATGCTCTTAAAATTCTTTTTTTTTACCTTAAAACTGCTTTTGAGACCCCTATTTTGTAACTCATAAACACGTTTTCCTGCTCGGGCTACATGAAGCTTCGTTTTTAGAAATTCCACAATAATGTTTCACTGATCCAATAATTTTGCAAACAAATCCAGTGTCATATGGATGTATACTACATGTGTGCAGAAATTCATGGCAAAATACATTGACACGCAAGCTACAGAAAAGAAGAATTGGTGATTTTGAACACATTCACTATATAAAACCAACGATTTTCACTTTTTGTGCAGTTCACAAATCAATGTATTTTCTCATGAAATTTTACACATGTACTCCCTCCGTTACAAATTACTCATCCCACGACAAGTAATTTGGAACGGAGGGAGTAGCGTATAGCCATACGTCAATGTGGATTTTGTTTAAGAATTTTTTTTTACTTTGAGAATGTTTCAAACAAAGGGCTACATGTAGCCCGAGCACCAAAACGCTGCACCTCTACACACTGCATATAGCTAACCAAGCACAACACTTCACTGAAAAAAAACACAAACACGACGCAATTTGCAAATATTTGTAAAACCAATTTGGATGCTTGGGATGGCAAAATTTCAGACAAATCACCGTACAGATTTCTGCACAGCTCTAATTTTCGTCATGGCACAAGAATCCCCACATTCAAAATTTCCAATGTGATGATGATCTGACCGGACAAATCAAGATCATGCATTACCTTGCAAGAAAGGAGGGCAAAGAAAGACGCAGGATTTACTTTCCTTTATACTTTCAAAATAAAGACTTGTCCTACAAAATGGGAGGGGGACATAAATAAACAGAACCATGTCCAGTGCCCATCCCTCTACCTTCTTTCTCCCTACTATACCCCTCCTGACCGAGGCGACAAGAAACCAGAACGGAGGGGGGAACAAAACAGCAGCGGCTACAACCATTGTTTTTCAACAATAGAGGATCCAGAGACCTATTATACATGAACGTCGACGACGGAGCAGGCAAGCAGCAAAAACAAGATTAGTCCAACTAGTACAGGTCAAACGAAAGAATCACCACACCCAAGGGGCCGGGCCGGTTCCTATCGACGACATCAGCGGCAGTCAGCAGGGCGCAAACAGTCACCACCTACTGTGGTGCGCTGCGCCCTTCACCCTTCGGAGAATGGCAGGCTTCCGAGCCCCTATGTTAATCGTCGGCGAAGAATGGCCAGCGTCTTCTTCCATCTTCCAGGACAATCGGTCGACCTGGGTCCTCCAATTCAACGATCCCAAGTTTCGACTTGGTGTGGGTGGATGAGAGGACTGAGACCCTGCACACTTTCCTAACCTTCTTTCGACGACAGTATACCTGTACAGATGCAACTAATCATGTTGTAGCAACCTCTGCTGCTCTCTGTCTCATCATCTCATTAACAGCAGCCCTCCTCCGGGAATCGGACTGCTGTTGCAGCCTTCTAAGATGCTCTTTGAGATCCCTGTATGGTTACCAGAGGTGACGGTCAGATGTTACTCCAGAGACGATTGAAATACTGTACGCATAAGAACAGGGGTGGGGGGGTGGGGGGGGGGGGGGTTAGCGGGGCAAATGAGAGATGCGCCAACACACCTGCACCGTGGCACACTGCATCCTGAATCTCTGCAAGCTCGGGCATGGAGCTGAAGCATGTACCACATTTTCTTGCACAGGGCACACCCTCCGGAAGCACGCGTCTTGCACTGCATCCCATGCCGAAATAGTCCCTTGACTTTACGGCAGTTAGGATATTGGCAGCTGCCAGAGCGGCATGTCGAGGCATGTACCAGAAGATCGAGCATTTTCCTTAGCTGCAGGATGATGGTAAAAGGAAAATCAATGGTGGAACTATTTAACAAAAGGATTGTAGTGGAGCACATGACTTATGCACAATAACTACTTTACAAATTGCAGCCTCGAAAAGCAAAGATGCACATGTTGACTGTTTCCACAATATTATGATGAACAAATGAGAATGCTGGAAGAATATTTATGTCTTCCGATTTGTAAAGCTCCAGCTTAACTCAATTATTACATTGATTTGCCAATTATTCCCTCCATTCATAAATATAAAAAAAGAATGGTATTTAAGCTAGACTGCTGTCAAGTTTTTTTAATGAAAATAAACAGAAAGTCACAACTTCAACAATCGCAGGTTAGGAACAATTTTACTAGTGGAAATCATCTGAAGGGGCTTACCTGTTGAACACGCATTTGCCGGGCTTCCTTGTTTTGGGCATCACGGTCGGCAACTGATGGATGATTTGTCAACTTGTGAGGATGATTGACTGCTCCTTTTTGGTAACAACCATTGCACACATCAAAATCTGGACAAATTTCACACCGCCAGCCTTGACCAGTTTCAATATCATGGCTACAGACATTGCATGTAGTGACAAACGCTGGTGCAGTAGGATTATGTAGGTGGTACAACACCATCATTGACGAATGCTTAGCACGGCGAAGGGTGTCATATTGGTAATGGTTCCCTTGACAAAGACTGAGAAATGCCTGCCTGGTGTCAAAAAACTCGCTTTCTAGAATATCGTCTCTATCCTTTGTCTCTTCAGGCACCCCAACAATGTCAACCTAGGACATCAAGTTATATGTTACTAACTTTCTCTTTCTCTAAAGAGAAAAATGAGTCTTGTTTACTTACTGGATGGAGCTTATGTGTGTCTCTACTATTACTCGGATGCCTCTCCCTATCTTCAAGCTGTTGTTCTGCACTGTAACACCTGCAACAGGAAAATACTAAATTCACGAAGAGAACTTTAAAAGGGCTAAAAGGTTTGTCTAACATGGCAAGCTGTGTAACTACAAACAATTCATCCCAAGGATAACTCTTATATACACAACTTTCAAGCACATGTAGTTATTTTCATAACAATCTCGGCAATCAGTTGGGTTATTAAGGTGTCACCTCACCCCGAGCTAGGCCGGTGATGCCATGGTTGGGGTGGATACCAGGCCCCCTTGCTTTTCCAGGGGAAGATTAAGCGGTCATCTGGGGTTCCCAAAAGTCACCCCGGTTCATAACAAGTCACCTTGGGTCTGGAGAGATTGACTCCTTCGGGGTCCTGGTTTCATGGGTTGCACAATGACCGCTGCTGAGCCTTTGCTCCTAAGCCACACGTTTGATGAGACGGCACCTCTCCATGAGAGGCCTGATAGGATCAAGGAGGGTGGGGGGAGGAGATATGGCCACCGGGGATTGGCAAGGAGTAGAAGCCAATGGCCGTGGAAAGTTTTTGTGGGTGCCAAGAGAAACAGATTTGCAGATCTGCCTTGTTTTCTCGTTTCCTGGTCTGTTGGGTATCTTGATGATATGGATACAATTTGTTGCAACAGAAAGAACAGGGATCATGCATGGCGTCAACAAAGAGATGTGTAGGGATACAGTAGTTTGTGTGGTAAACAAAGCGTCCTTAGGCACATATTTGTTAAATGTTACAACTTAAACTGCTGCTTTATAAAATAAATATAATTTTCATGCAAGTGCCTTGATTTGAGGCACCTGACCCTGAGAAAGGGCAATAATGCAAAACTTGCTGGTACAGACAGATCGCTTTCATTTCAACTGTGATCGCATATACTCCCTCCGTTCCTAAATATAAGTCTTTTTAGAAATTTCAATACGGACTACATACGGATGTATATAGACGTATTTCAGAGTGTAGATTCACTCATTTTGCTTCGTATGTAGTCTATTGGAATCTCAAAAAGACTTATATTTAGGAACGGAGGGAATAGTATATAAGTACATGTGGCCTCTATAGCACAGGTGTCATATTGTTTATGAAATTGACTTACTTGTCACAGATGTAAAAACTTCTGCATTGATGGCAAACCCAGCGTTTTCCAGACGACATAAGGATACAACAGTGGCTACAAGAATACTGCAAATGGACCATAATAAAATCTTCCTTCATTGGATAAATGGTTTCCCCAAGCTGCATATATCAAAATCGAATTCATGAGAAAGATGTCATCCAACTGAAACAAACAAGTACAATTTCACAAGCACAAAAGAGGGGGCTCCGAGAGATCTAGTATTACAATTACCAGAGCATAAGCTTACCTTCTGCATCAGCATAGCGTCCTTAGAAGCATTTCCACTGAGATCAGTGTGGCCAGCAGCTTTAAGAGCTCTTTTTGTAATAATTTTCTTTGTCTTACTCTTCTTCTGAAGCTTTCGGTCATCTTCTTCTTGACGCAGTTGATTAATCATATCTTCCGCAGCTCCAGGCCAATAATCTCCATCGAAGTAAGGCAAACGAGAAGCGGTAACTTTAGCCTTGCACTCTCCCATGGTAATGAAGAAATGGTCATACAGATTTGTAAGCTCAACAACAATCTCCTCCTTAGTAGCTTTTCGAAGCATGGCTAAGTACCTGAGTGTGAAGACATCAGAAATCATGCAACCAGGAGCTCAATGTAAGCAGAGTAACATATGTGTCAATCAAAGGTCTTACCACTCCCGCAGTTTGTCAGATTTTGGAGTCTTCTGAATCTCAGGATGGCAATATAAAATGTAATCTTCACCTTTCAAAGGTGGGCAAGCCCATATATAACAGCTTGTGAATCCACGCTGCTTGCAGTATTCAAGATATCCTATCTGTACACATAGATAACTGGAGTAAGATTGTAGGAAAATGCTAGCTTAAAGAGGAAGGCATCACATCTAATAGTTTCATACAGGAATTTTCTGACCAGACTGGCAAGAGAAAATATTTACAACTGTGATTAAGATTCAGCAAATACAGCAACTTACCAGAATTTCATGGTAGACGAATGTACGCAAGGCCTCTCCAGTGGCTGCTTTAATCTCAGGTCTGAAGTATTTCACAGAATCCAGGTATGACAAATAAACTCGACGTTGGTTCGGGTAAGCGCAGTCAGCACCAAATTCTTGAACATACATTCCAAATAAGCACACTTCTACGCCTTCTATTTTCTGGAACAAAAGAACAGCCTGCCAAACAATCACAGGAACAGAATCATGGATATCAGAGTCTGTTGTCAGCATAATTTATACTTTAGGTACAACTTCCTACCTTGGACTTGTAAGGGAATTCTGTCGGGTAATTATCTTCTTGAAAAATTTCCAAAAAGCGTGGTTTAACTTCAACCTTCTTATCCACCGATGAAACAACTCTGACCACAAGACCTTCTGCTCCGGCGACCTAACAAATATGGAACAGTTAGACTTTAAAAGTGGTGGAGGGAACATTTCTATCAAAATAGTTCATAATGATGCCAAAATGAATGGTATCTGGTGTAGTCAAAATTACAGGAAGTGAAGTTAAACCACTTCCTTGTTGATTTTTCCAGCCATCGTCAAAAAAAGCAGCACATAAATTATCAAGATATAGAACATACTTCAAGTAAAAAAGTTAAGTAAAGCGGATATACACTTCGGGTCTCTGAACTGCCAAAAAGATCAATCCTAGTTGATTTTTCAAGCCATCCATCATTTTGTAGCCCTTTTTTTTTTTTTGTTGCTGTGCTTTTCATTGGGTCGTAAACAATCAGCAACAAGTTTGCACTATGTGACCGCATTTGAAACTTTAAATATAAATACAATTTGGTATATTTTCCATGTAAGCCTTTAATGTATAGTTGAAGCTTCCGAGCAATTAATGGGCAATTTCATACTATTAATCGATTCTCCAAAATGGCATACCTCATTACATACCAGGTTGATGGAAAACTATTAATTAAATAAACTGCTAGTTCATCCTGGTTGATGGAAAAGGTTGCAATGGGGTCTGAAAAAAAATTTAAACAGGCATTTTGTTTTCTGTTTTTCCGGGCAATCATTATAGTAGGCTGCAATTATTTGCGTGGTATTTTTTTAAGGATTTACATGGTGGGTAGGCACTTAGATAACACTTTCAGGTAGCATATTTTTGTGACATAAGCTAATATAACCAAAGTACGTTGAGGTCCCATATAACATACTCCAAGTACGCATGCACTTCCAACAAGACTTAGTTTCACTAACCTCATCAACACTACAATTTGAACTATTCGCCCGATTCTGTCTCTCCCACTTAAGCCGTTTAAAAAGCCGCTCTTCTATATGATCGCTAAGAACAGTTCTTGGCAGATCACTTGCTCCAAGAACAGCACTCTGTGGTAGAGGCATGCGCAGCCCACACTTCACTTCATTACTATAGCAATTCGGGCAAGTATACTCTGCTTGTCCTCCATCATTTCTTCTGCCATTAAACAGAGCACATATCTGATGCTGCCAGCATTCACATTTGTCACACTGAACCCACTGTGGAATGCATCATTCAGAAAGATTAGTACAAATCAAGCATAACCAAAATTATAGTTATACAACCACCAGAACAGAGATAGGGAACTTACCCATTCTTCAGTTTCCTCATCATTTCTTTTCTTCTCAAATCGGGCCTTCAAAAAATTCTGTCCTTCAACCTCAATGGTGTCACCACGGGACTCATTGTAACATGGAATACAGAAAAAGTGGCGGGTATCACCAGAACCAACAGTATAGTATGGTGCATTTCGCTTTATCCGAGCACCACAAGGGGAGCAATATATGGGTGGAGGTTCAAAAGTGAGTTTTTCCACTTTGCAGAGCTGGCATGAATTTTCATTTTCGGAAGACACCAGCAGTTGATTCTTTTCAGCTTTAGCCTTGCTCTGTCAAATGGTAAGACATGTAAAATTGTTCCTTCTAAAAACACATACTAGGGTTACAGTACAAGTTTCATCATGACAACTGCATGATGAGATTAAGAGTACTTGCACAAAAACACATGTACACAAAAAAGAACATGCAACATTTATCTCATGAAGATAAGGTTTTTTTTTTCTTTTGGTATGACATAGTTCAACTTCTAGTAATTAAAGTTTGGTAAAGCGACAGCGCAGTAATTTTTGTGCAAGCTTCCGTAGTAGTTAGACATTATATGCAGAAGTGAAGGAGGGAAATATTTTTTCACCCATTGGAAATACAAACAAACAATAAGCTTTCTGATGTTTGCCTGTGTAAATGAGGACATTAAAGCACATATAACACATTTCATGAAAATTAAAGGCTTTCTACTCATCTCCTATATTTACTTGACAACTGATCTTGTAATTCCGGGGGAAAAAATACCCAATGTTAAAGCAGTTTATTCCAAGTAAAAGACATACCTGGCCCACCCACAGCCTTAGACTCTCTATATGTGCATTGATTTGTTCTGGAGTGAACAACTCAGTCAATGAAACACCTTTTATTTTTGGTTTTCCTGATTTCAATGCTGTGGCCTCTGTTGAATCATTTGTTTCATTCTTAACCTCATGAACATTTTCACTTGTCCCTTTGTCAACCGGCAAGATTTCTTGCTTGACATGAGACTTCATCTCATTTGAAACAGTAGGAATGACATTGTGCCTCGCTGTAGGCACATTTCCATCAGCACCATAACCCATCTTTACGGGCTTCTGCAGAGGTCGCATGTCAGCCTTTACATCCAACTCTCTTTTCATGTATGCCGTCTTTTTATTCTGCTCAAGCAGCTCGGGATGTGATTCCTGTAATACAAACCCTGGGTTCACCTGAGGATTGGAGGCTCTAGGTATTTCATGCTCTGGAACATTGGGTGACACGGGCTGCATCTTCAAACGTTTTGGAACAGATGGCTGACCATCAAAGGATTCAACAGACACTGGGTCAATGTCCATTATATCACTGTCTACCCCATTCATGATTCTTTGAGTCATATTCTGCTGAGCAACTTTTCTAGGCTCAGGGACTTTTTGCTTACTTGCATGTTCAGCCGAGAGGCGCAAAAATTTCTTTACATTACTACATACAGGACACTGCTCATCAACACAAGTCTTATAATGCTCAATTAACATTCTTGACTTGCTGCACTTCTTCTGTGGACAATCTTTTCTTTGGCAGTTGTCCAAATGCTTCACAAAATCCTGCAGCTGAACACAACGAGGTAATTTACAACTACCAAGAGGAGAAGAACATCCTTTTGCATGAAACAGCAACAGTAACCACCTCATCTGACGGAGGTAATTGATATTTCCAGTGGGCTGTTCCAATCCTCCAGCGGGGAGCTTTGGCAGTGCAGGGTCAACTGAGGTCACAGTGCAACCAGAAACACGCCAGTCAGATGAAAATGGCTGCTGTGCTCCGTCCTGGGCCATTGTTCTCTGACAAAAGTCATCCTGTATTTGCTTTTCAAGAGATAAATTGCTACTGATAGGAACCTTTTCCATTGTTTGAGGCCGCCATTGGTGCTGCTGCATTTGCTCTGTCTGTGTTCCTTTCAAAACATAACTGACATCATTCGAGCTAACATCAAGCTGCTGATTAGGGTGCAACAATGGCTGAGAATCGTGAGAACCAGAAGCACTGAAATTTTGAGATCCAGAAAGATGTCCAAAAACCTGCGCACCTTTGACGTTATCGTGAGCACTTCTTTGCTGGTATTGACCCTGGAAATTTGGAAGTGCAGGAGGTTCAATAGCTTGTGAAGATGTTAGTTCGGTGTGTGGCAAAGTTCCCTGTTCTGACACTTGCATAGAATGGCTGGAATTCAGTTGAGACTGTTTAAAGGAATTGCTCCTCAGCATAGCCTGCTGATGCTGTGAATTTGGTATCTGTTGATTGAGATGATATTGGTTTTGCACAAACTGGGAACTTGGCTGCACCTGATGTTGCTGCATTGAAAGCTGCTGTCGGAGTAGTTGTTCATGAGACAACTGAGATGGCTGGAAATTGAGTTTTTCTGACTGATCCAAAACCTCAGTTTTTATCTGTGGCTGCCCTTGAATGGATTGCATGTTTAGCTGATTGCTAAGCAGCATGGAATTCATTCTTGATCTAGACTGCAAGTTTGCAGCACCCATGTTCTGATTATTTGCTGTTGCTAAAGCAGAAGAACCAGTACCGTAGAAACTTCCTGAGCCACCCATGTCAACTGATGCTGCACAACAAAAAACGACACGATTTAGTTTGTCATCATAAAGAGGGTAAGATATGACTTTTGCATTTTCGCTATGCATGACTGTGCATGTGTGTCTGTCGATATGGAAACTCACATCATTGGTACTACGGTGGAAACAATAACACTTTCACCCTCCATAGGTTCAAGGACTCTAGCAAACACATTAATTATGAAGCCAGTGACTCCAACAGCAAGGAACTAAAGTAAGGCTTTGTGTTTACTTTTTAGTTGTTCCCTAACAACAATGCTCTAACAAAGTTAGCTTGTACAAATGACTTGGATAATTAGAAATTGAACATATTGCAAACGAATAATAAACCCATCACTAGCTTTTGTTATACACCCTTCATGAACATGACTTCAAGATTATGGCACAAGTCACGATGATAAGGCAATAAAAGATAGGACACATCAGCACACATACTTGATATTCTCTGTGTTGGATGCTGATTGAACTGTTGCTGCAAAGGTCTGGGCGAACTTCCAAAAGAGGATATGTTCATATATCCTTCTGGTGCTGCGTTTCTATTTGTAATTTGCGTGTTTGACCCATGCAATCCCATTCCACCATTCACATGTCCATCTGATAAACCAAATGCAGAAGAATTCTCCAGCATGCTTGAATGTATTCCAGAATTACTGTGGCCCCCAATATGCTGTATTTGATGGCTACTCTGGTTGCTTTGAAATTGCTTCTGCTGCTGCATATGTGGTGTCATAGCTGACTCACCATTGAAATATCCAGTTCCATTTGAATAGTCAGAATTAGTAGGTACATTTTGTTGATTACTGAATCCAGGAGTTGGGATCATATGAGTTACTTGTCGCTGAATACCCACTGGACCCATCGTAGATGGGACACTATTTGTGGTCGAATTTAGTGGGGCACTGGTAGTTAGATGCTGGTAGCCGTTAGACATTGCACCTGTAAGGAGCAATTAAGAATAAGTAGAGCCATGTAAAATGAACCAGCAAAAAATGAGAACAAACAGTGGCAGGCAACCACATATGCTTCAGCTTCTCACAAATAATCTTCCAATTATAAACAACAGAGACCTCGAAAGAAATGCCCCAATTGGGTCATGGATATGTAAGCTATTTAGTGGATTTAAAAAAAATACAAGCTATTAAGAAAGACTCCCAAAAGATGTGGTGTTTTTCTACCACATAGATTGAATTTTGCCGAATATACTGCTGGGCATTGGATACTTAGGCTAGAAACCCTACAGCATGGCTACAAGGGAATTTCAAGTTAAGGTACAACACAGCCTAATGATATGAGCAGAAGCTAAGTTAATCTATCCATACCAGGCATCGAGGTACCCATGTTGGCATTCTGAGGAACCATGCCTGCACCAGATGAGGAAAGACCCATATTGTCTGTTCCATAAGACATTCTAGAATTTCCACTTGCACCTTGTGTGATACCAGGTGTTGGAATCATTGTGCTATAACCAGAGGAAGATGCCATCTGCCTTGACATTTGTTGGTTTTGTTGATTTAGTTGGTTCTGAGCACTCAAGGTCTTGATAGCAAACTGCAATTGTGGCTCCACTGGTTGCCTCATCATATTGTAGTACTCATTCTGCTCAAACGGCCAAAATGATGGAACTGTGAGATCAAATTTTGCTAGATCCAAACAAGAAGTAAAAAAGAAAAAGGAAATAGAGAAATATACCCTGCTTGGGAATTTTCTAAACAAGATTTCCTCTAGCCGCTTTGCGAGTTCCGGCAGCCTCCGCCTCCAGTCAGCAGATGTCTGCTTCCTTCCTATATACTCATATCTGCCAATTTATGAACAAGTACCAGGCTTAAAAAACATGTCAATACTTTCTATCAGATTCGAACCATCAGCCATGGCGGCCAACCTAAAATTTTAGTCGGGAAGGTGATTCAACTTCGCCTCAGTGCCGAAATTTATATGCGGGCTCTTGTTAATTAAGGAAAGGCATAAACTTTGGTTGCGTGAGTAAGTGTTATCGCCTCTATAATTTTTGGAACGAAATAAATATTTGCCGTATAAACGTTGATAAGGATAGGTCGCATTAACGCAGTACAGTTAATTAACACCCGCGCTAGCGCCTACTAAATATAAAAAGCCCAGCCACCGAAAGAAGTTTTTTTTTTGCTTTCCTTAGAGCAGGCACTGAAAGAAGTTTGCAGTGTGGAGTGCTTACATCTTGTCGCGCATATTGGAGCGCATGAGCGCAAACTGTTGATCGACCCCCGGGGCAACAAGGCCCACGCCATCCTGCATCTGCTGGTGCTGGGGCAGGGGCATGCCGTCAGCGCCGACGACACCGCTGCCACCGCCAACAACCTGATTCATCTGCGCCCCCTGCCCGGACATCTGCCCGGACAGGTGCGCCGACTGCCCCACATTCATTGTCGCTGGCAGCCGCGCCTCAGACAAGAGCGGGCGACGTCATTCCGGCGCGGCGTGGCGCGGAGCAAGCTGAAAGAAGCGGCAGCCCCTCTCCCGAGGCGGGCACACGCGCCTTCGAAAGCTGCAATATTTCTTCCTGCTGGAGGGTCGGTCAGCAAGAATTTAACCAGACAGCCCTCTCTGAATCAGACACAAAACCCAGCCCAATTTTTCAGCATACGGAGCGCACTGTATACCAGACGGCAGTAGTCGACAGAGCGGCAGCGAGGAGCAGGCGCGAGCGATCAGGACGCTCGCGGGGCGGACCTAGCGCCCGCGGGACCGAGGCGCGGGGCCGGGCCGGCGAATTGGTGCAGCCCCGCCCGAAACCCTAGAATCGCGGGGCGGGCTACCGACGCCGCGAGGGGACCCCGCCTCCACGGCAAACGGCGATTGGGGGCCGGCCGGGGCCGCGGGGGCGGAATCCGTACGACGGCGAGCGGGGCGGCGGCGCGGGGGATTGGGGATTTGGGATTTGGGGGGGACGGACGGGGAATTGTCGACGCGGGGGGGAGGGCTCGAGGAGGAGGAAGGGGAGGGGGAGGGAGGAGTGGGACGTCGACCAATCGCGGATCTGCGCGGACTCGTGGGGAGGGAGGGCGGTCGCTGCGGGGTGGGCCCGGGCCGCGGCGGCGCAGGGCGGATGATCTGGTCTGGTGTGGTGTGGTGTGGCGAAAACGGCAAGGCGCACCGGTATATGCTGCTGGTGCGCGCGCGTGCGGTGCGAGTGAGGGAGGGCAGGCCCAGTCCAGTCAGCAGCTGCAGCGGCAGCGGCAGCGGCAGCGGCTCGAGCGGGTTTTTTTCTTGCCGCACGTGCGCCAATGCTGATGCTGGCGAGCGAGAGACCACCCACGCACACCCCCCTATTGGGAAATGGGAAGGGGGGCTCCCGGTTCTTGCATTCGGGCTGGAAAGACGGGGGTCTTTTCGCAGGAGCCCCGGTTTGGGGAAGTGGCGCTAGGGTGGGTGAAGTGGATTTTGGTTGTGTTGATGAGTTGTGTCTTTTAAAATTTATTATTTATTGTTGGATTGGATCTCAGGTGCGAAACAAAAACGGCAGATTGGGCGGATGTGAGTTTGCGGAGGCGTAGGCATCGGGGTCTTGTTAGATGTGATTGTGTTGCCAGCGTGATGTGCAATACAGATCATGCGGTTCTTTTCGTGTCCGATTATGTTTCGTGCTAGTATGGGCAAGGAGGTTGCCGTGTACCGTGGTGTCAAGGATGCGTGTACGGTGGGAATGAAACAGACTCGCTTTTTTTTGTATTTTCTGCCCAAAAGAAGCCGCGGTTTAGCATTTAGTGGGTTCACTATCAATCATGTATCTCTCTCTCTCTCCCCCCCCCCCCTCCCTCCCTGGCTGAAAAGGCGTGGACTTCTATAGGGGGTCCTTTTTGCGAAAGTGATGGCAGCGTGGACCGAAGTGAATGCAGGTGTGTAGAAGTTGTATCTTTTTAATTTAATATGGGATTAGATCTTCAATGCAGAAAAAAGATAATAAATTGGACGAATGTGAGTTCACAGCAGGATATGTGAAGACATGGGCATCAGGATCTTACTAGATGTGATTGCATTGTCAACGTGATGTGCAATGCATATCATGTGATTCTTTTCGTGTCCGGTTATGTTTCGTGCTAGTATGGACAAGGAGGTTGCCGTGTATCGTGGTGTCAAGGATGCGTGCCGGGGGGAAACCATCCCCTTTTCGTAACTTTCTATCGAAAGAAGCCGTGGTTTGGGGAAGTGGCGCTAAGGTGGGGGTGAAGCGTGATGTGCAATACAGATCATGTGGTTCTTTTCGTGTCTAGTTATGTTTCGTGCTACTATGGGCATGGAGGTTGACGTGTACCGTGGTGTCAAGGATGCGTGTAGGGGGGAATAAAACTGTCCCGCCTTTTTTGTATTTTTTGCCCAAAAGAAGTCGCGGTTTAGCATTTAGCGGGTTCACTGTCAATCCCATATGTCTATCTTTATACATCTCTCTCTCTCTCTCTTTCTCTTCCTGGCTGAAAAGGCGTGGACTTCTGTAGGGGGGTCCTATTTGTGGAAGTGATGGCATCATGGACCGAAGTGAATGTTGCTCTGTAGAAGTTCTATCTTTAACATGGGATTAGATCATCAACGCGGAAAAAGGATAATAAATTGGACGAATGTGAGTTTTACAACAGGATATGTGAAGACATGGGCATCAGGATCTTATTAGATGTGGTTGCACCATCAACGTGATGTGCAATGCATATTATGTGATTTGTTTTGTGCCCGGTTATGTTTCATGCTAGTATGGACAAGGAGGTTGTCGTGTATCGTGGTGTCAAGGATGCGTGCCGGGGGGAGAAATCGTCCCCTTTTGTAACTCTCTGCCGAAAGAAGCCGCGGTTTAGCGTTTAGCGGGTTCACTATCAATCTCATATGTCTACCTCTCTCTCTCTCCCTGGCCGAAAAGGTGTGGACTTTTGTAGGGGGTCCTATTTGTGGAAGCGATGGCAACATGGACTGAAGTGAATTTTAGCGTGTAGAAGTTGTATCTTTTCAATTTAATATGGGATTAGATCTTCAACGCGGAAAAAGGATAATAAATTGGACGAGTTTGAGTTAACAACAGGATATGTAAAACACATGGGCATTAGGATCGATGTGGTTGCATTGTCAACGTGATGTGCAATGCGTATCATGAGATTCTCTTCATGTCCGGTTAGATTTCATGCTAGTATGGAAAAGAAGATTGTCGTGTATCATGGTGCCAAGGATGCATACAAGGGGGGAAGAAAATGTATCCTTTTTGTAACTTTCTTCTGAAAGAAGTCGTGGTTTAGCATTTTGCGGGTTCACTGTTAATCCCATATGTCTACCTCTCTCTCCCCCCCTGGCCGAAAAGGTGTGGACCTTTGTAGGGGGTCCTATTTGTGGAAGCGATGGCAACATGGACTAAGTGAATTTTAATGTGCAGAAGTTGTATCTTTTTCAATTTAATATGGGATTAGATCTTGAACGTGGAAAAAGGATAAACAATTGGACGAATGTGAGTTAACACCAGGATATGTAAAAACATGGGCATCAGGATCTTATTAGATGTGGTTGCATTGTCAACGTGATATGCAATGCATATCATAAGGTTCTTTTCGTGTCCGGTTAGGTTTAGTATGGAAAAGAAGATTGCAGTGTATCATGGTGCCAAGGATGCATGCAAGGGGGGAGAAACCATCCCCTTTTTGTAACTTTCTGCTGAAAGAAGTCATGGTTTAGCATTTAGTGGGTTCACTATCAATCCCATATGTCTGCCTCTCTCTCTCCCTGGCGAAAAGGCGTGGACTTTTGTAGGGGGTCCTATTTGTGGAAGCGATGGCGACATGGATTGAAGTGAATTTTAGTGCGTAGAAGTTGTATCTTTTCAATTTAATATGAGATTAGATCTTCAATGCGGAAAAAGGATAATAAATTGGACGAATGTGAGTTAACACTAGGATATGTAAAAACATGGGCATCAGGATCTTATTAGATGCGGTTGCATTGTCAACGTGATGTGCAATGCATATCATGAGATTCTTTCCATGTCCGGTTAGGTTTCATGCTAGTATGGAAAAGAAGATTGTCGTGTATCGTGGTGTCAAGGATGCGTGCAAGGGGGGAAAGAAACCTCCCCTTTTGTAACTTTCTGCCAAAAGAAGTTGCAGTTTAGTGTTTAGCTGGTTCACTATCAATCCCATATGTCTACCTCTCTCTCTCTCCCTAGTCGAAAAGGTGTGGACTTTTGTAGGGGGTTGTATTTGTGGACGTGACGGTGACATGGACCGAAGTGAATTTTAGTGTGTAGAAGTTGTACCTTTTCAATTCAATGTGGGATTAGATCTTCAATGCGGAAAAAGGATAATAAATTAGGCGAATGTGAGTTTACAATAGGATAGGTAAAGACATGAGCATCATGATCTTATTAGATGTGGTTGCATTGCTAATGTCATGTGTAATGCATATCATGTGGTTTTTTCATGTCTGGTTAGGTTTCGTGCTAGTATGGACAAGGAGATTGTCGTGTATCATGGTATCAAGGATGCACGCAAGGAAAAAACAGTGAAACTAGCTTATGCGAAGTAGCCGACAGTATTTACCAACCTTGGATTAGACAAGGAAGAGCTTGTCAACAACATGGAGGTGCAGACGTGCGGCTGGGAATACACGGGCCACAACACCCGCTTATTAAAGCCCTATATCACACTCCTTTTTCCAATTTATGCATACTCTATGTATCTCTTAAGGTTTTTCCTTATAATGGCTCGGCATGTATGGCTAAGCCTTATGAATGAAAAACAGACCTCATTTCGGTCATTGCACAATTTCACGTATTGTTTTTTTCGTTCTTACCTCGTAGCAATATAGAAACCATGCAAAACATACAGATGAGTCCAGCTTTCAACCGGGGGCTCCGATTTGAGCCTATGTTCAAGCCCGATAACTGTTCGGCGTCTCGGATATTGCATTATATGCATCAGTTTCGAATTGTGATATTGGTCAATGATTGGGTTGCCCGGCTCCTGTACTTGCCTCCTACGTTTTGCCTAGTTTGGCTAGGAGTGTAAAGGGAGAACCACTACGATTGCGCTTCTAGCTCGAATTGTTAAGTGCCTCTGTG
Organism: Aegilops speltoides; assembly: GCA_021437245.1. Taxonomy (NCBI): domain Eukaryota; kingdom Viridiplantae; phylum Streptophyta; class Magnoliopsida; order Poales; family Poaceae; genus Aegilops; species Aegilops speltoides. Next base: position 92,554,503 of record CM038146.1, on the reverse strand, counting down.
GGGAAAGCCAAAAATCGACGGTCATGATAAGAGTAAACTGGTCGACGATCCAAAGACAGTTGATACGTCTCCAACATATCTACTTTTCCAAACACTTTTGCCATTGTTTTCGACTCTAACTTGCATGATTTGAATGAAACTAACCCGGACTGACGTTGTTTTCAGCAGAACTGCCATGATGTTGTTTTATGTGTAGAAAACAAAAGTTCTCGAATGTCCTGAAAATCCATGGAGGCACTTTTTGGAAAATATAAAAAATACTGGTGAAAGAATCAAGACCAGGGGGCCCACGCCCTATCCACGAGGGTGGGGGGCGCGCCCCTCTGTCTCGTGGGCCCCCTGGACCTCCACCGACCTCAACTCCAACTCCATATATTCATGTTCGGGGAGAAAAAAATCAGAGAGAAAGTTTCATCGCGTTTTACGATACGGAGCCGCCGCCAAGCCCTAATCTCTCTTGGGAGGGCTGATCTGGAGTCCGTTCGGGGCTCCGGAGAGGGGGATTCGTCGTCGTCGTCATCATCAACCATCCTCCATCACCAAATTCATGATGCTCACCGCCATGCGTGAGTAATTCCATCGTAGGCTTGCTGGACGATGATGAGTTGGATGAGATTTACCATGTAATCAAGTTAGTTTTGTTAGGGTTTGTTCCCTAGTATCCACTATGTTCTCAGATTGATGTTGCTATGACTTTGCTATGCTTAATGCTTGTCACTAGGGCCCGAGTGCCATGATTTCAGATCTGAACCTATTATGTTTTCATGAATATATGTGTGTTCTTAATCCTATCTTGCAAGTCTATAGTCACCTATTATGTGTTATGATCCGACAACCCCGAAGTGACAATAATCGGGATACTTCTCGATGATGACCGTAGTTTGAGGAGTTCATGTATTCACTATGTGCTAATGCTTTGCTCGGTTCTCTATTAAAAGGAGGCCTTAATATCCCTTAGTTTCGCTAGGACCCGCTGCCACGGAGGGTAGGACAAAAGATGTCATGCAAGTTCTTTTCCGTAAGCACGTATGACTATTTACTAATACATGCCTACATTACATTGATGAACTGGAGCTAGTTCTGTGTCACCCTATGTTATAGCTATTACATGAGGAATTGCATCCGGCATAATTATCCATCACTGATCCATTGCCTACGAGCTTTTCACATATTGTTCTTCGCTTATTTACTTTTCCGTTGCTATTGTTACAATCACTACAAAACCCAAAAATATTACTTTTGTTATTGTTACTTTTATTATCATATTACTTTGCTACTAAATACTTTGCTGCAGATACTAAGTTATCCAGGTGTGGTTGAATTGACAACTCAACTGCTAATACTTAAGAATATTCTTTGGCTCCCCTTGTGTCGAATCAATAAATTTGGGTTGAATACTTTACCCTCGAAAGTCATTGCGATCCCCTACACTTGTGGGTTATCAAGACTAATTTCTGGCGCCATTGCCGGGAGCATAGCTCTATTATCCGAGTCACTTGGGATTTATATCTGCTGATCACTATGAAGAACTTGAAAGACGTGAAAACTACGATTTATCCCTCAACTACGAGGGAGGTAAGGAACCGCCATCTAGCTCGCACTAGATTCTCCTTCTGTTTTGAGTAAGCTTGCGACACCTAAACCTGCTATTGCTATGAATTCTGATATGTCGCATGTTATTGATGATGCCACTTCTGCTATGCATGATACTTATGATGAAACTACTTCTGTGCGTGATACTACTTTGCCATTAGATGAATTTCTTGATGAACAACTTGCTAGAGTTAGGGGGAATGAAATTACTGAAGATGCTATTATTGATGATAGTGATGATGAAAATTCTCCCAATGATTATGAATTGCCTGTTGTTCCTGAGGGTTATGTTATGAATAAAGAAGCTGCTAGAGCTATCTTTGCTTGCAATGATAGATATGATCTTAAGAAGTTATTAGCTAAATGGAAGCAGCAGTCTCTTAATGCTAGAATGAAACCTGACCCTACTTTTGCTACTTCACCTATCTGTGTTACTGATAAGGATTATGAATTCTCTGTTGATCCTGAGATTATTACTTTAGTTGAATCTGATCCTTTTTATGGCCTTGAATCTAAAACTGTTGTGGCACATCTTACCAAGTTGAATGATATAGCTACCCTGTTTACTCATGATGATAAATCTCGCTACTATTATATCCTTAAGATATTTCCGTTCTCGTTAAAGGGTGATGCTAAGACTTGGTATAATTCTCTTGCTCCTGGTTGTGTGCGTAGTCCCCGGGATATGATTTATTACTTCTCTGCTAAATATTTCCCTGCCCATAAGAAACAAGCTGCCTTGCGGGAAATATATAATTTTGTGCAAATCAAAGAAGAGAGTCTCCCACAAGCTTGGGGGGAGGCTTCTCCGATTACTTAATGCTTTGCCTAATCATCCTCTCAAGAAAAATGAAATACTTGATATCTTTTATAATGGACTAACCGATGCTTCCAAGGACTACTTGGATAGTTGTGCTGGTTGTGTCTTTAGGGAAAGAACAGTCGACAAAGCTGAATTACTATTGAATAATATGTTGACAAATGAAAATAATTGGACTCTTCCTGAGCCAATTCCTGAGGCAATTCTTGGACCAATTAAGCCAACTCCTGAGCCTATTCCTAAACCCACTCCGAAGAAGAGAGGTGTTTTATTTCTCAGTCCTAAAGATATGCAAGAAGCAAAGAAATCAATGAAAGAAAAAGGTATTAAAGCTAAAGATGTTAAGAATTTACCACCCATTGAAGAAATACATGATCTTAATATACCGCCTGTTGAAGAACCACATTGTTTTGATAACCCGACACAGGTAGTGAAGGTAAATTCTCTCTATAGATATGATAAAGTTGAAATCCCCTCTACTAAATTTCATAGCCCATGCTTAGATGAATTTGATGACTTTATGGCTAGACAAGAAAGTTTTAATGCTTATGTTGGTAGAGAGTTAAAGAATAATGCTTTCGAGATAGGACGTGTGAGCGATAACATGGCTAGAGTTAAAAGTGAACTCAAACTCGTTAGCAAATATGCTTCTATGGTTGCTACTCAAGCTGAGCAAGTACTTAAAGCTCAAAATGATTTTCTTGATGAATTAAATAATAAAAATTACTTAGTTGTTAGAGTGGCTACTAGAACTGGTAGAATGACTCAGGAACCCTTGTATCCTGAAGGCCACCCTAAGAGAATCGAGCAAGATTCTCAGAGAAATAATTTAGAGGCACCTAGTTCTTCTAAAAAGAAGAAAAAGAAAAATGATAGGACTATGCATGCTTCTAGTGAACCTACTGTAGACACACCTGAGAACCCCAATGATATTTCTATCTCTGATGCTGAAACACAATCAGGTGATGAACATGAACCTAGTGATAATGTTAATAATAATGTTCATGTTGATGCTCAACCTAGCAAAAACAATGATGTAGAGATTGAACCTGCTGTTGATCTTGATAACCCACAATCAAAGAATCAACGTTGTGATAAGAGATATTTTGTTGCTAGAAAGAACGGTAGAGAAAGAGAACCATGGGTTCAGAAACCCATGCCCTTTCCTCCTAAACCATCCAAGACAAAGGATGATGAGGATTTTGAGCTCTTTGCTGAAATGATTAGACCTATTTTCTTACGTATGCGCTTAACTGATATGCTTAAAATAAATCCTTATGCTAAGTATATGAAGGAGATCATCACAAACAAAAGAAAGATACCGGAAGCTGAAATTTCCACCATGCTTGCTAATTACACTTTTAAGGGTGGAATACCAAAGAAACTTGGAGATCCGGGGGTACCAACTATACCATGCTTCGTTAAAAGAAATTATGTTAGAACTGCTTTATGCGATCTTGGAGCCGGTGTTAGTGTTATGCCTCTCTCTTTATATCGTAGACTTGAATTGAATAAGTTGACACCTACTGAAATATCTTTGCAAATGGCCGATAAATCAACTGCTATACCTGTCGGTATTTGTGAGGATGTGCCTGTTGTGGTTGCAAATGTCACCATCTTAACGGACTTTGTCATTCTTGATATTCCTGAGGACGATAGTGTGTCTATTATCCTTGGTAGACCCTTTTTGAATACTGCACGGGCTGTTATTGATTGCAACAAAGGCAATGTCACTTTTTATGTTAATGGTAATGAGCATACGGTACACTCTCCGAGGAAACAATCTCAAGTTCATAGCATCAATTCTATTGGAAAAGTTCCAACTATCATTATTGGAGGTTTTGAATTTCCTCTCCCTACTGTCAAGAAAAAGTATGATATTCTTATTGTTGGGGACTTTCATATCCCCGTTGAGGTAACTTAGTGTTATTCGAAATTTCTTCGGTTCCGTGTTATTCGGAATGAGTTTGTTAACAAGACTTGATCAACCTTGTTAGTAGATTCATTTTGATGATCATGAGATGGATGAAACTAGAAGGCACAACCTTTTGTACCCTCTTTTTACTTTCTGTTATTTAGAATAAATAAAGCAAAAATAGTATTACATGTCTGTTTTCTGAATTATCCGTGCATTAAAAAAATATCCTGAAAATAAAAGTGCTCCAAATGCCCTGCAAATTTAGTATGATTTTTTATGGAATTTTTGAGGATTTTAGGCACTGAAATCACTGCAGGAGGGGCAAGCACCAGACCACGAGAGTGGAGGGCGCGCCCCCTTGTCTCGTGGGCCCCTGGTGGCCCCCTCCACTTATGCCAGCACCCACACACTTCATCTTCTACCCAAAAGAATCCCCATCCAGCTCAAGCACTTGTTCTAGCTCATTTTGCTGCGATTTTCGATCTCCTTGCTCAAAGCTCCATTCACAAAAGTGCTTTGGGAGATTGTTGCTTGGTATGTGACTCCTCCATTGGTCCAATTAGTTTTTGTTCTAGTGCTTTATTCATTGCAAATTTTTGCTGCTTAGGTGACCATGTTCTTGAGCTTGCATGTTAAATTTATGAGGTCCCAAGCAATTCTAATGCATGATATAGGCTCTAGGCACTTGTAGGAGTAGTTGCTACCAATCTTGTGTAGTTTTATGCACTTTTATTTTGAAGTTACTAAAATTTCAGAAATTTTCAAAAAATGTTAAGGAAACTTTTGAGGGGCTCTTCAAGCCAAAGCTCTCAGGAAAAACAAGCTAAAGAGAAGGGAAAAAGCCAAGTATAATCTTCCTTGCTTAGCGGAAGTGTGGTCGTGTGAATGGCCATGCGATGATTTCTTGAAAGAAGCTGGAATTCATGAAGATTTTTATTCTTTGATCGAGAATGCAGGCCTCACCGGTTTCTTCAACGACCGGATTGATCAGTATATCTTACTCACCAATACTTTCGTGCAAAACTTTTATTATTATCCTAAGAAGTCACCGCCTTCAGCATCATTTCATTTATATGATGAATTCAGAGAAATGTCTTTACGTAATTTTTGCGCGGTGTGTAGGATACCCTATGAGGGAGAATTAGAGGAACCCCATCGTAAAGATGTGGATGGCTTTGTTAACACTATAGCTGTAGAGGAGCCAAAGAAGGGTTCTGAGGCGAAAATCTCTAGCATACAATTTCCTGTTTTACGCTACTTTGCCATATTTGCTAGTAGATGCTTGACTGGTCATGGAAATAGTGGAAACTTTAGTGTTCCTGACATTATCATCCTTCAACATGCCTTGCTTGGAGATAATAGTTTTAGTATGGGTGCCGTCATTGCTAAACGGCTAGGCCTGAATCGTACAAAAGGCCCCATATTTGGAGGTATCTATGCTTCACGTCTTGCTAGACATTTTCAGATACCTATTAGGCACCATGAGAAAGAGGAGACAAAATTGCCTCCTCACATTTTAGATTACAAGAGCATGGTAGCCCACAAGTTTATCGTTGACAACAAAGAAAGGATGCTCTTGTATAACCTTAGATTTAATAAGAAACGCAATGAGACTATTATTTTGCCTGCGCCTCTGTTGTTTGATTTGATTGCAGATAGTTTTCTTGTTACACCTGAAGTGGTGTACACTCATCAAGCCCAAGCTTTCACTCCAGAACCTGAACCTGAGCCGGAACCTACACTGGACCCTTATCGTGCATCATCTTTCCAGTGGGATCCGAAGATGGCCAGCCAGTGGTATCCTGATTACGCTTCCCAGTACACCGGGGAGAGAAACAACGGTCCTTGGTATTATACCAACTTAGGCCAAAAGCCTAAGCTTGGGGGAGTACGTATTTCTGACCAACTTTACATTCATGTTCACACACTAATCGTCGGTGCTCACACTCTTTCATTGTATGATCCATGTTAGTTTAAATTTCTTTTTCTAGTTTTCTTCTTGTGTGTTTGATAAACCTTGAGAAAAACCAAAAAAAATAGTTAGTTTAATTTCTTTACCTGTAGTAGAAATTAAAATGAAAACCCAAAAATATTTCTCGTTCTTCTTCTTACTTGTTGGGAGCTTTCCCGTGTAAATAGTTTTATTTTATTTTCTTTCCTTTGGGGGTCGAGAAGACCATGTTAAAAATGCTTAGTGGCTCTCATATGCATGATTGTTTATTTAACTTAAAGCCCATATTATCTTGTCTTCTCTTTTGAGTTGAATGCTCGCAGATTCCAGCTTAGTCCAATGCACGTGCACTCTTATTATTATACACATCGTTCGGTCGTGCAAGTGAAAGGCAATAATGATGATATATGATGGACCTATTGAGATGAGAAAAGCTGGTATGAACTTGACCTCTCTTGTTTTTGTAAATATGATGAGTTCATCGTTTCTGATTCAGCTTATTATGAGGTAAACATATTTTCAATGACATTTAGAGATTATAGTTGCTTGTGCCATGCTTGATTAGCTATGAGTTATAATGGTTTACCTTGCGTGCCAACATGCTATTAGAATGATTATGATGTGGTATGATGGGATGCTATCCTCCTTTGAATAAATTGAGTGACTCGACTTGGCACATGTTCACGCATGTAGTTGAAACAAATCAACATACCCTTCATGATATTTATGTTCATGGTAGATTATATCCTACTCATGCTTGTACTCGGTGTAAATTAATTTTAATGCATGTTTATGACTATTGTCGCTCTCTTAGTTGGTCGCTTCCCAGTCTTTTGCTAGCCTTCACCTGTACTAAGCGGGAATACTGCTTGTGCATCCAAACTCCTTAAACCCCAAAGTTGTTCCATATGAGTCCACTATACCTTCCTATATGCGGTATTTACCTGCTGTTCCAAGTAAATTTGTATGTGCCAAACTCCAAACCTTCAAATGAAATTCTGTTTTGTATGCTCGAGCAGCTCATGTTTCAACTAGGGCTGCCTATATCTTCCATGCTAGGTGGGTTATTCTCAAGAGGAGTGGACTCCACTCCTCGTTCACAAGAAAGGGCCAGTAATCAGGATGCCCAGTCCCATGATCCAAAAAGATCAAAGCAAATCAAAATAATTAAATAAAACTCCCCCAGGGTTGTTGTTAGTTGGAGGCACTCGTTGTTTCGAGCAAGCCATGGATTGATGCTTGTTGGTGGTTGGGGGAGTATAAACCTTTACCATTCTGTTTGGGAACTGCCTATAATGCATGTAGTATGGAAGATACAACCATCTCATAAGTTGTTGCGTTGACAGCAAAAGTATGTCGCTCAAAATATTATTCAATCTCTATTTTAAAATCGAGCTCTGGCACCTCTACAAATCCCTGCTTCCCTCTGCGAAGGGCCTATCTATTTACTTTTATGTTGAGTCATCACCCTTCTTATTAAAAAGCACCCACTGAGAGCACACTCGTCATTTGCATTCATTATTATTAGTTTATATTGGGTATGACTTGATCGGATCTCTTTTACCATGAATTACAATGTTTAGTCAGTCCTTGATCTTTAAAGGTGCTCTGCATTTATGTTTTGCGGTCTCAGAAAGGGCTAGCGAGATACCATTTTGTTATATCATGTTATGATTGTTTTGAGAAAGTGTTGTCATTCGAGTTTTATTATTATGGCTCGCTAGCTGATTGTGTTATTGATATGAGTAATTGTGAGACCTGGGTGTTATTGTGAGTATGGTTAGTGCATAATATTTGCTGAAACTTGAATGACGGCTTTGCATGTTTACAACAACAAGAGCAAACGGAGTTTGTAAAAGTTTTTCTTTATCACTTTCAGTTTATCAACTGAATTGCTTGAGGACAAGCAAAGGTTTAAGCTTGAGGGAGTTGATACGTATCCAACGTATCTACTTTTCCAAACACTTTTGCCCTTGTTTTCGACTCTAACTTGCATGATTTGAATGAAACTAACCCGGACTGACGCTGTTTTCAGCAGAACTGCCATGATGTTGTTTTATGTGTAGAAAACAAAAGTTCTCGGAATGTCCTGAAAATCCACGGAGGCACTTTTTGGAAAATATAAAAAATACTGGCGAAAGAATCAAGACCAGGGGGCCCACACCTTGCCCACGAGGGTGGGGGCGGCCCCCTCCCCCTAGGCACGCCCCCTGTCTCGTGGGCCCCTTGGACCTCCACCGACCTCAACTCCAACTCCATATATTCACGTTCGGGGAGAAAAAAATCAGAGAGGAAGTTTCATCGCGTTTCAGGTATGGAGCCACCGCCAAGCCCTAATCTCTCTCGGGAGGGCTGATCTGGAGTCTGTTCGGGGCTCCGGAGAGGAGGATTCGTCGCTGTCGTCATCATCAACCATCCTTCATCACCAATTTCATGATGCTCACCGCCGTGCGTGAGTAATTCATCGTAGGCTTGCTGGAAGATGATGGGTTGGATGAGATTTACCATGTAATCAAGTTAGTTTTGTTAGGGTTTGATCCCTAGTATCCACTATGTTCTCAGATTGATGTTGCTATGACTTTGCTATGCTTAATGCTTGTCACTAGGGCCCGAGTGCCATGATTTCAAATCTGAACCTATTATGTTTTCATGAATATATATTTTTTCTTGATCCTATCTTGCAAGTCTATAGTCACCTATTATGTGTTATGATCCGACAACCCCGAAGTGACAATAATTGGGATACTTCTCGATGATGACCGTAGTTTGAGGAGTTCATGTATTCACTATGTGCTAATGCTTTATTCCGGTTCTCTATTAAAAGGAGGCCTTAATATCCCTTAGTTTCCGCTAGGACCCCGCTGCCACGGGAGGGTAGGACAAAAGATGTCATGCAAGTTCTTTTCCATAAGCACGTATGGCTATTTACGGAATACATGCCTACATTACATTGATGAACTGGAGCTAGTTCTGTGTCACCCTATGTTATAGCTATTACATGAGGAATTGCATCCGGCATAATTATCCATCACTCATCCATTGCCTACGAGCTTTTCACATATTGTTCTTCGCTTATCTATTTTTTGGTTGCTATTGTTACAATCACTACAAAACCCAAAAATATTACTTTTGTTATCGGTACTTTTATTATCATATTACTTTGCTACTAAATACTTTGCTACAGATACTAAGTTATCCAGGTGTGGTTGAATTGACAACTCAACTGCTAATACTCAAGAATATTCTTTGGCTCCCCTTGCGTCGAATCAATAAATTTGGGTTGAATACTTTACCCTCGAAAGCTGTTGCGATCCCCTACACTTGTGGGTTATCAAGACTAATTTCTGGATACATCTCCAATGTATCTATAATTTTTGATTGTTCCATGCTATTATATTACCCCTTTTGGACGTTTATGGGCTTTATTTTACACATTTATATCATTTTTGGGACTAACCTTTTAACCGGAGGCCCAGCCCATATTGCTGTTTTATTGCCTGTTTTAGTATTTCAAAGAAAAGGAATATCAAACGGAGTCCAAACGAAATGAAACCTTCGGCAAAGTTATTTTTGGAACAGAACCAATCCCAGGAACTTGGAGTGCAAGCTAGGGGATCATCGAGGAGGCCACGAGATAGGGGGCGCGTCCACCCCCTGAAAGCGCCCTACCCTCTCGCGGGCCCCTCGAGGCTCCCCCGACTGACTTCTTTCGCCTATATAAGCCTACGTACCCTAAAAACATCGATAATCAAGATAGATCGGGAGTTCCGCCGCCGCAAGCCTCTGTAGCCACCAAAAACCTCTCGGGAGTCCTTTTCGGCACCCTGCCGGAGGGGGAACCCATCACCGGTGGCCATCTTCATCATCTCGGCTCTCTCCATGACGAGGAGGGAGTAGTTCACCCTCGGGGCTGAGGGTATGTACCAGTAGCTATGTGTTTGATCTCTCTCTCTCTCTCTCTCTCTCTCTCTCTCTCGTGTTCTCTCTATGGCACGATCTTGATGTATCGCGAGCTTTGCTATTATAGTTGGATCTTATGATGTTTCTCCCCCCTCTACTCTCTTGTGATGAATCGAGTTTTCCTCTTGAAGTTATCTTATCGGGTTGAGTCTTTAAGGATTTGAGAACACTTGGTGTATGTCTTGCCGTGTTTATCTGTGGTGACAATGGGATATCACGTGCCACTTGATGTATGTTTTGGTAACCAACTTGCGGGTTCTACCCATGAACCTATGCATAGGGGTTGGCACACGTTTTCGTCTTGACTCTCCGGCAGAAACTTTGGGGCACTCTTTGAAGTACTTTGTGTTGGTTGGATGAATATGAGATTGTGTGATGCATATCGTATAATCATGCCCACGGATACTTGAGGTGACAATGGAGTATCTAGGTGACATTAGGGTTTTGGTTGCTTTGTATCTTAAGGTGTTATTCTAGTACGGACTCTTGAATAGATCGATCCGAAAGGATAACTTTGAGGTGGTTTCGTACCCTACCATAATTTCTTCATTTGTTCTCCGCTATTAGTGGCTTTGGAGTGATTCTTTGTTGCATGTTGAGGGATTGTTATATGATCTATCTATGTTATTATTGTTGAGAGAACTTGCACTAGTGAAAGTATGAACCCTATGCCTTGTTTCCTATCATTGCAATACCGTTTATGCTCACTTTTATCATTAGTTACCTTGCTGTTTTTATATTTTCAGATTACAAAAACCTATATCTACTATCTATATTGCACTTGTATCACCATCTCTTCGCCGAACTAGTGCACCTATACAATTTACCATTGGATTGGGTGTGTTGGGGACACAAGAGACTCTTTTTTATTTGGTTGCAGGGTTGCTTGAGAGAGACCATCTTCATCCTACGCCTCCCACGGATTGATAAACTTTAGGTCATCCACTTGAGGGAAATTTGCTACTGTCCTACAAACCTGTGCACTTGCAGGCCCAACAACGTCTACAAGAATAAGGTTGTGTAGTAGACATCAAGTGTCAAACTAGAAACCGTTAGTGGTTACGCCGTGTTAAACGAAGGGTTCTTATCATAAGAACTGAGGTGTTAAGATAGGTGCACCTCGGCTAGTCCGATCACCACTACTCCGGGGGCTAGGTCAACTACCCCACAAGTCATGCTCCTATGACTAAGTGGAAATTATAAAGCCACTATACTCTGATTGCCTCATTCCTCTAAATATGCAACCGCCTAAGGGAACTAATACATCGTCTAAGGGTTCATGCGTTTTTAGGAACAGCCTGTGTAGTATCTACAAGGGGCAGAAGCCGACGAGCGGCCACTTGTAGAATTAAACACGGTCGCACATGAGTCAAAATAACACGTCGGATTAAAATGACTGATAAGCATAATATTGCTTGTTTTATACAAATTTCTCCTCGGCATACCGAGGGACCTTCAGAACCGTAGCTCGAACTTCGCACATTGTGTCGGTCACCCGAGCGCCTTCATGGACCTCGGACAGAAACTTTTTGGGCGTCCTATTCTTCCCTCCTAGAGGCCTGAACTCGTCCAACGGCTTGAACTTCGGATAATGTACCATTATTGACACATACGCCCTCTCAGCACCCTCCAAGCAGGGCGACCACTTCTAGTTATCCACCTGGGGGCTGGCATCCCGCAGCTTGTGCACCAAGCCAAAGAAGCTGGTCGACATTGGCTTATGTGGCTAGAGGTTTACGCAGATGATGGGAACGAAAGCATGAAAATCAAAAAAATTCCTACGAACACCCAAGATCTAATCTAGGAGATGCATAGCAATGAGAGGGGAGTGGTGTTTACATCTTGTAGACCGAAAGCATTAGCATCGTAACGCGGTTGATGTAGTCATACTCTTCACGATCCAATCGCGATCTAATCCGATGTAGCATCGCACGTGCGGCACCTTCGAGTTTAGCACACATACGGATCGGTGACATCCTCTCCTTCTTGATACAACAAGGGAGGGAGATGAGGTAGATGAGATCTGAACCAAAACAACGGCCTGGTGGTGGTGGTGGTGGCAGCGAAACTCCAGCAGGGCTTCGCCAAGCGCGTACTGGTGAAACGTGGGAGGAGTTGGGAGAGGTAACGGGAAAGGGTTGAAGGGGGATACCCCCAATGCATCCCCACCTTTATATAGGCATGGAGGGGGCTGGTGGCTTGCCCTTCAAGGCCCTAGGGTCGTTGGTCAAAGGGGAGGAAGGAAATCCCTCATTTCCTTTCCCACAAATCGCTATCCCCTTTTTTAGGGATCCTGATCTTATCCCTTTGGGATATGATACTATTCCTTTTAAGGTAGGATCTTGGTGCACTTAGACCATGGTTATGGGGACTTTCCCCACTACCCACGTTCATGTGGATCCCCCAAAGTAGGTGGGCCCCACTGCGGAACCTTCTAGAACCTTCCCGATACAATACCAAAAAACTCAATCTTTTTCCGGAACCCCGATAAAAACTTTCCATATATGAATCTTTACCTCTAGACCATTCTAGAGCTCCTCGTGATGTACTGGATCCCATACGGGACTCCGAACAACCTTCAGACTTTCCACTATTAATATCTCATCTCTACACTAGCGCTACCGAACGTTAAGCATGCGACCCTACGGGTTCGAGAATCATGCACACATGACCGATACTTCTCTCCGGTCAATAACCAAAAGCGGGACCTTGATGCCCATATTGATTCCTACATATTCAACAAAGATCTTTATCGGTTGAACCACGATGTCAAGGATTCAGTCAATCCAGTATGCAATTCCCTTTGTCCAGTGATATGTTACTTGCCCGAGATTCGATCATCGGTATCTCCATACCCAGTTCAATCACGTTACTGGCAAGTCTATTTACTCGCTCCATAATACACGATCATGTGACTAAACTCATTAGGCACATGAAGATTCTTATGATGTTGTATTACCGAGAGGGCCCAGAGATATCTCTCCATCACACAGAGTGACAAATCCCAGTCTCGATCCACACAACCCAACAGACACCTTCGGACATACCTGTAGAGAACCTTTATGATCACCCATTTATGGAGTGACGTTCGATAGCACACAAGGCATTCCTCCGGTATCTGGGACTAGCATGATCTCATGGTCGAAGGAACAGGTACTTGACATGAAGAAAGCTATAGCAAATAACTATGATCTGATGCTAAGCATACGGTTGGGTCTGTCCATCACATCATTCTCCTAATGATGTGATCTTATTATCAAATGACACCTCATGTCCATGGTTAGGAAACCTTAACCATCTTTGATCAACAAGCTAGTCTAGTAGAGGCTTACTAGGAACACTGTGTTGTCTATGTATTCACACATGTATTTAAGATTCCGGTCAATACAATTCTAGCATGAATAATAAACATTTATCATGAACGATAAATATGATAATAACCAATTTATTATTGCCTCTAGGGCATATTTCCAACAGTCTCCCACTTGCACTAGAGTCAATAATCTAGTTCACATCGCCATGTGATTAACAACCAATGAGTTCTGGGGTTTGATCATGTTTTGCTTGTGAGAGAGGTTTTTAGTCAACGGGGCTGCAACATTCAGATCCGTGTGTACTTTGCAAATCTCTATGTCATACTGTAGACACTACTACCACGCTCCACTTGGAGTTACTCCAAATGACTGCTCCATGATAACCCACAAGTATAGGGGATCAATTGTAGCCTCTTTCGATAAGTAAGAGTGTCAAACCAACGAGGAGCTAAAGGTAAAACAAATATCCCCTCAAGTTCTATCGGCCACTGATACAACTCTACGCACGCTTCACGTTTGCTTTACCTGGAACAAGTATGAAGCTAGAAGTACTTTGTAGGTGTTGTTGGATGGACTTGCAAGATAATAAAGAGCGTGTAAATAAAAAGTAGGGGCTGTTTAGATAAATATGCAATAAAGTAAATATAGCGAGTGTGGAAAAGTGGTGGTAGGAGTTGTGAAATTGTCCCTAAGCAATTGACTACTTTACTAGACCGATAGCAAGTTTTATGTGGGAGAGGCATAAGCTAACATACTTTCTCTTCTTGGATCATATGCACTTGTGATCGGAACTCTAGCAAGCATCCGCAACTACTAAAGATCATTAAGGTAAAACCCAACCATAGCATTAAAGCGTCAAGTCCCCTTTATCCCATACGCCAAAACCCCCTTACTCGGGTTTATGCTTCTGTCACTCAAGCAACCCACTATAAGCGAATCATGAACATATTGCAACACCCTACAATGGGAATCCCTCATGCTTGCGCGACACAGAGGGCACAATAGGACAGCAACATAACCACAAGCAAATTAAACCAATCATAGCAATTCACCAATTACTGATAGGACAACGAAAATCTACTCAGACATCATAGGATGGCAACACATCATTGGATAATAATATGAAGCATAAAGCACCATGTTCAAGTAGAGGGTACAGCGGGTTGTGGGAGAGTGGACTGCTGAATAAAGATGGGGGGAAGGTGATGGAGATGTTGGTGAAGATGGCGGAGGTGTTGGTGTAGATCGCGGTGATGATGATGGCCCCCGGCGGTGTTCCGGCGCCACCGAAAGCGAGGGGGAGAGAGCCCTCCTTCTTCTTCTTCTTCCTTGACCTTCTCCCTAGATGGGATAAGGGTTTCCCCTCTGGTCCATGGTCTCCATGGCGTGGGAGGGGTGAGAGCCCCTCCGAGATTGGATCTGTCTCTCTGTCTCTCTCTGTTTCTGCGTTCCCAGATTCTACCCTTTCACCGTTTCTTATATATCCGGAGATCCGTAACTCCGATTGGATTAAAACCTTCGCCCATATTTTTCTCCTAAAATTAGCTTTCTTGCGGCAAAAGAAGAGCATCAACTGCCTTACGGGGTGCCCATGAGGGTCAGGGGCGCGCCCACCCCCCGGGCGCGCCCCTGCCTCGTGGCCCCCTCGGGCACCGTCTCGCGTTGGTTTTTCTTCCCAAAAATCACAAATACTTCAAAAATATTCTCCGTCTGTTTTTATCCCGTTTGGACTCCGTTTGATATGGGGTTTCTGCGAAACATAAAACATGCAAAAACAGGAACTGACACTGGGCACTGGATCAATATGTTAGTCCCAAAAATAGTATAAAAAGTTGCCAAAAGTATATGAAAGTTGAATAATATTGGCATGGAACAATAAAAAATTATAGATATGACAGAGACGTATCAGCATCCCCAAGCTTAATTCCTGCTCGTCCTCGAGTAGGTAAATGATAAAAAGACAATTTTTTACGTGGAATGCTACCTATCATATATCTAATCATGGCATGAATATTAAGACACGAGTGATTCAAAGCAATATTCTATCATTTGCCATAAAAACGATAATACTTCAAGTGTACTAATAAAGCAATCATGTCTTTTCAAAACAACATGGCCAAAGAAAGCTATCCCTACAAAATTATAGTCTGGCTATGCTCCATCTTCATCACACAAAATATTCAAATCATGCACAACCCCGGTTTTAGCCAAGCAATTATTTCATACTTTAGTATTATCAAACTTTTTCAACTCTCATGCAATACATTAGCATGAGCCATGGATATAGCACTATGGGTGGAATAGAATATGATGGTGGAGGTTGTGTGCAGAAGACAAAAAAGGAGAAAGTCTCACGTTGACGAGGCTAATCAACGGGCTATGGAGATGCACATCAATTGATGTCAACATGAGGAGTAGGGATTGCCATGCAACGGATGCACTAGAGCTATAAATGTATGAAAGCTCAACAAAAGAAACTAAGTGGGTGTACATCCAACTTGCTTGCTCACGAAGACCTAGGGCATTTTGAGGAAGCCCATCGTTGGAATATACAAGCCAAGTTCTATAATGAAAAATTCCCACTAGTATATGAAAATGACAACATAGGAGACTCTCTATATGAAGAACATGGTGCTACTTTGAAGCACAAGTGTGGAAAAAGATAGTAACATTGTCCCCCTTTTTTATTTTCTTTTTTTGGGCATTTATTTTTTTTGGCCTTTATCTTTTTTTTAATTTGGCCTTTCTCTTTTTTAGGGGACAATTCTCTAATAATGATGATCATCACACTTCTATTTATTTACAACTCATGAATTACAACTCGATACTAGAACAAATATATGACTCTATATGAATGCCTCCGGTGGTGTACCGGGATGTGCAATGATCTAGCGTAGCAATGACATCAAAAAACGGACAAGCCATGAAAACATCATGCTAGCTATCTTACGATCATGCAAAGCAATATGCCAATAAATGCTCAAGTCATGTATATGATGATGATGGAAGTTGCACGACAATATATCTCGGAATGGCTATGGAAACGCCATAATAGGTAAGTATGGTGGCTGTTTTGAGGAAGATATAAGGAGGCTTATGTGTGATAGAGCGTATCGTATCACGGGGTTTGGATGCACCGACGAAGTTTGCACCAACTCTCAAGGTGAGAAAGGGCAATGCACGGTACCGAAGAGGCTAGCAATGATGGAAGGGTGAGAGTGCGTATAATCCATGGAGTCAACATTAGTCATAAAGAACTCACATACTTATTGCAAAAATTTATTAGCCATCGAAACAAAGTACTACACGCATGCTCCTAGGGGAAGGGTTGGTAGGAGCTAACCATTGCGCGATCCCGACCTCCACACAAAGGATGATAATCAATAAATACCTTATGCTCCAACTTCGTTACATAAGGGTTCACCATACGTGCATGCTTCGGGAATCACAAACCTCAACACAAGTATTTCTACTAATCCACAATCACCCAGTAGCATGACTCTAATATCACCACCTTTATATCACAAAACTATTGCAAGGAATCAAACATATCATATTCAGCGATCTACAAGTTTATGTAGGATTTTATGACTAACCATGTGAATGACCAATTCCTGTCATCTCTCTAAATAGATATAAGTGAAGCAAGAGAGTTTAATTCTTTCTACAAAAGATATGCCCATGCTCTAACAAATATAAGTGAAGCAAAAGAGCATTCTACAAATGGCGGTTTTCTATGTGAAGAGAAACATGCAATCCAAACTTCGAATGATATAAGTGAAGCACATGAAGCATTCTAAAAAGCCATACTCAAAAGATTTAAGTGAAGTGCAATGAGCATTCTATAAATCAATCATGGACTATCTCATACCAGCATGGTGCATAAAACAAAAGTGAAAACTAAATGCAAAAGACGCTCCAATACTTGCACATATCACATGAACGAAACGAATCCGAAAACATATCGATACTTGTTGAAGAAAGAGGGGATGCCTTCTAGGGCATCCCCAAGCTTAGACGCTTGAGTCTCCTTGAATATTTACTTGGGGTGCCTTGGGCATCCCCAAGCTTGAGCTCTTGCCTCTCCTCCTTTTCCTCATATCGAGACCTCCTCGATCAAACACTTCATCCACACAAAACTTCAACAGAAAACTCGGTAAGATCCGTTTGTATAATAAAGCAAATCACTACTCTAGGTACCTATTGCAAACCAATTCATATTTTGTTTTTGCATTTTGTCTATTGTAATATAACTTTTCCATGGCTTAATCCACTGATAGAAATTGATAGTTTCATCAAAACAAGTAAACTATGCATCAAAAACAAAACAGTCTGTAGCAATCTGAACATTCACCATACTTATGGTAACCCAAAAAATCTACCAAAATTAGGAAAAATAAACAATTTGTACAGAAAGACAGTGCAAAAAGTTTCAGATCCGTTTGACGTTCTAGTAAAAAAAATGTAAAATTGCGCACTACAGCCAAAGTTTCTGTCCTGCACCATACAAACTAACAAGCATTGTAAACATCCTAAAGGCAAACCTTGGCACATTATTTTTATAATACAATGGAATTGTACAAGGGGATAATTATTTTTGTTGAAAAGTTTCTGTAGTCAAGATTCACACAGTTTCCGTGAGCATGAACAAAGTTCAAGGAGCTCTCCCACTTCAACAATGCTTGTCTCTCTCACTTTCACTTTTCTTTTTGAAAAGTTTTGGGTTCCCCTCTTTATTTTATTTGTTTTTAAAGTATATGAAAGCACTCAACAGAAATAAATGACTCTCTAAAACTTCTGGGTTGTCTCCCTGGCAGCGCTTTCTTTAAAGCCATTAAGCTAGGCATAAAGTGCTCAAGTAATGGATCCACCCGGATCCCAAGGTATATCAAAGCCAATTTTAGTTAACAATGATTTGTGATTTAGTAGTGAGCACAAAGTAACATATATCATGCAACAACGAAGTCTAACTCTCTTCCTATGCATCGGCATGTCATAAAAGAACAATTAATGCACACCAAGTAAAGGCCAATGCATAGTATAAGCAATTTCTTGCAATTCTATCGTGTTGGAAACATAGAGAGGTGGAGATATAGTTCCTCTCTCATAATAATTGCAAGTAGGAGCAGCAAGCACATGCATATCACATTAATCAAAATTATCATGTGCAATGGCAAAAGGCAACCCATCAATATAATCCTTAATAAGCACAAACTTCTTCGATATAGTGTAGATTGGAGAATTCAAAAAGATAATAGGACTATCATGCGTGGGTGCAATAGCAACAATTTCATGTTTAACATAAGGAACTATAGCAAGTTCATCTCCATAAGCATAATTCATATTGGCATCTTGGCCACAAGCATCATCAAAAAGGGATATTTCAAGAGAATCAACGGGATCATAACAATCATCATAGCAATCATCCTTTGGTAAGCACGAAGGGAAATTAAACAATGTATGAATTGAAGAGTTACTCTCATTAGAAGGTGGGCACGGGTAGCTAATCCGCTCTTCCTTCTTTTGTTCTTCTCTCTCCTCATCATCTTTTTCGTCCAAGGAGCTCACAGTTTCATCAATTTCTTCCTCCATAGACTCCTGCAAAATATTATTCTCTTCTTGGACAGCGGAGACTTCCTCAATAAATGCATCAATATCGACATTATATTCATAATTTTCATAACAATATTTAAGTATAGCAAAATTTTCAGGTCTGTACACAGCATCATCAAAATTTTCACACATTTTAAACAAAGATTCAATTTCATAAGCACCCATAAAAGCAAAAAATTCTTCTATTTGTTCCACATCATAGTAATCATATATACCATTAGCATAAGAAGCTAAGGTTTCATTATCATTAAATTTGCATGAAAAGGAAAGGTGTGGAGCCTTCATCCTAGAGCAACAAGTATAATCATATCTTAAGCATAGTACCCGAGCATACCAATGCAACATATGACACTACAAAAAATACACTTCCATGATGATACGTGTTTGTCACAGTAGGTCGCGTTTTTTGTCATGCATGTACATCCATGACGATTTTATGACAGAATCAAGATAGTCATACTTGTGCTATCGTAGAAGTTTTCCATGGCATTACCAAAATTATCATCACGGAAGTGTCCACTTCCATGACGATAAATCGCGTGTCACAGAAGTGCTTTCGTCAAGGGTGACCGACACGTGGCATCCACCGTAACGGAATGCCGTTAAGCTATCGGGTAGGGTTTTGGATCCGATAACCCGTTAACAGCCCGGACCAATGGAAATTTCCACGTAAAGTTTTGATTGGTCAAGGAACACTGTCACTCGTCGATGGGCGGATGTCGCCCGTCCATTGGAGGAGACATGCCTATGATACGTCGACACATGGCTGGGCCCAACAGAGGCCCATATAGGTTAAAAATGCCGGCCCAGTCAAAGGCCCGTAGTACTTAATCAGGTACTAGTGGGCCAGCCCAATAACGGCCTGCTTAATAAAGGCCCATTTATGGCCCGAAGCCAGATCTGGCCCGTTAATTGTTCGCCCAATATTTGGGCCCATTTACGGCCCGAAGCCAGATCTGGCCCGTTAATTGTTCGCACAATATTTGGGCCCATTTGTGGCCTAAAGCCAGATCTGGCTCGTTAATTGTTCGCCGAATATTTGGGCCCAACTACAGCCCAGTGACTTTCGGCCTGTTAGAGGCCTGATGTAGACATGGGCCCATTTCAGCCCGGTGTGACTTTCGGCCTGGGAATGGCCCATGCTGTCCATGGGCCATATATGGTCCGATGGGACATTGGGCCCACTAACGGCCCGTGCTAAAGGTGGCAACAGTTAAGCCCAACGTGACTTTGGGCCTGTTAAAGGCTTGTCGCGTAATTCGCCCGCTTATGCTCAAGATTAAGCTTTCGGCCTCTTAAAGGCCCATGATATCGATGGTCAACTATGGCACGAGATATGTTTCGACCGTAACGCCCGTGAGCTAATCGGGCCCAAAAGGCTCGATCTACATTTCAGCCTGCTGAAGGCCCGTCGACGACTAGTGAAAATTGAGGCCCAACATGCATTTTGGCCTGCTAAAGGCCCGTGGTTTCATCTCGGCCGTAGCAGGCCACTACAATATTCAGCCTGTTAATGGCCCAATGCTACCTGGGCCAAACTAAGCATTGGGTCGACAAAAGGCCCAACTAAAATATAGGCCGGTGTAAGTTGTGGGCTTGGCGCAATGTGTGAAGGCCCCAATCATTCGGGCCCAAGAAAGACACAGGCCAGCCCAATTGTGGCCCGCTAAAAACGAGGCCCATTAGAGTCGAATGTTTCGGCCCGGTCGACTACATCTGATTTTTTTCAGATAGCGAATGATGGCAGTAACTAGTAGGAATTAAGAACAAACCTACTCTATACAATAAAGAAATTATGACATAGTAACTAAGAATAAACCTACACTATACAATAATGGATTTAAGGTATATTACATCCACTGGGCATCGAAGTTCGCCACCAGTGATCATAAAGCGCAACGAATAAGCAGATTACAAAAACTGGGCACCATTGCAGTGTAACAAAATAATACTGAACCGAGACCACTTCCAAGACAGTTCAAGAAAGGTTAGCCTTGCGGGGGAACTGCTGCGTGATACGTCTCCATCGTATCTATAATTTTTGATTGTTCCATGCCAATATTATTCAACTTTTATATACTTTTGGCAACTTTTAATACTATTTTTTGGGACTAACAAATTGATCCAGTGCCTAGTGCCAGTTCCAATCTGTTGCATGTTTTTTGTTTCGCAGAAACCCAATATTAAACGGAGTCCAAACGGGATAAAAATGGACAGAGAATTATTTTGGAATATTTGTGACTTTTGGGAAGTAAAATCAACGCGAGACGGTGCCCGAGGGGGCCAGGAGACAGGGGGCGCGCCCCAGGGAGGCAAGCGTGCCCTGGACTCTCCTGGGCCCCACGTAAGGCGGTTGGCACTCTTCTTTTGGTGCAAGAAAGCTAATTTTACGAGAAAGATCTGGGCGAAAGATTCACCCTAATCGGAGTTACGGATCTCCGGATATAAAAGAAACGGTGAAGGGGCAGAATCTGAGAACGCAGAAACAGAGAGATAGATCCAATCTCGGAGGGTCTCTCCCCCCTCCCACGCCATGGGAGCCAAGGACCAGAGGGGAAACCCTTCTCCCATCTAGGGAGGAGGTCAAGGAAGAAGAATACGAAGGGGGGCTCTCTCCCTCGCTTTGATGGCGCCGAGCTGCCGGGGCCATCATCATCACCGTGATCTTCACCAACACCTCCATCATCTTCACCAACATCTCCATCACCTTCCCCCATCTATATTCAGCGGTCCACTCTCCCGCAACTCATTGTACCCTCTACTTGAACATGGTGTTTTATGCTTCATATTATTTTTCAATGATGTGTTGCCATCCTATGATGTCCGAGTAGATTTTCTATGTCCTATTGGTGATTGATGAATTGCCATGATTGGTTTGAGTTGCATGTTTTATTATTGGTGCTGTCCTATTGTGCCCTCCGTGTCGCGCAAGCGTGAGGGATTCCCGCTGTAGGGTTTGCAATATGTTTATGATTTGCTTATGGTGGGTGGCGTGAGTGATGTAGCACTGCACTGAGTAAGTAGGTTGTTTGCGTATGGGATAAAGGGGACTTGATACTTTAATGCTATGGTTGGGTTTTACCTTAATGAATCTTTAGTAGTTGTGGATGCTTGATAGAGTTCCAATCGTAAGTGCATATGATCCAAGTAGAGAAAGTATGTTAGCTTATGCCTCTCCCTCAAATAGAATTGCAATAGTGATTACCGGTTTAGTAACGTAGTCAATTGCTTAGGGACACTTTCACCACTCCTACCACCACTTTCCCACACTCGCTTTATTTACATTATTGCATCTTTATCTAAACAGCCCCTAGTTTTTATTTCCACGTTCTTTATTATCTTGCAAACCTATCCTATCACACCTACAAAGTACTTCTAGTTTCATACTTGTTCTAGGTAAACCGAACGTCAAGCGTGCGTAGAGTCGTATCAGTGGCCGATAGGACTTGAGAGAGTATTTGTTCTACCTTTAGCTCCTCGTTGGGTTCGACACTCTTACTTATCGAAAGAGGCTACAACTATCCCGTATACTTGCGGGTTATCAAGACCTTTTTCTGGCGCCGTTGCCGGGGAGTCATAGCGTGGGGTGAATATTCTCGTGTGTGCTTGTTTGCTTTATCACTAAGTAATTTTTATTTGCTGTTCTAAGTTGTTCTCTATCTTTAGTTATGGATATGGAACACGAAATACCAAAAAAATTAGGTGTAGATGCTACTCATGGAGATGGGGAACCTGCTAAAACCCTCGATGCTTGTTATGTGAAAGAAATTACGTACTACTTTAATAATCCTGAGAAAACCCCATTCTGTTATGTTCTGGGAGACACGTTGGATCAACGTGAATACTTTAGGGATTATCGCTTGATACAAAAAGGGAAACTATTATGGGATCAAATTTCTATGTTGCGTTGGTATGCTCGTCAACTATGCGTGATACATGATTATACTTGTTGCTCTAGGATGAAGGCTCCACACCTTCCCTTTTCATGCAAATTAAATGATAATGAAACCTTAGCTTCTTATGCTAATGGTATCTATGATTACTATGATGTGGAAGAAATAGAAGAATTTGTTGCTTTTATGGGTGCTTATGAGGTTGAATCTATGTTTAAAGCATTTGATGATTTTGATGATTCAGTTTATAGACCAGAAAATCTTGCTACACTTAGATATTGCTACGAAAATTATGAATACAATTACTATATTAATGCATTTATTGAGAAAGTCTCCGCTGTCCAAGAAGAGATTAATATTTTGCAGGAAGCTATGGAAGAAGAAATTGATGAAACTGTGAGCTCATTAGATGAAAAAGATGATGAGGAGAGCGAAGAACAAAAGGAGGAAGAGAGGATTGATCACCCGTGCCCACCTTCTAATGAGAGTAACTCTTCAACTCATACATTGTTTAATTCCCCTTCGTGCTTACCGAAGGATGATTGCTATGATGATTATTGCTATGATCCCGTTGATTCTCTCGAAATATCCCTTTTTGATGATGCTTGCTATGCTTGTGGCCAAGATGCCAATATGAATTATGCTTATGGATATGAACTTGCTATAGTTCCTTATGTTAACCATGAAATTGTTGCTATTGCACCCACACATGATAGTCCTATTATCCTTTTGAATTCTCCCTACTACACTATATCGGAGAAGTTTGTGCTTATTAAGGATTATATTGATGGGTTGCCTTTTACCATTGCACATGATGATTTTGATAGATATAATATGCATGTGCTTGCTGCTCCTACTTGCAATTATTATGAGAGAGGAACTACATCTCCGCCTCTTTATGTTTCCAATACGATAGAATTGCAAGAAATTGTTTATACTATGCATTGACCTTTACTTGGTGTGCATGAATTGTTCTTTTATGACTTGCCGATGCATAGGAAGAGAGTTAGACTTTGTTGTTGCATGATATATGTTACTTTGTGCTCACTACTAAATTACAAATCATTGTTAATTAAAATTGGCTTTGATATACCTTGGGATCCGGGTGGATCCTTTACTTGAGCACTATATGCCTAGCTTAATGGCTTTAAAGAAAGCGCTGCCAGGGAGACAACCCGGAAGTTTTAGAGAGTCATTTATTTCTGTTGAGTGCTTTCATATAGTTTAAAAACAAAAAAATAAAGAGGGAAACCTAAAACTTTTCAAAAAGGAAAGTGAAAGTAAGAAAGACAAGCATTGTTGGAGTGGGAGAGCTCCTTGAACTTTGTTCATGCTCATGGAAAATTTGTGAATCTTGATTACAGAAACTTTTCATCAAAAATAATTATCCCCTTGTATAATTCCATTGTATTATAAAAATAATGTGCCAAGGTTTGCCTTTAGGATGTTTACAATGCTTGTTGGTTTGTACGGTGCAGGACAGAAACTTTGGCTATAGTGCGCGATTTATAATTTTTAACTGGAATGTCATTTGGTTCTGATTCCTTTTGCACTGTCTTTCTATATAACTTGTTTATTTTTTCCTAATTTTGGTAGAATTGTTGGGATAACAGAAGTATGGTGGATGTTCAGATTGCTACAGACTGTTCTGTTTTTGACAGATTCTGTTTTTGATGCATAGTTTGCTTGTTTTGATGAATCTATCAATTTATATCAGTGGATTAAGCCATGGAAAATTTATATTACAATAGACACAATGCAAAAACAAAATTTGAATTGGTTTGCCACAGTACTTGGAGTGGTGATTTGCTTTATTATACTAACGGATCTTACCGAGTTTTCTGTTAAAGTTTTGTGTGGATGAAGTGTCTAATCGAGGATGTCTCGATATGAGGAAAAGGAAGAGAGGAAAGAGCTCAAGTTTGGGGATGCCCGAGGCACCCTGAGGGAGTCCTGGATTAGGGGGTGTCCGGATAGCCGAACTATCACCATTGGCCGGACTCCTGGACTATGAAGATACAAGATTAAAGACTGTGTCCCGTGTCCGGATGGGACTTTCCTTGGCGTGGAAGGCAAGCTTGGCGATACAGATATGTAGATCTCCTACCATTGTAACCGACTCTGTGTAACCCTAGCCCTCTCCAAAGGTCTATATAAACCGGAGGGTTTTAGTCCGAGGACTAACAACAATCATACCATAGGCTAACTTCTAGGGTTTAGCCTCTTTGATCTCGTGGTAGATCTACTCTTGTACTACCCATATCATCAATATCAATCAAGCAGAGTAGGGTTTTACCTCCACCGAGAGGGCCCAACACAGGTAAAAACATCGTGTCCCTTGTCTCCTGTTACCATCCGCCTAGACGCACAGTTCGGGACCCCCTACCCGAGATCCGCCGGTTTTGACACCGACATTGGTGCTTTCATTGAGAGTTCCTTTGTGCCGTCACCTTTAGGCCCGATGGCTCCTTCGATCATCAACAATGATGTGGTCAAGGGTGAGACTTTTCTCCCCGGACAGATCTTCGTATTCGGCGGCTTTGCACTGCGGGCCAATTCACTTGGACATCTGGAGCAGATCAAAAGCTACGCCCCTGGCCATCAGGTTAGATTTGGGAGTTTGAACTACACGGCTGACATCCGCGGAGACTTGATCTTCGACGGATTCGAGCCACAGCCAAGCGCGCCGCACTGTCTCGATGGGCATGACCTAGCTCTGCCGCCGAACAGTGCCTTGGAGGCTGCACTAGCGTCCGCTCCGACCCTTAGCTCGAAGCCGACTTTGCCGGTCGAGGACAAGTGGATGGACACCGCCTTGGGGGCTACGATCTCTACGGCGATTGAGCCGAACACCATCACTGTCCTTCGCAAAGCCCGTAAATCCGAGTTGCCGGACTCCTCTCCGGACTCCGAACCTCCCGCGCCCCTGCCTATCAAATCCGATTGGGCGCCGGTTATGGAGTTCACTATCGCGGATATCTTTCAGCACTCGCTCTTTGGCGACATCCTGAATTCACTAAAGTCTCTCTCTTTATCAGGAGAGCCCTGGCCGGACTATGGTCAGGAAGGTTGGGATGCGGACGTCGAAGAAATTCAACGCCCACCCACCACCCACTTTGTAGCCACTATTGATGATTTAACCGACATGCTCAACTTCGACTCCGACAACATCGACGGTATGGACGACAATGCAGGAGACAACCAAGAACCAGCACCTATAGGGTATTGGACAGCCACCCCATCTCACGATGTATACATGGTGGATACACCTAAAGGAAGTGATGACGAGGAACAACGGGACGCTACGAAGGATAAATCCCTCGAAAAGCAGTCAAGACGGCGATGAAAGCGCCGCACAAAGTCCCGCCTCGACAAAGACGGCGGCCATACAGACCCAGCCATAGAGCAGGTCGCACCAGCGCACGACGAACATGCCATCGAACAACCGTCCGAACAGGACAACTTGGATAGACAACCCGCCCCCGGCGAAGATGACAGTCCGGACGATCTCACACCGGACAAGTTGCTAGAGTAGAAGAACCTCCACAAAAGGCTCGTCACAACTACGCGTAGACTGAAAAAGAAGAAGCAGAAGCTCAGAATAGCGGAAGACGCACTCAGAATTAGATGGAGCAAAGTATTCAACACCGCAGACAAATACGGCGACAGTCGCCAAACAAAGATCTACCCGAAACGCAAAGTACTGCCTGAATTCGATGAGGAGGCCTTAGAGCCCCCGCAATCAAAGAACAAAGAGGCCGCCCGGTCGGATAGACGTCCACATGAAAAGCATAGAGCGGCAAGCAGCGCCGCACACAAGCCGGCACGCGATCCGCCTAAGGATTCACATCAAAAGGATGGCCCAGTTAGATCCATCTACGGGCCAAGAAAGCAAGCTCTTCTAAGCAATGCAACACGCCAATTATCTGGACATCACGGCACACCCAAATATAGGGGTGCCGCACATCCCCTATGTTTCACCGATGAGGTGCTGGATCACGAATTTCTAGTGGGATTTAAACCCATAAACATAGAGTCATACGACGGAACAACTGACCCGGGAGTCTGGATTGAGGATTACATCCTCCACATACACATGGCTAGAGGAGATGATCTCCACGCCATAAAATACTTACCCCTCAAGCTCAAAGGGCCGGCACGACACTAGCTTAAAAGCCTCCCTGAAAATACCGTTGGAAGTTGGGAAGAGCTCGAGGATGCTTTTCGGGCAAATTTTCAAGGGACTTATGTCCGCCCTCCAGATGCAGACGATTTAAGTCACATAACTCAACAACCCGCAGAGTTAGCCCGCAAATTCTGGAACAGGTTCCTCACCAAAAGAACCAAATAGTCGACTGTCCGGACGCCGAAGCCTTAGCAGCTTTCAAACACAACGTCCGGGACGAATGGCTCGCCAGGCACCTTGGCCAGGAAAAGCCAAGAACAATGGCCGCACTAACAAGCCTCATGACCGGCTTTTGCACGGGAGAGGATAGTTGGCTGGCAAGATGTGGTACCAGTGACCCAAGTACATCCGAAGTCAGAGATGGAAACGGGAAAACACGACGCAACAAGGACCATCGCCGGACAAGGGGAAACAGCCCGAAGAGCACGGCGGTCAACATCGGATTCAAAAGCTCTCGGCAGAATCACAAAAAACTGCCCCTCAAGGATAGCAACCATGAGCTGTCCAACCTAAACAAAATCTTGGACAAAATATGCCAAATCCATAGTACCCCTAGGAAGCCTGCAAACCATACCCACAGAGATTGTTGGGTCTTCAAGCAGTCCGGCAAATTCAATGCCGAACACAAGGGGCTCGACACACCAAGCGAGGACGATGACGAACCCCACAAGCAGGGCACCGAAAGAAAAAAGAATTTCCCACAAGAAGTCAAAACAGTAAACTCACTTCAAGTAACAAAAGGGAAAATTAGAACGGCGCCCATTGAAATACGCGCCGCATGGCCTATCTCGGTGGAGTCCCGACATTGGTTGTCAAAACCAATTACCTTTGATCATCAGGATTACTCCAGAAGTATCCGGAACGCAGGATGGACTGCCCTGATATTAGATCCTATAATCGACAGACTCCAATTCAGAAAAGTCCTAATGGACGACGGTAGTGATCTAAACCTGCTATATCAGGACACAATCCGCAAAATGGGGATAGACCCAACCAAAATTCGCCACAGCAACACCTCCTTCAAGGGGGTAATGCCAGGTCCATATGCCCATTGTACGGGCTCCTTACTGCTTGAAGTTGTGTCTAAGCTTGGAGATGCCCTGGAAGGCATCCCCTCTTTCTTCAACAAGTATCAGTATGTTTTCGAATTCGTTTTGTTCGTGCATTATGTGCAAGTCTTGGAGTGTCTTTTGCATTTAGTTTTCACTTTTGTTTTATGCACCATGCTGGTATGAGATAGTCCTTGGTTGATTTATAGAATGCTCATTGCACTTCACTTAAATGTTTTGGGCATGGCTTTATAGAATGCTTCATATGCTTCACTTATATCATTTGAAGTTTGGATTGCCTGTTTCTCTTCACATAGAAAACCGCCATTTGTAGAATGCTCTTTTGCTTCACTTATAATTTTTAGAGCGTGGGAATATCTTTTGTAGAAAGAATTAAACTCTCTTGCTTCACTTATATCTATTTAGAAAGATGACAGGAATTGGTCAATCACATGGTTAGTCATAAAATCCTACATAAACTTGTAGATCGCTGAATATGATATGTTTGATTCCTTGCAATAGTTTTGCGATATAAAGGTGGTGATATTAGAGTCATGCTAGTGGGTGGTTGTGGATTGTAGAGACACTTGTGTTGAGGTTTGCAAGTCTCGTAGCATGCACGTATGGTAACCGTTGTGTGACAAATTTGAAGCATGGGGTGTTTCTTTGATTGTCTTCCTTATGAGTGGCAGTCGGGGACGAGCGATGGTCTTTTCCTACCAATCTATCCCCATAGGGGCATGCGTAGTAGTACTTTGCTTCGAGGGCTAACAAACTTTTGCAATAAGTATATGAGTTCTTTATGACTAATGTGAGTCCATGGATTATACACACTTTTACCTTTCCATCATTGCTAGCCTCTTGATGCACTGCATTGCCCTTTCTCACCTCAAGAGTTGGTGCAAACTTCGCCGGTGCATCCAAACCCCGTGATATGATACGCTCTATCACACATAAGCCTCCTTATATCTTCCTCAAAACAGCCACCATACCTACCTATCATGGCATTTCCATACCATTCCGAGATATATTGCCATGCAACTTTCATCATCATCATATACATGACTTGAGCATTCATTGTCATATTGCTTTGCATGATCGTAAGATAGTTAGCATGATGTTTTCATGGCTTGTCCGTTTTTTGATGTCATTGCTACGCTAGATCATTGCACATCCCGGTACACCGCCGAAAGCATTCATATAGAGTCATATCTTTGTTCCAGTATCGAGTTGTAATATCGAGTTGTAATATCGAGTTGTAAGTAAATAAAAGTGTGATGATCATCATTATAGAACATTGCCCCATAAAAAAAGAAAAGAAAAAAAAAGAAAAAAGGAAAGGCCAAAGAAGCCTAGATAAAAAAGGGGGCCAAAGAAGCCCACCCAAAAAGAAAAAAAAAGAAAAAAAGAAATAGAAAAAGGGGCAATGTTACTATCCTTTTTCCACACTTGTGCTTCAGAGTAGCACCATGTTCTTCATATAGATTGTCTCCTATGTTGTCACTTTCATATACTAGTGGGAATTTTCATTATAGAACTTGGCTTGTATATTCCAACGATGGGCTTCCTCAAATGCCCTAGGTCTTCATGAGCAAGCAAGTTGGATGCACACACACTTAGTTTCTTTTGTAAAGCTTTCATACACTTATAGCTCTTAGTGCATCCGTTGCATGGCAATCCCTACTCCTCACATTGACATCATTTGATGGGCATCTCCATAGCCTGTTGATTAGCCGCGTTGATGTGAGACTTTCCCCCTTTTTGTCTTCTCCTCATAACCTCCATCATTATATTCTATTCCACCTATAGTGCTATATCCATGGCTTGCGCTCATGTATTGCGCGAGGGTTGAAAAGCTGAAGCGCGTTAAAAAGTATGAACCAATTGCTCGGCTTGTCATCGGGGTTGTGCATGATGGGGGCTTTTTGTGTGACGAAAATGAAGCATGGCCAAACTATATGATTTTGTAGGGATAAGCTTGCTTTGGCCTTGTTGTTTTGAAAAGACATGATTGCTTTATTGGTACGCTCGAAGTATTATTGTTTTTATGTCAAATGATAGACTATTGCTTTGAATCACTCGTGTCTTAATATTCATGCCATGATTATACATATGATCAAGATTATGCTAGGTAGCATTCCACATCAAAAATTATCTTTTTATCATTTACCTACTCGAGGACGAGCAGGAATTAAGCTTGGGGATGCTGATACGTCTTCGTCGTATCTATAATTTTTGATTGTTCCATGCCAATATTATTGAACTTTTATATACTTTTGGCAACTTTTTATACTATTTTTTGGGACTAACATATTGATCCGATTGCCCAAAGGCAGTTCTCATCATTGCATGTTTTTGTTTCGCAGAAACCCAATATCAAATGGAGTCCAAATGGGATAAAAATGGACGGAGAATTATTTTGGAAGATTTGTGATTTTTGGGAAGTAAAATCAACGCGAGACGGTGCCCGAGGGGGCCAGGAGATAGGGGGCGCGCCCTAGGGAGGCAGGCGCGCCCTGGACTCTCCCCGGCCTCGTAGGCGGTGGATGCTCTTCTTTTGGCGCAAGAAAGCTAATTTTACGAGAAAGATCTGGGCGAAAGATTCACCCCAATCGAAGTTACGGATCTCCGGATATAAAAGAAACGGTGAAGGGGTAGAATCTGAGAACGTAGAAACAGAGAGATAGATCCAATCTCGGAGGGGCTCTCTCCCCTCCCACGCCATGGGATCCAAGGACCAAAGGGGAAACCCTTCTCCCATCTAGGGAGGAGGTCAAGTAAGAAGAAGAAGAAGGGGGCTCTCTCCCCTCACTTCCGGTGGCGCCGGAGCGCTGTCGGGGGCCATCATCATCACCCGATCTTCACCAACACCTCCATCATCTTCACCAACATCTCCATCACCTTCCCCCATCTATACTCAGCGGTCTACTCTCCCGCAAACCGTTGTACCCTCTACTTGAACATGGTGCTTTATGCTTCATATTATTTTCCAATGATGTGTTGCCATCCTATGATGTCTGAGTAGATTTTTGTTGTCCTGTCGGTGATTGATGAATTGCTATGATTAGTTTGAGTTGCATGTTTTATTATTGGTGCTGTCCTATTGTGCCCTCCGTGTCGCGCAAGCGTGAGGGATTCCCGCTGTAGGGTTTGCAATATGTTTATGATTTGCTTATGGTGGGTGGTGTGAGTGACAGAAGCACAGACCTGAGTAAGTAGGTTGTTTGCGTATGGGATAAAGGGGACTTGATACTTTAATGCTATGGTTGGGTTTTACCTTATTGAATCTTTAGTAGTTGCGGATGCTTGCTATAGTTCCAATCATAAGTGCATATGATCCAAGTAGAGAAAGTATGTTAGCTTATGCCTCTCCCTCAAATAGAATTGCAATAGTGATTACCGGTCTAGTAACATAGTCAATTGCTCAGGGACACTTTCACCACTCCTACCACCACTTTCCCACACTCGCTTTATTTACTTTATTGCATCTTTATCTAAATAGCCCCTAGCTTTTATTTACGCATTCTTTATTATCTTGCACACCTATCCTCTCACACCTACAAAGTACTTCTAGTGTCATACTTGTTCTAGGTAAAGCGAACGTCAAGCGTGCGTAGAGTCGTATCAGTGGCCGATAGGACTTGAGAGAGTATTTGTTCTACCTTTAGCTCCTCGATGGGTTCGACACTCTTACTTATCGAAAGAGGCTACAACTATCCCGTATACTTGCGGGTTATCACTGCGCAAGCTGCTGAGCAAGGCTGTGAGACCGGCCTAGCATGTCGGTCATAGCTTCCAGGTGTAGCTGTTTAGCGATGAGGTTCTCATTGGTGTTCTCCGCAATCTTTCTTAGAGATAGGACTTCAAGTCAAAGTTGAGTTGCAGAATGCCTTTCTGGTAGAACTTGTGACTGAAGAAGTCGAACTTATTCAGACAACGAATTCTGTGAGCTTGTCTGACTGCTAGTCTCAAGTAACTTGAACACTGCATCAAGACAAGACTTTGGGGTTGTCTCGCTAACTTCAAGATGTTTTGCCTTCTTTGCTGCAATATATGTTGGGTTTGTCTCACAGCCTTCAGCAGACTTGTGCATGCCATCAGGCATATCACCCCGAAACAAAGCAGAGAGATGACAGGTTTTGCACTTGTATAAACAAAGATGATAACTGTGCTGTCAATTCCATCAAATTTCATATTAGAAAATAAAGAGTAAGTTCAAAATATCGATAGCATAATTTGGAATTCTTCATAATGCGTGGAGCTTCACCACACTACTGGATTACCATGTCAACATAACAAGCATAGATGAAGGGCAAAGAAAATCATTGAATCTATTTTGGATAATGTGCATGGCATGTTGTTCATATCATCATCCACATCAGTAAGATAAAACAGGAGATGACAAGGTGCAAACGTGGGCTGCTTCACCACACACTAGATTATAGATCCACAAAAACAAGCATACATATAGGGAGTACTAAGTAATGTGCATGGTATGAATAGGAATTTGGTTTTACAAGTAAAACTTAGAACTTACGGTTCTTGCGAACATGCATTTTGGTAGAAACAACAAACTAAACAGCAGTAAACGATAGGGAGTGTGAGCAAATTAAATAGCAGTTGAGGATAAAGGCTTTAAAAGGACTGACTTACATTAACAGTTAACACCAGCTTTATAATGCCCTTCTCCATGTCAAGGGAAGGATAACTCAATAATTTCAGCACATAATCTTCTTCATAAGCATTGCCTGTACTCTACATTTTGTAGAGAGTAATTAAAGATATGATAATACTGGAAGGGATAGAGGATAATGAAGATAAGATGCAGATTGATGCTACATAATCAACTACCAATCCTTGGAAGTACAAGCGTTATAGGACAAAATGTACTGACAAGAGCAATGAGCTACACTTCTGCACTGGCATTGTCTGTGTATTCTACTTGTTGGTAAGATTAAATATAGATCTGATCTTTTTTAGTAAATGGTGGGCGAGGGAGATAAGATGCAGAATGCTACACAATGAACCAATCCCTCTTCCCATAATACAAGAGTGTTTTGAACACTGGTGTATTGGACAAAACGTTCCTATATTATGGGACGGAGGGAGTAGCTGTTAATGTAAGTACAGTGATAGACCACGTTCAGTCCTTACAAGAGGACTGCAGAGCTAAACCTCTTCAAAAGCATTGGATTGATTCTAAATTTATGTAAGAGTCCATACGGATCTTATAATAATTTCCACCAAATGGACGATTACGAGGCTAACATGTGCAGTGATGCTACATAATCAAACGGCTATGAAAGTAAGTATGGTCATACAGGGCAAGAGGTACTCACGAGAGCAATGCAGTGTGCAGCATAGTTGCGAGATTCTGTGGTCCCTTGAGAACGAATGTTCTTCTGCTAACAGTTTTCGTACAAGTGAGACATTAAGGCAAATGCAGAAATGTAGTTCAAATTGTGATGTGATATCACAGATAGTACCTTACGCTGCAGCCGAGACCAATGTGTAACACGATTATTCCAGTAACCGTCGGATAAATGTAGCACCGAAGACTTTACAGAAATTTCGTTCAGAGGCTTTCCATCGAAGTGCGCTTGCCTCAGGAAGGAATGATACTTCATCAAGAGTGCTTGAAAAGCGCAACCAACCCTTGCTCGTCTTCACAATCTAGTTTGCTCCTCGCCTATTTAAAAGAATGAAATCTTGTGTCTTCTGTTAGCAGAAACATATGCAGTAATGACCATGAATAACATTAGTACATTACTTACGCGTAAGTTGCGGAGGAAGACTGGAAATTGTTCTATGTCTGCGGTATAATCTTTCCATGAAGGAAAGATGTGCACAAAGTTCCTGACAACAACATAAGCTTCGTCTTCTAAACTGGGAAGAAATGGAACATGGGTCCTATTTGCTGCAATTGGGGCTCTCTCTGGTTCGAAAAGGGATTTGGCAACTGGATTTGGTGTACTCTTTGCTGGAATGGGGGTTTTGCGTCGTAGAGCTGGTGCTATGTCAACTGGCATAATCATACTGTTTGCTGCAGTTGGGGTTTGTTGAGTTGGGGCATCAGAAATGACCAGTGTAGTAGGGCTAGAGTCCGCTAGAGTTTGGGTGTTTTGTGGGTCAGGTGATATCGCAACTACACCTAATGAGCTATTTGATTTATCAGGTGCCGCTACCGTTTCCAAATACTTTGCTTGTGCTCCTCCATGATTAGCAATTTCCCTCTTCCTTTTGAATGTTTGATACACAAGAACAACATTTGAATGGATAAATATGGTATGTGACAGATGGAATATGTATTGAAAATGGATAGGCAGGGTGTATTCACATACATGATGTGTAAACTAAGCTAATGGCAGTTCGACAAAGTAGAAGCAATGCAAAGCATCAGTTGCAAGATATGTGCGAGCAAAGTAACCTTGGAAAGTTAGAGCAAGCACCTTGATGGGTGAATAAGATAGGGCATCTTCCTCTGACTCCTCCACTAGGGAGCTACATTGACTTAGGTCTCCCTCTAGCTCAGAATCACTATTAGGATCATATTACGAGCATGAATCAGAGGTGGAGAGCGTTTGCATTGCATTGCATCCGACTTGATTTCAGTCCCTTAATGCCAAGTTTGACAGCCATGGCATTGTTCTGCTTTGTTCTTTTCATGCGCGCAAGCTCATAATCATTATGATGCTGTTCAGAATATGAGATTCATGAAAACATAAAAAGTATTCATATTATCTATGGAATGCATTGCGGATTCAACTCGAAGAGTGTCTCCCTATAAACCCCTGCATATGCAAAGTTCACCCCCCAACCGTGCTGACTAGACCACACACAGAAATACAAACCCCTTATGTCTCTATAACAGGCAAGCACACATTTCAAAACTGAAGTAGGAACATTAGAATCATATGAAATTCGTATTTGAACAAATAAACTAAGCAATTATGAGTGGCATAATGTTTAGCTTCAAGGGTGGAGTGTTGGTATTGATGGCCCCGAAAGAAAGTGGATCTGTGAGTGGAGGCCATCCATCCCTTTCTGTGACACAAAGCAAGTAGGCAGATTGTATTCCATGTAAAAGATCAAAACCTATGTAAAAGCTGGAAATGACACTTTCTTTCTATACAATGCAGTGTTCGTTGCCCACACATGATGGAAGAGATCACATAGAAATACTATTCACTCATGTCTACGGTTCCAAAGATTTAGAAACAGGTGGTCCACCCTAAAAGAATATTGACAACAAATATGACAAGGCAAGCATAGATGTAGTGAATCAATCATTTACTTGTGAGCTTACTAGGACAAGTATGCAGAATTGTATGCAGTAAGAGACCGTCCAAAATCTGAATGGAGAAGTTTGTGTAGCACTTATTGTTTGCAACTAATCGACGTGAATAATTGGATATTATATCGAATGAGTAAGAAAGACAAGTAAAATTGTCAACAAGCCTGGCTTGCAGTAGTAATCTGGGTCAATGTGACTACGACCAACAGTCCAAAATGACTAGTGTCTGCTTACGAGGGCGAATTTTGAAAACCACAGTGAACTTTAGAGGTACTAAAGATTACCAAATACATCTGAACCATTAAGTGTAGGTAGCACCGAGCACACAACAAACCCTAATGACAGTCCGCCTAATGAGTAACGAATCAATTAGAAAATGGGTGATGAGGAGGGTGATGAGTTTTGAGGACGATCTCAAAATAAATCAGGTTGGCTTGGTGGGTCTTTGCGCCTGATCCTCGAATTTGGGAAGGTAGGCACGGCAGCCGCCTCGAGCATCGGTGACGCTGTTGCGAGCGGCTCTGACCTCCTGTTAGTCCGGCGTCTCCTCCTAGAGTCATGCCGCCTGGGACGGCAAGTCGCCGTGAGGCAAAGTGAGAAGCAGTAGAGATTGAAGCCTTGCAGAAAACAGAGGGTAATCGGGGCCTGGGACGACCCAAAATCATAGGGTGGTCCGGCCCACCATGGGCACACTATAGATATACACACCCGAGTGGCGAACATGCATTTTAGAAACTAATTTAGGAACATTTAGCTGACCAATTAAACAACTCTGTTTTAATAATATCAGATTCGTATTTGAACAACTAAGCTTGTTTAGCTTGATGGGTGGAGCAGTGTTATTATGACACGAAGCACGTATTCTGATCATATAGTGATCATAAAAGGGGGAAACTCTAAGCATATTTTTTTTAGCAAAAGAGGATTTCCCCTCCGATTTCTATTAAGGAAACCACCACGGAGCCAACATGATCAATTAAACCCTAAGCATGATCAATTAAACCGTATTATGACTGTGCCATGGCAGATTTGAAGCTTCAAACCGGAGAAATTATATTTAGCATCCATTGTGTGCTTCAAACTAAGAACTAAATTCTAAGAGTTGAAAAGAAAGTAGAGTAACCAAGTTAAGATCTATTTTCTGGTTGAGATCAAAAAGTTGAGGAGATATGAAGTACCACCTCTCTTGCGGTGCCGTGTAGGCATCGGGGGTGTGATGGCTGTCGGTGGCGTTGAAGCAAATCTGCGACGGTAGACGGGTGCATCGGGGGATAAGTCCCGTTGCGGTGGAAGAGAAGGTCGTGTGAGCGGCCCCGGCAAAGAGGACGACGGCGCCGATGAAGCGAGAGGACACGATGCAAGGCTATTGGTCCGTCGCCATGGATGAGAAACGTCCATCTCTAGAAGTGGACGACGCGGTCTTGGTAGGCGCTCCGACATGGTGGAGGAGGGTGGCGATGGATGTGGTGGAGGACGGCGGCGATGGATGGGGTGGCGGACAGAGGCTGGTGTGGGGATGGTGTTTTACCGCGGACTGTGTATGAATGGGAAAATGGAGGGAGAGGTACGGGGAACCATGTTTTTGGGACGCGCCTGTCTAAAATATGGGAAGTTACGAACTTAGCCCCCGTTTAAAATTTGGACGTCTCGTTGGTTGGGGATAGGACGGTAATCTTGCATCTTGCCAATATTTGCCCAGAGCGATTTCGGGCGAGGAGAGGGTGGTTGGCGCCTATGGTTGGCGCCCACGGTGTATGAACGAGGCTGCCAGGTAGGGCGGTTGTGTCATGTCTGAGTGAAGTTACAAACCTGCCCCTATTGAAAATATTTGCCTACATCAATTTCGGCTGAGACGAGTTTGTTTTGCCGCCCACCGTGTATGAATGGGGAATGGAGGGAGAAACAGAGGTCTTTCAGACGAGCTTGAATCAAATGTGTTTTGCCACCCCTGTTTGATGCCCACCGTGTCGGAATGGGCTCAGAAGCGGTCGTGTCACGTCTAATTGAAGTTACTAACCTACCCCTATTTAGAGCAGTGGAAATCGGGCCGATGGATTGTCCGTGTAATGGGTAGACAGTAATTTCCATCTCCCAAACACTTGGCTTCGGGCAGCCGACGTGGGAGTGGACATTTTGCTGCTTCTTTCACATTTTGGGACAATAAGCATCCATGTTTACCCTGGCAACTAAATTCGAATCCATTTTTTATTCCTATATGAATCTTTATAAATCATTCTATGTGTTTTTATATATCTTCAAAAGGACAACAAAGATGTATTCCACTGTCATTTACGAATATGGTTTACAAATGCTGATACTTAAATTCAGAAGCTAGAATCTAGTTTAAGGTGAATTCGAATATTTGGAACACTTCATGTCCAACTCAAATGTCAGACGTAGCATAGTGTGTACTCCCATTTAGATATGTACACAAGCGATGTATCAAGATTCAAATACCGAGTCAATCAACCAAGAATGTACAGAACTAACAGACATGTAAACACTTATAGAGTATATGGATCAATAATATCAACTAACATACATAAGCCAGGCCGCTGTACTTTTTTTTTGCTACAACAACATCCTTTTTTAGCCAGCATCTTGGCCCTTTCCGATGCGTGCCACTTATGGTCCATCTATACTACTATTATTGCTGAATGCACATTCAGCCCGATTGTCATATTTGTAGGTCTGGCACAGCAATCCAAATGAAATATCCCCGAGTCTTATCAATTAATACAAACTTGTGCTCAAATAAAATTACAAACCAAAAAACAAAAAACAAAAAACAATTATTACATGATCTCTAAAAAAATGGTTTGATTGATTACATGAACAAACAACACAAATGTTATTCAACGATGGAAAGAACATTTCACCTATTATTTACCAAGTGGAATTTAATTTCCTTTTTCCTTCAGACCTTAACAATGTGGTCGGTCTCAGCTTGCTTCGTTTTGAAATCCACCAAATATTTAATGGTTGTCTTGAGTACTTGCTTGTGATTGTGTTGTTTGCTTCCTCAACATGTCAACTTCATCTCTAAGTGCGTAGAGAATCTCTTTCTACCACTAGTTTAGCCTCTAGAGCATCAGCAGTTGGCAATTCATAATGCACGATTGGGCTGGTGCCATCTTTGCAAGGATGATGCAACGTCCATGGGGACCTCGCTCTTTGATCTTGGGCTAACCTGTTTTGCCATTAAAGTTCTGATTGGATTCAGAAAAGTTGAAGTTAGCAAAACATCTCAACTGGGAGTTATAACAGCAAACTGGTTAAACAAACAAGGAATTAAAGAGTTTCAATTGGATGCTGAAAAGTAGTTATTAACATCATTGTAACCCGTTGTTGCAGCAGCAAAGCAGTTAAACAAACAAGCAGCTATTTAAGTTAAGGCAAACAGGTAATTCTTAACAGTAAGTATCAAACACATAGATAGACACAGTCTACAATAGGATTAACAGGCTGCGGCATTATGTAATCAGTAGCAAACTAAATTAAGCCAAGCAACGTAATTGAACAATTTTGCAATAAGTGGCTAACTAAAATTCGAGAAGCGAATGGCGAACTTACGCTAGTTCTTTGTACAGGCACACTACAACTTCTTTTTCTCTTACAAGGTTGTACGAAGGAGTCCATGGCATCAATTGCTTGGATACGCAGTCCCAATACTTATTTCTTCCCACACTACATTGGTAAGTCGAATGGTTAATCTGGTAAGATGGTGCGTCCTTGATATGTTATATGAGGACGTGTAGTCAGACTAGTTGTAGCCACACACATCACACTGGCTTTTATTGTATATTTCATGTGATTACTTTTGGCATATCGAGATCTAAGCAATCTACAATGAGATGAAAAGACCGCATCCTTCACATTATTGGCGAACTCCTACCATAGAAACAAGCAATTCAACCATTCTGTGGGTAAATCAAAAGCGCCACTGGAATATTTTTCACTACCCAATCATACACGTAAAAAGGGGCGACGCCACCATAGGGGCTGGTATGGGCGGCCGCCTCAGGTGGCTGGAAAGTGTGCACCTAGTTTGAGTCTTCCAGGTTGGCCCATGCTAGTTTTGTTCGTCCCAACGCACGAGCAGGCAATGTAAAAAATGAAGAAAAATGTTTCAATTTGGATGGGCCAATAACATAAGTGCAAGGCAGGCCCTATAGCAGGCTCGCGGCCCAAATGAGCGCCTCCCATAGCGATCGACAATAGGAAAAATCCCAATCCATTCGCTCCAGCCTCCAGTCTGGTTCACTCCTAACCTAGCCGCCGCTGGACAGACCGACATAGCACCTCCTCGCACCCTCGTTGGAGGAGCGATCACAGGGCTTCAAGTAAACGGAAGGACAAGAAGATGAAGATCCAACCCTAGGTGTAGCCTGCATGGGAGGCAGCGGCGGCAGCACGGGCATGGCATCGAGCTTGCGCAAATGGACAGTTGCAGCTTGCAAGAGTAGCATGCGCAACGAGCAGGTACATCACATCCCTGATTATATCTAGTTCAACTCTTCAATTTCTGGCCAATAGTTAAACTCGACGTGTTGTAAAACTGCTTGTATGTAGGGAATCTATGAGAAAATGAAACCAATTTCTACTTATTTTATAACTCCCCAATCAATCTTGAATCGATCAATCGATGTATCTAATCAAGTTTGTGATGCAAACATACAAGCTCATGTTGTTCTTGAGCCTGAAGTGTCTAATGAACAGATTGCTATCGAAGGATTTGATGCAAACATTTTACATGCTCCTGGTGATGAACATATAGTGTCTAATGAGGGATCTAATGCAAGCATTTTGCAAGCTCATTGAAGGATTTAGTGTCTAATGATGATCTGCTATGTTGAGAGAGACAGAGATTTGCAAGCATTGATGACAAGCAAATTATAGTGCATTTTCATAGCTTGAGGAAACGTCGAGGCCATCTACCAGAAAGTCCCCGTATCATGACAACATATCATAAATACTTATCTAATCTGTTGTTTGAAACTATTGGCATACTTGTGCAGGATAGATATATTGATATGCAGTTTGCGCACTGGTTATAGGTGCAATTACACTTTGATATTTTCAGCCAGAGAACGAATAATTCAAGCAGGTACAGACCATGTTTGTAGTCCTTGTACACCATGTTGCATTTTGTGTTTTTTTGGTGCTTGCATCATTTAGTGTTTATTGTCTGAACTACTTTGGATCATTAGTTGGTTTTCCAAGTGCATGTAGCTTCACATTTCTCAAGTTATGTTGATTTCTGGAGTGCAAGTGCCTTCTTATTTTTTAAGTTAAATGTTCGCCCCTGGTAACTTGAATTCGTGGATCCGCCACTGCACACAAATCATACACGAATGCTAGTACGAATTAAATGAAATGCAGGGACTTACACTAGCTCGTTGTACAGGTTCACTACAGCTCTGCTTGCGCTTGGGATGTTCCATGTACAAGTCCATGTTACCACTTGCTTGGATGTGCAAGCCTTGTGCTCCTTGCATCCCCCTCTGTATTTTTGACTTGGCGAATGGTTGATCAAATAAGAGGAATCGACCTTGATGTTGTACTGGAGGACAGATACATACAAGGTTATATGGGTGTGCAGGATGTGTACCAGATCCCTTAGCGCCATCATGCTTCGCTAAAAAATGGATTTGCTTGTTTGAGATGATATCTCCAGAAGAAATAAGAGTTAAAATCAGAGTTGCATAGGTGTGTAAGCTAAGTGAGCAGTGAAAGGATATCCAAACATCATCGGGACAGTGCACAAGGGAGTGATGTGTGGATACCTAGTTCGGGCCGGCATTTGGGCATGCTCGCCTAGCTAGAGTCGGTCACTTGAGCCGTTGAGGGTGATCTTGTGGTGTTGGCTGGCAGCGCACGGATGCAGATCTTGAGTGGCAGCGGAGCGCTACGATGCGGTAGACGAGGCTGTTGGTGAAGCCCCAACGGCCTCGGGGGGTGGACGTGCGACGATGTGCTCGGTGAAGTAGCCCCGTGAGCTGGGAGACGTCGCCGGTGAAGCGCACCTGATGCGGTGGAAGTTGGTGTCTATGAGGCACGTCAGTTGCGGCGGCCGACATTGTTGGTGGACCACCCGGTGCAGTGGACGAGGGCATAGACGAGGTAGCTCCGGTGCGGTGGTGAAGCGCGACCGTCGTCTTCGTCGTCATCGTCCGACACAGAGGTGGGGAAAGAGACGAGACGAGGGGCGATTCGAACTTTGCTTGGGTTGGCGGCGAATTAGGGATTT
Organism: Aegilops speltoides; assembly: GCA_021437245.1. Classification (NCBI taxonomy): domain Eukaryota; kingdom Viridiplantae; phylum Streptophyta; class Magnoliopsida; order Poales; family Poaceae; genus Aegilops; species Aegilops speltoides. Next base: position 92,512,662 of record CM038146.1, on the reverse strand, counting down.
GAGCAATCTAGGCGCGGAAGGGGACAGTAGAGAAGAGAGATTTTGTAGGGCTGGAATTGGGGCCGCCAGATATTTCAATCTGAAACATGGAAGCGCAAACTTATTTTGTCGCCGTCCTTATTTTTTTGGGGGGGGAGTGGGGGAGGGAGGGACGAGGGAGGGGGGTGGGTGGCTGGGTGCTACGCGTCCGTCCGACACATGCGACCACCCCGATCGGACTATGCTTCGGTGCCTTAAGGCACCTGCCTTGTGTCCATGACATGTGGGCCCAACAGGTGGCTGGCCCACATGTCAGTGACCCAAAGGCAGGTGCCTTTAAGGCACCGAAGCAACGTCCACCCCGACACGACCCTGGTCTACCTGGTGCGCCTACATTTGAGAATGCAAACGAATCTTCTTTCAATTGCAAACGAATCTGTATGTATTACCATGCCCGTGTTTTCCTTGCAATAATTAGTCATTCGAAATGAGATACTCCCTCCGTTCACTTTTGTAAGTCGTTTCAGACAACTTAAAATGACCTATTTTGCATTGTCTGAAATGTCTTCAAGGTCTTATAAAAGTGAACAGAGGGAGTACTATAAATTAATGAGGTAATATCACTGGTGGTGCCTAAACTTGTCCTGGATGTTCAGTTTGGTGCCTCAACTTGTAAAATACACATAATGAGTGCTAAAACTTGGCAATTTGGTTCAAATACGGTGCCAAACACATTTGTCTACGGATTTGCTGCTGACTGGGCTTTTGTGCCAAACACACAGTTGAACCAAACAGCGTGGCATGGGGCACCCTGTCAGCCACTGGAGAGGCGTGTGCCCGTGCCGCCACTGGCCTTTTCCCAAAATAACCCTTGGACTAATGTTACTCGCTTAGAAAAGCTCCTGGCTCGGCGGGACAGGGCAGCCCGCACAACTTTTTCCACATCACCTCCTTTTCGTTGCATCTCTGGCAAGTCAGTACATGCATGTTCGTCTGCCTCGAGCGCTCCTCCTCCTCTGTCTCTCCCTTCTGATCGTGGGAAGGCGCCGCTCCCGTGGATCGTGGCGACTGCATTGATCGTCGCCGGCGAGGATGGCGGAGCCCCGCCGGCGTGCTCCTGGAGATGCAGGCCCTCCTTACGGTGAGAACCACCTCGCCTTTCTCGACCAGCTTTCCCCTGTTCGCAGTAGGGTTAAGATTGATTTCGCCTTCTGTTAAAAGCCTGCAATTTCTAAGTTTCGGGTGTGCGGTGATGTTTGGTAGATGATTATGAGCTAAAACCCCTATGTGCAATGACTCGCGGGCTTTTCAAACTAGGGTTTGGTCGGGTTTGAAGGGTCTTTATTTGGCTAATTTTGGTGACGAAGAAGAATCTGAAGTGAGGGCATATAAACATTACTTAAGATTTGCTTGTGAAAGCACAAGTGCTCCCTGGATGGTTTTGGTAATTAATGTCAACATATCTCTTGTTGGACTAATGTTTTCATCTAGTATATTTCGGACAAGTTCAACAGATGGAGTGGCGTGGACAAGAGGATGTGGAACCCCTTCAAGATGCTAAGGACAAAGGATTGGCTCAAGCTCAAAGCTCAGGACTCTACATTTTCTATTTCAGTGATCCAAGATCACATTGAGTCTATAGGAAAGCCAATACTATTAAAAGGGGATGAGGTGTTGCTTAATGGCTTGCTTGCTCAAAATGCTTAGTGATATGCTCCAAAGCCCTCAACCACTTTCTCATATCCACATATGTACCAAACCAAAAGTCAAACTCGGCCCCACCGATTTGGTCTATCCGGCGCCACCGAGTTCACTTGACATAGCTACTGCCAGAAACCTTAGTCACTTCGGTCTCACTGATGGGGATCTCGGTCTCACCAAGATGGGGTTGCAAACTCTCTGTTTCCCTTTGTAACGTTTCGGTCTAACCGAGATTAGCGATCGGTCCCACCGATTCAGCAATGCATACTCTCTATTTCCTTTTCATAACGCTTCAGTCCCACCGAGACGAGCGAATCGGTCCCACCGAGTTTGCCTGACCAACTCTCTGGTTAGCTTTTACCAAAGTCGGTCCCACCGAGTTTGTGTAATCGGTCAAACCGAGATTACGTTATGCCCTAACCCTGATGATATCGGTCCCACTGAGTTGACATGTCGGTCCCATCGAAATTGCCTAACGGTCACATTATGTACTGGATCGGTCCGACCGAGTTTTCTGATCCGGTCCCATCGAGTTTGGTATATTGTGTGTAACGGTTAGATTTTGTGTGGAGGCTATATATACCCCTCCACCCTGTCCTCATTCTTGAGGGAAGCCATCAGAACGTGCCTACACTTCCACTACTCATTTTCTGAGAGATAGCCACCTACTCATGTGTTGAGACAAAGATATTCCAATCCAACCATATGAATCTTGATTCTAGCCTTCCCCAAGTTGCTTTCCGCTCAAATCATCTTTCCACAAAATCCAATCCTATGAGAGTGATTTGAGTGTTCGGGATACTATCATTTGAAGCACAAGAGCAAGGAGTTCATCATCAAAACACCATCTATTACCTTTTGGAGAGTGGTGTCTCCTAGATTAGTTAGGTGTCACTTGGGAGCCTCCGACAAGATTGTGGAGTTGAACCAAGGAGTTTGTAAGGGCAAGGAGATCGCCTACTTCATGAAGATCTACCTTAGTGAGGCAAGTCCTTCGTGGGCGATGGCCATGGTGGGATAGACAAGGTTGCTTCTTCATGGACCCTTCGTGGGTGGAGCCCTCCATGGACTCGCGCAGCCGTTACCCTTCGTGGGTTGAAGTCTCCATCAACGTGGATGTACGATAGCACCACCTATCGGAACCATGCCAAAACATCCGTGTCTCCAATTGTGTTTGCACACTCCAATCCCATCCCTTTACTTTTTGCAAGTTGCATGCTTTACTTTCCACTGCCCATATACTCTTTGCATGCTTGCTTGATATGTATTGTGTTTGCTTGAAATTATGCTAATCTATTACCTCAACTTGAAAAACTTAAATACTGCCAACTCTGTTTGTTGAGGGTCTAATCACCCCCCTCTAGACACCTCTTCTCGATCCTTTCAGCTTGTGATAGAAGGATTAGCTTATCTAAAAAAGAATGAAATTATTGTCATTTGTTATCAGTTCTAATTTTCTCAATTGTCATGCTTGCAGGAAATGGAAGGACAAGAGGAGGAGGTGCAAGAGGAGGAACTGGAAGAGGAAATGGTGGAAGAGGAACTCTATGTGACAATGGAGGAAGGACTGGACCAGGGGCTGGATTTTGGAACTTGATGTTTGCACCTGATTCAGATAGGTCACATGTGGCAACAAAGGAAGAGCCAATCACGCAAAATGCACCAGGAGGGGATGAGTGGGATGATGACTTCATGCACATGTAGATGCCCATCATGGATGCAGAAGTTCATGACTAAACTTTATGAAATGCAACTAAGTTCACCAATGAACTTATATTGTTCACAAACTGAACATGTTGCAAAAAATATCCAGTTCTTCTGATGCTGTCAAATTCCAGTGATTATATTGTTCACAAACTGAACATGTTGCAAATATCCAGTTCTTCCGATGCTGTTAAATTCCAGTGATTATATTGTTCACAAACTGAACATGTTGCAAAAAAATATCCAGTTCTTCCGATGCTGTCAAATTCCAGTGATTATATTGTTCACAAACTGAACATGTTGCAAAAAATATCCAGTTCTTCCGATGCTGTCAAATTCCAGTGATTATATTGTTCACAAACTGAACATGTTACAAAAAAATTCCAAAAAAGGGTGTCCTGGGATTCAAACCCAGGACCTGGGTGTGCAAGTCTTGTGCTAGTAGCCAGTGGGACAGTCAGAGACAACTAATGATTTAGCCTTCTACTCTATACTTAACAGTATATTCAGTATCCAGTGCGGTCGACCCTGTCCCACCGAGCCAGGGGCTTTTTCCGTGAGAAATGTTAAAGCGAGGGTGTTTTATGGGAAAAAAGACAATGGGCATGCCTCTCCAGTGGTTGACAAGGGGCCCCACGCCACGCTGTCAAGCCCAGTCAGCAGCGAATCCGTAGACAAACGTGTTTGGCACCGTATTTGAACCAAATTGCCAAGTTTTAGCACTCATTACGTGTCTTTTACAAGTTGAGGCACCAAACTGAACATCCTAGTCTAGACCATGTGTCCTACGGGACTTGACATACTTGCTGCCTGGTACACTGCTGCTCGCGACTTCTCGGACTAGCGCGACTGCGAGCAACTCGCATTCGAGTCGACTACATGTCACTAGCGGCTTGTGTCTTTCTGGCTCGGCAGCAACACTGCCGACCATCTTTGCAGGCTGCTGTAAGAGAGTTCGGAACTACCGCATGCGGCTCCTAGGTGTCGATCGACTGCGTCATCGCTTGGCCTCAGCTTTGGCTAGCGCTACACTTGCGCGTGATTCACGCTATACTGACGCTTACAGGAAGCAGGTTTGCGAGAACTCGTGATCAGATCTACGCGGTCGTTCTCGGTAACCGATGCGATCTCTGGCGTTGGATCTCGAGACGGCTTGCCAAGCATGTCTTAGCTGCCCTTAGGTTCGTGCTGGACACAGATGAACACTGACACTGCGTGCACTACGCCAGACAGACTGACAGGCGGAGTTGCTCGCGCCATAGATCACGGCTTACTTGCCTGATTGCACTACGACTTAGCGCGATTCGCGCTGCTAGTCGACAGCGTGAGGCTGCCTGGCTGGCAAGCGAACTCTGCGTGTCTAGCGGCTGTCGCCGGAATCGGCCGTCGTGGCGAACACCTCGGTCGTGCTGCACGGATATGCGGTCTCGCAGGACGGTCATCGCATGTCAGTTGAAGCTGGCTACTCTCGAGCACGTCTACGCGTCTTGGCGAGCTGGAATGAGCTTGCATGGCGGCTTCTGCGGGTCGGACGTCCGACTGCCGAGGCAGCGCGACGGCTGACATCCGAGAGCGGCGGCTGATCGCCAGCCTGGTGACTGCGTGTGGCCTAACGCGGTTGAACGCACGTTCTGCGGCCGAGCGGCGCGAACCCTGCATAGTCTCTGCGTGGTGATGCGTCGAGTAACTTGCGTCAGCGAATCCTCGTGCGTGTCGCTTGCACGCACGGCGCACACGTGGTCGCGGCGTGTCGAGCTGGTCGACCGACTTGGAATGGAACAAATTTCGACCCACAAATTAAAGTGCTACAAACTACACACCGAGTGGCCCACATGTCATGAAACAAATTTGGACCCATATACAAATTAAAAAATAAAGGATGAGGATCGAACATGCGGCCGGGCCTTCAAGCCGCACGTCAATAGGCAACATACGTAGAACAACAATGTTTGTTGTACCCTCCTTTGTTCACATAATGTTTTTATATTATTACCACAGCCTATTTAATGGATAACATGTAATATTATTTTTAGTACTATTCGCCTTCACTTACTGGTGGGTTCCATGTGTGCTCTCTCTCTCTCCTCCCCTTCTGCGTTTAGGCCTTGCGGCAAACTCGAAGAACTTCATGGCGATGTTGCCGTTGACCATATCTGGACGCGTTCACAAGTCACGACACCAGTTTCACGTACTAGCAGCACTAGTCAGTGTGTACGTGCAATGCACGTTAATTTGGAAGTATATTAAGTGCATGCAGATATTAAGTAGGATATTATTTGCGTGGTATTATGTGATTAGCACTATTTTTGGCATGAAATTAACTGCACGCTAAACGTCTTGGGTGCTCGACATTGAAGCAGTCTAGGTCGTTGGATGACAAGGAATACATGTGGCTTGATGATGTTTTATATTTAATTTGATACGGCTCTAGCAAAACATTCAATCGATCAAACCATAGATTTTGTTCAGTCTGACTCCGACTTTAAATTATACGACGATCGATATAAAATAAATGGAAATGATAAACATTCGGATTTTAAGCATGGAAATCCGAACGTTTTTCATGGAAAATTTAGATTACGCGGCGGCGGCAGGGGCGTCTTGCGGTGGGAAGCGGCTCCTCTGCCATGCTTTATGTGTCATCGGGCCACTGACCGACGGCGACGGCGGCGTCTTGCGCCGTTGTTGGCGTACTCCTGGACGTTGGCCTAGCTTCAAGGAAGGACAAAATGTTCTGGATTTTGGAGCGAGTCAACTGGCAGGAGGAGGCGACTGGCATTGGTGCAAGGAAGCGGTCGACGGCGGCCATCCATGCGGCGAGGGGGTGACTTGGTACCGCGAGGGACAAAGGCGCTGTCAACGGCGCGGCGGAGACATTTGTGTGCATGGGCATCGGCACGGGCGCTGCGTCGATGCATGCAGCGCATCTTGTTGGCGAGGGCACGAGCACCGGCACGGCGTGCGCGTCGGTCTGCAGCGCTTGCTTATCTTGTTGGCAGTGCACGGGCGCGTGAAAGTCAGCGAGGACCTCGTGAAACCCCGTGGGATCAAGCTCGGCGACAATGTGCGGCTCCCAGCCCATCAATGCCACGGGGATGGGCGCTGGCGCAGTTGGGGCGACGGGAGCCAGAACGGGAGCGGGGACATGCGCGGCGTCTTCCCGCAAGGCTAGTTCAAGCTCGTCCCAAAGCGCCTTATGTTCTTGAGACTCCGGCTGGGTGTCTTCCTCAGGAAACTGGAAGGCTAAGGGTAGACCATCGTGATGCGGCATGGCATACGTTTAGGTCAGGCTAGTTGGAGGTAGACGACAGGAGAATCAGAGAGGAAGAGAGAAGATTGTAGCGATACCGGGTAGTGCGGGGTTGATTTTAAACTGTGGCGCCGACGACATTAAAAGTGGGAGCAGTTGGGACGAAGGTGGGCGGCGGAGCTGGTCAAAGGCTCGCCTCGGTGAGCTTGCATGCAGTCTGCTTTCGCCGCCTCCTGTCGGCCGGCGCAGTGATCCTTTCAAGACGCCTCCGTCGACTCACACGCTTGCTCGGACGACACCTGCCGATGAGAAGCGGGGACTCGTGGTGGCACGTAAACGCCCACGGTTTCAATAGTGAAAGCGTTCGCCTTAACATGATAGGTCTTTGTTCCAAAATACCTTGGCTCTTCATTTGTGCAACTTGTCATAAGAAGCTTGTCTCAAATTGAAGAAAAAACTTACGAAGTAATATTTGTGCCATATCACGTGACCATGCTCAGTTTCAAGAATTTATGCTCACTTTTGGATTTTCTAAAATTTAAGATCCAGGATTCGGAACAATATCATAATCTGCATCATGCAATAAATTTTCAAGCCGTACATCTATCCTGTTGTATTTCTTAAGAAAGGATTTGGTCAAACATTTTGCTTAGTTAGACTTCAAACAAGTTATATATGCAGAGTAAAAGGATAATCCCTCCGTACCAGTGCATTGCTTGATATATTAACTCAAATACTAGGCATGAACAAACGGGCTCAATTCTGTGCTCATCCTGGTGTAGTAGTAGTAGTAGTAGTAGTAGTAGTAGTAGTATTAGTAGTAGTAGTACTAGGCAATGCAGTTGACGGGTGCCCTTGATGAGCGGCCACCGAAGGGAATTGAACCGTGCTCGGCATGGTAGGTAACATTGTCTAGTTACTAAAGCATCCCTCCGTTGTTCATCGGTAGTTATTATGGACGGGGGACATGAGGGGAATTTCCTAGGGCTGGAATTCTGGCCGCCAGATATTTTGTCTTGAAACGCTGAGGCTCGATTGGTTGGGGTTGCCTAATGTGCGTACCACGCACGCCACTGAAGGACACGAGCCCGATTTTTTTATATTTTATTTTTTTAGGATCAACACGAGCCAAGGTCTGGCTGGTACGCCGTTGGGTCCTACCATTCGAGAATACGAAAGGAACCTTTTAAATTGCCGAACGAATCTATGTGTATTACAATACCCGTATTTTCCTTGCAAATACTAATCTCAACGTGGTAACTGATTTATGACGAGTTGTTGAATTAGAGTGAGTTTGTGATATAGTGATATCAACGTGGATTTCATATTTCATGGTATCCCTAGTAAGTTTTCCAATGCAAATTCAAATTTAAAAGATGAACAATATGGAGGTGAGAAAACTTTGTATGTATCAAGCATATGACCACACACACACACACAGACACACACGCACTAACACAACAACAATCCAATAAGTATAGTGCATCTATTTTTCCAAACCATGCATGTATGACACGAATTCAAAACTACTCTTTCTATTCCTAAATATTAGTCTTTTAGAGAGTTCAACAAGTGACTACATACGGAGCAAAATGAGTGAATCTAGACTCTAAAATATGTCTATATACATCCGTATGTACCAGTCCATTTGAAATATCTAAAATGACTAATATTTAGGAACGAAGGGAGTAAAATGTAAGACATGCATGGTCCTCAGTTCAATAAAATGAACATGAAATTGAAACATGAATATTAAGTCTAGTACTACAGTACATGCAAATGTTGTGTTTAGGTGGAGCTATGATTGTCGGGGGTCAACCCCTCGACCTTAGATAAAATTGTGTGGAGCTCTGTTTAGGGTTGTTTAGATTATATTTGTCCCCACCCTCCCAACCACCGATTGGTTGTGCACCCCACCCCTCCTCCCCGAGAGAATATCATGTGCCCCCATACCTTAGATGCTATATGCTGATACGAGTTGCTTGGAGCTTGTAGATCTGAGATATAGCAGCTCACATGATGTGTCTTAATATTTTTACAGGAAACCTTGATGAGTTTGAGAATTGCACACAATTTGTACAAAAACTACTTAGATGCCCTTGGATCCCATATCCAACGACCTCGAAGCTCGTATCACCGTTGCATCTAAGATGAAGGAGGACATCATATTCTCTTGTATGTAAGAATATCATGTGCTACCACACCTTAGATGCTTTGGTGATACAAGCTCTTCAGAGCCGTTGGATTTGTGACCCAACACCTCCTCGGTGGTTCGAATGGTTTTTTGCAGGAAAACCCCAAAAGAGTTCGCCCACTGCTTACAAGCACAAAGACTGCTCCGATGCCATTGGATCTCAGATCAAACAACCTCGAAGCTCGTATCACCGTAGCATCCAAGCTGCGATAGCACCTTATGTTTTCTCGCACGGGAGAATATGAGGTGCTCCCGCACCGTAGATTCTATGGTGATACGAGTTCACTGAGATCTAATGGCCCACAGTAGGAGGTTTGAATGTTTTTGCAATATACGACTGATAGAGTTTGGGAAATGCGCAGAAAGTACAAGTACTACGCATGTGCCATCCGATCACTGATCATACAACCTAGATGCTCATACGACCTAGATGCGGGTAATTAAGCTACGGGGAGCACCTAATATGAGCAACAGGGAGCCGTTGGATCGAAGATGCAGCGGCACACACGAGGCTTGAATGTTTTATTTGCAAAAAAAACCTTTGGAGAGTTTGGAAATTGCGCATAATTACAAAGACTACTCCCAAGCCATTGGATCTCACTTCCAACAGTGTAAAAACTCGTATCACCATAGCATCTAAGCTGCGGGGTAGATGTGATATTCTATGTCATTGTCATTTTTGTTCTTAAACTTGCAAAATATGTGTAACTCGTGCCGTTACTTGTCTAACCGCGCAAAGTGTTTGTTAAAAAAAACATCCTACACTGAAATATCGGAACAACACACGGGGGTCCCACTTATCATTAATCAAATTTGGACCTAAAACTAACAAATCTGAAAGACGAGATTTGAACTGGCAACCTGGACTAAAAAGCGTAAGTCGATAGCCTGAAACAATAGCGGTTGTTGGCTTTGTCCCATAACTTGATTTTATACAGTATTACGTTGATTAAAGTAGAGGGAGTACCTCGTCAACACATGCATGACCGTTGACTCACTTACTAGTGGGTCCTAGGTTTGCGATCTCAATCTGTCTTCTCTCCATCGTCTAACCTTTGCACGGGCACACACGAAGAGCGGTGCTAGCTTGCCGTGGTGTTATTACAACTAAAAAAAAGCTTGGAAAATAGAAGAATCACCTAGAACAAGAGACGTTGTGGCTTGTCGAGACGGAGCTAACCACATCTATCCTCCGTGCCACGTTTGCATGATGAAGCTGTGTGGCTAGTGGGGTGTTTTCGACCGACTGGCTGGGTCCTGAGGTCGAACCATAGGTACTAGAGTTACTGCTGACGTCTGATACAGTATATTTTTACACGCACATTTTTCCTCCGTGCCGAGACGTGGCACACCCTACCGCGCGGTTTCGGGGTCCTCCCGGGTGGTGCACGCATATATTCTTCCTGACGTGGGATGCCCTACCGCGCGTTTTCTGGGTCCTCCTTTGTCGTAGCGCCGAAGCAAGTAAATGAGTCGTCAAATCACGAAAGACCACCTTTCCCACCGAGTACATCAGTGAAGCACGATGGCTAGCTAGTTGGGCTAGTTCGACCGATTAGCTAGGCCGCCGCCACATTTGTTTTTTCACCCCTTTTTTATCTACTTGCCGGCATGTAAATTTAAATATCCACCGTGGCATTGCTCTGGTGTTTGGGTGCGGCAGGATTTTTAATTTTTTGATTGACGGGAGCAAGCGCGACAGGATTTTTAATTTTTTGATTGACGGGAGCAGGCGTGACAGCAATTAGTCACGATGACTCTGCCTGTAAAACCCATTGCTCCCTGATGTGAGAAGTCGTCGACTGGTGTTTTACCGTGGTGAAAACCAAAAGATTCCCCGCTCCTCGGCTGGCTCCCTCCGCCTTCCCGTAGATTGCATTGCCTTTCAGCCGTTTCACCCCCTTTGCTTCCTCTCCCCATTGCTTCTACCTGGTGCCATGCGGCGCAGCAGATCACGGAGTCCGAGGTGAGGCGCCTGACATAGGAGCTCCATGCCAAGGATGCGGAGATCAGGGCCAAGGACGTGGAGCTCCGTGAGCTCAAGGAGGAGAGGAGTGCCATACTCCTCCATTATGTGTGGGAGTTCATGGAGCTTCAAAAGCGGCAGGCATCCACCATAAAGATGCTCGAGGCGTCGGCGGCGTTGCTGCAGAAAGCGGGAGATACGATAGGCCGTCACGGGAGCCGGCTGGAGCGTGAGCGGGCCGATCGTGACAAGGTCCAGGATCGCCTCAACCACTTGGTGAACCAAGTTGCCACACACGTGTTGCGGCTATGCGATGCCTACCGTCGTGCCAGCACGATGATGCTGGCCGTCGGGCTAAACCCGGTCGACCACCCGGTCGACTTCAAGGAGCTGCGGCTTCCTGACCTGGTCTCCTTCTTCACCTATATCTCCGAGGAGTTGAGCCGTCTTCGCGCGATGGTGGGGGCTGAGCTGGACAAGGAGGGGTTGCGGGCTGCCGTCGCCGTTGCCGGGCAAATCCTTTCAGGGCTCCGTCACCGGAATCCATTCGTGCCATTGAACGCTGTCTTTGACGAGCTGGCTCTCGTCAACCGGGAGCGGGCTCTATGGGCAGTTGCACCCTACATCACCAACGTCATGTGCCTCGAGAAGCATAGGGACTTCGGTGATGTTTAGGCGCCCTTTGCATGGGCATGTCCATGTCTCGGTGCAACATGACCGTTGGATCAAACTCAGACCATGCAGATCAGTCACTGTAGCACAAAGCGTGTGGGTGTGTTTGGTTGCATTCTCATCTCAATATAGTTGTTTCCTCTTCATGTATTTTTTTAACCTACTTGTGTGGACTCATGCACCCTTCATGCACTCTGCCAAACACCCAAAAGTGGGTCGAGAAGGGAACTTTTGCTCCATCTCGTGCACCCTTCATACACCCTGCCTAACACTATTCGTGCTTCACATGGTTCATGTTTCGTGGAGTACTGTAGCACCGTAATCTCCGTGCGCTGTAGACCTAGTTCTGTTAACATTGATCTCACCGTTCATTCTCGACCGGACAGTCGAAAAAGCGATACTATGTTACATATAGGAGTTGTTGTCTAGTTGAATGCACACAACATCATTTGTTATCGTCATATCTTACTACACTAGCAACAAGATCGTGTAGTACTGACGTATGAACCACTGCACATGCCTAGTAGTAGGAGCACTGTGTATGTTCAGGTGGCTGCCATGTTTCGCACTCCTCCGTCGTATGAGTGGAAACGCTTGCTGTAATCATTTTTTTCTTGAGAAAAATAGTGGACACGCTCTACCGCATGCGGATCCTCCTCCACCATGCACTAAATTACTCACTTTACACGATGTGTGGGACACCAACACACGGGTCCACCAACCATGCACTAAATTACTCCGTAGTAGAGTGACAGTAGACTACCCCGATCGAAGCGCCGCAGTAATGCCCAATGAGCCGTCAAATCACAAAACCCCCTCCTTTCTAGCAGTAAGTTGGACGGACGAAGCAACCATCATTTCACTCTTCTCTCTCAGCTTCCTCTCTTGAAGAAAAACCCCACTCGCTTTGCTTCTCCCTCATCTCGTTCCTCCTTTCACTCTTCTCTCTCAGCTTCCTCTCTTGGATGGACGCTGGAGCACCGACCGACGTGATGTCTATGGCTCTGGCCAAAACCGTCGAGGCTCATGGTACAAAGAAGCAAAAGCACCCCGCCGAGACTATCGCAGACAAGCTCAAAGCCATCGCCCTGTCCAAGCCCCCCCTCTCCGGGATCCCTCATTAAGCAAGTCCAGGTAATGTCTCTTGTTGACAATCTTTTTCTCGATCTTGATCGTGTTTTTTCATCTAACACGCAGTACTAGTACCGATAGTACAACTTTCTGGGTGATCCTTGCATGTGATTTTAATGTGCCAAATGACGGTTCTAAATTCCTCTTTTGACCAAAACACGCGAGAGGTTGACACTCATTTCTTATAGATTACTTTCAACTACTCCCGCTATCCCAAATTTCTTGTCTTAGATTTGTCTAGATACGGATGTATCAATTTTGGGATGGAGGGAGTACTTTATGAACATCAATGCTACCTTTGAAGAGGGTATATTTGCCTCAGTAACTTGTGTTATGGATATTGCAAGTAATCCCTCTGCTCTCATGCCTTTGAAGACATGTTCTAGTGTCTTTGTTCACTCATTTCTGTGCGTATATGTAGTCATATATGGAGTATAATATCGAAAATCATCTTATATTTCTGAAGGGGGGTAGTAATAAAATATGGTTTCTGTTTGAATTAGAACCAGGTCCGCGGTGGAGATGAAGTTCTCAAAATCATGCCGTGTGAACTCGAAGACCTGATGATGAGTTCTACTGCTAAACTATCCAGCTGCTATGTCCTCGGCGCCACGTGTCCTGAACTAGTGTTTTCCTGTAGCATTGTTGTCAGGCGTGTTCTCGAGGCTATACTTGACCACAACAATTTCCTGGTTGTGCCTTCGATTACGAAGGGTGTGGTTCTTGTAAAGCTTCCCAACTAATCTGATGCGGCTTGTCTTCATCATCATGTTTATAAGTGGAAAGACCACTCTGTTAGGTTCTCCAAGGTTGACAAGATGGTGATGGTGCATGTAGACATCTCTCACGAAGTCCATGGTCTAGTCAGTTATGCGGGGTTCATCCCGTAGGTCGGTAGCAAGAAATAGTCTATAGAGTTTAATTAGTGCAACTTTGCTTGTCTGTAGTAAGTACTATTGTTCAGTACTTGATTTGTGTTTGTGAACCCTGTATTGTTTGTTTATTAGTACTGCCGCTTTTGGTGTGTGGTCAATCCTGAGAACGGTCTATGTTAATGTCTGTCCACTCAGTTCAGTCTGTATATTTTGAAGTATCCAGATCATCTTTTTTGTGAGGACGGTTTATCAATTATGGTTACACTCCAATATCTGTATGCATTGTAGGGTTTATCGCACCCACCAGGATTTCCAGTCCCATGGATGTTCGGTCCATACGATTTGTCACGACCTTTGGACTGTCCTGCTTGTGGGAGTAGGCGGGGCCCCTGCATGCCAACCGTAGTTGGACGATCAATCTTCTGTTTAGTACTTCAACATAGTGATTTCCTGGTAAGGATTCACTCATGTCACATCAAGTAATCTTATTGATTTACTGTCTAAATCTTATTGATTTAATGTCATGTTTTCTTTCTTTTCCTACAATTTTACGATGAAGGTTTTGCCATGTGACATTCATCACAGAATAAACCGTTTGGTTTGCTCTACGATGGCTATTTTTGCAAGTTTCACTTCTTATGTCGTGTTAGTAACGAAGGCACTGTCCATCACTTATATTATTAGAAAAAATTGGATCAGTCTTTGTCTGAGTACAAGCTGAATCCCTATGATGAATTGCAGTTTGGTTTAACAAGAACGCCACAATTAGTCCTTCTCGTGTTTAAAAGAAATGAACAAAAAAACCGGATCACGGTCACGGATCCTAGTCAAGTTAGAAAGCTGATCATAGCAGACCAAACACGATCGCCGCTGTCTCGCACATCGGTACCACCTTCAGCAACGGATCGAGCACCAGCAGTTGCTCTAGCATCGACAATGGCAACAACTCGGTCGATCCACCGAGGATTGGGCACCGACAGCGTCGGTGATCGACCGATCTCTGGCGGATCGGGCATCGACACCGGCACTAGCTCTATAAGGAGCACCATCTCTGGCAGCAACAACGGCTTCGGCACCTGCACCAACACTTGCACTTGCATCTGCTCCGGCCCGTGCAGCGGCAACCGAATGAGCAGTTGCAGCGGCAACAGACTGGGCTGCAGTTTGCACTTCATATACCAAAGTCCTTACAAAAACCGACATGTCCATTTTCTTGGTAAGCATTGGCCGCCCAAGTGCTTCATTCTTTTTTCTTTCCATGTTGTTTCACATGATTCACTGTGTTGATCTAACTGTTTGGATATGTCTTCTTGTTTGCAAAACAGAAAATTCCTAGAGCAACGAGGGAGTCGTTCAACAATCCAGGCGACCGCGACCAAGTTTCTCTTACCATGCGCAGCCTTGGTGTGAATGAACCTGCTCAATATACCGTAAGTACAAAGGATGGTCGCATGATGATTGATGCTAAAGGATGGTCAAGGTTCAAGTCTAAATCGTATCTTGCGGTAGGGAATGATGTCAAAATCAAACTTTATCGACAAGGAGAGCTGGTCCAAATCAACTTTGAAATTCTTCAGTAGCAGCACACAACTGCCGAACTGATCTATCCTCCGAGAGATTTTAATGTAATAATTTGGCATGGTGAAACAAGTGTCCTATGTGTATAAGTAGTACGACAATATTATTTATCACATGGTATATCATTGATAGAATTGCAACTCTGATTGCTGGTTAGGAACTGTCGTTCGATTTCATTCCAACAGCTGCCATGCATTATTCAATTTTGTGTATTAAGCCTTGCGACAAAGATCTAAAACCAGCCTTGATCCGATCGCTTGCAATATGAAAAGCGCTGAGGTAGAACACATGGGCCCCCAAACATGCAGGGTGGGCCTGCGGCCCAAAGTCCAGAACTGTGAGCCTGTCTGAGTATTATATTCTCAGCTGAACCCCCATAAAAAAAGCTGAACCCCCATAATGCCCGTGCGTTGCACGTAACATCAAGATGCATCTGTATGAGTATTTTATCTTGTGAGAGAAAAGGATGAACGAGGGAAGGACTTATTTGAAAATGTGGAGAGGCGTGTGGGTACCTTTTTGCAAAATTGACATAGTTTCCTTCCTATCCGTCAGATATAAATCAGACGGCCTATATTGCAGGATGGCAGGCACACCATCATCACCAACTCGTCCATACTGTGTTAAAAACAACTCTGTTTTATTATTATTATTATATATGTTATATATATTCCCCTTGATTTTTCTTATGTACAAAGTTGTGATATAAAAGATTTGTATATTTCTTTACACAGGGAGTATCTCTCTGTCAAAAATATATTTATGTGTAACTAGTTACTCCTGTCTTTCTACTTCCTTTCGCTGATATGTGGGGCAACCGGCAACGGGGTCCACGTGCCATATGCACAAATTAGAGTGCACAACTGCACGGTAGACACACCCCGGTCGTAGCGCCGGTAATGCCCAATGAGCCATCAAATCACAACCCCCCCTTTCCAGCTTTAGCAGTCAGACGAAGCGGCAATATTTCACTGGGCTTTAATCCCCTTCTCCCTCGCCTGCTTGTTCAGAGAAAACCCCCTCTCGGCGATTGCATAGGGTTTTCTCATGGGGAACCAGGTACGAATTCTTCATCCATCCCCGATAAATCCAAGTCCCTTGGTCGCAGGTAATCCTAGGATGGCAGCCGCCATGCTTGATGCATTTTCTTCCCTCTTGAATCTAGTATGTTTCATTTGCAGTGCCCAAAGTGCAAGGACCCCACAGGTTTTTGCGCCCTCGGCGAGACGCCACACTTGTTCCTTCTCATCCTAACACAGGATTTTAAAACACGCACAATATGTTCCTAGAATCCTCTTTTCTATCCGGGAGGGTGGGGTTTTTTTGAACATGCTATCGACTCATTTGGAAATTTGGATTGCCATATTTGGATAAAAGGTACTACTAGTACAATGGTCAACACTGACGTGAAGGAGGAAGTTATTTCTAGATTTGGATAGGGAATACATTGTGTTCTCATATTATTTTTCCTGCAGTGCATTATTTGCTCTGCCAGAACACATGTACTCAAGATGCTCGGCCTTGCCATAACTGAATACACTAGTTTGATGGTCACAGTGAAGACAAGCCATGGATATAAGTTCCAAGTTGGGTTCATGAACTGTCGGGACTTCTGAACTCCACGAACACCTATGGGGCCGGGGCCCCTTGTCTGTGCGGTACGAGGGCGGAGGGAGCACAGAGAGCAGATCGAGGCAATGCACGCGGGCGGATTTTTACCCAGCTTCGGAGCTCTCCGGAGAGATAAAACTCCTACTGCTGCTTTGTGTTTGTATTTGATCTTGCTCAAGGGTGAGCGTATAGTGGTGTTGCGAGTGTCGAATGAGCCGAACCTCCGAACCGAACCGAACCGAACCGAACCCCCTCTACGTTGAGCATGGGCCTCCTTTTATAGTGCAAGGGGTCACCGACAGGTGTCAATGTAGGAGAAAGGGGTAAAAATGTAAAAGAGGTGGTAGTTGGAACAGTGCGGGAACAGTGAAGCTAAAGTGCATGAACAGTGGTTGCCACCTACTTTGACAGAGGGGGACAAGAGCATTTAATGCCCGTCGCCGTCGACCCCAAAAGCTCCCGCCCTTGCGTCTCCGTCTGCCACGGCGATGGATCCACCACCGTGAAGTGCCACCGTGTACCCAGGCTGCCAGCCATCCGCCACGCGTCCTCGAAAGGCCCTGTAGGCGCGTGGGCCGATGAGCTGGAGCGCAGGCACACAGCGCAGCTCTCCCGGCAAGCGCCTTGCCGGGGTCTTGATCTTGCCGGGCCCGGGAACTTGCCGGGCTTCGTAACTTGTCGCTCCCCGGGCCCTCGCCGGGACGCATATAGCGCCGAGGCGTGTCGTCTATGGTGCAATCTTCTAGTCTTCCTGGCGAGTTCCTCTCGCCAGGGCCTTGTGTGGTTGATGTCACCTTGAGCCTGGAATGGCCTTCCCGGCAAGCTCCGCTTGCCGGGGTCTCGATCTTCTGTCTGGTACACTTTGTTCTTGAATGACTCGATATGGAGCAGGAAGGTCTCCGGCGAGCACGTAGTAGGCCCTGCCGCGGGGAGCTGCAGCTGCCCGTGCACAAGTTGGGGTACTGAGGTACCCCTACCTTAGTACACCGACAGAGCCCCGAACTGGGCCATACACGGTGCCGAGCGCCTGTTGGGCGGGCCCAAAACAAAGGCACGGCACTCATGCGGCCCATGATGCGCCGAATCCACTTCCGCATCTGCGCGTTCCCCCCAACGGCACGCGTCGATTGCGGCGTCGTGGAGACGGGGCGGCGCAGCGGTCTTTAAGGCATCCACTCCCGTGATCGTGGTGCGGGCGAGGTCACTTCACCCGTCGCTCGGCTCCACTTTTTTCGCCACGCGGCCCCCATGCACGGGGTCGGGCGGCTAAGGTGGGAGACCGAGCCGTCACGCAGGCGTGATGGCGAGTCGGCCCGCTCCTCCTCCCGCCTCGCTTTCGATTGGCGGGCGGGCGGTTGAGTCCCCACCTCGCCCTTTAAAAAGGGCGGAAGGGGAGCACAACGGACTCACACTTCTTCTTCTCTCTTCATCTTCAGCTTCCGTTCCTCTTTCCGCCATGGAAAGAGGGAATCCTAGTTCTTCAACGGTGGCGGCGAGGGTCGCCTCCAGGCAGCACACCTCCCCCTATCCCACACCCGTGGCGGCGGAGCCGGCCACGAGGGGGAGAGGTAGGGGGTGAGGCCGCGGACGAGGCCGAGGGTGTGGTCGAGGCGGTCGGGGGAGAGGCGGTCGTGGCGATGCGCCTCCCCCGTCTCCCCCGACGTCTCCTATCCACGAGGCGGTCCATACTGGAGATGATCCCTGGGAGTTCTTCATCAAGCTGCGCCGAGCGCCTCGTCGTCGCCTCCGGCTGCCGGCCCCGTTCGCGGACGCGATGGGACCGGATCCACCCGACGTGATGGAGTTGCGCATGAGGGGCTGCGGGATCAGCAGCACTCGAGTGAGTGTCGAGTCCCCAGCCCCCGGCGTGATGTACTTCGACCGAGGGTGGAAGACGTTCGCCGGATCCACAGCTTGACGGCGGGGTTTACCTCCATTTCAAGTTAATGGAGGGCGACCTTCTCGCCGTCAAGGTCTTCGGGAGTTCGGGACCGGGCGAGATCTTGTGTGGACAGCTCCTCGGATAGCGAAGGTCCCTCCTCGGCGAGAGTGACGAGGAGGGAGCGACAGCGGCGACGAGGGGATGGCGGGCCCGACTAGGCGTCGGACACCGCTGCCTCGCAAGGCCACCGGCGACCCCATTTCCCGGTCGCGGCCTTCAACTCCCCGGGGCCGTTTCCTTGGGCGGCTGGCGTAGGGAGGCTGTGGAAGAGGAAGAGGGGTGGCGGCAAGGCCGTTACGTCGGAGTACGAGGGCGAGGAGCCCTCGACAGCGTGCTGACGTTCCACCACCTCGTCTTCAAGCTCTGCCTCCTACGCCTCCGGCTCCGCCAAGCTTCTGGCCGGCCCCCGGGAAGTTCTCTTGGTGTCTTCTGGCGCCCGTAGCTCTCCGGGGGCGCGCTCCTCCGTGCCCGTCACCTTGCGCAGCTCCTGAGGGCACGCCACCCGCTGGCCGCAGTGGGCGCTCACCGCCATGCTCTCCTAGGCGCCTCTTTTGCCCTTCCCCGGCAAGCTTCTCTTGCCGGGGACTCCTTGTCCTACCTCCTGAACTCCTGAACAGAGAAACAGGAGAGGGATTACGGGCATCTTATCTTTCAATTTGTAAGCCCTTGGGCCTTAGCTGTATTTAAAACTTGTAATCCTCTCTATCATGTTTTTCATCCTCTATGGACTTGTATTAAACTAGGATGTTTTTAATGAAAAGAGGGAATGCTTGCGGATGAGTCTTTTACTTGATTTCGTGTCTTGTATGTTCCTCGCTCTCGGGGAGCTTGCGGGCTTAACACGCTTGCGGGTCTTGGGACAGCCACCGGGCGGTGTTGCTTCCGACAAGCAACCTTGTCGGGCGATTCGGCGCTTATCTTCTTCGCGGGCTCGAAAGCAAGATAAGGTGCAGCAGCACACTTGTGTTTGTTGAGCGGACTCGGAAACAAAACAAATGCATAAATGGACCACGACTTGGCTCCTCCGCGTATGGGTCTTTACAAGACACGCTTCGTTCAAGACGCAACCCCGCTGTCCCGGTCCATAAGAGGATGCATGACGAGGATGAAAACTTATCGACTCTGCAGCCCCGGCAACCCTGGCTGCCGGGAGGAGTCTTAACTTTCGCAGCCCGGCGACTCTGGCTCGCCAAAATCCAGTCTTTGGTGTGCTCTCTGGCTTCTCCTTGTTGCTGTAATTTCAGCCATGAAAACAGCTGAGACAGTACTGCAATAGTTTGTTTACTTGCATGTATATATACACATAAACCTCTGCTGCGCGACTTTGCAACACGATGTCGTGCCTTGCCCTTCGTATGTTTCAACTCTACGCTTCCGGGGAGCTTGCCGGGGCTAACACACTTGCCGGGTGCGGGACAGCCCGCTGGCGGTGTTGCCTCCGGCAAGCAACCTTGCCGGGCGATTCATGACGCTTAACTTGCGGCGGGCTCGAAAGCAAGATAAGGGTGCAGCAAGACGCTTGTGTTTGTTGAGGGACTCGGAAACAAAACAAGCACGCAAATCGGGCCACGACACGCTCCTCCGCGCACAAGTTTCTCATCGAAGGGCATCTCACGGCAAGGTTTGCTATGTTCGCCCTACGCCCGTTGTATCCTTCGTGCGTTTTTAACCCTCGCTTCGGGGAACTTGCCGACGCGAACACGCTTGCGGGTGCGGGACAGCCAGTGGCGGTGTTGCTTCCGGCAAGCAACCTTGTCGGGTCGATTCGACGCTTATCTTCTTGGCGAGGCTCGAAAGCAAGATAAGGTGCAGCAGCACACTTGTGTTTGTTGAGCGGACTCGAAACAAAACAAATGCATAATCTGACCACGACTTGGCTCCTCGGCGCCCAGGTTTTTCGCAGACGAAGGACAAAAGCACGAGGAACATAACATACAAGAGCATGGAACTAGAGAGCGTTACGCACAAAAGCTCGAATAACTTAGCTTTTCTATTTCGGCGATCCGTCGAGGTCAAGCCTCCTCCCCGATCCTTCCCTTTGCATGTTCTCGACCTTACGCTCCGGGAGCTGCCAACATAACCATGCTTGCTGAGCGCTGGGCATCGTGTTGTGTGGCGGTGCAGCCCCCGGCGGGGAGAGCTTGTCGGGCTGGTTGCGGCGCGCCTTTTGTCGTCGAGCGGACTCAAGACGAACCGACGGCGCAACTCAACCACGATCCGTCCCTTTTGTGTCTAGATCTCTCATGCAGGGTATGGATTTTCAGGGGGTACAACTCAAGAGTTCGGAGCTTGGCAACTTTCTTTGCCCTACCGGTCGGCGGACCGGTCGGCGGGGCTCGATGGCGCTTCCTCGACGGCAGTGCAGCACTCCGAAGAGGTGCGGTCGCCGAAGTGGGCACCAGAGCTAGTTGCTGGATTTGCCCCAACGGGCGGATACCACCTTCTGTGGTATAGCGCCGCTGGATCGCCGCGTGCCGAGACGGACGCGGCGTGTCCACGGAGACCGAGGCGCGGTCGTCCGTCTTGGCCTTAGATCTGGTGGCGCCGCGAGTGCCCTCGCCGGCGACCACCCTTCCGACGGCGTCTCCTCCGCCCACCGTTGGCTCCGGTGGCGACGGACGAGACGCAGACGGGCCTGCAGCCCCCGAGGTCTTCCTCTTCGGAGCCGCGGTGTCGTTGTTGATGAAGTTGCTGGCGGAGCTGGAGAGGTTGATGAAGAGCGCGCCCGCGCGGTCGCCGGATCAGGTCCGCACAACCTCGACGCCCCCTACCTGGCGCGCCAGAGATGTCGGGACTTCTGAACTCCACGAACACCTATGGGGCCGGGCCCTTGTCTCAGGCGGATGCGAGGCGGAGGGAGCACAGAGAGCAGATCGAGGCAATGCACGCGGGCGGATTTTTACCCAGCTTCGGAGCTCTCCGGAGAGATAAAACTCCTACTGCTGCTTTGTGTTTGTATTTGATCTTGCTCAAGGGTGAGCGTATGGTGGAGGTGCGTGTGTCGAATGAGCCGAACCGAAACCCAACCGAACCGAACCGAACCCCCTCTACGTTGAGCATGGGCCTCCTTTTATAGTGCAAGGGGTCACCGACAGGTGTCAGCGTAGGAGAAAGGGGTAAAAATGTAAAAGAGGTGGTAGTTGGAGCAGTCAAGGGAACGGTGAAGCTACGATTGCATGAGCGATGGTTGCCACCTACTTTGTGAGAGGGGACAAGAGCATTTAATGCCCGTCGCCGTCGACCCCAAAAGCTCCCGCCCTTGCGTCTCCGTCTGCCACGGCGATGGATCCACCACCGTGAAGTGCCACCGTGTACCCCAGGCTGCCAGCCATCCGCCACGCGTCCTGGAAAGGCCCTGAGGCGACGCGTGGGCGATGAGTGGAGCGCAGCACACAACGCAGCTCTCCCGCAAGCGCCTTGCGGGGTCTTGATCTTGCCGGGCCCGGGAACTTGCCGGGCTTCGTAACTTGTCGCTCCCCGGGCCCTCGCCGGGACGCATATAGCGCCGAGGCGTGTCGTCTATGGTGCAATCTTCTAGTCTTCCTGGCGAGTTCCTCTCGCCAGGGCCTTGTGTGGTTGATGTCACCTTGAGCCTGGAACGGCCTTCCCGGCAAGCTCCGCTTGCCGGGGTCTCGATCTTCTGTCTGGTACACTTTGTTCTTGAATGGCTCGATATGGAGCAGGAAGGTCTCCGGCGAGCACGTAGTAGGCCCTGCCGCGGGGAGCTGCAGCTGCCCGTGCACAAGTTGGGGTACTGAGGTACCCCTACCTTAGTACACCGACATGAACCAAGAAGATCGCTGCTTTTTTATGGCCAAACTTGGATAAACTTTCTCAAGTGTTACGGACTGAACATTGGCGCACGAATGTTTATGGAAATAGCAGAACCTGGTCTCATCTTCATTGCGATCTTCCACCCCGGTGTCGTTCCAGTTGTTCATCCATGTTAGTTCTGTATCTGGTTCTTGCTTGTTGCCACGATTACTTCTTAATCCACCTATTCTGTCTAACGAATCTCCCACGAAGATGCTACTTCTAACTAATATTTTCTTATAATTGGTGGCACATGTAGGTTTTTTCAGAGTTAAGCAGGCTGCTCGTTTGTTATTCTGTAATAACTCGGCTGTTACTGATGGCACTGAAGTTGACTGGGACGACATCCACAAGCTCCTACACATTATTGATCGTCTTGAGGTCCTTGTGGGGCGTTTCAATTGTGGAAGGCCACGTGGGATATGTGTGCCACTGCTGCACTCGTAGAACAGGTCCAACTGTGTCGAGAAACTTATGGTACGAGCTGTTTTCTGTTATATATGTTGTTCATAAACTATTGCTTATACAATCGTTTTACAACTGTGATCTTCTTGAAATGAAACTGCCCAGTTCTATTGTTCCGACTGGATGCACGACCATGGTCGGGTCGACTTGGCGCTTGGTCACAACATGATGTTTATGTCGACCTACTCCATTCCTCTTGGAGGTGAAAAGATACTTATTCATGGGTGGTCTCAAATAATGAAGGCCCGTCCATCTTGGAGAATAGGACAGAAGATTATGCTCATGCTTTTCCATGGCTCTAAAGCGAATATCCTGTTTATTGACCACCTTTGCGAGATGAAGCCGCTTTGAAAGGTTGTGGATCACGCGGTGGCGCTGGGCCTTGTCACAGGGCTTGGCGTCCTCACCCTTAGTTAGCTTGAGGCAAAGTAGCACTGTTGAGGCATGCTTTATGCGGTTGAACTCATAAGTACTCATCTTGCTTTCACTTTGGTTGTTAAGTGCCCTACTGCTGGTTTGATTAAGGTTGTTAAGTACTCCTGCTGCTTTTATAGTCTGTTGTGTTTCTTGATCTGTCTTCCTCCACCGCCAAAACCAAACCAGCGCCCGGTAGCTCCTTTACGCCTCCCACGGTGGTGTGCCTTAGCGCACACATCGCTGCCCCACCGTCTCCTAAATCATTAACGCTGACATCCTCTGTGCGCTTTGGTGCGCTCGCCGCGGTGCCGCCGTCTCACGGTGTCAATATGGTCAACAAACAACAGGAATCGACAGAAGCACGTGGAGAGGTTGACAGTAGGGGCCCACCATGTCAGCGTATGGAAAAATAAAATGCTTCCTCCTAGCATTTTCCTGACATCTGGGACCCACGACATTGTGAGCGTATATAGTCAATAGAAAACAGAACAACACAAGATCGACTAACACCTGGGACATAGTTGCTCGAGCAGTATTTTTTTTGTTATTGTTGAGACGTTGAACTGGGTTGTGGCCCGTCTAGCCCAGGCATATATTTTATGTTCACCATGTGACCAGCCCAGCTATTTTTTGTTTGTGAAAATGAGCCCAGTTTATTTTTTCTGAAGAATACCCAATCCAGGCCTACTTATTTTTCTATGCCCTCATGGTCTACAACTCTTTCAAGACGCATGCAAATCTTGAAAGTAATATGAAATCGGTTGTAAATATAAAAACAGATGACAAATTGGCAATTACTTTATAATTTTTGAATTTTTTCACATTTTCAAATTCCTATTTCACTGGGCATTAACCTAATTTAAATATATCTTCAAAGTACTTTAAATCTAGCTCGACATTTCGGTATTAAAAATAGTTTGGAACCCACAAAAATATGTGAAATTGGCCCTGGCCAACCAAAAAAAACGACTGCAATAAATTGCATAAGAAGTTGCCATGAGCTATATATAAATTATTAAAAAAAGAGGGAGTGGTTGTGGGCCTGTTTAGTTGACGCATATGCAAGATTTTTTTAACTATTATATACATCAACAAACGATTCTAGCAGACGTAACCATTGGATGTCAATCCAACGGCAGTCGTGTTTCTTCAATCTCTGATCTTCTTGCTCTAGCCGCCAAAGCAGCATCGGTGGGACCGCCTGCTCCCGCCTCCCGTGGCCGGCTGTACTGCCGCGCAGGCCTCAGCGCCCCCTACTACTCCCACCGCTGGCCAGGGCATCCCTCTACTCACCCACACCCCCTGTTATTCTGCGGCAACGACAACCTCACACCGCAGCCGAACTGGTGAACCCTCGTACTCCTCTCCGCGTGGGCTTCCACTGCCGCGTCTTCCCCGGCTCTGCGTCGTCCCCTTCCTAGGCCTCGCCGTCATCCATCGCTGTGGTGCTCTCGGCGTGGCGTGGTCTGGTCAACGACCGACTTCCATCGGAAGAGTACTGTACGTGAGAGGCTGACAGCTGGGTCCACAGCAGCCACAAAGAAGTGCCTCCTTACTACGCGGAAAATAATTATTCCTCCACCTGACAGCAGGGACCCACCAGATGGGCCACCAGTATTTCGCGAAAAAACGTTTCCCCCTAACTGCTGGGACCCACCGGACGGGCCACTGTATTTCGCGAAGAAAACGTTTCCCCCGCTGTCAGCTCAGACCCACCGGAAGTGCCTCCTTATTACGCACAAAAAAATGAATACCCCCTGCTAGCTGGGACCCACCTTGGTGGGAAGCCGACTTGTGGGCCTACTAAGTTGACTGGGATAGAGGCCTTTGTCAACTTTAGTCAATATATGAACGATTCTAGCTCTAGTGACCATACGATGTCCATCCAACGGTTGTAGTGCTTCTTCAACCTCTGGTCTTCTTGCTCCAGCCGCCCAAAGCAGCGCCGGTTGTGCCGCATGCTACTGCCTCCCATGGCCGGCTGTGATGCCGCGGAGGCCTCACCGCCCCCTACTACTCCTACCGCCGGCCAGCCCATCCCTCTACTCACCCACACCCCCTGTTATTCTGCGGCGATGGCGGCCTCACACCGCAGCCGAACGAGTGAACCCTCATACTCCTCTACGCGTGGGCATCCACTGCCGTGTCTTCCTCGGCCCCGCGTCGTCCCCTTCCTAGGCCTTGCCGCCGTCCACCGCCCTGGTGCTCTCTGCGCGGCGTGGTCAACGTGGTCAACGAACGACTTCCATCGGACGTGGACTGTACGTGGAGAGGCTGACAGCTGGGTCCACGCCGCAGCAAGGAAGTGCCTCCTTATTACACGGAAAATAATGATACCTCCACCTGACCGCAAGGACCCACCGGATGGGCCACCGTAGTTCATGAAATAAACATTTCCCCCCTGACTGTTGGGACCCACCAGCTACATCTTCGCACACAAGGAAGTGCATCCGAAAAAAAAGATTCGCCCCCTGACTGCTGGGACTCACCAGCTACATCTTCACACGCAAGGAAGTGCTTCCGGGCAAAAATAAAAACACGATTCGCCCCCTGACTACTGGGACCCACCATTGCTACGTCTTGAGCTTGCGTTGGTATTCCTTGAAGAGGAAAGGGTGATGCAACAATAGTAGCGTAAGTATTTCCTTCAGTTTTTGAGAACCAAGGTATCAATCCAGTAGTAGGCTCCTCAAAAGTCCCACGCACCTACACAAACAAAACAAGAACTAACAACCAACGCAATAAAGGGGTTGTCAATCCCTTCACGACCACTTGCGAAAGGGAGATCTGATAGAGATAATATGGTAAGATAAATATATTTTTGGTATTTTATGATATATATTGGAAAAGTAAAGATGCAAATAAAAGTAGATTGAAAGCTAATATGATAAGAGATAGAGCCGGGCTCCATAGGTTCTAGTGGCTTCTCTCAAGATAGCATAAGTATTACGGTGGGTGACCAAATTACTGTCGAGCAATTGATAGAAAAGCGAATAATTATGAGATTATCTAGGCATGATCATGTATATAGGAATCACGTCCGTGACAAGTAGACCGACTCCTGCCTGCATCTACTACTATTACTCCACACATTGATCGCTATCCAAAGATGCATCTAGAGTATTAAGTTCATAAAGAACAGAGTAACGCATTAAGAAAGATGACATGATGTAGAGGATAAACTCATGCAATATGATATAAACCCCATCTTTTTATCCTCGATGGCAACAATACAATCGTGCCTTGCTGCCCTAACATCCTTTGGGAAAGGACACATAAAGATTGAACCCAAAGCTAAGCACTTATCCCATTGCAAGAAAGATCAATCTAGTAGCCCAAACCAAACTGATAATTCGAAGAGACTTGCAAAGATATCTTAATCACACATAAAAGAATTCAGAGGAGATTCAAATATTTCTCATAGATAAACTTGATCATAAACCCACAATTCATCGGATCTCGACAAACACACCGCAAAAAGAGTTACATCGAATAGATCTCCAAGAAGATCGAGGAGAACATGGTATTGAGATCCAAAAAGAGAGAAGGAGCCATCTAGCTAATAACTATGGACCCGAAGGTCTGTGGCAAACTACTCACAACTCATCGGAGAGGCTATGGTGTTGATGTAGAAGCCCTCCATGGTCGATTCCCCCTCCGGCGGAGCACCGACGAAGGCTCCAAGATGGGATCTCGCGGATACAGAAGGTTACGGTGGTGGAAATAGTTTTTCGTGGTCGCCTTTGACGTTCTCGGGGTACATGGGTATATAACTATGAAGGAAATATGCCCTAGAGGCAATAATAAAGTTATTATTTATTTCCTTATATCATGATAAATGTTTATTATTCATGCTAGAATTGTATTAACCGGAAACATAATACATGTGTGAATATATAGACAAACAGAGTGTCACTAGTATGCCTCTACTTGACTAGCTTGTTAATCAAAGATGGTTATGTTTCCTAACCATGAACAAGGAGTTGTTATTTGATTAACAAGGTCACATCATTAGTTGAATGATCTGATTGACATGACCCATTCCGTTAGCTTAGCACACGATCGTTTAGTATGTTGCTATTGCTTTTATCCATGACTTATACATGTTCCTATAACTATGAGATTATGCAACTCCGTTTACGGAGGAACACTTTGGTACTACCAAGCGTCACAACGTGGCGGGTGATTATAAAGGAGTACTACAGGTGTCTCCAAAGGCGGATGTTGGGTTGGCGTATTCGAGATTAGGATTTGTCACTCCGATTGTCGGAGAGGTATCTCTGGGCCCTCTCGGTAATACACATCACTTAAGCCTTGCAAGCATTACAACTAATGAGTTAGCTGTGAGATGATGTATTACGGAGCGAGTAAAGAGACTTGCGTAACGAGATTGAACTAGGTATTGGATACCGACGATCGAATCTCGGGCAAGTAACATACCGATGACAAAGGAACAAGCGTATGTTGTTATGCGGTCGACCGATAAAGATCTTCGTAGAATATGTAGGAACCAATATGGGCATCCAGGTCCGCTATTGGTTATTGACGGAGACGTGTCTCGGTCATGTCTACATTGTTCTCGAACCGTAGGGTCCGCACGCTTAAGGTTTCGATGATGGTTTTATTATGAGTTTATGAGTTTTGATGTACCGAAGGAGTTCGAGTCCCGGATGAGACCGGGGACATGACGAGGAGTCTCGAAATGGTCGAGACGTAAAGATTGATATATTGGGCGACTATATTCGGAGTTCGGAAAGGTTCCGAGTGATTCGGTATTTTTCGAGTACTGGGAGAGTTACGAAATTCGTATTGGGCCTTAATGGGCCATACGGGAAAGGAGAAAAAGGGCCATAAGGGTGGCCACACCCCTCCCCATGGACTAGTCCGAATTGGACTAGGGAGGGGGGCGCCCCCTTCCTTCCTTCTCCTTTTCCCTTCCCTTTCCTTCTCTCCTAATCCTACTACATGGAAGGGTTACTAGTTGGACTAGGAAAAGGGGAATCCTACTCCGGTGGGAGTAGGACTGCCCTAGGCGCGCCATAGAGGCCGGCCTCCCCTCCTCCACTCCTTTATATCTGAGGCGCAGGGGCACCCCATAGACACACAAGTCGATCCTTGAGATCGTTCCTTAGCCGTGTCGGTGCCCCCTCCACCATATTCCACCTCGGTCATATCGTGGCGGTGCTTAGGCAAAGCCTGCGTCGGTAGAACATCGAGATCGTCACCACGCCATCGTCTTGTGGAACTCTCTCTCCCGAGCTTTGCTGGATCGGAGCCGAGGAGCGTCACCGAGCTGTCGTGTGTCAAGAACTTCGGGCGCCGAGTAACGGGCGCTGGATCGGTTGGATCGCGAGGAGAACGTCGACTACTTCCTCTACGTTGTGATCGCTTCGCCGGTCTCACGAGGGCGTAGACAACACTCTCCCCTCGTTGCTATGCATCACCATGATCTTGCGTGTGCGTAGGAAATTTTTGAAATTACTCGTTCCCCAACAAAGTGGCATCCGAGCCTAGGTTTTTTTATGGTTTGATGTTTTGCACGAGTAGAACACAAGTGAGTTGTGGACGATACAAGTCATACTGCCTACCAGCATGTCATACTTTTGTTCAGCGGTATTGTGAGATGAAGCGGCCCGGACCGACATTACGCGTGACGCTTCGCGAGACTGGTTTCACCGTTCTGAGCACTCGTGCTTAAAGGTGGTGGCGGGTGTCTGTCTCTCTCACTTTAGTTGAACTGAGTGTGGCTACGCCCGGTCCTTGAGAAGGTTAAACGGAGTCTATTTGACGAAGTATCGTTGTGGTTTTGATCGTGGGTGAGATTGGTTCTTGCTTAAGCCCGTAGCAGCCACGTAAAATTTGCAACAACAAAGTAGAGGACGTCTAACTTGTTTTTGCAGGGCATGTTGTGATGTGATATGGTCAAGACGTGATGCTATATTTTATTGTATGAGATGATCATGTTTTGTAACCGGTTATCGGCAATGGCTGGAGCCATATGGTTGTCGCTTTATTGTATGAAATGCAAGCATACATAATTGCTTTACTTTATCACTAAGCGGTAGCGATAGTCGTAGAAGCAATAGATGGCGTGGCGACAACGATGCTACGATGGAGATCAAGGTGTCGCGCCGATGACGATGGTGATCATGATGGTGCTTGGAGATGGAGATCACAAGCACAAGAAGATGATGGCCATATCATATCACTTATATTGATTGCATGTGATGTTTATCCTTTATGCATCTTATCTTGCTTTGATTGACGGTAGCATTTTAAGATGATCTCTCACTAAAATTATCAAGTAGTGTTCTCCCGAGTATGCACCGTTGCCAAAGTTTGTCGTGCCCGGACACCACGTGATGATCGGTTGTGATAAGCTCTCGTCCATCTACAACGGGTGCAAGCCAGTTTTGCACACGCGAATACTCAGAGTTAAACTTGACGAGCCTAGCATATGCGAGATATGGCCTCGGAACACGGAGACGAAAGGTCGGCGTGAATCATATAGTAGATATGATCAACATAAGATGTTCACCATTGAAAACTACTCCATCTCACGTGATGATCGGTTATGGTTTAGTTGATTTGGATCACGTGATCACTTAGATGACTAGAGATGTCTATCTAAGTGGGAGTTCTTAAGTAATATGATTAATTGAACTTAAATTTATCATGAACTTAGTCCCGTAGTATTTTGCAAATTATGTTGTAGATCAATAGCTCGCGTTGTTGCTTTCATATGTTTGTTTTGATATGTTCCTAGAAAATTGTGTTGAAAAATGTTAGTAGCAATGATGCGGATTCGATCCGTGATCGGAGGTTTATCCTCATTGCTGCACAAAAGAATTATGTCCTTAATGCACCGCTAGGTAGCGGACCTATTGCGGGAAGCGGATGCAAGCGTTATGAGCGTTTGGCTAGCTCAATATGATGACTACTTGATAGTTTAAGTGCACCATGCTTAACAGCTTAGAATCGGGACTTCAAAGACGTTTTGAACATCATGGACCATATGAGATGTTCGAGAGTTGAAGTTAATATTTCAAGCAAATACCGAGTTGAGAGATATGAAGTCTTCAACAAGTTCTATAGC
Organism: Aegilops speltoides; assembly: GCA_021437245.1. Taxonomy (NCBI): domain Eukaryota; kingdom Viridiplantae; phylum Streptophyta; class Magnoliopsida; order Poales; family Poaceae; genus Aegilops; species Aegilops speltoides. The sequence continues at coordinate 92,482,268 of CM038146.1, read as the reverse complement.
TAAAAGATGGAGGAGAATCGCTCAACTAGTGAGCATGTGCTCAAATTATGCAGGTACTTCAATTGCTTGAATCAAGTGGGAGTTAATCTTCCGGATAAGATAGTGATTGACGAATTCTCTAGTCACCATCACCAAGTTAGTAGAACTTCGTGATGAACTATAGTATGCAAGGGATGATGAAAATGATTCCCGAGTTCTTCGTGATGTTGAAATCGATGAATGTAGAAATCAAGAAAGAGCATCAAGTGTTGATGATTGACAAGACCACTAGTTTCAAGAAAAGGGCAAAGGGAAGAAAGGGAACTTCAAGTGGAAAGACAAGCAAGTTGTCACTCCCACAAAGAAGCTCCAAGCTGGACCAAAGCCTGAAACCGAAAGTGCTTACACCGCAAAGGAAATGGTCCTTTGGAAGCGGAAATGCCCCAATATTTGGTGGATAAGAAGGATGGCAAAGTAAACAAAGGTATATTTGATATACATGTTATTGATGTGTACTTTACTAGTGTTTATAGCAACCCCTCGGTATTTGGTACTGGTTCGGTTGCTAAGAGTAGTAACTCAAAGCGGGAGTTGCGTAATAAGCGAAAACTAGTTAAGGGTGAAGTGACGATGTGTGTTGAAAGTAGTTTCAAGATTGATATGATCATCATCGCACACTCCCTATACTTTCGGGATTAGTGTTGAACCTAAATAAATGTTATTTGGCGTTTGCGTTGAGCATGAATATGATTTGATCATGTTTATTGCGTACGATTATTCATTTAAAGTTATAGAATAAATTGTTATTCATTTACATGAATAAAACCTTATATGGTTACACACCCAATGAAAATGGTTCATTGGATCTCGATCATGGTGATACACATATTCATAATATTGAAACCTAAAGATGCAAAGTTAATAATGATAGTGCAACTTATTTGTGGCACTGCCGTTTAGGTCATAATGGTGTAAAGCACATGAAGAAACTCCATGCTGATGGGATTTTGGAATCACTTGATTATGAATCACTTGATGCTTGCGAACCATGCCTCATGGGCAAGATGACTAAGACTCCATTCTCCGGAACAGTGGAGCGAGCAACTGACTTATTGGAAATAATACACACTGATGTATGTGATCCAATGAGTGTTAAGGCTCGCGACGGGTATCGTTATTTTCTGGCCTTCACAGATGATTTGAGCAGATATGGGTATATCTACTTGATGAAGCATAAGTCTGAAATAGTTGAAAGGTTCAAAGAATTTCAGAGTGAAGTGGAAAAATCATCGTGACAAGAAAATAAGGTTTCTACGATCGATCGCGGAGACAAATATTTGAGTTCTGAGTTTGGTCTTCAATTAAAACAATGTGGAATAGTTTCACAAATACATGCCACCGAACACCACATCATAATGGTGTGTCCGAACGTCATAACCGTACTTTATTGGATATAGTACAATCTATGATGTTTCTTACCGATTTACCAATATCGTTTTGGGATCATGCATTAGAGACAGCTGCATTCACGTTAAATAGGGCACCATCTAAATCCGTTGAGACGACACTATATGAACTGTGGTTTAGCAAGAAACCAAAGTTGTCGTTTCTTAAAGTTTGGGACTGCGATGCTTATGTGAAAAAGTTTCATCCTGATAAGCTCAAACCCAAATCGGAGAAGTGCGTCTTCATAGAATACCCAAAGGAAATTGTTGGGTACACCTTCTATCACAGATACGAAGGCAAAACATTCGTTGCTAATAAATGGATCCTTTCTAGAGAAGGAGTTTCTCTCGAAAGAAGTGAGTGGGAGGAAAGTAGAACTTAATGAGGTAAGTGTACCTTCTCCCTAATTGGAAAATAGTTCATCACTGAAATCAGTTCGATGATTCCTACACCAATTAGTGAGGAAGCTAATGATGATGATCATGAAACTTGAGATCAAGTTACTACAGAATCTCGTAGGTCTTCCAGAGTGCGGTCCGCACTGAGTGGTACGGTAATCCTGTTACGAAAGTCATGTTACTAGACCATGATGAACCTACGAACTATGAGGAAGCGATGATGAGCCCAGATTCGCAAAATGGCTTGAGGCCATGAAATCTGAGATAGGATCCATGTATGAGAACAAAGTGTGGACTTTGGTGGAGTTGCCGATGATCGGCAAGCCATATTGTATAAATGGATCTTCAAGAGGAAGGCGGACGTTGATAGTAGTGTTACTATCTACAAAGCTCGACTTGTCGCAAAAAGGTTTTGACAAGTTCAAGGTGTTGACTACAATGAGATTTTCTCAAGCTGTAGCGATGCTTAAGTCTGTCCGAATCATGTTAGCAATTGCCACAATTTATGAGATTTGGCAAATGGATGTAAAAACTGCATTCTGAATGGGTTTACGGAGGAAGAGTTGTATATGATGCAACCAGAAGGTTTTATCGATCCAAAGGAGCTAACAAAGTGTGCAAGCTCCAGCGATCCATCTATGGACTGGTGCAAGCATCTCGGAGTTGGAATATACGCTTTGATGAGTTGATCAAAGCATATAGTTTTATCTGAGACTTACGGTGAAGCCTGTATTTACTAAAAAGTGAGTGGGAGCACTACAACATTTCGATAAGTATATGTGAATGACATATTGTAGATCGGAAATAATGTAGAATTATTCGCAAAGCATAAATGAGTGTTTGAAAGGAGTTTTTCAAAGAAAGACCTCGGTAAAGCTACTTACATATTGAGCATCAAGATCTATAGAGATAGATCAAGGCGCTTGATAAGTTTTTCAATGAGTACATACTTTGACAAGATTTTGAAGTAGTTCAAAATGGAGCAGTCAAAGAAAGAGTTCTTACTGTGTTACAAGGTGTGAAATTGAGTAAGACTCAAAACCCGACCACGGCGGAAGATAGAAAGAGAATGAAAGTCATTCCCTATGTCTTGGCCATAGGTTCTATAAAGTATGCCATGCTGTGTACCAGATCTATTGTATACCCTGCACTGAGTTTGGCAAGGGAGTACAATAGTGATCTAGGATTAGATCACTGGACAGCGGTCAAAATTATCCTTAGGGGAATAAGGATATGTTTCTCGATTATGGAAGTGACAAAAGGTTAAATGCGTAAAGGGTTACGTCGATGCAAGTTTTGACACCGATCTAGATGACTCTAAGTCTCGATCTAGATATATATTGAAAGTGGGAGCAATTAGCTAAAGTAGCTCCGTGCAGAGCATTGTAGACATAGAAAATTGCAAAATACAAAACGGATCTGAATGTGAAAGACCCGTTGACTAAGATTCTCTCACAAGCAAAACATGATCACACCTTAGTACTCTTTGGGTGTTAATCACATAGCGATGTGAACTAGATTACTGAATCTAGGAAACCCTTTGGGTGTTGGTCACATAGCGATGTGAACTATGGGTGTTAATCACATGATGATGTGAACTATCAATGTTAATCACATGGTGATGTGATCTAGATTATTGACTCTAGTGCAAGTGGGAGACTGAAGGAAATATGCCCTAGAGGCAATAATAAAGTTATTATTTATTTCCTTATATCATGATAAATGTTTATTATTCATGCTAGAATTGTATTAACCGGAAACATAATACATGTGTGAATATATAGACAAACAGTGTCACTAGTATGCCTCTACTTGACTAGCTTGTTAATCAAAGATGGTTATGTTTCCTAACCATGAACAAGGAGTTGTTATTTGATTAACAAGGTCACATCATTAGTTGAATGATCTGATTGACATGACCCATTCCGTTAGCTTAGCACACGATCGTTTAGTATGTTGCTATTGCTTTTATCCATGACTTATACATGTTCCTATAACTATGAGATTATGCAACTCCGTTTACGGAGGAACACTTTGGTACTACCAAGCGTCACAACGTGGCTCGGGTGATTATAAAGGAGTACTACAGTGTCTCCAAAGGCGGATGTTGGGTTGGCGTATTTCAAGATTAGGATTTGTCACTCCGATTGTCGGAGAGGTATCTCTGGGCCCTCTCGGTAATACACATCACTTAAGCCTTGCAAGCATTACAACTAATGAGTTAGCTGTGAGATGATGTATTACGGAGCGAGTAAAGAGACTTGCGTAACGAGATTGAACTAGGTATTGGATACCGACGATCGAATCTCGGGCAAGTAACATACCGATGACAAAGGAACAAGCGTATGTTGTTATGCGGTCTCGACCGATAAAGATCTTCGTAGAATATGTAGGAACCAATATGGGCATCCAGGTCCCGCTATTGGTTATTGACCGGAGGCGTGTCTCGGTCATGTCTACATTGTTCTCGAACCGTAGGGTCCGCACGCTTAAGGTTTCGATGGCAGTTTTATTATGAGTTTATGAGTTTTGATGTACGAAGGAGTTCGAGTCCCGGATGAGATCGGGGACATGACGAGGAGTCTCGAAATGGTCGAGACGTAAAGATCGATATATTGGGCGAATATATTCGGAGTTCGGAAAGGTTCCGAGTGATTCGGTATTTTTCGAGTCTGGGAGAGTTACGGAATTCGTATTGGGCCTTAATGGGCCATACGGGAAAGGAGAAAAGGGCCATAAGGGTGGCCACACCTCCCCATGGACTAGTCCTAATTGGACTAGGGAGGCGCCCCTTCCTTCCTTCTCCTTTTGCCTTCCTTTCCTTCTCTCCTAATCCTACTACATGGAAGGGTTACTAGTTGGACTAGGAAAGGGAATCCTACTCCCTGGGAGTAGGACTCCCCTAAGGCGCGCCATAGAGAGGCCGCCCTCCCCTCCTCCACTCCTTTATATCTGAGGCGGCGCACCCATAGACAGACAAGTTGATCCTTGAGATCGTTCCTTAGCCGTGTCGGTGCCCCCTCCACCATATTCCACCTCGGTCATATCGTGGCGGTGCTTAGCGAAGCCTGCGTCGATAGAACATCAAGATCGTCACCACGCCGTCGTCTTGATGGAACTCTCTCTCCGGAGCTTTGCTGGATCGGAGCCGAGGAACGTCACCGAGCTGTCGTGTGTCAAGAACTCGGAGGCGCCGAATGTAACGGCGCCGGATCGGTTGGATCGCGAGGAGAACGTCGACTACTTCCTCTCGTTGTGATCGCTTCGCTTGGTCTCACGAGGGTGCGTGAGACAACACTCTCCCTCTCGTTGCTATGCATCACCATGATCTTGCGTGTGCGTAGGAAATTTTTTGAAATTACTACGTTCCCCAACAAACTATATATAGGAGGAAGAAGTAGGTCGGTGGACGCCCGAGGGGCCCACGAGATAGAAGCGCGCATACAGCAGAAGCGCGCCCTCCACCCTCGTGGCCGCCTCGATTGCTTCTTGACTTGCACTCCAAGTCCTCTAGATCACGTTCGTTCCAAAAATCATGCTCCTGAAGGTTTCATTCCGTTTGGACTCCGTTTGATATTCCTTTTCTTCGAAATACTGAAATAGGCAAAAAAATAGCAATACGGGTTGGGCCTCCGGTTAGTAGGTTAGTCCCAAAAATGATATAAATGTGTAAAGTAAAGCCCATAAACATCCAAAACGGATAATATAATAGCATGGAACAATAAAAAATTATAGATACGTTGGAGACCTATCAAGCATCCCCAAGCTTAATTCCTGCTCGTCTTCGAGTAGGTAAATGATAAAAACAGAATTTTTGATGTGGAATGCTACCTAGCATAATTCTCAATGTAATTTTCTTTATTGTGGCATGAATGTTCAGATCCAAATGGTTCAAAATAAAAGTTCATATTGACATAAGAAATAGTAATACTTCAAGCATACTAATCAAAGCAATCATGTCTTCTCAAAATAACATGGCTAAAGAAAGTTCATCCCTACAAAATCATATAGTTAGGCTATGCTTCATTTTCGTCATAAAAAATGCTCCCATCTTATACACCCCCGATGACAAGCCAAGCAATTGTTTCGTACTTAAATAATCTCAGACTTTTTCAACCTTCACGCAATACATGAGCGTGAGCCATGGATATAGCAGTATGGGTGGAATAGAATATGATGATGGGGATTGTGTGGAGAAGACAAAAAAGGAGAAAGTCTCACATTGACGAGGAGAATCAATGGGCTATGGAGATGCCCATCAATTGATGTCAATATGAGGAGTAGGGATTGCCATGCAATGGATGCACTAGAGCTATAAATGTATGAAAGCTCAACAAAAGAAACTAAGTGAGTGTGCATCCAACTTGCTTGCTCACGAAGACCTAGGGCATTTTGAGGAAGCCCATCGTAGGAATATACAAGCCAAGTTCTATAATAAAAAATTCCCACTAGTATATGAAAGTGACAACATATGAGACTCTATATGAAGAACATGGTGCTACTTTGAAGCACAAGTGTGGAAAAGAGATAGTAACATTGCCCCCTTTTTATTTTTATTTTCTTCTTTTTTATTTTTTTTATTTTTTTCTTTGGGCCTTTCTTTTTTCTTTTTGGCCTTTTTTTTCTTTTGGCCTTTCATTTTTTTTTGGCCTTTCCCTTTTTTTTATTTGGGGACAATGCTCTAATAATGATTATCATCACACTTTTATTTATTTACAACTCATGAATTCCAACCCAAAACTAGAACAAGATATGACTCTATATGAATGCCTCCGGCGATGTACTGGGATGGGAAATGAATCAAGAGTGACATGTATGAAAATTTTTGCATGGTGGCTTTGCCACAAATACGATGGCAACTACATGATCATGCAAGGCAATATGACAATGATAATGCGTGTCATGATGATAAACAGAACGGTGGAAAGTTGCATGGCAATATATCTCGGAATGTCTATGGAAATGCCATAATAGGTAGGTATGGTGGCTGTTTTGAGGAAGATATAAGGAGGTTTATGTGCGATAGAGCGTATCGTATCACGGGGTTTGGATGCACCGGCGAAGTTTGCACCAACTCTCAAGGTGAGAAAGGGCAATGCACGATACCGAAGAGGCTAGCAATGATGGAAGGGTGAGAGTGCGTATAATCCATGGACTCAACATTAGTCAAAAGAACTCATATACTTATTGCAAAAATCTACAAGTCATCAAAAACCAAGCACTACGCGCATGATCCTAGGGGGATATATTGGTAGGAAAAGACCATCGCTCGTCCCCGACCGCCACTCATAAGGATGCACAATCTAAGAACACCTCATGTTTCAAATTTGTTACACAACTTTAACCATACGTGCATGCTACGGGACTTGCTAACTTCAACACAAGCATTCTTTAAATTCATAATCACCCAACTAGCATGACTCTAATATCACTACCTCCATATCTTAAAACAATTATCAAGTATCAAATTGATCATAGCATCCACTTCACTTCCTATGATAGTTTTTATTATACCCAACTTGGATGCCCACCATTCTAGGACCAATTTTATAACGATAGTAAATACCATGCTGTTCTAAGAGACTCTAAAAATAATATAAGTGAAGCATGAGAGACTAGCAATTCCTACAAAATTAAGCCACCGCCGTGCTCTAAAAGATATAAGTGAACCACTAGAGCAAAAACTATCTAGCTCAAAAGATATAAGTGAAGCACATAGAGTATTCTAATAAATTCCAATCAAGTGGGTTTCTCCCAAAAGGTGTGTACAGCAAGGATGATTGTGGTAAACTAAAAACCAAAGACTAGTATCATACAAGACGCTCCAAGCAAAACACATATCATGTGGCGAATAAAAATATAGCTCCAAGTAAAGTTACCGATAAACGAAGACGAAATAGGGGATGCCTTCCGGGGGCATCCCCAAGCTTAGGCTTTTGGCTATTCTTGAATATCTTGGGGTGCCATGGGAATCCCCAAGCTTAGGCTCTTGCCACTCCTTATTCCATAGTCCATCAAATCTTTACCCAAAACTTGAAAACTTCACAACACAAAACTCAACAGGAAATCTCATAAGCTCCGTTAGTGAAAGAAAGAAAAACCACCACATAAGGTACTGTAATGAACTCATTCTTTATTTATATTGGTGTGAAACCTACTGTATTTCAAGTTCTCTATGGTTCATACCACTTAATACCAGCCATAGATGCATCAAAATAAGCAAACAACACACGAAAAACAGAATCTATCAAAAACAGAACAGTCTGTAGAAATCTGGAACTCTCGAATACTTCTGGAACTCTACAAATCCTAAAAAAATAGGAAGTCCTGGGTAATTTGTCTATTTATCTACAGAAAAAAGAATCAACGCAAAAGCATGTTTATGTGAATGACTAAAATTATTTGCGTGCGCGTAAAGTTTCTGTTTTTTCAGCAGAATCAAACTAACTATCACCATAGGTTATCCTATAGGTTCTACTTGGCACAAACAATAATTAAAACATAAAAACACATCTAAACACAAGTTAGATGCAAAATTTATTACTAAACATAAACAAAAACAAAAAACATAAATAAAATTGGGTTGCCTCCCAACTAGCGCTATCGTTTAACGCCCCTAGCTAGGCATAAAAGCGAGGATAGATCTAAGTAGTGCCATAATAATAAGATAGACCTTGAAACTCATCTCATATTATCTACATTCAGAAGCAAGTTTTCTTTGAGGCAAGCAAAACTAATCAAAAGGGCTAAATTTAATGGGACAAAAGTCCCCAAGATCAATCTCAGGAGGTATGGGTTCCTCCTTTGGCCCTTCATATTGCATAACTAATTCATCATTATAAGCATTCTTTTGGCAGAACTTCGTGAGCATATACTCAAGAGAGTATCCTAGCTCATTGTGAAAGTGAGATCTGATAGAGATAATATGATAAGATAAATATTTTTTTGGTATTTTATGATATAGATTGGAAAAGTAAAGATGCAAATAAAAGTAGATTGAAAGCTTATATGATAAGAGATAGACCCGGGGGCCATAGGTTTCACTAGTGGCTTCTCTCAAGATAGCATAAGTATTACGGTGGGTGAACAAATTACTGTCGAGCAATTGATAGAAAAGCGAATAATTATGAGATTATCTAGGCATGATCATGTATATAGGCATCACGTCCGTGACAAGTAGACCGACTCCTGCCTGCATCTACTACTATTACTCCACACATCGACCGCTATCCAACATGCATCTAGATTATTAAGTTCATAAAGAACAGAGTAACGCATTAAGAAAGATGACATGATGTAGAGGGATAAACTCATGCAATATGATATAAACCCCATCTTTTTATCCTCGATGGCAACAATACAATACGTGCCTTGCTGCCCTACATCCTTTGGGAAAGGACACCGCAAGATTGAACCCAAAGCTAAGTACTTCTCCTATTGCAAGAAAGATCAATCTAGCAGGCCAAACCAAACTGATAATTCGAAGAGACTTGCAAAGATAACTTAATCACACATAAAAGAATTCAGAGGAGATTCAAATATTTCTCATAGATAAACTTGATCATAAACCCACAATTCATCGGATCTCGACAAACACACCGCAAAAAGAGTTACATTGAATAGATCTCCAAGAAGATCAAGGAGAACATGGTATCGAGATCCAAAAAGAGAGAAGAAGCCATCTAGCTAATAACTATGGACCCGGAGGTCTGTGGTAAACTACTCACAACTCATCGGAGAGGCTATGGTGTTGATGTAGAAGCCCTCCATGGTCGATTCCCCCTCCGATGGAGCGCCGACGAAGACTCCAAGATGGGATCTCGTGGATACAGAAGGTTACGGTGGTGGAAATAGTTTTTCGTGGTCGCCTTTGATGTTCTCGGGGTACGTGGGTATATGTAGGAGGAAGAAGTAGGTCGGTGGGCCCGAGGGGCCCACGAGATAGAAGCGCGCCCATGAGAGGCGTCCTCCACCCTTGTGGCCACCTCGATTGCTTCTTGACTTGCACTCCAAGTCCTCTGGATCATGTTCGTTCCAAAAATCACGCTCCCGAAGGTTTCATTCCGTTTGGACTCCGTTTGATATTTCTTTTCTTCGAAATACTAAAATAGGCAAAAAAACAGCAATACGCGCTGGGCCTCCGGTTAGTAGGTTAGTCCCAAAAATGATATAATGTGTAAAGTAAAGCCCATAAACATCCAAAACGGGTAATATAATAGCATGGAACAATCAAAAATTATAGATACGTTGGAGACGTATCAACCATCTATATCTTCGCACGCAAGAAAGTGCCTGACAGTCAGGACCCACCTGGTCGAAGTGTACGTAGCGTTGTGATTCTGGTCACGAACGTGTACGTACATACTGGTGGATGTAGAGGCGCGCACGTGTAGTAGTAGAGGCGCGCACATATCATGTACACGTACATATAACAGCCAGTGTGCAAGAAAGAAAATACGGCCACATACGTACATACGGGCGGGGTCTCGAACGCCTACTCGCGCATACGTATGGCCAGGGCTCGTGTACATGGCTGGGCCGGAACGGAGAAATAGCATCGTCGTCGTGTTCATGGGGAGCCAACCGGCTGGGTCGGAACGAAATGCGTGGTCGTGTTCATCGGGAATACTGTTCATCCACCCCTCCACCGTGTACTGTTCATCCAGCCCTTCACGGGTTCGTCCTGTTCATCCAGCCCTCCATGGGGTCCGTTCATCCAGCCCCAACCGGCTCGATCAATCGGGGTCCTGTTCATCCAGAGGCAACGCGACGGGGTCCTGTTCATCCACCCCCACCCCTCACTGTTCACCCAACCCCCCCTCCCCCGCAATGCTCACTGTTCATCCAGAGGCAGCATCGACCGGCTTCAGTTAGCAGCAGTAGCGAAGGAATCGCTCGATCGGGTTCAGTTAACAGCCATCGATCGATCGCTCGGGTTCAGTAACGTGTAGCATGAAGTGCAATCGCTCGGGCTCAGTTAGAGCCCAACGCCTCGCTCGGGTTCAGTTAGAGCCCAACGCCTCGCTCGGGTTCAGTCGGAGCCAACGCCTCACACACACGCGCGTACGTGTACGAGAGAAACGCGCATCGCTCGACCCCGACCACCCACCATAACCGGGAACTCCTCAAAATTTTCCTCACCCTCGCTTCTACCATGGTTTTTTCCGTCATGGACGGCACAAAGAATGTCATGAAGCTGCGTCTCCGGCCCGCCCAGGACGGAAAACCCATTTTCTGTCATAATTTTTTGTCATAGAAGTAGGAGCCCACTATATCTATGATGATACCGGGTTTTGTCACAATTATTGTCATAGAAGTGTCATAAGTATGGTAGAAAAAAATTTTGGCCCAAAATGTCACGGATGTGTCTTTTTTTGTAGTGTGAATTTGATCTCATAATAGTTTCCCCTTTTGTGTCAAGCGATAATCCCTAAAGTATTCACGTTGATCCAACGTGTCTCCAATAACATAATTGAATGGCGTTTTCTCAGGATTATCAAAGTAGTACATAATATTTTTCACGTAACCAGCATCGAAGGTTTTAGGAGGATCCCCATCTCCATGAGTAGCAAGTACACCTAATTTTTTTTTGGTATTTCGTGTTCCATATCCATAACTAAAGATATAGAACAACTAAGAACAACAAATAAAAATTACTTAGGATAAAGCAAACAAGCACACACGAGAATATTCACCCACGCTATGACACCCCGGCAACGGCGCCAGAAAAAGGTCTTGCTAACCCACAAGTATAGGGGATCAATTGTAGCCTCTTTCAATAAGAGTGTCGAACCCAACGAGGAGCTAAAGGTAGAACAAATATTCCCTCAATTCTATCGACCACCGATACAACTCTACGCATGCTTGATGTTCACTTTACCTAGAACAAGTATGAAATTAGAAGTACTTTGTAGGTGTTGTTGGATAGACTTGCAAGATAATAAAGAGCGTGTAAATAAAAAGTAGGGGCTGTTTAGATAAAGATGCAATAAAGTAAATATAGCGAGTGTGGAAAAGTGGTGGTAGGAGTTGTGAAATTGTCCCTAAGCAATTGACTACTTTACTAGACCGATAGCAAGTCTTATGTGGGACTCTAGCAAGCATTCACACTTATGATTGGAACTCTAGCAAGCATCCACAACTACTAAAGATCATTAAGGTAAAACCCAACCATAGCATTAAAGCATCAAGCCCCCTTTATCCCATATGCCACAACCCCCTTACTCGGGTTTATGCTTCTGTCACTCAAGCAACCCACTATAAGCGAATCATGAACATATTGCAACACCCTACAGCGGGAATCCCTCATGCTTGCGCGACACAGAGGGCACAATAGGACAACAACATAACCACAAGCAAATTAAACCAGTCATAGCAATTCACCAATTACCGATAGGACAACGAAAATCTACTCAGACATCATAGGATGGCAACACATCATTGGATAATAATATGAAGCATAAAGCACCATGTTCAAGTAGAGGGTACAGCGGGTTGCGGGAGAGTGGACCGTTGAATATAGATGGGGTGAAGGTGATGGAGATGTTGGTGAAGATGGCGGAGGTGTTGGTGTAGATCGCGGTGATGATGATGGCCCCCGGCGGTGTTTCGGCGCCACCGGAAGCGAGGGGGAGAGAGCGCCCCTTCTTCTTCTTCTTCCTTGACCTTCTCCCTAGATGGGAGAAGGGTTTCCCCTCTGGTCCATGGTCTCCATGGCGTGGGAGGGGCGAGAGCGCCTCCGAGATTGGATCTGTCTCTCTGTCTCTCTCTGTTTCTGCGTTCTCAGATTCTGCCCTTCCACCGTTTCTTATATATCCGGAGATCCGTAACTCCGATTGGATTGAAACCTTTGCCCAGATTTTTCTCCGAAAATTAGCTTTCTTGCAGCAAAAGAAGAGCATCAACCACCTTACGGGGTGCCCACGAGGGTCAGGGGCGCGCCCATCCCCCTGGGGCGCGCCCCCTGCCTCGTGCCCCCCTCGAGCACCGTCTCGCGTTGGTTTTTCTTCCCAAAAATCATAAATATTCCAAAAATATTCTCCGTCCGTTTTTATCCCATTTGGACTCCGTTTGATATGGTGTTTCTGCGAAACATAAAACATGCAACAAACAGAGGCTGCACTTGAGCATTTGGATCAATATGTTAGTCCCAAAAATAGTATAAAAAGTTGCTAAAAGTATATGAAAGTTGAATAATATTGGCATGGAACAATAAAAAATTATAGATACGACGGAGACGTATCACTCCACTATTCGTATCCGGTTTGCGACTTAGAGTCATCCGGATCGGTGTCTAAGCTTGCAATGACCTTACCATTTACGACGAACTTTTTATCACCTCCATAACCGAGAAACATTTCCTTAGTTTTCTTTAGGCACCTAATGATAATTTTGACCGTTGTCCAGTGATCTACTGCTGGATCACTCTTGTACCCCCTGCTATGTTATGACAAGGCACACATCAGGTCTGGTACACAACATGGCATACATTATAGAGTCTATGGCTGAAGCATAGGGGACGACTTTCATCCTTTCTCTTTCTTCTGTCGTGGTCAAGCTTTGAGTCTTACTCAACTTCACACCTTACAAATACATGAAAGAACTTCTTCTTTGACAGGTCCATTTTGAACTCGAAAATCTTGTCAAGGTATGTGCTATGTGAAAGTCTTATCAGGTGTCTCGATCTATCTCTATAGATCTTCATGCCCAATATGTAAGCAACTTTACCCAGGTCTTCCTTTGAAAGCTCCTTTCAAACAACCCTTTATGCTTTCCAAAAATTCTACATCATTTCTAATCGACAATATGTCATCCACATATACTACCAGAAATGCTATAGAGCTCCCACTCACTTTCTTGTAAATACAAGTTTCTTCATAAACTTCGTATAAATCCAAAAGCTTTGATCACCTCACCTCACCGTATATTCCAACTCCGAGATGCTTGCACCAGTCCATAGATGGATCGCTGGAGCTTGCGTACTTTCTCAGCATCTTTAGGATCGACAAAACCTTCTGGTTGCATCATATACAACTCTTCCTTAAGAAAACCGTTAAGGAACGTTGTTTTGACGTCCATCTGCCAGATTTAATAATCATAGTCATCGGCAATTGCTAACATAATTCTAGCAGACTTAAGCATCGCTACGGTAAAACAGTCTCATCGTAGTCAACTCCCTGAATTTGTCGGTAACCTTTTGTGACAAGTCGAGCTTTATAGACGGTGGCATTACCATAAGCGTCTGTCTTCTTCTTAAAGATCCATTTATTCTCAGTGACTTGACGGTCAAAGGGCAAGTCCACCAAAGTCCACACTTTGTTCTCATACATGGATCCTATCTCGGATTTCATGGCCTCAAGCCATTTGTCAGAATCCAGGCTCATAATTGCCTCTTCATAGTTCATAGGTTCGCCATTGTCTAACAACATGACTTCCAGTACGGGATTACCATACCACTCTAGTGCGGAACGTCTCCTAGTCGACCTATGAAGTTTGGTAGTAACTTGATCTGAAGATTCATGATCATCATCATTAGCTTCCTCTCCGGTTGATGTAGGCATCACGGGAACTGCTTTCTGTGATGTGCTACTTCAAGGAAATATGCCCTAGAGGCAATAATAAAGTTGTTATTTATATTTCCTTATATCATGATAAATGTTTATTATTCATGCTAGAATTGTATTAACCGGAAACTTAGTACATGTGTGAATACATAGACAAAACATAGTGTCCCTAGTATGCCTCTACTTGACTAGCTCGTTAATCAAAGATGGTTATGTTTCCTAACCATAGACATGTGTTGTCATTTGATGAACGGGGTCACATCAATCATTAGGAGAATGATCTGATGGACAAGACCCATCCATTAGCTTAGCATTATGATCGTTACAGTTTCATTGCTATTGCTTTCTTCATGACTTATACACGTTCCTCAGACTATGAGATTATGCAACTCCCAAGTACCAGAGGAACACCTTGTGTGCTATCAAACGTCACAACGTAACTGGGTGATTATAAAGATGCTCTACAGGTGTCTCCGAAGGTGTTTGTTGGGTTGGCATAGATCGAGATTAGGATTTGTCACTCCGTGTATCGGAGAGGTATCTCTGGGCCCTCTCGGTAGTGCTCATCGCTATAAGCCTTGCAAGCAATGTGACTAATGAGTTAGTTGCGGGATGAAGCATTACGGAACGAGTAAAGAGACTTGCCGGTAACGAGATTGAACTAGGTATGATGATACCGACGATCGAATCTCAGGCAAGTAACATACCGATGACAAAGGGAACAACGTATGTTGTTATGCGGTTCAACCGATAAAGATCTTTGTAGAATATGTAGGAGCCAATATGAGCATCCAGGTTTCGATCATGTCTACATAGTTCTCAAACCCGTAGGATCCGCACGCTTAACGTTCGATGATGATTTGTATTATGAGTTATGTGTTTTGATGACCGAAGTTTGTTCGGAGTCCCGGGTGAGATCACGGACGTGACGAGGAGTCTGAAATGATCGAGACATAAAGATTGATATATTGGGAGGCTATATTCGGACATCAGAAAGGTTCCGAGTGATTCGGGTATTTTTTGGAGTACCGGGGAGTTACGGGAATACGCCGGGAGAAGTAATGGGCCTTATTGGGCCATACGGGAAAGGAGGAGGCAGGCCAAAGTGGAGGTGGCGCCCCCCATGGGTCAGAATTGGACTAGGGGAAGGGGGCGACGCCCCCCTTGCCCTTTCCTACTCGCTCTCTCTTTCCCTCTTTCCTTCTCTCCTACTCCGAAAAGGAAAGGGATAGGACTCCATACTCTTGGCGCACCCCTAGGGGACCAGCCTCTCAGTTTAATATATTACACAATTCATGTATCCGGGTTGTTTTGGCAATGCCCAGTCCATATATAGATCACTAGAATGGAGTCAAAAATATCGGTCTCATGCTAAAAGAAATAAGTGCTCTCAAAAGATGCTGAGTACAAAGACAGGACTTGTGAAATGTATAGTGAAATCCACAATTGTCGCTAACTTTCACACTTGGAGTTTTGGTGTGGAAAAGCTCCAAAGAATGAAACAATTATCATCAATGTGATGCAAAAACATGTTGTAGCTTGATATGAGGCTTAGGAACAGGAAAAATGGTTAAGGAGACCTGTACCCGGAGTTGATAATGGTTGACAACAACGATAACCATTTTAAGTTTTTTCGCTCCTATGACAACGAGTCAAGTGTTGATGCCAAACACACTGACATAGAGTTATGTGTTGTAAAGGAGAAAGTCCGGAATTATGTAGAAATGATTGAAGCATAAAAGCAACCGACAGGTGTTTGCATACCTGCTTTTTAGAGTCTTACCGCCCAGTGTGTTCGGAGAACACAAGTCGACATGGGTTTATTGGTATAGTCTAAGATTTCCGGATAATAAAAGGGCCCAAGGTTAAAGAATATGTTTCAAAACAGAGGAGTGTGTTGTAGGTGTTGATTCTATCGGCGATGGACCGTGATGATGAGACATGCTCTACATGCAAATCTGTGATGGAACATGTGCTTTGAAAAGAGTTATTTCAAAGTATAAAGTTAAAAGTATATGATGAGATCAAGGGGGAGAATGTTAGATTGATCTCTTCTCCAATGGGTCCAACGACCCATTGGACCCTTGACCCACGCCCTAATCGGGGGCGTCCAGCCCAAGCAAGGCTGGTGGGCCCCTATCGTGCAGTGCCATATAGAGATGGGGTCTACGGCACAAGGTACGAGATTTGCCGCCGCCACTGTTTACCACTCCTAATCCTAGTCCGATCGAGAGGGAGGCGCTGAACCGATGGGAAGCCCACCAACGCCGCCACCCTTGGCCATCACCGGCCACCCCACCATGGGCGGCACCGGGAGGTCCTAGAGCCACGGAGAAGGTAGCTACTCCTCCTCCTTCCATCTCTCATGTACAGATCACAGACACATCGATCTACTCCGAATATCATAGCCTAGTCGATCCCATGGTTTTAACAGCGATGTCTCCGGGCGATAACCATGGGTGACGACTCTAATCTCCGGGCGATACACCATGGGTGACGACTCTAATCTGGGATGGCCGTACGTGGTGCTCGGTGGCCAGCGCTCCTCTGTTCTATTCAGTTTTAGGTTTGGTCATGTTCTACATCATGATGATGGAGTTAGTGGATGCTTGCTATAATAATGGATGTATAATCGGTATGGTTAGATTCTAGATTGATGTGCTTTATATGCAAAAGCTACCACTTCATCGCATGCACCAATCACTCGGGAGGTCTCACTAGAATGATATAAGCTATGAACGGCTCTAATGTGTTTGATCTTAGTGTGATAATGGCAATGTGTACTTCCTACTTTGCAAAATATATCCACCATGTGATAAATAAATTCATGTTTTTCAATTTGCCTCCCAGTTTGCTTCTATGCATTATTTTCTTTTTTTTTTCAGAATATAACTTTATCCACACAGTACTGTTACTTTCATTTGAAATTTACTACATACAATAGACACCACTTATAGACACTATGTATCGACCGGGAGCGGCGTGCCACCGTGCGGGTATGGCTAGTAGTACTTTCCATCTAAGGCATGTAATGGATGGAGGAAGGGCACGCATGGAAAACTGCGAGGAAAATAGAAACACACCTTACATTGTGAATTTTTTTTGGGAAAACTAATACACCTTATATAAAAGAACAAAGGGAGTAGGTGGATATAAAATTCTTCAATCTTTCTCTTCCCTAATAATAAAGCACGGATTGACTCCGTGGGTTCACCGTCACAATACGCTTGTTCCCGTAAATTTACGCTTTCCATTTGAATGTGATATATATATATATATATATATATATATATATATATATATATATATATATATATATATATATATATATATATATATATATATATATACTAGGACACATGCCCGTGCGTTGCAACGGGAGAGGTATTTGGGTATCCACAAGACGACGAAGGCGCATGTCGAGGTCTAGCGAAATGCATATGAGCCGCGAAAATCACGAAAATAAGTCATAATGTTGATGGTAAGGAACCCCGAAATCTACTCCCTCCTATCCGATTTGTTCGGTATATCTAACAAACCAACTAATGTAGACACTGAGTGAAGAGGAACTTCAGAAAACTTCCAGATGTTGAAAAAAGATGGTTTTTAATGTAAAATGGTGAGGTGAGGCTATTAAATTTGTAAACTGATCCCATATTTTATCACAAAGATAGGATAGTGTTGTTGGTTTGATCCAGTGGGATTGAACTGGAGGTCACGAGTTCGATTCCACATGACCAACTATTTCAATTTGGGCCTTTTTGTAGAAAGGCCATAGGCCCATCAGAACGTCAATGTAGCCTAGTACAGGTGGCAAAACTGAGGCGAGGACGCGCTATAATGTAATGTATTGCGGGTTGATTCTTAGAAACTTTAGGGACATTTTTAAAAAAGGTGTACCACATCTAAGAATGTCACCTCCCTTTATTAATAAGTTATAGATTATATATGGATGTCTGTTCGTGAGATCGAGTCCCCACGCAACCATATTTTTCGGTCAAAATAGGTCGCGCACCAAAGTGAAAGCCCGTTAACGGACGCACAAAATATTAGTATAGGAGATAAACTTTATAAGTTGTGGTTCTCAATCCCACCAGATTTCCTTCAGGATGTGATCTCTGATAAGATCGTGAACTTTTCTTAGTTAAGTAATAGAACGGCCTATTCATCCTCAAACAAAAAAGCAAGAGAAAAACCTTAAAAAATATAACATGAGTGAAAAATCAAAGAAACACACCTCCTTTTTATTTTACTATACTATATTTAATATATATGGATATAGATATATAGATAGATGAAGTAGAATCTCAAAAGAAAAAGACAAATAAAGTAGAGAAATACAGGGAGTAATAAACGGGCTATTTTTCTACCTTGGGGGACGGTCCGTCTTGGCCCAGCCGCCCTAGCCAGCCACCCACGTGCCGGCCCCCTGTGTATGTGTGTTTTCTCCTCCATCTCTCTCGTTTTCCCCTCTCCTCCCTCTCGAACTCTCTCACTCCCTCACTAAAGCTCTCCTCGATCCCCTTCTCCACCTCACGACCGTCGGCCAATTCCAGCCGCCGTTGGTGAGAACCGTAGCTTTCCAGCACTGCTAGTGCAGCTCTCAGCCCACACTACCTCCTCCATCGAGTGAATTCAACATGTTCGTTCCTGAGCGGCCCCACATCCTGGCTCTGGTCCCATGCTGTCGTGGATGTGGTCGTTGACCTTGACGGCGCACGGTCGCCATGCCCGTGGCGCAAGAAGCAGAACCGGATCACGCAGATGGATTAGGCGGTCCGCGTGGCCGTCGGCAAGACGCTTAACCAGGAGCAGAAGTAGGTGATGCGCTCAAGCCCAACTTCACCACCATCATCGACGAGCTCGAGCACCTCTACGCGGGCCACTCGCCTTGCTTCCGTAGTGGGTGTCTCCAGCCGCGACACACTCCAGGCTTGTGGCCATCATGCCCACTTATGGCTCGCCTGCGCCGATGAGTCGATACACCCTGGCTCCTCTGTTACTTGTGAGTATTATTGATATAGTAGATTTGTTATCTGGTTTTATTGGAAATGATTGCTGACTCAAACCTGTGGCTTTTGGCTGTAGATGGTGTGGTGAGGGCTAAGTTGGACAGGATAATTGCAACTATTACACAGCAGCTGCAGTTGGAGGGAGCTACGGAGCTGAAGATGTGCAGGCACAGGAGAGTATTACTGTCTGACCAGAGGCACCTTCAGTACAGGAGAACCTAGCTGCTGAAGGTCACAAGGTGAAGTGGCAAATACAGTCATCTTGTAATTTAATACAGTATATGCCTAGCATGCTGCAGTTATCATTGCCCTGAAACTATGTTTTGATCTTTGTTGATGATTGATCTGCTGTAGTGCACAATAATCATAGTATTATTACTGTTTGCTGCTGCTGTTTCTGCCGATTCAGTAGTAATGATCAATGTAGATTAGATAAATTTTTACTGGAAAACAAGATCGCTCCATTAGGGGTGTAGATTATGCTATTTCATATGGCCGTTGTGGTCCGTTGCTTAGGTACAACAGACGGTGTGCATTGGTGTTCCGGAAAATAACGCTGAAAATAATATGTTAATCACTATGATCTTTGTACAATATTATGTGTAGTGTCACCACTATCTAGGTACTGGATGATCTCTATGCTGATGGGTCTTCACAGTTTGCAACATAGTAATTGAGTTTTTTCATTGGAAATTTTGTTTTATCAAGAATCTCTGTTTTCTTTCCTTACTTGTATCGTCCGAAGTTCAGAAGTGATGTTAGATTTGTTAGTTCAACATAATGATGGGATTCATTTGTGCAATGTCTGCTCTCCTAATCTTATTAAGTGTTGGCACTAAAAAGGCAAAGCATTGTGTAGTCACTCATCATACACCACGCCTTGAAAACATTGAGGTTTAGCGCCCCTATGCCAAAGTTGTGACTTGTGGAATAGAGTCTGCTACAATCAAGAGACGAAGGCCATAATTTTAACCTGACCGCCGCGTAATTTATGTTGCGTGGCTGACTCAACATCATCCCGAGCAGAGCAGCGTGAGATGTCCAAATGTGCCTGTCCACAATTTTATTCTATTGTTTTTCTGAATCTATATTCAGTGTCCTCAATTTTATTTCGTTCCTTGAATTCTCCTTTCTTTATTTCACAGGACAACTCCTTGATACCCAGGAAACATAAAAACGTAAATAAACTGGACGTATTTTGTGCAAGAAACCAAGGCGGGACTAAAGCAAACCAACCTTTGCATCTACTATCCAAACCGATATGGAGGTATGCAGTCATGGTATTCCATTCAGGTCTAGAATTGAGATCATTGTCGTGCCTTGGTAACCATCATGATGTATTGATGTACAACCTCGGAGATGTCAGCCAACAATACGAGCATTCATTGGAAATCTGGAACTATGTATCAGCATCCATTGGAAATCCCGATCCCTTTTTCATTGGACTTCAGTTTGGAATATTGAGGGCCTAACAAATCAGAAGCGTTTTAATTCATCTCATCAATCAGCTTATGTGCTATCTGCCTGGCAGCGGTACTGCGAGAGCACACGCACACCATGTCAGACCCTGGCCTGCAAGACCATGCCCCTCGCCGACCGCCATATCCCCTCCTACTCCGTCAGCGATGGCGACTACCAGAGTCCAGCTCTGGGGCTGATGGTGACCATGTGCGCAGGGAGGGCAGTGAGCACTCGAGGACGCGGCTACCACTGCCCCACCACCCCTCCTCTTCCCGGAGCAGGTACCGGCGTGAGGAGCACGCAGCCCGTTGGTGTGAGGTTCGCCATGCGACAGTCCCCTCCGCCATCAGGCACCACGTCGGCGCGGCCAGCCCACCACCTGCCGCGTCGACGACGACTACCTCTGCATCCTCACCACCGCCGCCGTCGCGTCCACCCTGCCAGGCCAGGCCATGTTGTTCCCCCGCGCTCCATGGGCGTCGTGGTCGATCTGCTGGATCTCAAGTCTGACGGTTCTTCTATTTATGGGATGCCTCCTCCCCACATATGGATTCTGCAATGGCATGGGGGAGGGCCCCAGGTGGCGAGGGGGTTGGGTATGATCTTGGAGGAGTGTCGCCGGAGGTCGTGGTGGGATGTGAGGTCGCCATGCCTCTGCGGCCTCTGCTTCCCCATGGCCTCTTCCCAGAGGAGGCGCGCGTCGTCTGCCGCGACCACACTGAAAGGATAAGTATTGAAGATGGGAGGAGGGTTGGAGGTGGCGGCGCGCGGCGGCCGGTGGCGCGCGGTGAGTCGGTGAGATTGGGAGCACGGTCCTGTGGTGTTTTTCTTTCTTTCTCTAGTGCATACCGATTCGGTTGACTTATCATGGGGAGCGCGGGTTGAATACGCATAAACATAGGGACCTTTTTGCAAAATTGCCGACAGACGACCAGAAACTCAATTTGCTTTATTATATACTAGCAAAAGAGCCCGTGCGTTGCAACGGGAGAAAAAAATAACAGATACTCTTAACCCAATAACCATAATATGTTGATGTCCTTTATTTTAGCGAGGCATCATTTTTGTGTTACCGCTTATCCTCCTTCTCACCTTCAGTGGCCTTAGTGTTCACACAAACAAAAGTGTGTTTGAATGTTGTTTTTTCCCTGCCAGTTTGTTCAGAGGTGCTCATGTGTGGTTATCGATGTTTTCTTTCGTCTCTTTATGATTTTAGTGGTTGTTTATTTGCAATCCAGACCGTCGCGGTATGAAAAAAACGGACGTGCCCTATAGGTTACATGTTTGCTTTTAAAATATTTAATAGGTAAAAATAACATCATATTCAAATTCTACATATTTTTCTATTCAAATTTCATATATAACATGTTAAAATCAGAGTTACGGTTTAATAGATATGGATAATTAAGAAAAATATTTGTTTGACTTAAATATCTTTCAAAATAATATTTAAAAAATATTTAACAAAAAAAATAACGTCATATTCAGATTCTACACATTTTTCTAATCAATTTTCATATATAACATGTTAAAATCGGAGTTACGGTTTAAAAGATATGGATAATTTAGAAAAAACATGTGTTTGACTTATATATAATCGTGGTGAATTATCTAATATGTCGGGGTGTTTCAGTAAAATGTAAAATAACGGTTCGGTTATGACTTAAGTGTGTATCATGGGTTAATTCATAAAAACACGGGGTTTTACGCAAAAGTGCGTGATTTAATGGCAAAACCCAATTTGCTTTATTATTAGGTAGAGATATAATATATATATATAATATATATATATATATAAATATAAATATAAATATATAAATAGGTAAAGATAAAGATAAAGATATACGTGAGGTGGTATTAATAAAGGGGCTATTATTTGAGAGGTGGTACTATTCTAACCTGTTTTTTTTTTCGAGTTTTCATGTGACGGATGCCGACGCTCCTCACGCTCCCGTGCGCCGCGCTCCCGTGCGCCGCGCTCCCGTGTTCCACGCTCCCGTGCAACGCGCTTCCGTGCTTAGCACGCTTCCCGTGCAACGCGCACATCTCGCGAAATCGTCGAGTTCGCTGCGAATATGTGCCTAACTGGTTCGGCTTTGCTGATTTACGGCCGGCACGATCCGTGGCGAGGACAATGTACCGGAACTCGTCGACGACGAGGAGGTGGTCGGGATGCCGCGATTGGCGGAGGATGAAGAGATCAGGCAGGGGCAGATGGTGGCGTTCCCATGCCATTTGGCACGTTTTGTGTCGGCTGACGGGTGGGGTGCGCTGGTGGCAGTTCCCGAGGAAGTTAATGGCGATGTGGGGGAGGGGAGGGGAGATATACGGCCGACACATCGGTTTTCTTCGCCCATTGCCTTCCCTCCCACAGATCCATCCCACAATCACCGCGACGCCGCGCTGCCCACAAACCTAGGGTTTGATGACGACGCGCCAGCAGCAGATGTGGGCGCTGGCGGCTGGCGACGAGGTAATGATGGGGAGGCTTCGAGAGATAGATCGGTGGTTCCCGACGGCAAAGGCGCTCAATGATGCCTCCGAGATGGTGAGGGACATGCTCGAGAGGAGGAGGCCTCCGCCGCTTCCCCAACTTCGACGAGCGGCCGCGATGGGGTCCTCCTCCTCATGGCGTCTTTGGGCGAATCATTGATCCGGCAATGGAGAAGTGGAAGGTGTTCCGCTCTCTCCGCTTATCGCTGATCCAGCCAAGAGCCGCCGCCGTTCTGACCATGGGTGATCCGGGAGCCGCAGACCACGGGAGGAGCACCAGCGCACAAGCAGCGAGCGTGATGGGGATTCGGCCCGGGTCCAGATGGTTCCCATAGAGATCGAGGAGATGTGGAGGAAGAGGTGGTGGTGATGGCGCACCAAGGCGCAGGAGGGCGACGGTGGCTCCAAAGAACTCTCCCGCCGCCCTCGCTTTCCAGGCGTTCTCCTCGTCTGCGAGCCTCTCCGCCAAGAGGGGTTCTCCCACGGAAATCGTTTACAGTTCTTTGGCGGAGAGGATCCTGAGGTGGAGGAGGAGGGGATTTCCAATTTCTGCAATAAAGGTATGATGCCAAACCCCAAGTATTTAACATCTACTGCTTCGATTGAGGTAGATGGTGTTAAGTTGGGAAGATCTAAGAGGAAGGTTAGGCTTGGAAAAAATCATAATGAGAACATTGGGTTAAAATCCCAGAATGCAGATGACTGCAGGAAGTGGCTAGAGAGGGATGGGAAGGGGTCTCAAAAGAACAATAATAATGAACATGAAAAAGGAAATACATAAAAGAATGATAGGGATGGAAAAATTAAGGCGCAAATCGTCTATGAACATATGAAAAAGGATGTTATACATCCTATTCCCCTGATGTGGGATTCTGATGGGGTTGATTTTGGGGATATAATGATCCAGGAGGATCCTGTTAGAATAAAAAATGTCCTAATGGGAGAAAAGGGAAAAAATGAGGAGGAGAATATTATGGGGAGACCCCTGATCATTTTCGGGGGCTCAATAGGAAAAGATATTAACATGGACCTGGAGATGGACTTAGTAGGATGGGGGCCCATTGGGCTGGTGGACACCACGGCCCATAGAGGTGATGGTGGGAGAGATACTATAAATAGGGGTGAGGGCGATGGGACTTGTAAACCTAACCAGATAGGATTCCTCCCCCTTCCCACTTCTTGCCGGCCAAAGAGAACAATGGTAGCAACCCAGGGAGAGGGTTTGGAGGCCCGAGATTCAAAATCGTGGAGGAGAGGGGGGTTTTGCCAGAGGTAGATTCAACAACTACAACAACAGAGGAGGAGGTTGGGCTGGAGGGAGACACACAATGACTGATAGATTTGGCAGTCTTGGGAGGGGGAATGGCAGATTGGGCAGTGGTGCAGGAAGTGGAAGAGGAGAGGGAGAGGAAGAGGAACTGGCTGCAGAGGATAGAGGGGATAATCTGAAATGGCAAGCAAAGACAGGGAAGAAGGAGATGATTGACACTAGGAATGAGAAGGAGATTGAGAAAATAGAGAGCTCAGAAATGGAAAAAGGAAAAGAGAAGGAGGGAGAGCCACAGATAGATCAGAGTGCCCAGCAACAGTTGTTGGCTAATTTGTTATCTCAATTAGTGCAGGGGCTGAAAGGGGGAGAAAAGGAGAATGCTGGTAAATTTCTTGGGAATACTTTGGAAAACCAGAATGGTAAGGAGAATTTGAGGAGAGAAGAAGGAAAAAGTGGTAACTTGCAAAAAGCTGGTAGGAGAGGAGACCAAGATCTTACTGGGGATATAAAGAAACAGGGTGTTAGAAACAATTGGCAGGTCAATTTGGATGAGAATAGAAGAGGAGGGGAGAGAGTCAACAAGCAGATTTGTGGCAAATGCAAAGATCCAAGGCACTCTACTAGGAATTGTAGAGTGGGACACTGTCTGATCTGTGGCAGGGAAAATCACATCACCAGTGAGTGCAACTTGTTGAAGCAAATAAAACCAGTCCCAAAATATGTTGGATATGCTGCTAAAGGATTGGGAATCCTGTTGGTCCAAAGTTATAAAGATATGCTTGTGGCTGAACACACTAATCCATTGGGTGTGATAATAGTTAGGGAAGGGAAAATCAATGAAACTGAGCTTACTAAGGCCTTGGGAGAGATGTTTGACTAGGGATGGCAGTGGAGAGTAAAGGAATTTGGACAGGATGGCTTCATGATGAGATTCCCAAATAAGGCTAAATTGATAGAGCTGGCAAAATTCAATGACTTCAACTTGCTTGGTACTGGGGTGATCATCAAGGTCCAGCCTTGGTCTTTAGATCATCAGGCTGTGGAAAAAATGCATGCTGTATGGATAAAATTTAGTAAGGTACCTGATTGCTTCAGACATTTCCTGGGTATTTGTGAGGTATCTGCTGCAGTGGGACCTGTTCTAGAAGTGGACATGGACACAATTAATAAGGAAAAAATTAGGGTTAAATGTGGGGTTAGAGATGTGGAGAAGATCCCACTCCATGTGGAAATCACTGCCCCTGATCTGCTCATGTTCAGGGTGGGTGTGGAGTTGGAGATGGTGGTGGAGGTTGGCTGGTACAAGGAAGATAAAAGAAAGAATGAAAATATGCTTAATGTAGAAGAAGAAGGAGAAGCAGACAGCAGAAAGAGGATCAGGGCAGAAGATAATGAACATAGGGCCATTTCATTGGGATGCCTGTCACTCAAGCAAAGTGAGGAGGTGGATGGGAAATTGATTAAGATGAAGAAAATTCTGGAAGATAACATGCAAGTATGGCAAGATGAGATGCACAATGAGAAGAGAAAGTGGCAAAAAGAGAATGACATCTTGTTCAATAAAGTCAAGATGTTAGAGGAAGATAAAGCTAGACATCAAGCTATGTGGGCCAAGAATGAGAAGAAAATTATGGAGCTGGAGGAAAAACAATGCAATATGCAGGCTAAGATGAAACTGCAACAAGAGGAAATTCGAAGCTAGTCCAAGAAGCGATTAACAGGAGCAAGATGAGATGGAGTTGGCTAATATGGATCTGGAAGATTATGAGAAGGAGAATCAACATAGAAAAAGTGAAACTGAATCTGGGAAGTACAATGAACCAACTGATTACAATGCTAGTCAGGAATCAGTTGGCACTCTGGGGGGGGGGGAATGGAAGAACTTCATGGAAAGGAGATCACAGAAAAAGAGGGAGAAGAAAAAGAAGTGGAAATTAAAAGGAGTCTCAGAAACAAAGGAAAAGAAGATCAGAAAATAGAAGAGATGGCTAAGATCAGAGCTGAGGAGAGGGACAATTATGGTAAGGACTCTATTTTTGATTTGGCTAACCCCTCTTTGCTGCAAATTAGTTCTATGGTGGGGATTGATTTAGGATGTTCAATTGACATGATTGAAAAGAATGTTGATATTATCAACAAAATGGAAAGAGCCAGAAGGGAGATGTACTTCCAAAATATAAAAAGAGAAAAGTTTGAGGGGGTAGAGGAGACAAAAAGGGATTTGGAAAAAATAATAATAATGACACATCAATATATATTAACACTGGAGATGTGAATATTGAGGATTTATGTTCTGATATAGAACACTCTGATGCTGACATTGAGGAATTGCAATATAATAAAATCAAAGGATTGCTTTCTGGGAAAAAAGGAAACAGAAAAAGCTCACCAGCTATGAGCTGTGTGAAGCAAACAATTGGGGTTGGGGTTTTGAGAAGGAAAGAGAAAGGGAAGAGGACTCATTAGTTCCTCTAATCCTTAAAAAGTGTAATTTTCCTCTTGTGCAGATAAATAGTGTTCAAAAAATATACTTAGAAATGAGGGGAGTTTTTTGAAATATTAGAGGTATTGGTCAAGATCACAAAAAAAGATATGTTAGGGAGATGATCATTGATCATAGATTGGACTTTGTGGGGATATCTGAGACCATTAAGCAAGACTTTACTAAAAATGAATTACACAATCTATGTGGGGGGAGAAATTATCAATGGTGCTGGAATCCACCAAGAGGTATGTCAGGAGGGATTCTAGTTGGCATTAACAAAGATATGTTTGATGTTGAACATATTGAAAAAGGGCAATACTTCACGAGAGTGTTAGTCTTTGATAAAATGTTAAAATGTCTTGGAATTTAGTCACAGATATGGGGATGCTCGAAGGAAGGAAAAGCTAGTTTCCTTCTTTGAACTAGCTAGGTCAGATCATGACAATCCACTACCCTGTCTGGTGGGAGGAGATTTTAATATAATCAGAAAAAGCCAGGAAAAAAAATAAGCCTATGGCAAATGAACAGTGGCCTTTTTTGTTCAATGCTATTATTGAGCAGGCTGGGTTGAGAGAACTACCTTTAAATGGTAGGCAATATACCTGGGCTAATAACCAGGAGGACCCTACTTTTGAGAAGCTAGATAGGGTTCTGATGTGTCCTGTTTGGGAGGAAAAATATCCTTTTGCTATTTTACAAGCTTGGGCAAGGGAGATCTCTGACCATGCTCCCCTCTTTATGGATACAGGGGAGACACATATGACAAAATACATCTTCAGATATGAAAATGGATGGGTCTTGAGAGAGGGATTCAAAGAACTAATCCATAAAACTTGGAATAAAAAGTTCAAAGGAAATGTTCGGGCAGTGGCGATTAAGGATGAGGGAGCTGAGGAAAAAAGCCAAGGGATGGAATAGAAATGTGGATGCCTGGTATAAAAAAATCAAAATAGAAATCATAAAAAAATTGGATGAAATAGATAAAAAAGCAGAGAACATAGGGATGTCTATGGCAGATAGAATTGAGCAAAAAGAACTTAGGTTACAACTGAAGAGAATTATGACACAAGAAGAAATGAAATGGATTCAGAGGTACAAAGATAATGAAATAAGAGATGGGGATGGAAATACTAGGTACTACCATGCAAAAGTGAATGGAAGGAGAAGGAAAAACAGAATAATTTCTTTGGAACAGGATGAAGGGATTATTGAGGGGGATGATAATTTGATGGAATACATTACTAACTTCTATAAAAAATTGTTTGGGCATCCTGAGGAATCCAATATATCCTTAAGAGATATGGAAATGGAAAAAATATCTGTACAGGATAAAAAGGAATTGTTATCCCCTTTCTCTTTGGATGAAATTCATCAAGTGGTTATGGGGATGAAAAGAAATAAAAGCCCTGGTCCTGATGGCTTCCCTGCAGATTTCTATCAGGATTTCTGGGATTTGATCAAGTGGGAATTAAAAGCTTTAGTAGAGAGTTTTGCCGGGGGGAGATCAATATTGCGGGATCAACTATGGCATTATCACCTTGGTGCCCAAATCCATGATGCCAAACAGATACAAAAATTCGTGCCTATTTGCTGTTAAATGTAAGTTTCAAAATAATTACAAAGTTCTAATGAACAGGTTGACAAAGTGTGTTGCACCTGTTATATCCAGAACTCAGACTGCATTTATTAAAGGGAGATATATTATGGAAGGAGTGGTTATCTTGCATGAAGCCTTGAACACATTTCATAAAAATAAAGTAGCTGCTTTGGTCTTTAAAGTGGATTTTGAAAAAGCCTATGACAAAATTAAATGGCCCTTTGTTATACAGATGTTAAAACAAAAGGGTTTCCCTGATAAATGGTGTGATTGGGTGATGGAAACAATGAGAGGAGGACATGTAGGGATCAAAGTTAATGATGAGATTGGGCCCTTTTTTAAAACTTATAAAGGATTGAGACAGGGGGATGCTATGTCACCACTGCTGTTTGATGTGGCTGCAGATGCTTTGGCTATTATAATGAATAATGCATTAAGCAGAGACATTGTTAAAGGAGTCTTAGGAGACAATGAAAACAAAGGGGTAAATATGCTACAATATGCAGATGATACGATTTTTCTGATCCAAGATGATGAAACCAGTGTTAAAAATCTCAAATTTATTTTGGGAGCCTTTGAGCAGATGTCTGGGCTGAAAATAAATTTTCATAAGAGTGAGTTGATGCTGTTTGGTAAAGCCAAAGAGAAACAATTACTATATCAAGAAATACTAACATGCAAAATGGGAGATTTACCTATTAGGTATTTGGGGATGCCTGTGTCTGACTGCAGGATCAGAAATAGCCATTGGAGTTGTGTTACAGATAAAATTGAAAAAGATGTGGGTGTTGGCAAGGGAAACTGTTGGGTTCCATGGCTGGTAGGATAACCCTGGTACAAGCCTGTTTGACCAATATCCCTTTGTTCATGATGTCTTTTTATGCTATTCCAAAAGGAATTATAAAAAAAGCTGATTTTTACAGGGCAAGATTGGTATGGCAAGAGGATGAAAATGTTAGAAAATATCACTTAGTCAACTGGAAAGAATGTTGCTTACCCAGGGACATGGGAGGACTGGGGATTCTAAATTTAGAAGTTATGAACATAGCTTTATTAGCTAAGTGGTTATGGAAAATAGAAACAGAGGAGGGGATGTGGCAAGAAATTTTGAAAAGGAAATATGGGAAGAAGGAATGTTTGGCCTTGTTGGAAAAAAAGCCAGGGGAATCCCAGTTCTGGACTAGTCTTGTGAATATTAAGGAGATTTTCTATAAATTTGTTAAAAAAAACTTGGAGATGGGAGAAATACTAGATTCTGGGAAGACACCTGGATAGATGATAAACCCTTGAAAGAAGCTTATCCTAGATTATATGATATCTGCTTTGAACATAAAATCACTGTGAATGAGGCCATCCAAAAAGGATGGGAGGGGTTTAGGTTTAGAAGAACTTTACATGGGGAAACTCTAGATCTATGGAATGCTCTGAAAAATAGATGTGAGATGATAGAAATGAATGGGGGGAGGGACAAAATTGAGTGGACCCTTACTGCTGATAAGAAATTCTCGGTCAAATCATTATACAAGGAATTGATTACATCTGGGATCAAGTTTCCACAGAGGTATCTGTGGAAAACTAAAGTCCCTGCCAAAATAAAAGTCTTCTTATGGTTAGTGAATAAGAAAAGTATCTTAACTAGGGATGTACTACTCAAAAAGGGATGGAAGGGAAGGAAAGATTGTGTTTTCTGTGGACAAAATGAATCAATTGATCATTTATTGTTCAATTGCTCTGCTGCTTCTTTGATGTGGAGCTTGGTCAGATGTGTGTGTGGCCTAAAAACTAGTCCTACAAATGTGAAAGATTGCTTTGGAGGGTGGATAAACAAATTCAATAAGGAAGACAAGAAAATGGTGTTAGTTGGTGTCTCTGCTCTATTCAGGCTATCCGAAAAGCGTAAATGCAGTTGTCTTTGAGAAAAAAGGATCAATGATCCTTACAGATTATCAAACTAATGGTACGATGGTTGCTTGATTGGTCTATTTTGCGCACAAAGGAGTCGCCAAAAAACTGCTGGGCTGGGGCAAGAATTCTAGAGCGGGCGACAAGTGAGGTGTATATTCAAGGTGGTGGAGACTCAATGTGGCGAGGCTCTCTGGATGCTACTCCACCTCACTTGATGCTGATCTTTAGTTCTGTTAGGCCTGCTGGTAGCTAGATATGTTGGTTTGTTCCTCTTCTAAGTCTGTGTTGAACAGTAGCTGGTGCCCCTTTTGTGTTTTGGGTGCAATGAAACTCTGTTATCTGGGATGTAGGGATGATGAACTTGCCTTTTGCTGTTAGGTACGCTGTGAACTTGTAAGGTTTGGTTTTCTGTAATGAAAATCGGAAGGGGGTGATCCCTTCTTTGATCAAAAAAAATTCTAACCTGTTTTTCGTTGGGCCATGTGTTGCTTTATTTTCGTCTGTCTTCCCTACATGGGCCGAATTGGGCCTGCTACGCGCTTTTTTTTGTCCTGGGCCGAATTGGGCCTGTTACGCGCTTTAGTTTTTTGTCCAGCAGCAAAAAATGGCTGCAAAAAATTCTTGCACTTTGATGCGTTCGAACCCGGGACTTGAGGTCCCGTAGAGAAGGCAACAGCCACCTAAGCTAGCACTCATGTCTAAAAAAAAACCTAAGCTAGCACTCAATTTTGATAAGAAACGGGGTTCATTTCTAATAGTCTGACCTCGGTTCTTTAGACTTAATTCCACCAATTTAAATACGTTCATAAGCTGCCCAGAATATCAGCAAGTCACACGAGAGCCAAGGAAATAGAAAATCAAGAAGAAAGACTTGATGAAGGAGGCAAATTAAATCGGATGAAGGAGGGACATGCACTCATGCTGATTGGTTTCCTAATTAAATGGGAGGAAAGAGGGAGAAGAAAGACTCGGAGGCTAAATAAATGGGATGAACGATGGTGCACTCTGATTGGCTTCCTAATTGAATGGGATTGAGGAGGGACATGCATGATGATTAAATGGGAGGGATATTTGATACAGGAAGCTAAAATCCATGGGTGCATGCTGAAAACGGGAGCGGGATTTGATACATGAAGCTAAATAAATGGTATGAGTCCACGCATGCATGCGGGGATTGATGCTTATATGTATCGGTAATTGGTTCGGCTTACAGGGCAGTGAAGAGTTTATATCGCCGGGGCTTATAGCCGTGATGCTTCTACAACCTTGGAAGATCGTCGTCTTTGCTCATTCGTTTTTTTGGGTGCACATTCTCTATGAAAAATATATGTTCCATGTCGGGGATGAGAAGTAGAGAAGTATTGTACAGCTTGAGTCAGCAGCCATGAATTTGAGCAGGTTTACATGCTCATCTTCAAAATAAGCTAGTCTTTCTACTGTGATTTGACTTACAATTCTAAAACTTTGTTGAGTAGAGTATCAGTGGAGCACGTAACTGCAACCTCAAATTTCAATGTCAATTGGACTTTAGATGAAACGGACATTTCTATTTTCAGAATGTTGCCTTCTTGCTGTATGCAAAATAAACTATGTACTTTATAAAACTAAACCGTGTGTGCAATGATGGTTGTTGACTAGCAAATTTGCTTAAAGGATTCCATTTTTTCCCATCCTTTGAACCATAATCAAGAAGATTATGTGAAATAATTTGAGTTGATTCATCCTCGCTTATTTTCTTAGTGCCATATGAAGTACCAAATATCAAAGTTCTACATTCTCTCCATGGAGACACGTGATGCAAGAGAGGAACATTAGCAATTGTTGCGACACACTTGGAGTTGTTGCTCGCTTTTGCTCCATAGTGAAGCACAAAGTATATGTTAAGAAGAAGGAGAGATGAGGTGAGTCTCTAAAATCCAACATCACGAAGTATATGTTAAGAAGAAGGAGAGATGAGGTGAGTTTCTGAAATTCACCATCCATCCAAGCATCAGAAAAGGAGAGCATTACCACGGGCTAAAGGATTAACATATTAATTTCTTTTAGGTGGAATTAACCAGTTAGTATTTGATGAATAACTTTGAACTAGCTACTATTTGGAAATAGAGGACATGTATCTGGAGTCTTGAGGCAAGTTTATTGGGCTTGAGTGTGTGATATTTTTTTCTCCCGGTGCAACGCACGGGCACGTTTCCTAGTTATTAATAATAACTTTTGTCATGGATTTCATCCTTTAGATTTTTCATATATAAAATCTTTATTTTGTCCTTTAAATCTAAAGTACCAAATATGATTATATATATAAAATAAAAGACGAATTAGGATTTTATATATGTAAATTTTAACGGTAATGATAACTCCCGAACGTTCGGGAGTTAAGCATGGCAGCCCGAACGGGTTTAGATGGCAAGTTTAGTTTGCGTGAGATTAGGGAAACATGGCAATTTTCTGACAAAAAAACGAAAAAGGACGAAGTTGCCATCCTCTATCAACTAAAGTTGCCATCCCCTATGAACTAAAGTTGCCATGTAAAAACGTTCGGGACGAAATGCTCAAAATCCGAACGTTCAGGAGTTATTGGATTCCAATTTTAAAGGACAAAATCCATTAAAAAATCTAAAAGACTGAAAATCTCCCACTTGTCCCACTCCCCACCGAGTTTATCTGCCATCTCATGAGGAGAAGAATGAAAGAACGAAGCGGGATGAGGAACAGATCGAGGGCAGTATAGTCGTGTCACTACTACGGAACAACATACTACTGCTGCATTTGCATCCTCTGCTCTGCATGGAACAAGAGATGAGCGGCCGATCGACGTCGCCCGTGTGCACGTGGGAGAAGATAAACACAGAAGCGGGTAGACACCAGATGGCGACGGAACCGGATCCTCTAACATTGAAAAGAAATGTTAGAGAAGCTACAATACCCTAACTTTTCTTCTTTCCATTAATACGATTATGTCTAAAACGACTTAAATTAATTTGCAAATGGATGATCCACGGTTACATTTATAGTAATTACGTACAAACAAATTGATGGTGAAATAAAATAAAATTTAAATTATTTATATCTACAGTAATACTAGTAGTAAACAACCCATCAACTATCTACTAACAGTCCCTAATTTCCCTTCTTCACTTTACAGTAGGCTAACAATGTAGCACCGTGATATTCCTTCTTAATGCTAGAGGATCCGGTTCCGACGGCGACGTGCGAGTGCCTCGCCTTGGTTGAATCCCCTAGACCGCCGGTTCCCTCATGCCCCTCGCGTCGGCTCCCTCGAGCACTGCATCCCATGCGAGGCTGGCGTCCGCTGGATCCCCTCGACCGCCGGTTCACTCTAAGCATCGCGTCGGCTCGGTGCTAAATGGGCCATTGAAGCCCAATCAACGCAGCGACATGCCTTCAAAACAAAAAAGCTGCCCATTAGGACAGACGGCCCAATCGCAGTAAACTGGCACTAAAACAATTATCTGATGGACATAAACAATCTAAATGCGTAATCCGACGGTCAAAGTTGCTGGAGGTTAAAATTGCTAGAGGTGTTAGAGAGCTTATTTTAGGCTCAGTTTTACTGTCCTAAATAAATAGTGAGAGGTTTGACCTGAGGCGAGGGAAATAATGCTTGGTGATTGTGAGTGAGTGACAAGTGGGTTGGGTCAGATGGTCGTGTGCGTTAAGGGCTGTTTGACTCCTTAATTGTATTTTAAATATATGGGATTTTTTTAAATATGCTGGAGTGAATGAATTAGTTTTGGTTCTTAACTGAATAATTTCAAACGCTCTCATATGTAAACATTTTGGAGGTCAACCCTTCATAAATCATGACAATAGTTTGTAACAGTGTCTCTATCGTGACAAGGGACGAACATAAGAAAGTACATGGCTTAGAAAAAACAAATTAATATCAGCTACTTTTAATAGTTGTTTTCTGAACTTGTTTCAAGGGGTGACTATATAATATTTTATACCATCATTTAACTACGGTAAATATGGCAATCTAAGCAGATAGTTGAGAGGTGCCTTGCACATACACGTTTATTAGTACTCTAGAGCATACATGATGAGGGGTGAGAGATTAACGCTGGATTGACCATAAAAATTATATGTTTTCCATATGTTTCACCCAAAATACCAATCACGCAACGTGAAAACTAAACACATCAATCATAAATTTGGCATAACGAAAAGGAGAACCAACAACTAAAGGCAACAAGAAACCAAAAATTGTGTTTGTGTTAAAAAGAACATTATTCAATCGTCAAACATATAGCACCCCATCCACCATTTGATTATTCTCTCAAGTAAAAGAAGTAACTACTCATCATGATCACCCTCACAAGTCACAAGGAAGCACATCGTCCCTGCAGGGAGTGTAGATGAATGACTCGAGTAAGGGAAGTGAACGACGACGATGATCGTTTAGTTGTGTTCGGTAAGGTGACCCCAAATACTGTAATTTGGAGTTGTCCAGGTAGTAAGCGAACCCTTGGAAACGGTTGCCCAGGAAAGCAATTTCTTTGTAAGGATGGTACCCGAGCAAATCCAAGGCATAGTAATAAGCTTTACCGTCCTTGTTAATCTCTCCTTCAGCATGAGCGACACTATCATCACTAGAATCCCATTCATAGTCTCTTGTATCCTCTGACTCCTCATCACGAGAATCTAAGATCCAACACTTGTCAGTATTTTTGCGTCTGAAGCATCGGTTGTAGCGTGGCCTCAAATTAGGCTCAAGGTTGACTTGATGCTTCAGCTCCCACTCCGGTGTTTGACTTGATTCCGATGTGTTGTGCAATACCCACACGTGAAATTGGTACCCACAGATAGCAGTGTAGTAGACACCCTGCTTGCTTTTCGCTAGATACCCGTACGTCATAAAACATCCGTTAGACCCGGTTGTACCTGTATCTAGATTTGGGGTTTTGATCACTAAATATTCTTGTTCTTCCAATGACAACCTACACACATGTACGTACATGATTTTAAATTAAAAGAAGTACTCCCTCCGTAAACTAATATAGGAGCATTTAGATCACTACTTTAGTGATCTAAATGCTCTTATATTAGTTTACAGAGGGAGTAGGTGATAAAAATAAGTAGGAACAGAACACTAGTCGGCAAAAGTAATTCGCCCATGCATGCATACCTCATGATGAAACCAATGTCGCAATGTACGTAGAATGACGCCCGCCAAAGCACTGCATGGTTTCGACGCGTTCTGCGGCTGCTAGTTGGCGACTTTCTATCTGATTTCACATCAGAGACAGTAACGACCGCAGCACCCTGACGGATAAACTGTTTCTCCTCCCACCGGTTGTTTCTTGACGAGAACACTTGCACCGGGTACATGTAGGGCGGCCACTCCATTGAGCCCAGGCTCTTGTCGTAATCTGCTCTTGAACATTGTTGCTCACCAGCAGCTGGTTGGAGAATTTGCTTGTCAAGCACATCAGGAAAAAATAACACGTCGTAGTGCAGCGACACGGTTGGGTCGAACACCAAGCACTCCCTCCGGTCCTTTTTACTCTGCACATTGGTTTTGCCGAAAGTCAAACTTTGCTAAGTTTGACCAAATTTATATTAAAAATTATTAACTTTTATAATATTTAATAAATATAATATGAAAATATATTTCAAGATGAATCTAATGATATTGGTGTTGTTATGTGAATGTCTATAATTTTTTATATAAATTTGGTCAAAGTTGGATGAGATTGACTTCAGACAAACCTAATATGCAGAGTAAAAAGGACCGGAGGGAGTACATACGACGGCGGTAGCCACGCAAGTGGCTATGTTGAGGGGGCACACGCGGCGGGGGCGGCAGCGTTGCCCACCGCCGTGTCGCGGGGTTGCAGACGCACATCGTGTTCCCGTTCTCGAAGAGGAGGCCGCTGCGGTGGTCCAGGACGGCACGGTCGCGGCTCAGCTGGCCAGGCAGGAAACTCAGCGTGACATCGATGGACGACGGCGCGGCGCGGGAGAAGAATCCGAGGCTTCGCTCCATGACATAATTGACGAAGATGCCGCGCAGAGGGCACCGGCACGAGGTGCGCGACCGCGAGGAGCAGCACGTGGGCGTCGACGTCGGCGCGCCAGTGCTTGCAGACGCTCCGGCAGGCAGCGAGTCCTCGCGGAGGGAGGCGGCGGAGGACGTCCGCGAGCAACTCATCAGGGAGATCTTCAATGGCTGACTGGCAGTGAGCCGCGCTCGGTAGGGTTAGGGTTTGCATGTTCCCTGCCACCGCCGCAGGCGTGTATTTTTGTTTTGACTCTCAAGCCGAAGCCGAGCAGGTCTAGAACTCTAGACCAGGAGAGAGCCTCCCAGTAGCCTGCAGTGTACCGATCTATATTGACCAACTAGAAGATACCCCGCGCGTTGCTGCGGGATTTTGCAGCAACTAATATTTTATGATTATTTTTTAGGAGGTATGTGGAATCGGTACAAGTGTAATGGTAACAACCTAAATTATACATTTAGTACAACTAACAAATTTAAATTAATGGCTGAAGAAAGTCTATAGCAACAGTAAGTAAATCATACCAAGAGAGCCATCATGAATTACTTAATAACCACCCTTTAGTCGAAAGCATCCTTTTGAGCTCGAGCTCATTTAAGCCCGGCTGACGGTAAATTTGTAAAAAATTCTAAACAATTCAAAAAAATCTGATTTTTTTATGGTATACTTTTTCAAATGTTCTAAGTGTTTGTAAATTTTCAGCATGAGATCACATTCGTGGAAGACGTAGCAAAAAAAAAAATCAGTGTTCCAAAATGCTTAAAGTAGCATTTTCAGAACATTGGTTTTGTTTTTTTGTCACGCCTTCCTCGAATGTGATCTCATGATAAAAAATTGCAAGCACTTGGAAAATTTGTCACAGTTTATCAAAAAAAATTCAGAATTTTTTAATTTGTTTTCAATTTTTCCTGATTTTACTGTTCATGCGGGCTCATTTGAGCCCGAGCTCAAATACTCCACGCCCCCCTTTAGTTTGGTATTGAGCAAGACTAACCCAACGTAATAAAGGTCGTGCTAACCAGTGTGTAGCATTGTAACATAACAATAGTATGGAATAGGTAATAGATCATAAAGAATTCAAAAATGAAATTGCAAATTGTTAGGATATCTTACGTGCATATCCTGCAATTTACACACCCATATTGATGGCACCTATGTGGATTCTGCATAGGGAGAACATGAATAAAATAACACATGCCGTACATGAACCTATTTTGGCAAGGAAAGTAAAGTAAATAAATTTGAGTTAACAAATAAGGATATGGTCAGCTATATATTCTGCAAGTAAATGTTTGCATCAACCTGCTTTATTTTTTTCTCCGTGCAGATATGACGTAACCACAACATTAGGTAATCTACATCATGCATTCCTTTGCACATGTGACAAACATCAGCTAGTAAAATTTTGCATCATCCTATAATATATTTTTAATCATGTCGTCCAATTAGTACGATGTGGCTAGTCACAAGTTCACAACAACAGGGAGACTTTAAAAATACACACAAGTGCACTTGCCTCGGTGGTGATGCATGAAAGGAAACAGCGACCTCAGGCAGTGGCGGTGAACCTCATAGGTGTGCGAGAAAAGAAATCAACAGCGATGGAGCACGCTGCAGCTCCGATCCTTGCCGGCCATGGATACGGAAGATCTTGAGACGCCCGAAACTTGCCAACCACCATTTGCAGCGGTGGCAGTAGAATTTTATTGGGGGACTCGAGATAGCTGTCTCACGCGGGATTATAGAAGGGAAGGGGAGGTGGAAGAGGAAGGGGATGGGAAGTGGAAGAGGAAGGGGAAGGGGAAAACTGCAACCTTGTATTCAGTCAGACAGTACTTGGTAAGACTGACTGAACGGACGTACATCACTGATGGTATTCACTCAAAATAAATGAGGGGAAGTGATTATGCGTGACATATGAAAGGAACGTAGGAATAAGGAGGGGAGAAGACATCGCCTCCATCAGTTTGCCTTTTTTTAAGATCGCCTCGAGCAATTTTCTTCTAATAATGGGCATGTGGTTGCCAACTCACTAGCAAAGGAATATTAAAGGTACAGAATCGGAAGGGGCTGCACACTCAGAATATTTCTCAAAGAAGAATAAGAAGATTATTTGGAATTGATGATGTGGCTAGACTGCTGTGGTGGAGCGAGGTGGATGACTGCATGTTGATTAGTGATGTGGATAGTTTGCATGTCAAGAGAAATAAGATAGTGGAGATGAACTATTTAGGTATTATAGATTTGGTTTCCTGTAATAAACATACAATACAATCTGGCAAGATGACGCGGCGATGATCTCGTGCATGGTGGTTTTCCTGTCGACGTCGTTCAAACCTCTCACGTTCCAAGTTAAGAAGTTTACTCTGTCACTCATTCAAGGTTACATACAGGTAGAAGCAAAACTGGGAACATCCCAGGTTTTTTTTCCAACCGGGCTCACACCCCTTTTCATTAATTTTGCAATCAACGGAAATACATCAGTCTGTTGTCAAGTCTCTTTGTCATCCAGCCACTTACTAACAAGGAACTAGACCGAAACGAGATAAGCAAAAGGAGACTGAAAAGGGAGGAGCAAGTTGGCGCATCATCAGGAAACCCACTGCCCGATGATTCTGGAACGGACCATCTGCAATGGGGTGAAAACCTGATGACACTTACAAGTCACTGCCCAACTAAGATAGTTCACTGATGAAAACTACTGACATAAGACGCCGAAGCAAAATGCAACCAAGATGGACAAGTCCAGCGGGCATCAAACCCCAGTGGAAACCAGGACCAGAAGACATCAGAAATGCCCCCCGCTAGCCGATCTGGATCCCGTCATTGTCTCCTAAGAGAGGTCTGCCATGAGGGAAGGATCTGTCTGTTAGGGTAGCAGCCGCGTGAGCCAATCTCTTCACACCAGCCTGGAGCTTCACCTTGTCTTCTCCTTTAAGCAAACCTGCCCAATATAACATAAACGAACATGCAGTGAAAACAGCCTCCAGCGGAGTGCAAGCAACATGTTTATCAAAAGTAACTTCATTGCGGAGGTTCCAAATCCCCCAGCATATGGCAGCAATAATCATCATATAGAATTGCTTCCCTCCTGGAAAGAACTTATATAACCAAGCCCAACTTTGCCAAAGTGATCGAGGACAGCAAGAGGCTCCAACTGTCATCCCCAACACGCCCCAAACTGTGCGGGCAAGCGGACAAGTAAAGAATAAGTGGTTCGTTGTCTCCACACTTGTACAAAAAGAGCAAGTAGGGTTCCCAGGCCACTTCCTACTGCGCAAATTATCTCTTGTCAGCATAGCATTCTGAAAAAGCTGCCACAAGAAAATTTTGATTTTCAGTGGGATGGGGTCTTTCCACACCCATTTATAGTTAGGGCCAGATAAGTTTCTTTCTAACAACTCGTAAACCGACTTTGTAGTATCAAGTGTCCATGAGATTGTATCCGAAGAGTTATTCAGGGGCAACTGTTTGGCCTCCATGACCATCCAAGCCCACTGATCACTCAACTCACCAAACAATCTGCGTCTCAAACCCAGATCATAGTTGTTTGCAGCCCAGGATGCAACAGTGCAATCTTGATCTTGGCAAATACTAAACAGGCCAGGGAAACGATCACAAAAATCTGTATTATCAACCCAAGAATCATGCCAGACCCTGGTCAGGTTTCCACTGTTGATATTAACTTTCCTCCCAGCCATATATGTGTCTTTGACTTTCATGATGGCTTTCCAGCATGGAGAGTCCGAGAAATGACTCCGTACGTTAGCTACTGTCTTGTTTTTGAAATATCTAGCCCTCACAATACGTTGCCACAGTCCATCACTTGTTTCGAGCTTCCACCATCATTTAACAAGCAAACTAATATTCTGCTTATGAAGGTCCTTAATCCCCAACC
Source organism: Aegilops speltoides (assembly GCA_021437245.1). Lineage (NCBI taxonomy): Eukaryota > Viridiplantae > Streptophyta > Magnoliopsida > Poales > Poaceae > Aegilops > Aegilops speltoides. Next base: position 92,441,738 of record CM038146.1, on the reverse strand, counting down.
CACCAATCTTCTTAGATCGACATACTCTATCCCACTTTACCATATGGTATCCATGTTTCCTGTTTTTTTCTCCAAAAGAATCGTCTACGATGTTTATTCATCTTCTTAATAAAAAATTTATTGAAAAGAAACATCGACATAAGGTAAGATGGAATCCCATCTAGACTGGATCCCAACAAGGTGAGTCTGGCTCCGGAGGATGCTGCATAAGCAATCCAGGCATACAATTTTTTTTATCATCTTACCATCCAAGAAATCTAACTCAATATTCTTAAGAGTGGAGTATGTGACAGGAACCCCCAAATATCTCATAGGCAAGGTGCCCACTTGGCGGTTAAACATGTCAGCATATGCTAAATCAGTTTCATTATCCCCTCCGATAACAAAAACCTCGCTCTTGTCAAAATTGATTTTCAATCCTGACATGAGTTCAAAAAGATAAAGCAACAGCTTGACATTGACAGCTTTATCTATGTCATGTTCAAAGCACAATACTGTATCATCCGCGTATTGGAGGATGCCAACCCCTCCCTCAATAAGATCAGCAGCTAGCCCTTTAATGAGGCCATCTTTTTGAGCTGAAAGCACCATCTTAGCCAGGCATTCAGCTGCAATATTAAACGGGAAAGGGGAGTGAGGATCACCCTGCCGCACCCCCTTAGCACTTTTTATGTAAGGACCGACCTCATCATTAATCTTGACACTTACCGTGCCATTTTTAAGGATTTGAGATACCCATCCACACCACTTAGAGTTAAAACCACGTTTCTCATGACAATCGCGTAAAAACTCCCAATTAACTTTGTCATAGGCTTTCTCAAAATCCAGTTTAAGGATCACCCCCACTTGTTTTTTGATATGTGTACAGTGTAACACTTCTTGCAAAGAGAGGATGCCATCAACTATATGTCTCCCCTTAATGAAGGCGTTTTGCTGAACACTAAATAGCTTATGGGCATATTTGTTGACCCTAATATCCATGGCTTTGGTGATCAGCTTATAAGGGCAACGAAGCAAACAAATGGGCCTATATTGCTGGATTTTTTTTAGCATCTCTAGATTTGGGCAATAGGGTTATAATGCCATAGTTTAGGCGTTGCACGTCCAACTTGCCTTCATAAAACCACTCAAACAGGCAAAAAAGGTCCTGGGCGACCACCTCCCAGCAATGTTGATAGAATTCAACAAGGATGCCGTCCGGGCCAGGAGCACGGTTGGATTTCATATCGAAAAGAGCCTTTTTAATCTCCTCAAGAGAAAAGGGTCGAGTCAAGTCATCGTTATCTGCAGGAGTAATTCTCTCCTCCTGAGACCACAAATTTGCATCAATCTGGCAAAGGTTGCCCCGAGCTGGCCCAAAAAGGGTTCTATAATAGTCAGTGGCATGAGATAATAGGTTGTTGGTTCCTTCTATAGTCACAGATCCGTATTCAAGGGACTTCATGGAATTTTTCCTACGACGCCCATTGGCTACTTTATGAAAGAAGTCAGTATTATTATCTCCTTTCAACAACCACCTCTCATTTAGAAAACTAGTGCCAATGAAGCTCTTCCTCAACATACATGTCATTAAGTTCTACTAGGATATTAAGCTTCCTAGTATAAGCCTCCCCACAAAGTCCAATGGACTCCTCAAGCATCTCTAACTCCTGCAACTCTAGTTTGATGAGTCTCTTTCTGATCTTATTGTGTCCAAAAAAAGTGGATCCCCATCCTTTAAACAATTTCTTACATCTCTTCAATTTAATGTTTAATGTGTCAATGGGGTTGATAGTATACACTGGCCTTGACCAAATCTCAGTCACTAAGGGGAGAAACTCTGAATTGTTAAGCCAAGCATTGTCAAACTTAAAGCACTTGTTTCCTGGTACTCTAGAGGAAGCCACCTGAAAGTGCGTTATATCGACTAGAGGGGGGGTGAATAGGCGATTTTTATGAATTCTTCACTAAGGAATTTGTCAGTGAGGAAATTCCTTAGCTAAGAAATACTTGCAATGAATAAGTACTCGAAGTAAACATAACAGGATACAAGCATGGTCATCACGATGAAATGAAGACAAACACAGAGTACGTAAAGCGTAAACACAGGATAACAAGATGAAGACAAACAGATCAAGAAAATGAACCGAGGAATTTGTGAAAGTCTTCACCAAAGTCTTCAAGCACAGATATGAACAACATTCAACACAAGAATGAGGAAGTGGAAGGGTTGAGGAAATAGAACCGCTTAGTTGGTGAAGACAAGTGATTTGGTAAACCAGTTCCAACTGTTGTCTCAGCTTGTACATCTGGTTGGAGCGGTGAGTATTTAAACTCGAGGACACGCAGATCCGGACACCCGATCTCGAGCCGCAACTCAGACACCCATCCTCACCGTATTCTCCTTGAACTAAGACCACGCAGGTCTCGTCCAATCACTCGTGGTAAGTCTTCAAGTGACTTCCAAACCTTCACAGACTTGGTCACTCGGCGATCCACAATTCCTCTTGGATGCTCTAGACCTTGATGCCTAACCGTCTGGAAGAAGCACAGTCTTCAAAGGTAACAAGCGTCGGATCCACGCGGGATCAATTTCTTCAGTGATGCTCAATCACTTTGGGTTTGTGGGGGTTTGGTTTTGGGATTTTCCTCACTCGATGATTTTCGCTCAATGTCCTCGGAGGATGGATTGCTCTCAAATGACAAGTGTCAAGTTCTCTCGGAGCAGCCAACCAACTAGATGTTGTAGGGGGCGGCTATTTATAGCCTAGGGAGCAACCCGACATGATAAGACATAAATGCCCTTCAATGATATGACCGTTAGGTGGATAAGATATTTTGGGACAGCCGCAGAGCGTGCTACAAAGAACGGTCGGAAATTTGACTCTCAAATTCCTCGGGCTATCATGTTCCTCATCGTGTAGGCAATTCAGACCGGCGAATTCCTAACTCCTCGATCGAAAGAAAGTCATCATGACTGTAAGAACTGCGTCTCATCATCAAGAACTTGACTGAATCGTATGAGATTTCCAATGGCTTCATTCAAGGGATTGGTAGGTGTAGGATTTTGAGTTGAGCATCACATGGAAATTTTTCCTTAGTATTTCCTCGACCCCCTTTAACAGTACGGTGTTTCCTATGACTCAAGAAAGAGAAAATGAAACTACGAAAACAAAAGTCTTCACGCTTCATGTTCCTCAAGTGAATATCAAATCTTCAAAGTCACACCAATTTCTTCACTTTCAAAGTCTTCAGAAAGTCTTCAGAATTTCAAAGTCTTCAGTCGAAGAACTTCATTTTTAGGGGTCGACTTTCTCTGTAAATATCAAACTCCTTATTGACTTATAGACATGTGTACACTCACAAACGAATAGTCCCTTAACCTATAAGTCTTCAATACACCAAAATCACTAAGGGCACTAGATGCACTTACAATCTCCCCTTTTGGTGATTGATGACAACATAGGTTAAGTTTTCAACGGAATAAACATATGAAGTGTACATACTGATTTTGAGGATTTGATTGCAAGATATAGAAGAACTCCCCTAATATGTGCATAGTGAGGAATTTGCTTTTGAAGCAATGCACATTTGAAGAATTGAATCATGGAGATCTCCCCTATATCTTGTAATTCATACACGCATTTGATATATAATATGAAGAATTTGAAATGCATGATGAAATATGGTGCTCGATGAGATTCACATCGTGCAATATCATTAACGAGGAATAAGCATGCGAATAACACATCAAAAGTATCGAGCACGATGCATCATCGAGCACTATGCACCGCTCAAAAGTATCGAGGCACCATCGGATTTAAGATTACAACTCGATCTAGTAAAAGTTTCGAAGAACGAGAGTTGTAACTTAACAAAACGCCCATAATATAAACCCGCTTGAAGACTAACTCAGATTTCTCCCCTTTGTCATCAAATGACCAAAAGGATCGGCCGAGGACTAACGCCTCAAGAATTTCAAGTTGATGGAGGAGCGCTAGCGTTGTCGGGGTTGTTTGTTGAAGTAGGGCCTGCCGCAGTTGTCGTCCAAATCTTCATGTTCATCAGTTTCACGCGATGAAGAATAAGAGCTGGCCACCAGATCAGGAACTTTGACTCTCTTGAATTTCTTCGGAGGTGGTGCAGACCAGTCAAATGCTTCCTAGAGACCCATAGTCTTCAGTTCTTCCGCGGTATATACATGAGTGAGAACAGTCCAGGTGCGGTTGAGGGTTTCATGAAGGTGATAATGGTTCTTCTTCACAACATTATGGGTTGAGGTCATGTTGTGAAGAATTGCAGCAAACTGACGCTTCACCCATTTGTGATTGCGATCAACCTTCTGATGAAGACTATGGAGTAACTCACGGTCAGTCATCACCCTGGGTGCTGTGGCTTGAGGCTTTTGCTTGGCTGAGGTATTTGCGGCAGTGTCATGTGTGGCAGAATCGTCATTGGTGGAGTAAGATGTAGCTGCATTTAAATTGACCATCCAATGGACGAGTGCCTTCATCGATCACAGCAGCTGCCTTGCCTTTATCATCGATGATGAAACCGGTCGCTTGAGGACTTCAATGGGAGGCAAGTAGCTACCATGGTTCGAGTGTCACCTTGTAATTCAAAGAAGATCTTGCCCTTATGAATCTCATAATCCAAGGCGATAGGGCTTCAAATCGAAAGGTGACATAGCAACATTAGCAAGAGTCCTCATGAAGCAATCATGGAAGTTGACGGGAATGCCATGAATGATGTTGAAAAGCATGTTCTTCATGATGCCAACGACATCTTCATCATTTGAGTCGTGGCCTTTGATAGGACTCATTGTCTTCGTCAGGATTCGATAGACAGTCCGGGGCACATAGAGCAAGTCCTTAACGAGGAATTTGGTTCTTGGGGCCTGCCCTGGCTTCAAAGGCTTCATGAGCACTTGCATATAATGATTCGTCGATTCGTGGTCATTGTAGATGCAACGTGCCTTTGTCATGGGGAGGATCAAGAGGAAGGACATGAAGCAATTCAGTTCTTTGGTGCCTTGTAGTGAGTGTTTTCGGTCATCCAATCCAAGACCCATGAATTGACATCTTCAAATCTCCGGTGATATGCGAGTGTGGCGTAGAAGCAAGAATGAGTTCTTCATTCCAATCACGGATATCGGTCTGAAATTCAGCGATCTGCATTGTGAATAACACCGAGGACTGGCTCAAGCACGGCAGAGATTCCATATCCACATGAGGAATATGTTCATGATCAAGATTTTGTCCTTGTCAAAGAGCACCGAGGAATAGAAGTTGGCTTGAGTAGCAGTCGAAACGCATCTTCCTTATGCGAGCAGAGTCATATGGATTATAATCGATGAAGAACACATGCTCGTAAAAGAAGTCTTCACCTTGAATTTTTGCTTGCTTGAGAACGGATTCTTGGCTTGGGCAAAGGAGTGTCGATGATTTGCAAAGACAACCTCGTGAATCGCGAGCTCAGTAATCGCAGTCGAGGAATTTCTCGTTCCTCTTCTTGTGCAACTTGAGGATCAACGGCAGAGGTTCTTCAGCACTAGCGGCTGGAATTTCTTCATGAACAGATGAAGTGGGATGAGTTTCTTTAGAGCCCATTTGAACAGTTGTAGCCGGGGATTGAGGAATCTGTTGAATAGGAGTGAAGAGATGAGTATTGGGATGCTGACTTTCCCAAAAGTCATCATTCATCACTGGTGTAGTGCATCCAATATCCACATCTTCATCTTCATTTTCAATTTCCTCAACACCAGCCTCTTCAGCTGTGAACTGAGGCATAGGTGAGGAAACGACTGGCATTGAAGGGAATGCTTCCACTTAATTTCTTCATCAAACTGCTCTGATGTAGCAGCAGAGTGATTTTCTTCATCAGATCCGCTTGGGATCTTGTAGTCTTCTCCATAAGGAACAATTTCCTTTAATGACATGGGGGAAATCGGAACGGCATCAATAGGATTTTCAAGAGAGCTGGTCATTGGCTTCAATTTCTTCGCAGCCGAAGAATTTGACGCAGTTGATGCCTTCCTTTTCTTCACTGCAGCTCGCTCTGCAGCCTTGGTCTTCTTCACTTCATAGGTTGAAGGAAGAATTGGAGTTGGTGTTGGCGCGGGAGGAGCTGAGGACTGTGGTTGATTTTCTTGGTAACTCGATGCAGATTGCCTGATCTCTTGATTTCTTCGGGCACACCACTAGTGGATGCCACGCAATTTCTTGGTGGGCCGGAATGGAGTCATCAGCCACGGAACTTGTATTCTCATCGGCAGCTGAAAGTCATCGATGGTCTTGGCATGTTCTTCAGCAGCTGAGCGAGTCTGCAGCCTGAGGATTTTCTTGTTGCGATGGGGCGGCAACAGTTGTCATTTTCTTCGTCAGGTTGACGAATCGCACTTTGGTTCCTTGCCAATCAGCATTGTATGCATCGAAGTCCTTGCTGAGGGCTTGGATTTCAGATTGAGCCTTGAGGAGTTCTTCAGGTGTCAGTCTGACAACGTTCTTCTTCAGAAGCTTCTCCTTTCTAGCTTGAGCTCTCTTTATCTCACGAGCCTTCTCAAATTTCCATTTTTCTTGAGAGATGAAATGGGTCAGCATGTGACTTTGACCAGGAGTCAGAGGCAGATCAGGCATTGGAGTGTTTGGATCCTGGTGCCAGAGGTCAATGTAGTCAAGGACCTTCTTCGGATCCAAAAGCAGTGGCACAGATGTGCCTTTGGCTCTAGCGGCCTTTGCTTGTCTGTCTCTGATGATTTCTGCAAGTTCTTCATCAGAGGCCTCATCATCAGAGGGTACTTGGAACGCAACCTGTTTCTTCCTTGGACTTGGCCGAGGACCGCGTCCAGCTGTTGCTTTTGTCTTCAACAGTGAGGGGCCCGATGAGGACATTGGTGCACCGTGAGAACTTGCTGAGACACGAAGCAATTGAGAAACCCCGAGTCCTTTGGCATGTAGCCGATGCATAGGAGTTGAGGACTTTGAGGGAGCTGCCGAGGACTTTGATGGAGCAATGAGATCGAGGAATTTTTCGTGAGGGCGCACCGAGGAACTTGGACGTGAGGGCGCTGAAGGTGAAGCACTTGGCTTACGAGCGAGGCTTCTTCGGCATTGATTTCCTCGGCTTGACCAAGGTCTCAGCAGCGGCAGCAGCGGCAGAATCCTCATTGAATTTTCTCACTGCCTCCTTGGCTTGTCTTGCCAGTTTTGCTTGGCGCATGGCCCATTCTTCAAGAAAGTCCTCACCACGCTTGATGCTGGTGGGATCAGCTACTTGGCCAGGTGCCAATGGAGCTCTTGGGCATGGAGGATTTAAGGCAAATTTCTTCATGTACTTAGGAGTAACATATCGATATTCCCTCCATTCTCGTGCCCATCTTCGTTCAATCCTCTGAATACGCACCTTGCGCTGATTCTTGTTTCTTTGCCAAACTTGGCTTCATCAAGTGTGCAATAATCCTTGTATATTTCATCAGGGATTTCGAAAGCTGTCATGACCTCCGGTTTCTTTCCTCCTTTCTGCGGTCTCTTTCCTTCAGCCATTTTCTTCAGATGAGGAATTTGAACAATTGAACACTCTGAAGAAGTATGCAATTTTTCTTCGAGGAACGCTGCAAATGAGTTAAGTTGATGAGAACCTAGTGATTCAAAGAATGGACATGAGTACATGTGAACAGAGTGTAGGTGCGAGGAATTTGGAAAGGTCATATGCGTTCTCAGAAGATTTTTCGAAACGACAAGTTTTGAGGAATTTGACCAGTTGAGCCTTGAGGAATTTCACTAAGCGTTCTTGTCTTAGGTTCTAGAGTTGTACAGATCGAAAATCCGCACAATTGAGGAATCTTGAAGAAAATGAGTGCTTAGAGAGATGGATTAAGAGCATACAGTGTGTGAGGTGTTCATATGTGAAGATTTGAAGAATAAAACACCTTTGAAGATTTTCAGAAAAGTTTGAGAATCAAAGCGAGTAATAAAAGTAACTTTTAATTACCCGAACTGAAGAACATGACGAACTGAGATGAACAGCGGTGAAGTTCGTCAAGTTAGATCTCCCACGCCCTAACTTGGTAGAGGGAGACAGCTACGGCGGCGGCGGAGTGAAGATTTCCACAGCCGGCGCGAGTACGACGGCGACGAGGTCGAGGCAGTGAAGCTCTTCCTCACCGGCGGCGATGGAGTAGCGGCGGCGCTAGGTTTGAGGAGCTCGAGCGAGAGACAATGACGAAATGGAGTAAATGAAGTGAGGAAGGGGAGAGGGGTATTTATAGCCACGGTAAAAACTGTTCGCCCGAAGATTTTGGGATGAACATGCCCCTGCCCTTTCTCCTTCACGCGACATGTGTCACCCACGCATCTTGTCGTATGAGATCGTAAGATCGTGGGTGATTATAATAATGCATCGTGGGATGCGGAACAGTTTAGCGGTAAAACCGAAAATCTGGATAAGATTTGTTTTAAAGTTTCGTTCGCAATTTCTTCAGCTGACAAGGACACAGTGAAGACTTTGAACGGGTTTCAAATAGAACGCACATGAAGAATTTGTGAATAGATTGGGTTGAGTCTAGCATAGAGGGGGAAGGGTCCGATCACATTCACTTAGCAGAAGACGCAACTTGAAGAAATAGCCATAAGTGAATGCTGTAGAGGACATAACTCATATATATATAGCCAATGAAGAAAAACGACGGAAACAGTGAAGATTTTGCAAAGTTGAAGAATTTAAAAAGAACTGAAGAATTTCAAAAATGAGGAAAAACTCAAATTGAAGATTTTCAACTTTTTGTGGTGGCGTGGCCCACCAGATAAGAATGATGATTTCACACCGCGTACAATTGTCGAGGGGTTACGAGAATCAAATTCTTCATTAATTTCTTCACACTTAGAGTGTTATTCTTCATTGATTGAAGAAAACGTTTCTTCATGTGTTGCACATCTAAGTCATCAATTTTGCATAAGTGTTAGGATGTGTGTCCTTTTCAAAGAACATTCAAGATTCTAAGATATTTAGCTCACACCGCAACTTGCTAAATCTCTTCTCATCCAAGGGCTTGGTGAAGATATCAGCTAGCTGTTCTTGATCTTCACATGCTCGATGGAGATGTCGCCTTCAACACATGATCACGAAGAAAATGATGACGAATTTGAATGTGCTTTGTCTTGAGTCTGAAACTGGGTTGTGAGCAATCTTGATGGCACTCTCATTGTCGCAGAGGAGAGGCACATCCTTCACGTTGACGCCATAGTCCTTGAAGGTTTGCTTCATCCAAAGTAGTTGAGCACAGCATGAGTCATCAGCAATGTATTCAGCTTCAGCATGAAGCGGTCATACGCAGATTCTGCTTTCTTCGAGGACCAACAGACCAAAGATCGTCCGAGGAAATGACAAGTGCCGACGTTGACTTGCGGTCCACACGATCACCAAAGATAGTCGAGTCGTAATATCCAATGAGATCAAAAGCAGAGCCCTTAGGGTACCATAATCCTAGTGTTGGTGTGTGAGCTAGATATCGAAGAATATGCTTCACAGCCTTATGGTGTGTTTCCTTCGGTGCAACTTGAAATCGGGCACACATGCAAACACTAAGCATTATATCTGGCCTAGATGCACATAAGTACAATAAAGAACCAATCATGGAGCGGTATACCTTGTGATCGAAGTCAATACCATTTTCATCAGTACATAGATGGCCATTTGTGAGCATAGGAATTTTGACGCCTTTGCAATCTTGCATGCCGAATTTCCTCAAGACATCTTTGAGGTATTTCTCTGAGATATGAATATGCCATTCTTCTTTGACGGATTTGAAGACCTAAGAAGAATTTCAACTCTCCCATCATAGACATTTGATATTCTTCACTCATCATATAGGCAAATTCATCACTATAACGTTGGTCAAGACAGCCAAAGATAATATC